>OX465580.1:26251504-27489946 GCA_950022655.1 Alentia gelatinosa | reverse complement strand
AGATTTTATGGAAATATTGATAAATATATGTGTACACGGAGGCAGAAGCATATTTTAATCATTTCCATGCCCCTTCCCAATACCCATCAACATCCACACCCAGCAACACCCAGACCTATCAACCAACACCCACAGCAACACCTACCAACACTTAGACCCATAGCAGGCCGATTTTGGGGGTGAAAACAGAAATAATCTTATGTACACGGAGGCAGATTATGCCTTCGTGTACATTATTTACCAGAATAACCCCCTAGTGTGTAGGGGGATTTTAATTCAATTTCACATATGGAAAGATGTGATCATATCCTACTCATATTATATCTTTTTCAAATCATATTAGTAGATCATATGGAAATATTGATAATTATGTGTGCACACGGAGGCAGAAGCACATTTTAGCCATATCAATAATTGCCATGCTACTCCTACTAAAAATATTTCTGATCAATTATTCTTAAGTCATGGTAGAGAGGCATTTTTTCCATATTTGATAACTACAAAAAAATATGTTTTAAACCAGTGTTCAAGTGGTATTTTACCCCCCTTAGTAATGTACACGGAAGCAGAATTCAATTTTAGCCACCACAAGTCATTTATGAAAATGATAGAAATTTCTTTCCCAAACCATTGAAATTCCCGTTATTATTTACTCTGAAATGTTATCTTAGTGAAAAAACTGCTTCAATAATGGAACTCAGTTGGTTTACTGCACAATCATAGAATAAAAAGTGGAAATCTTTATTAAATTGTCGCCAAATTCTGAATATCGACCATATATATATATTATATATAATATATATATATATATATATATATATATAGCAATTAAGTAAAATAGGCGCTGACGTGCTAATATCCTTTTCAATATGTTTATTAACGCAGATCGGGGAGAGCGGGAAGAGTCAAAAGGAGCTCGAGAAGACGATCGCTTTGCTCAAGAAAGTCGTGGAACGAACTCAGGCAGAAAAGGAGGCACTTAAGAGAGCACCCGGAGTGGTGTCCAGTGAACAGATGCGCTCACTGCAGATGGAGAACCAGTCACTCAAGGTAGTGTTCCTCTTCCATAACGTATTTATTGACATTTTTAAGTGTATGTATAAGGGACATTAGTTTGTAAATACGTCTAACGGACAACCCGCGTAAGTGGACAGTTATTTCGGTACGAAAAGGCCTAAACCCGTGTAAACAGAGACCTCTGACGGATATCCTAACAAAAATAGATTAATCTGTTTTTCATGGGGGTTTGTGAGTATATTCATAGAAAATTCATTTTGTATTTTAAAGTTCGATAATTTCGGATCCAATTGAAATATTTGAAGATAGATTTAAGATCTACCCTTCCCTCTGTCTCCCCTACGTATCGGTATATAACAATCTCATATTGGCCCGGAGGAAACTTGAAAACCCAGCGTAAGCGGGCAACCCGGCGTAAGCGGTCACTTTGGCCCGGAACAGAGGATGTCCGCTTACGCAGGGTTTTACTGTACCAGGAAACAGGGAGTAAGAGTTCATCGATACAATTAGTTGACAGGAATTCCACCGGAGAATAACATCGGATGCACTCTGCGTAAAGGGTGATGCCAGATAGAACCCTGTATATTCTGCACAATGCCGAGGTCCTGATAAAACCACATTTCTCTTTTATTTTCACCGCCTTGAAACAAATCATAAGCATAGTGGCAGCTCAGTGCCACAAGCACAGTGGCAGCATAGTGCAGATCAGTCTTACTTTCACTAGCTCCGTCCGAAAATATATTTTTTTTCATTATGGATTACTAGGTTTAAGCCTTCTGTCTGCAGTCGTTGAAAAAAAACACATTTTCTCATTCACTCGCCAGTCGAAATAATGCAATAGTTAGTTTTACTACCGAATAGGGGACTCTTCAAGTGAATGGAGTTAAATTTCAAACGATTGCTATATTCAACATGGGAAACTCAACCCGCCTTAAACAAATTTAGTTCAAGTACTACTACTAATGAGAAGTTGTGGATAAAAGAGCTGATTGGCTTTGAATTGCGACACAACTGACAAAAAAGGATTTATAAGTGTTAGTTTCTTTGATTGAATTTATCGAATCTATTTTTAAACATTGTAGGAGGCTTAAAGAATATAGAAACAATTCTTCTGTTTTCAGAATATGAAATCTATATATTTGATTGGGAAATCAAGGAGCCGGTATTTTGTCTTACTTTGATTATCATATCCAATAGGTTTTCATTATTATTTTTTTTTTTTTTCATTATCTCGAAGTGAGCATTGCAAGCATCGACATTATTTGTTGTTTTCAGAACCAGCTGGATGATCTCCGACAGAAGATGGGGTCTACTCTCAGTGAACGATACACATCACAACAGAAAGGAACCGTTAAGGTCATGGCCGACCATGACAAGCTGCGACGTGATGTCATGAAGGTGAGACTTCATAAAAACTACCTATTTGGTTGAAAAACAATAAGCTAAAAAAACCTCCTTTGCATAAAGATTTGTTTATAAAGCCAATTGCTTTTCTCACTGTTATTCTATCATGGATTGAAACCTTTTGCTCAAGGGTGTGGCAAATCTTATCACATTCTGGCGTAATCCAGTTAAGTGTCAACTAGAGGCTCTAAGTATCCCTCTGTTTGGGCTTTCGGGTCTAAGTCACGATGCTTATTAGCCCGCAGTACCATAAGTAAACGAAAGGCTCCAGCAAATTAGGCATGCAGTAGCTCTTATCCTGTCTGCCCTTTGTGTCCCATATGGTGACCTTTAAATTGTATGGCCCAGGTGTGCTTATAAATGTGGGCTGATACCCCCTTTTACGTGTCACGCCCCGTGCTCCATTGACCCTACCCTCTGCTCACCTGCTAAACATGTCCTATCCCGTCTAAGACACCGGATGTTGACTGGCGTTATTGACTCTAGGGCGCGCTGCAAACCGGAAATAGTTAGACCGCAGTTGGCGCTAGGGGGAGCTAAGAGCGGCCGGCTTGAACACCCAACACACCTGGGACAAGACCCTTCCAGCACAATCAGAGATGGGGAGGCGGGCGACGAATGATTGAGATAAATATACTAGGCGGTGTGGAACTAAGAATAGCCAAGATTGTTGAGGCTAACTGTTTTTCAAAGAAGATAAGCTCCAAAGTTGATCTGTCTTAATGCTTTCGAAGTCAGATGGATTTCAGAGGGTTACCGAATTATGATTATCATATTTCACTAAACATCTGTCCGAGAACGGCAGTTGTACGGCAGCCCTCCCATGATAGTACATATATTTTACGGCAGGCAGCCTCACAAATTTTGACCTTGTGAAAGGTATTCATAGTCTATTATTAATGGAACTATGGTGAAATTCTATCTAAAAGTATTTTAGTTCGCAATATTACATAATCCCAAATATGCCCAGAAAAAAATCATCAAAATTGATGAACTATCTATTGAGATTATCATTTATTAAGACATTTATTTAACAACACTGAAAAAATGCCTTAAAGCATTGTCCTGCTGTCAAAGGGTAACGTGAATGAGGTGGGAGCGGAGGGTTGGGGTGATTGGTTATAGGATGAGGTTGGAGACTAGGCCACTAAAAAAAAACTTGTTTCTCATCACCAAGCCATGAAAAATATGACGAGGGCGCTTTTTTTTTGCTTTTTTTTGTTTGTTTGTTTTTTTGCTTTATCAAAGATGGCAGACATACAGTAAACCCCCGCATAAGCAGACACCCTCCGATCCGGGCCAAAGTGGCTGCTTACGCGGGGTGTCTGCTTATGCGGGGTTTCCAGATTTTTACTGGCTATACATTTAATGCATCCCTGACATCAGGAGCTTTGATTTGATACTAAATATACATACCTTTCATAATTTCTATCAAGGTTCATCTATTTAAAAGAAAAAAAAAGAGAAAAAAAATCTTCTAAAGTCGTTTTTTCTGATGCGCGCGGTGATGAGAAACAAGGTTTTTTTAGTGGCCCTAGTGTGAGAGGGCGATCAGTGCAGATGTTCACAAAAACATGTATAGTAGTACTTTACATTTCACAATTGTTCAAAGCGCAACATAAATGGAAAATTGTGATGGATTGAATTAAAAGGTAACCTGTATGGATCCATGTCTGATTTCTTTTTTGCTGAACATGCACGAAAAAGGATTTGTTTTAATCATGTATGAATCCATATGCTATTAAAGGTTTTATAAAAGAAATAATTATCCATGAAATGAAATGTTGACGTGATCGATTTTTTCCGCCTCCAGCGAACACCTCCACACCTCCAAGAGGAAGCGAGACACAAAACTGAAGGACAGGGAATCATTTTTTCCACAATTATTCATGAAATAATTGGCAACACAAATATTTCATTTATGCTATAGGAAATGGAGAGCAACGAGAAATTGCGTATCAAGATCACACAGCAGTCGTTGAAGATAGATCAACTACAGAAAGAGTTAGCTGACACCAGGAACCGTCCGCAGGCAGGTGAAGCACTTGGTAATTCTGCATCCATGGACAGTAAAGGGTGGCAGAAGTCAACCGTCCTGACCCGTATGTACGAGGGCAAGCTAAAGACCTTGGAGTCGGAGCTGGAGAGGAAGGTGAGTGTATTGAATTAGTGTTGTCATCCATTTTTATTTTTTCATTTTGAGATTTTCTATGCAGTCCTCTATTCAAGACGAGGCAAGAGAAGATCTGAGTACATTTGATATAAAGCCTACTGTGAAAGTGAGTTTTCGGGGTTTTCTTTATTTAAGCAATCTGTTATACGCCATTCAATTACGTAACCATGGCGTGAAATGCACCTCTGTGCAATATATTCGTTGGTGGTTATTATTGCGGTTGTAAGGATGTAAGTCACTGGAAATACATACATATTCCTCATATCACAATCTCACCATTGTGTCTTCTCAAGGCTTGCAATTTTATTACAGTGCTGACAATGTTGTTGGACCCCAAGTAACATGAATGTTATTTAAGATTTTGGATTGACAATCAGAACAGAAGGCCTGCACAATGGCATAATTCTCATAAAGGAACCATCATGGTAGCATTTAAAGTCTGTATATTCATTTTTGTTTACGAAAATGTAAAATGGAGAGGCGATTGCCTATCTCTGTTTAGAGATTAAGCTGTCTGCCTAGACATCAAGCTGGCTGCCTCTGATATAGTGATAGTAGTGCCCTTTTACAACGTCTAGGTAGCAATTGCTTCAGATGCTTCAATCTGCAATATTACGCCCTGCCTGGCAATACGCTACCCTACACCCTCCAATATCTATGCTCTGCCGATTAGTCCTATTATTTTTGCCCAAATATACACTTATTCGTCTCATTTCCCCAACTTGATATCTTTCTTTAGAAATATTGCTATTCACAGTCGTGCCGTCTACAGTGTCGATGATTTTCTAGGTATGCTATTGCATGTTTTTGTAAAGTTATATGTGCATGATTTGAGGGGGAAATAACTTTCTTTGAGGACATGCATTTATCCTTTTTTCCCACCTTTATCATTCACAGAACAACACACTGTCCGACGTTAAACTTCTCCTTAGAGAAGCTGCAGAACGGGAAAATAAGCTGCTGCGTCAAAACAGAGAGATGGAGAAAAAAGTAAGAACAATGCCTTTCAACCGACAAATGACAGTTTTATAAATGTGATGGTGTGTGCTAACCTGGAACCTGCATCTTTCTCCTCTAAAATAGAATTAGCCCAGATAGTCAGATATCATTAGGAAACGTTCTTACTGTGGACGAATCGGTTCCTGTTCGAGTTCAGTCTTCGATTATATATACTGCCTGCTGCCATAGGTGGAAGGCAGTATAAAATGGACGACTGACCGAGAGTGAATGAGAACTATTTCGTCCACACTAAGGATGTTTGCCTATCATTTTTTACCTCAAATTTTAATGATTTTAAGTCCCAGTCACAGTGGGCACGAACATTATTATTACTGCACCCCTAGCAGCGGGCAGTATTTGATAGACATTCGCACACAGGTATATACTAATATTTGGGACTATTTTTGCTCTCTAACCATAGGTATAGTGTTATATATACAGACACATAGACCAAATATCTAATTAAAGGTTGTATTTCCCATATACAGTGGCTTTTAGGCTGTACACAATGTATTTGAAATCTTTATACAAAGGTTATGTTATCTGACTTTTTAAATGATGGGTAGTGGTTTACTGAGACCCCATTTATTTTCGTGGTCTCTATATACGATGGATAACCGTCAGGTGAAACTACCAGTTGTTGTATTTATTACTCACCTCTACAATTAAATTAAAATTAGTAAATGCCATATTATAGGGTATACTTCACATATCAGTTGGGGCTATTCATTTTACTCTTCATGCATAGGTTTAGCCTTCCAAATATAAACAAGGAGACTAGAAATCTGTTTGGGGGTGTTTTTTCCCCAGTTTGTTTAATGGGGGTTTAATTAGTGAATAATAAAGATGTATCGTAAATACCGATTTTCGTTTTCAGATTGCTGTGCTTGAAAGATTTCCTCCAGGAACGAATGTGAATGATGCTGATGTGATGAAAGAATACCAATTAGCACGGTAATCACCTTCTGCATTCTATTTTCCTTTTATCACAACGTTTATTGGATCGGGGATGTTAGTCCTTAGGAATTGTTCTGATATAGAAAATTCAAAATGTTTTCAAGAATATCGATTGCCGAATCTGCCATGCCTCTGACTCCCATACAAAACCCGAAAGGACAATTGTGTCAAGGTCACATATCAACCCCAAATATCATCATTATAGGATAAAATATAACAGTGTCTATATGATTGTTTTTTATGAATCGTTTATTAACAATTCCTTTATTTTTGATTCATTGATATTGATTTTTGGTGTTATTTAGTATGGGATGATACCCTATCCCTTCATATGTTATTCAAGATTTCTGAAATCTTCCTAACCCTGGATATACATGTACATATAAACACGGCTAAGTATGAGAGTCACTGTGAATGCCCTGCTTTGAATTAAGTCCACCTTTGGGAAGTAACATGAGCATTCTACGCCTGCCTACCCATCTACTCGATATGCTGGCGGTCCTTTTTGCCAAGCCCTGCCCTGATCAGATGGGGATAACTGGGCGGGAAAGGAGGCAGGGGCACACTTAATGATGGTATCATGGACCAATAGGATGCCGCCAATAGCATCACTCGGTGAACCACAGGAAGCGCGCCCGGTGCAAGGCCCTCGCGTCGTGTGGGACGCTGCCAGAGCCCCACCCTGTCTAAAATTAGAAGCATACGGCGCAAGGCTTAGTTGGCGGGCTGTGAGGGAGGTTGTTATTAGTGCAGTAAGGCCCCTCCCCAGTGCACGCCTCCTTTCTCACGGGCTCATCTGTATGCTGTCCGCTTTATGGGAGGGCCTGGGGCTTGTTAGCCGCGTGCTGAGGCCGCCTCAGACGGGCACGTCGCCGCCCGGCGCCGGCCACTGTTCCCCCGTGCTGGCGCGCCGCGCGTCCAGCCCTCTGCGCGCCTCCCAAATGCAATTGGAGGTCAGGGTCGCGTTGAGTCGCCAGCGGAGGTCAGCCGCACGCGTCCCCGGCACAGAAAGCAACAGACCTATTAGTGGACAAATTCTGGGCTTCTACACCTTCCTCCTAATAAGCCTTGCCGTCGCCACCCCGTGCCGGGCCCGGCAATGAATGGCCGCGGGTCGGTGCGTGGGAGGCGCCGGCAGAGTGACGTAGGTTACTATGACGTAGTTGGCATCAGCTCCATGGCGCCCCCTATCGGAGAGCGCGAGAGTAATGGAGGTGTTGCGGGTCAAGGCGTCAGTAGCCGCGTGCATCTTTTACACATTCTGCCGGCCTTTGCGGCGCGCGGCGCTAACCTCGTGAGCTGCTCAAGCTGTGAACTAAATCGGTGATAGCCTGTGTGGTATCGCGTTACTGAGGTGGATGCTGAAGTGAAGCAGGCAAAAATAGAGCAGATCTCAATACGGTTCTTACGTTTTTTCCCGTTTTAACAGACTTTTATTCTTCTTTTTTTTTAAATATGTAAGAACTGAAGCATAGAGGCACCCATTCTATACCCCTACCAAACCCATCTATGCTTAAAAACACCGATTTGTACTCCAACTTCAATACAAATTAGTTTGGGTTTATGTCATATTGTGACAACCATAATCTGATATACATGTAATGTGGAACTATTTTATTACAGTACTGAGACAGGAAAAAGTAGCCATTGTAACGCAATCTGCGGAATGGGCCATACCATACACAAACGGTGATTTAGGGTCTTTAGTGTGTGAATCTATTCCCCAATACTTTGATTTAGAGGCCGTTAAAGAGTAACCAGAAGTGAATTACACATTTGTAGTAGTACAGCATAGATTAAATGAATGTTTTACTGTTTGATTCAAGTCACCCATATACATGTGGATTGTGGCGAGTTTGTATCATTAAAGGACCAGCAGACCTATCAGAGCTTTAGAAACTACCTGCAACAAATTCTGAAACATTTTGCCCTTCACTCTCTATATCTTATCTGGAATGGATTAAAGAAGGAATTACACACCATTTTTTACCCCCCCCCCCCCCCCCCACCTCCCAATCACTGCGTCCGTATCCTATTTAGATCTACTATCTATCTAAACTGATGGAATCCGTAAAGCGCCGATTCTACCGAGCAACCGAAACTTGCCGAAATGGAAATCGGGAAATCTCGTATAAGCATAGCTGGCGGTGGAAGCGCACGTTTTTTTCTGCTAATTTCGGACGCTTATACGATTTATCGTGCGAGAAAATTCACCATATAAGATATTCCTTGATACATTCCAAGGACTTTCCGATGAAGCCTCTATTCCTATATACCTATGGCTGTACACTCTATGCTTACACCACGCTCTGGGGGGTGGAGTAACTATCTGATACTACCCAAGGTTGGTATACTAACCAAGGTTGCCGTATACTACCCAAGGTTGACATTTAGACCAATCAGATTGTCTCTTATTAAACCACATTTGAAGGTATATAGGAATAGGGAAACCAAGTACCAGTGAAAGGAAGTCAAAATTACTCGGTAAGGCTTGGAAAAATTACTGCCCGCGGCCAGGGCCTTGGGCAGTAATTTTTCCAAGCCTTACCTCGTAACTTTGACTTCCTTTCACCGGAACATAGTTTCCCTCTATTCTGGCGGAATAAGCACTTAAGGGGAGTGATTACTGCACACCACATGAAAATACCGACATACGTTCTTTCGCCTGCTTCTATCCCATCCCAAGCTCTAGCGGGATCGTCGCCCTCGCGTAAAAATAAATCGAGCCTTCTATAGGATATGCTGTTATTTTGCGTACAGGTTGAACAGACCGGCTAGAAAATGATATGTTGTTATCGTTTGAACAGGTTGACGATAGACCGGCTAGAAAACGAGAAAAGGGAGTTACTACACCAGGTGATGATCCTCAGACAGTCTGCCAACCCCGAGGCAGGCGGATCAAGTGACATTGTAAGATCCAGTCTACTTTCTCTTTTTATTAGTAGCATTGCTTTTTACAGTGATGCCAGTTTTTAATGTATCCATTGAAATTCATGTTTTCATTATCAGGATAAAAAATTATTTTTCCTTGTGTAATATGGACATGGAAACGGCTAATTTACCCAAGTCAGCCATTGCCCATGATCCCAACTGAACATCCCCACTGACCCATGTACAATCATGAGTTTTCTCTTGATCCTTTGATTCCCTACTGTAGTGCGTATGTAATGTGTAGTTTCTTTTCTTACCCCAACTGGCATCTTGTCACTAAGAAGTGCAGGTATTAAAATTTCTTCTCTCATATAAAGCCCAGTCTATATTTAATTTGTTCTTTGCTGTTCGATGACCAGCCTGAATTGATTACTAGATCAACTTGAATGTAATTTTGCATCAAGACAATCCGAGAATGTTCAAATACAATGGTTGATATGTCTACACCCTCTTTAAGTGTGTATTCTGGTGTATTATGATATCTTCTCAGAAAGCGACTCAGAATGGCGCTATTATTGCAGACCCATTTGCTTTAGATTTAAAAGAGCCATGAGAATAAGGCAGTGTCTGTACAGTATCTTTAATGGTTATCTACTGAAAAAGAAACAGTAGTCTGCATTTGTCACATTGCTCACTTTTTGCCTTACCTTATTTCCCATACTTATGTTTCAACAATAACCCTTTGTCATTCCATTCAAATTGTCGTGTCACTTTATCACTATACAGTCTCGTGACAGCAGGTGGATAGTGTAGGCGGAAATTCCCTTTATGCTCTGACATTATATTCGAAAAAGGAAAAAAAAACTACTGTGTAGGTTTATCTAGATGAATTCTGTGTGTCATTAAGCTTTTCTATTATCTAATACAGATCCGAGCAGGTGGTGTGATAGAACAATGGCTTTTGTGGTGTTTTCCCAATCTACACACTTCATGAAATATTTATCTATTTCAAGGAATATAGCCTGTTAATAGTGCCTCTCTAGCATGTGTAAATTCTGAAATCATAATTTGTTGTCAGCTTTAACTGCTTGTCTTTGACAGATTTGTTCCCATGTTTCCATAAAACAAGGTAATCAGATATTAGTTCGTTAGGAAACATCGTGAAGATTTACATTTATGAGTGGTATTTAGCTTTAGACAAAACCGCCAATTAGATTAAGCCATTTTCTTTCTCGTATCAGTTGATGAAGTCCGCCTCGAAAGATCGTATGTATCTTTCTTTTTCTAACAAGCCTCCTCCGTAATGGGTCAATCCTCCCGAGAGGTACACTAGTGCAGCTCTGTGAATTGCAGATACTGCTCTAGGGTGGAGTGTTGGTATCAATTCCTCTACCAGCGATAGGACATGTATGGCAAAATACAATGTATGTTACCAAAGCTTCAATTTATCTACTGCATAATGTGGCACAACATGTTGACCAAACAAAACATAGGTTGTTGGATAGATTCCAACAACATTTTATCGCATAACACATACACACCTGGATACCGACATGGGTTTCCATTTCAACAATGATGGCCATATGACCCTCAAGGATGTACAAATCACCATATCAGATTTCAGACACCGACCCCCAGACTCGGAGGCGGCAGGGGATCTACGCAATAACATAAAACCAAATTGTATGTTCCGGTTGAGAACCAAAATCCTTTATGGTTTGAATTGGATAGATGCTCTCATCTATCAATAAAACGGGTCTGCTAATCGACCAAATCATCCAACTCCAATTGCCTCGTCTACAGAAAATCAAGTTACCGTAATTGTGACAAAAACCAAATAATTATCTCGCCCCTTAACAATAATTGCGTTTAGGGGACACAGAACACTAACAGTCCTTGATGATAAAAGTGATTTAATAGGGTTGTGTTGCTCAGTCTCCTGGTGTTTTGGGTGAATTAAATATAACTTTGGGCACAAACATTTGTATGTACCCCAAATGTGACAATGTTATATGCCTCGAAATAGCCAACCTATACGATGCCTGAAGAGGTCGGACACGGATGAAACCTTCATCCCCCACCCCTCACTCCATGCCACATAACCACAAATCTGCTTGGTTGAAAGCCCACTACCCTGGCAGAATCCTGCTGGGAGTATGTCTACAATAATGCAAACTCCTGGTTGTTGTGGGTGATTGCTAGCTGTCATTGTTCTCCTAACAATGTCATCTAGGAGACTGCATAGCAACTGTTTGGATCTGACTCGTAACGGTCATATTCAAGGTAGTATTGGCTGTGGTAAGAAGTGTTTAGCCCCGTCTACCACATCTAAAAATCGGAAGTGAACCACCCTGCACCTCAGACCGGTCTCCAAGGAAGATCATCTTTTCTATTTTTTTTCTTGCCGAAGCAGAAGCCACCGTGCAACACGGAGTGATTTAATCGACGAGTGGTCTGCTTATACTATATAGGGTTTTTATTGCAGTATCATGCATCTTAGGGATGCCAGTTTTCAATGTTTCCATTGAAATTCATGTTTTCATTTTCAGGATAAAACTGTTTTTTCCTTGTGTAATATTGATATACCAACTGTTAAACTACCAGCCACAGCCCATGATCCCCCACTAAACCTCCCCGCTGACGCATGTAAAACTTGGGCATTCCTTTGATCCTTTGATTCCCCGATGTAATACGTAATGAGTAAACCCAGTGTATTGCAATGGAAAATATTTCAATGTTTTTTTCTGACCCCAACTGGCATCCCTGGCATCTACTGATTTGCACTCTCATGTCTGATTGTCTGCAGGGTGAGGATGAGCTGCTCCAACGGCTGAAATCTCACGATGAACTGTTGGAGGAAAACGTTGATGTTCGCACACAGTTAAAGTCTTCTGAGCTAGAAAAGCAAAGATATAAATTAGAGGTTGAGCGGGTAAGTGACTCACTTCGATCATCATTTGTGAAGAATTATGCTTGAGTCAATGTTTCAAGATTTTTTTTCCATTTTTAATATAACAGGCATGTTATCAAGTACTTTCTCCGCCTATGTCAATATGCTCTTTTCTTTCATTCTTTGATATTATTCCCGGTTAATCAAGTTATCCCATTATTATTACAGTAAGTGGACATTTGTCGATATTCGACGTATACATATGAAATATGAAATATTTGCTAAGTTTGGGGGTTCATTGGAACTATCATATGAAATATTAATCGTTCATGTTAATGCGAAGGGATTAAGGTTTAACTGTAAATCTGCGATGTACAGAGTAAGAGATTTATGATTTGAATATGCTGCCAGCTGAACAGCCTGCTCCACCGGCCCGATGGGATACTTAGAAGGAAACCCACGAGATGACAATACCTTGGTCCGTACTCCACTGAGATTGACTGCAGAGTAATTCACGAAGCAAAGCCGAATGAATTACTCTGCAGTCAAACGAGGTGGAGTGCTGATCAAGTTATTTTCATCGAGTGGGTTTCTGATTTTATCTCACCCCGTATAACATTAATTATTGATGAAATGAATCACCCAATTAGCCATTGAGTATTGGGTACACGAACCTCACGGCCGTGGAGTACGAGTTCCTAATGATAAGCCTACGGAGAAAAATACCGGGGTGAGATAAATACAAAAGTGCGCCGCATGGCTGCTGCACAGCAGACAGTTTCATATAAGTATTTTGGCACACGCCCGGCGAAGTCAGATTCACGGCAGCCCGGTGGAGAAGGCCCTCTACTGAAACGACTACAACCTAGTTTTAAAGAATTTATGTATGATACACTGTCCTCATATTTGATGATTGTCAGTCAAAAAAATGTCTGTCAAGTGACTGTACTTGACTCTCTGGCTGCCTCCTCGACTAGCTGCCTCTCTACCTCCCTCCTATCCCACCTTCCCTTGTCCTTCTCTCCCTGCCTATGTATCTTCTGTTTAATTCCCACGCATATTTGATTGTACACCTCAACTAAGCTGACAAGTTATATTTTCTCTTTCAGTTGAAGAAAGAATTGGACAATTTCGGACCGGAATTCTTTGACGAGATAGAAGATCTTAAGTTCAACTTCCGAGAAGCGGTTGAGAAAAACGTCCTATATGAGGAACAACTGCGAACATTTTCTCAGCAGTTTGGAGTATCAGTAAATATTCCGGACGCGTAGACTTATAGTGGGCATAGAGAACTACACATGTAGTTGAAGTCGTGTAGGTGTCCCCAATTTAGCCTCAATTTAGGTGCTCGGTTTGATATTGCCCATTGTCGCATCACAAGCTTACTTTTTGTTTCCATGTGGCTTAAAAACCTTTTGTGTGCCGAGGTAATGCGAGATAGGGCTATTGCGAGCATTTGATGATGAACAAGAAATATTACCACTACGTTAATGTGAGGAGCTTCAAAAACTGAAGCTTTACTTAAAGTATTTATTTGTGCCGCGGAAACACTACTCATGAGGTCAAAATGAAATAGTGCTTCTTGAAAGACTTCTATTGGTGCCGCAATAAAAGTGTATTTTGTAACATCTGCTGTTTTCAGATGAGCTGCACATATTTTTCGTATGAGGTCCTTTTATAATCTTCCTGGAAGGTGTTGTAATATGCGATGCATCATCCCAGGATTGAGTTGTTATCTAAAAGTAAAGACTTACAGAAAACAAAAGAGGCTATTTGTAACATGCATATACTGCGATATCAAAGCCCAATGTGTACATGCAAACTGATTGTGTTTTATGGATATTCATAAGCGTTATGTATTCTGGTTTCTTGCCATATCAACTTGCAGCTAGACTTCCTTATTCCATACGTTTTGTAGTACATTGGCTAATTTCTTAGGAAATGGTAGTGAGTATTGTGTAGTATGTGATATATCGCTTTGTCCATGTCTGTCTTTTGAAAGTTGAGATTTAATTTTTAGCCTAAAAGCAAATTGCACGTTGCATATTTCCCCGAAGCTATTTAGGTGATGACGCCTGTACTCTTATTGTATTATATAATAATTATTATCTCACCCCTGGAATAAATGTCCATAGGCTTAACATGGGGAACTCGTTCTCCATGCCCCTACAAGTACTGCAGTCCGTTCTCCATGGTCTATATCCTGTGTGTTGTCCATTCTTTTAGTGTGTACAGGGGTGAGATAAATACAGAAAGCAACTCGTTTTGGTCAAAGAAGTCATTCTCCAACTCGTTTGAATGCTATGTGATATTCACTTGGCTGTCGCCTCGTTCATATCACACCGCATCAAACTTGTGGAGAACGACGACCTTGACCAAAACTTGTTGGTTTCTTCTTTAGTAGTTTGTCTCTTCAGATAATGAAGTGGTGTTCTTACCGACCCACGTGTAATGTGATGTTGAAATGTGATACAAAAATGAAGGCTGCACGTAACATGAACTTTTATTAATCAGTACATGGCAGTGGGACCGAGGTTCCATAGATCTGTGATCTCAGGGCCTGTAGTTACCCTGCTTGTTCATTCCAAGTGGTCTGGCAGGAGAGTAATGAAAAACAGGGCTTTAAGGCTGGGATATATATGGTTTTTTGACGCAACACAACTAAATGCGTTCGATTCCATACGGCTTATGAAGTAGTGTATAAAGTATGTAATGCTAAGGTTAACATTTATTATAACGCATAGAGTTTGGTAATAGATTTAAGAATTAATAATTATAATCTATATGCATAGTATTTTCACACCCAGTCACATATTGCATTCTTTCAATCGGTGTATACTCGAACTTTTGAATATGTCACATATAGTGACCTTTGTCAAGGGTAATGAGATAAGAGGGATATCTGACGTTATTTCTTTGTTGACCATTCCCCAGATGGTAAGAATCTCCGTTACTCTAGATACATCAAGAGCGCAGCTAGTGCTGGACGCCGATGCCCACTGCTCGCCCTCAACTACCATTTCTTGTGAACAGAGTGGTGTAACCGTCCGCCCTATGGGGAGTAACTCCGTCCATCCATTTAGTTATGTTGTCCTCATATTATGTCAAAATTTGTGATACGTGAAAGAAAATAAACAAAATGAACAAACTAGGATGAGCACCTTCTTTTTCCGTAAGATTGCCTCGAAAATCAGTTCTTGTAATACTTCTGATGAAGAAGATATAATTAGAATTGGAGTTTCATATACATCGTGTTGATCTATATTTATGTGATGCTATTTTGAAAGAGTTATAAAGTTCTGATGACTATTCACTACGAGTTGGCGACCAAAAGTAACCTAAATACGTTTTCTACTTCTTGACCGCTTTGTTTTGCATTCTGGGTTTACTCTTCATAGAAGGAAAACTTTCTTTTCCAAGCAAATTGTCCCCTTAAGCAGGGTGACCCCTCCAGTGGGGTGTCCCAGAAGCGGGGTTTTACTATACTTCAACATCATTGTCCCACAGTGGTCACACTGGTTGAAGGGTGTCGCGACGTCATTTTGGGGGTCCTCTCTTATTTTGCGCTTGGTCTATCCCACATTATTGTTTGTGGAACTGTTTGCGCTCTATACAATAGATCACATTGGAGCTGTTGCATGAAACATTCCGGCTGGTTTGCGGGTTTTAGGTGCGTTTAAACGTCTAGCAGAGTAGTTTCTTTCATTAGTTCTTGGAAAAGTAAGCTGTATGCATCATTTAAATCCGAGGATGAGGTTGTGACTGAGGTTGTAGGTCAGGGTGTGACAGGGAAAGGGTACTATTGAGTGTATAACTGAGGGTGAAGGTATGATTGAGGGTATGGCTGATGCTGAGGGTACGACTGAGGGTGAGGATGTGACTGAAGGTGAGCGTGCGATTTAGGATAAGGGGTGTCTTAGGTTGTTGTTGTGACTGAGGGTGAGGATGTGTCTAAGGGAAAGGGTGTGACTGAGGATGATGATGCGACCTGTAACATTCCTCCTATCGCCTCAACTAGTTCCTTTATGTCATTAACGTCATCCAGAAGATTATAGCAAATGTCACTGCCTTTGATGTCAAAGGATACCAGGAACTCGTTTGAAGAATCGGCAATGCAACGAAGTCTCCCTGAGAACGGGCTTATTAATATGACATAGCATATACTCCTATGCTTTCACGACGCAACTAACGCCACAGGATTTATCCTACCCCTAATAAAAAACGTCATAGGTTTAACATTGGCTCAATGTATCTGACGGAGAGTTGGATAAAGTGTTATTTATGCACCGAGGTGAATAAAAAACGGACCAATCAGGGACGAGATAACGAAAGTAGATCCGGCAGCATTGATAACTACTAACATGGATAATTACAAATATTCTCTGTATATCGGTGAGATGGGGTAGGATAAATACGAAACTGATCGAGAGTTAGCCTTGTCAATGTTCATACCACTCTGGTCAGGTCTGCTACTCACTAAACTCGGCTAACGCCTCGTGTAGTAATACACAACCTGCCCATCGTGGCATAAACATTGACAAGGCTAACTCTCGTTTGGTTTCTACTAAGAATCCTGTGCTGTAAGGATACAAGGTATCATGAGGAAATGTGTTTACTGAGCCCTTATGGGTGGCCGTTCAAGATCTTTTATATTACATGAAATACGTCCTGGTGCTGGAGCCGGAGGGACGCAATTATGTTACAAAAGGCCGAAAATGGTATCCCTATGACTGAATCTCTACGTCTTCTTATCATATATACCTTAAAAACACGAAAGACATGCTACTTTATTCACTTATATAGTCGCCGATTCATAGCTTATTAACTATGTCTCAATGAGCGCCTACCAACGGGTAGTATATCATTTTCATTCGACCATAAGTAATTATATAGAACGTCCTGAACATGCTGTACAAGTCACAGAACGAGATGGTGATTTATGGTTTGTACGGAACGAGGCGTTTACGCCGAGTTCCGTACAAACCATAAATCATCATCGAGTTCTGTGACTTGCATAAGCATGGTTGGACGTTATATATTTACTATATACCCGAAATCTTTTAAAAATCATAAATTTCATTTGGTAACTACAAATATTTTAATAAACATGTATGGGTAGGTAGTCTGTATTTTCCTGTACAGACCAGTGGTCCGTACAGTATTTTTACGTTATATGGCAAAATGGTGCGTATTTACATTATATACGGCATGGGTATATAGTAAATACTAATATTTGAAAAGGCATTCGAGTAGTTTAAATACATGTGACTGCAAGCCTCTCTATCTGATAGACTCCAAGAGGCGGTTCAAATCGGTTACTGGAGAACTCGACCCGAAACGAACTCGACCCGTAATTGACAAGAGAACTCGACCCGTTTTGGAGAACTCGACCCGCGAACTTGACCCGTAAATTTGAAAAGAGAACTCGACCCGTTTTGAAGAACTCGACCCGTGACTTAGAGCCAGTTTTAAATAATGAAAAAATGGAAGGACCAGTTCCTAGGGATGGTGACTCTGTTAGGGTTAGGGTAAGGGATAGGGTTAGGGATAGAGATAGGGATAGGGATAGGGATTATAGGATAGGGTTAGGGTTAGGGATAGGGTTAGGGATAAGGCTAGGGTTAATGTTAGGATCAGGGTATGGGATAGGGAGAGGGTTAGGGATAGGGTTAGGTTTATGGATAGGGATAGGGTTAGGGATAGGGTTAGGGAACTGGTCCTTCCAGTTTGAAGCCATGGTAATATAAATAGTAATAATACTTCCAAAGTATTCTAGTTCATATATATCCATATTTGCATCTATAAGATACTCGAGTTCAGTGCCGGAAAAACGGGTCGAGTTCGTTGCGGGTCGAGTCCCGTTTACGGGTCGAGTTCGTTGCGGGTCGAGTTTTTTACGGGTCGAGTTCGTTGCGGGTCGAGTTCTCCAGTATTCAAATCGGTTACTG
The DNA here is from genome assembly GCA_950022655.1 of Alentia gelatinosa. Lineage (NCBI taxonomy): Eukaryota > Metazoa > Annelida > Polychaeta > Phyllodocida > Polynoidae > Alentia > Alentia gelatinosa. The sequence goes on along the minus strand of OX465580.1, from coordinate 27,471,687 downwards.
GAGAACTCGACCCGAAACGAACTCGACCCGTAATTGACAAGAGAACTCGACCCGTTTTGGAGAACTCGACCCGCGAACTTGACCCGTAAATTTGAAAAGAGAACTCGACCCGTTTTGAAGAACTCGACCCGTGACTTAGAGCCAGTTTTAAATAATGAAAAAATGGAAGGACCAGTTCCTAGGGATGGTGACTCTGTTAGGGTTAGGGTAAGGGATAGGGTTAGGGATAGAGATAGGGATAGGGATAGGGATAGGGATAGGGATTATAGGTTAGGGTTAGGGATAGGGTTAGGGATAAGGCTAGGGTTAATGTTAGGATCAGGGTATGGGATAGGGATAGGGTTAGGGTATGGGTTAGGGTTAGGGTTAGGGATAGGGTTGGGGTTAGGGTTAGGGATAGGATAGGGTTAGGGTATGGGTTAGGGATAGGGTTAGGTTTATGGATAGGGATAGGGTTAGGGATAGGGTTAGGGAACTGGTCCTTCCAGTTTGAAGCCATGGTAATATAAATAGTAATAATACTTCCAAAGTATTCTAGTTCATATATATCCATATTTGCATCTATAAGATACTCGAGTTCAGTGCCGGAAAAACGGGTCGAGTTCGTTGCGGGTCGAGTCCCGTTTACGGGTCGAGTTCGTTGCGGGTCGAGTTTTTTACGGGTCGAGTTCGTTGCGGGGCGAGTTCTCCAGTATTCAAATCGGTTACTGGAGAACTCGACCCGAAACGAACTCGACCCGTAATTGACAAGAGAACTCGACCCGTTTTGGAGAACTTGACCCGCGAACTTGACCCGTAAATTTGAAAAGAGAACTCGACCCGTTTTGAAGAACTCGACCCGTGACTTAGAGCCAGTTTTAAATAATGAAAAAATGGAAGGACCAGTTCCTAGGGATGGTGACTCTGTTAGGGTTAGGGTAAGGGATAGGGTTAGGGATAGAGATAGGGATAGGGATAGGGATAGGGATAGGGATTATAGGATAGGGTTAGGGTTAGGGATAGGGTTAGGGATAAGGCTAGGGTTAATGTAAGGATCAGGGTATGGGATAGGGATAGGGTTAGGGTATGGGTTAGGGTTAGGGTTAGGGATAGGGTTGGGGTTAGGGTTAGGGATAGGATAGGGTTAGGGTATGGGTTAGGGATAGGGTTAGGTTTATGGATAGGGTTAGGGTTAGGGATAGGGTTAGGGAACTGGTCCTTCCAGTTTGAAGCCATGGTAATATAAATAGTAATAATACTTCCAAAGTATTCTAGTTCATATATATCCATATTTGCATCTATAAGATACTCGAGTTCAGTGCCGGAAAAACGGGTCGAGTTCGTTGCGGGTCGAGTCCCGTTTACGGGTCGAGTTCGTTGCGGGTCGAGTTTTTTACGGGTCGAGTTCGTTGCGGGTCGAGTTCTCCAGTATTCAACTTTTCACTGTCGCTGAATGTCTCTCTGTATAGTCCTGCAGTCAGAGTCAGTCTGAAGGGTCAAGTGTGATTGGGAGTACATACAACGTTTTATTATTATTTCTAGAGCTCCTGAATCTTCTGATTTCAAATCTGCTTCGTGCCAGATTGTATGGGTTCAGCATTTTGAGTTATTACTATTTGAAAATAAAAAATAATTTAATTCTAAGAAAAATAAGAAAAAGATTGGACACTCTGTCAAATCTCTGATTATTTAGCTATTCTATGCTTATCAAAGACAGAATGGTTAATGATGATATCTAAGAAAAGGTTAATTCAATATGGTGCTATTCTAATTATTTCATAAACTTAGATTAATCAATTATGATCATTGTTCCCATGCACATTTTACTGTGTGAATAGACTGTCAAATCTTTGATAGTTAGTCATTCTAAGCCTATTAAGCACAGAACTGAGTTATGATAATATCTAACAACGAATTAATTCACTATGGTGTTATTTAATTATTTCATAATCTTAGATTAATCAATTATGAATATTGCTTAAATGTGGATTTTATTCTGTGATTACACTCTGTCAAATCTATGATTGTTTAGTCATTCTAAGCTTATTAAGCTTGTTTTGTCATTCTAACCTTATTACAACTGAGTAATGATGATATCTAAGAACAAATTAATTCACTATGATCTTATTTTAATTATTTCATAACCTTATATTATAGGGAAACTATGTTCCGGTGGGAATAAGTCAAAGTTACGAGGTAAGGCTTGGAAAAATTACTGTCCAAGGCTACGTTTGGAAAAATTACTGCCCAAGGCTATGCTTGGGGAGTAATTTTTCCAAGCCTTACCTTGTCGATACAGATATATTTGTGTTGCTTCTCCATTTTTATTTCATCATGGGAAAGAAATCCCTTGTAGCTATGCAGGGTACACATTCGTCAAGGGCAGTGATAGATATTGGTGCAACAGTAAAGGCTAACAAGAAAATCATCTTCAGTCTTCTCGCTGCCCATGCTTTAACCGGTTGTGATAGTGTTCCTCAGTTGTTGGGCATTGGGAAAACCAAAGCAATTAAAGCTTTGAGCAATGGATACTTTCTACCAAGTCTGATTGGGGAACTGTTATGAAGGAAGCGTCGGCCTTCATTGCTGCATGTTATGGCTGCAAAAATGAAAACTCACCTACAATGTCAGATGTACAGGTTAAGATCTGGACATCAAGAACATCATCTACTTCAGTGAAAGCACCACCACTCAAGTCACTACCACCAACAACAGAATGTTTTGAAGAGAATGTGAAAAGGGCACATGCTACAACTTGCATATGACTGGCTGCACTAAAGGAAGATCCCCCTGAACTAGATGTGTTCAAGATGGGTTACATGTTGGATCCCATCACAAAGATGATTGTCCCAGTCCAACTTCCTCCATCAGTTTCCCCTGCTCCCCCACAAGTGCTTAATATGATTAAGTGTGTTAATGCCACAGATGAGCCCTGCTCCATTAGATGTGGATGTGCAAGTGTGCCATATAGCTGTTCACCTTTCTGTAAGTGTGAAGGGGCACCATCTTGTAGAAACCCATGGACAAAACATATTTTCTATTCAGACAGTGATGATGAATCAGAACTATGAAGAGAAGGACTGAAGTCAGTTGCCAATACATATGTAGTGGGGTGGGAATCCAGCAGTATTCGTGTGTTCTACAGAAGGTGGCGCGACGTGCCGATCCTTACTGTGCAGTGATTCCGGGCAACGCCGCACACGAGAGTTGCGCGGCGGGGACCGGGATTACGTAACGCTGGGTATATATACTCAGCGTTCACAGTAGGTCGACAGGCAGTCCTCGCGCGTCTCTTCTACAGAACAGACCCTTGGGCCCTCACTTTGCAGGCGGGTTCTCGTTACCTTCCTGGTGGTTAGGCGAGTCTTTCAGATTAGCCTCTCCAGCGTTACCTGGCACATTGTGCTAGGGTACTGTACTTGTGGGAAAGATCTTCCAGATCTTTCCGGGAAGTAGCCTTGTTAATAAACATTCCTGTTTATTAAGCGCGTGTGTTGTGTTGTGTGTGACTAGGTCCGTGTAAACTCACCAAAAACCGAACCAACCTACGTAGAGAGCGTAGGGTGGGATCCTGCCTGGAACTAGCATTCCGGATCGGGGTCATCCAACCTGCTAGACAGGCGGCGACCACCACACATAGATAGTATATAGATACCTTGGTCAGTGTTTTCTCAGTGTGTCATATTTTGAAGCATCAGTTAACATAAAACCTTGCCTTCTTTGACTTTTTTCTGAGCTTTAAAATCATTACCAAGCCTCTGGGCCCCGTTGCTCCTGTTTTCGTGGTATCGCTAGCCATAATCGGATCGCAATTTTATTTTTGCGATTACTTTAACGATCCGACTGAAAAAGCGTTGCTCCTGTAATATCAGATCGTATCCCTATATTCCCGTGGTATCGCTATTTTTTACAATGCGATAGTGATACAACAATTCAAGGGCACATATTGAATGAGACAGGGGGAAATTAATTAGTTCTTTAATTAAATACAGATGGCATCACAGTTAAAACTGATCTGACACCTGGTGGTGTGGATCGCTATTTCCAATAGGTGGAAGAACAAGTGGCCGGGGTTGGTGGTGCCACCATGGATCGTTATTTGAAATATCAGACAAGGCTGTATTTAACCCACAGCGATACGATCCGCAGTGCTGTGAAGGTCCACGTAAAAAGTATCGCTAAATGCCGTATTTTACGCGGCGATCCGCAAAATTTCAGGAGCAACATTTTGGCCCTCGGATCGCTATTCTGCGATCCGCAGCTCTGTCGTAATCCTGGAGCAACGGGGCCCTGGTATGGAATGTAAGATGTCTAAATTTTAAGGAGTGATGTAGAAATATTCTGTTCTGCAAACCTATTGCATTTCATCTAATAAATTTTATAGTTTTACATTAAATGACAAAATTTACCTTGATTTGACCTTCACCTGACTTTTCAAGGTCAAATATACCATCAATCTTTCCATATGTAATTGTGTTCATCAAATATCGGATTCCTTTTGAGAATAATTTATAAAATGTTATTTACTTTGAAATTGAGTTTAAATAGATATATTCATTTGATTATTTTCTATTTTTTTATGTTTTTTTATTTAAAACGCTCATATTTCAAAATGCTGAGCCTGTACAAACTGGCACGAACCAGATTCGGAATCGGGAGATTCAGGAGCTCCAGAATCAATTATAAAACATCGTATGTACTCTGAAACACACTTCCCCTAACCTGCTTCAGGACTAGTAGCCGGCACTGGGTCAGAGGTGTTCCCATCCATTCTGACGGTCTATGCTCGTTTGCAGCCAGGCTATGACTGAATTTATAATCATCGTCTTCGACTCGTGAAATTATGGAGCCAACAAATTCGTGGCATAAATAAGCTCAGATAAAAAGGAGTTTTTATCCTACCCCGTTTCCATATTCTTTCAGTACTAGAAAGTAGTGGCATAAATAACACTTTATATCACACCCGTGACATAAACAAATCCCATGGTAAGCCTATGGCGTTTTTTATTAGGGGTAGGATGATATCATGAAACATCACGAAATTTCATATGATAGTTTATATGGCATGAGTTGTCTTCATGGCATGATATCACGAAGCAGAGCTGAGTGATATCTGTAGCGGAAGACAATGAATGGCATATAAACAATTATATGAAATTGAGTGATGTTTAGAATTTATCCTACCCTGTCACATGTTTTTAACCTCATATGTCATCAGTGGCATATACATATTTTATGCCATAACTGTGGCATACAGTCACACCATGTTAAGTCTATGGAGATTTATATGAGGGGTAGGATAAAGCATGGCATATTATTCCCGACCATTTACCTATACGTATATAAAACAAATACCAGTCTGGGTGGCAACACATAGCTGTGGAGATGGCACGAGGAATGATGGGGAAGTATTTTGTGTAGATGTGTCTAGCTCCCTAGGTGGGCATACATGCTATCATAGCAACAATGATTTTCATATTTGATCATCTTTATCCACAGCATATTAAAAAGCCAGCCAACCCACCAACCTGCTGTCCGACCAACCTGCCTTCCCACGAAATCTGACTGGCCGCCAACCTGCCCACCCACCCACCAAGTTGGAAACCCATCAACCTGCTCACCCACCAACCTGCACACTAACCAAGGTGCACACCCATCAGTCTGCCCAAACAACAGCCTGCCATAAACCAACCTGCCTACCCATCAACCTGCCCATTCATCAACCTGCCCATGCAACAACCTGCTTAGCCATTAACCTGCCCACCTACCCAACAAACAACCTGACCACCCACTAACCTCCCAATAAACCAGCCTGCCCTCTCACACTCTTACCTGCCAACCCATCAACCTGCCCACTTATCAACCTGCCCACCCACCTACTTCCATTACCATCAATCTACCTTCAACCAAACAACACCAACCCATCAACCTACTCACCCTTCAACCTCCTCACCCAGCAACCTGCCTATCTATGAACATGCCCACTCCCTGCTCTATTGACACCTTACGGTTCTAACTGTATCATACTATCTATTTAACCATCTAAACCTTACCCTTACTCTAAGCGTAATGCAATTAGGGTAAGGCAATTGGAATGTAACACGATTTGATGATTAATGTCTCCTTGAATATCGCGAATGTGATAACGCATTTGTTTAATTAAGTTTTGTGAGTTATGGAAATTTTTTGTTAGTTGTGAGGCTGTTGTGAGACTGTTGTAAAAGACTGTTGCGATAATGTTGTAGGTCTGTTGTGAGACTTGTGAGATTGTTGTGAGATTGTTGTGAGATTGTTATGAGACTGATGTGAGACTGTTATGAGACTGTTGTCAGACGCTAGTTTATTGATTTTCCTACTGCTTGATTCTGTGCTGTGCTATCAACGACGGATGTTTATCTGCTACTTGTTCCTTTGATATTGTCGTCCTTGTTGACACTATACTATTATTATTTATTTTATATGAGGTCCTTCCTGGCGGCTATGAGGCAACTACTATGTTCTCGACAAGCTCAGACGCCTGGAGGCTGTATACTCCATTGTCCATCTTACTGATTGCCAACTAAGAATTGGAAATATATATAATGTCCAACCTGTCGTGTACCGCACCCCACACCGCCAGCGAGACTTCACGTTGCAGCGAGCAAGAGCACACTGATTGCGTCACGGGTGAAACTGCAGACACACCAAGTGAGAAACGTGGCGATTTCCGGAATCGCCAACACAAAAGAATGTGTATGTGAGCTATTATTTCGTAGCTCACCTGATTATTGCTTCTGATGCGCTAGGTTTTTGTTGGGAGATATAACTATGAAATGATATCTCACATACATGCAAATTTCTGGAGATCGCTCCCGTTCCCAGTATGAGCCTCTAAAGCCAGAGACACAACAAGCGAAAAACGCAGCGATTCCCGGAATCGGCAACACAAAAATGGCGTGTATGTGAGCTACTGTTTCATATTTCACCTAATTATTGCTTCTGAGACGCTATATTATCGGTGGGAGATACTGTTATAAAATAATATTGCACATGCATGCCAGTTTCTGTTGGGTATTCAGGAGATCGCTGCCGTTACTCACTTGGTGTATCACTGACTTCAGCCACGGTACCCTTCACAACTCAAGCTCAAGTGGGTTTTGTTTATAGAAGACCACATGGGAGCATGTCATTAATTCTATTTGTTTGTTTGGAGATTGCAACAGATAAATCTTCATTCCCTCATATGGAGCCGGTAGCAGAAACAGTGGCAAGGTTTAATGGACTCAGTTGCGGCAAAAAAGTCAGCAGTTAATTTTTACTCAATCAAGCGTAAAAACTGTCTTGACTTTTCAGCATTGAAAAATGTCTAAGCCTAACATTTTAGCATATAACAATGGCTAAGCTTTGACTTTTCACCGTGAAAAAAAATGCAAAGTCTGACTTTTTAGTATGCAATGATATCTGAGCCCTTACTTTTCACCATAGAAATGTCAAAGTCTGACTTTTTTAGCATGCAGTGATGGCTAAGCCCTAACTTTTCACTTTTGAAAATATTGAAGTCTGACTTTATAGCATGTATAGATGGCTATGCCCTGACATTTCATTGTGGAAAAATGTCATAGTCTGACTTTTTAGCATGCGATAATGACTAAGCTTTGACTTTTCACTGTGGAAAATGTCAAAGTGTGCCTGCCTTTTCAGACTTTTGACAGATTCACAGTAAATATAGTGGAACAGGCCAATGTCAAGGTCTTTTTTTTTTTTAAAGGTTTTTATTTATACTCACCTGACTTCATACCAAGAAAGAAATCAACAATTTTTCAGTTTCCCCCCCCCCCCCTCCCCACTTTCAAAATGTTCTGAGGCCCCTGTGGACACAGTTCTAATGGATTTACTAATATGCAGACTATGGGGGTTACTGAAAACAATGAAATAATGGTAGCAAGTTACGAGAGGTGATTTACAAAGACATCCAGCGAAGGGCTACAGTTGTACTTGGAGTCATTGCCATCACCTGCATCTATAAGGGTTCATCTGTTTCTCTACTCTCATGTAGTTGACACGCATTCATTACCCATCGATTACAAAGTCCCCATTTGAATATATGGGGCCATAGTAAACCACTGCCCGTTGTTCCTAAATTGTCACAAACCATATCCATTGATTACGGATTTGAAACCCACTGATTACGAGCCTTATAGTCATTGATGACGGGAAAATAAACTCTCAAAGAGATGTTTAGCCCCTTTATGCTGGGCAGGATAAGTAGTCCCTTGTGATATGCCCTATAGCATGGCAATTGCTGGTTTTGATTGATTCGGGAAGATGGATGATACATATAACAAACGATGGTTTTGTGGACAGGCGGCTCGGCAAACCACTTGAGGTTGACTTCGTAATACACTTGCTAACTCTCATGTATTACTAAGTGTCAACCATTCGTAGTTTACGGCCGCCTGTCCTCAAAACCATCGATCATTGTATGTGTATTCCATGTGCAAATAAAGAACGAATGAACATAGCTATCATAGCGTTATTAAAATGTAAGCATTATGGGTTCATGTAATAGAGTCATCTTGGCAGTGATTAGTGAATTCATCTTTAGCTCAGACTTTTGACCCTATGGTCTTGCAGTAGTCTGATCTTTCATTGAAAGACCTCTTTTCCAATTTCATTTCAATTTCACTTTGTTTTCGCTTCATCCCAGTATAGGTTAACACTTATGTGGTGAATCCATGGAGTTTATCATGTGAATAATTAGATGAACCTTCTTCTTCATGTTTCCTAATGTTTTAGCCCCTCTTTCTACGAGGTCATTCAACCACCATACCCCCTCCTTATATCCTCTCTTTATATGCCCCAGTCACACTGGCGTAAAAAACGCCGTTTTCCCGTGTACGCACCTCTACGTTCTTCTACGCATTTTGAAATTTACAAATGCGCAGCAATGCGCGGGAAAACGCGGAGATGCGTAAATGAAAGTCGGAATGCGCCGAAAAACGCCACAATACGTACAAAAGCGTAAAGAAGCGTTGATGAACGTTGAGAAGCGTTCTAAAACGTTAAAGCAAAGCAAACAATACGTTCTAAATCCGTTCCAAATCCGTAGCTAATACGTGGTCCCCATCAATTCAAATACGTAGAAGAAACGCCGAAATTTACGCCAGTGTGACTGGGGCATACGTGTAACAATTTACCAGAGGTGGACATTTTCCCAAAGACAGAAGATATGCATGTAGGTATTAAAGGCTCAAATCCATGATGCTAGGGTGTCTCTCATGGTGTGGTGGGCGAGTTCAGAACCGACGAGAGCGTTCCGAGCAGCTGGTTTGATACCCTCCAAACCGATTATCCTAAGACCTTTCAGCATGTATGACAGTACTCTGACAAGCATTAATATACTTGAAATAAACGTTAGCATTTATGATAGAGTGGCAAGAAATGTGTGAATTTGTTTTATATTCATTCATTGACCGATATGTTCACATATACAGGCGAATGTGATACTCCACATACCTCGTAATAGAAATATAGAGGACACCAAAGAACAAAAAAGTATGAAATACAAAGTCCTTGGGTGTATACCATCAAACGGACGGTACTTTCTTTATTGTCTGCATAGTTGTTTTTTTTTATAGAGGAATCATCTAGCATCCGATTCCCCTGACGCCAAGGGATTCGCATCTGGCAAGGACAATTGAGGCCCCATCATGGATCCCTGGGGCACCCCAATTTGTAGTTCTGGCATCTGACACTCTCCCATTTACTCCTGTTTTGTGGGATCTTTTCCAGAGATAGATTTTAAGCCAAGTTAGTGTTTTTTAGAAGTGCAAAACCGTATCGAACGCTGTGGATGGATTGATGATAGGGCCAATATTACTATACACCTATGGCCGAACATGTATGAAATACTGCCCGCTGCTGGGGGTGTAGTATAAATAATGTTCGCGCCCGCTGTGGCAGCGGGCAGTAGCGAATAGCAGTGGCTTTTTGAGGTGTGGAAAAGTTAATAAAACATATTTTTCAACGAGTAGTAGGTGTATAGTAATAAGAAAACGTAGTGACTGAGCCCGTACCGTGTCCGTTTTCGGTCATTTGATGAAAAAATACGGCCCTCTAGCCTGCGGCGTCGGGCCATATTTTTTCATCAAATGACCTCGAACAGCCACCTGTACGGGCTCAGTAACCACGTTTTCTCATATTATGTTGCATAAAAAGTCAGGAATACTAATGCTTGATGAGAGGCGAAAGGAACTAATGACCACCTTTATGAGGAAAGTTGCAGGTGAGGAGGGACTTTTCGGGAAAGACCGCTTAGATGATCGGACACTGCAGGAGGGCAGAAAACGGGAGACTAGAAATAGCTTAAAGATAGACTTTAAATTGCCACGCCCCAAAATAGAGTTTTTGCGTAAGGCCCCCTTCTATAGGGGCAAAATGTGCTGGAATAGTCTGCCTGGAACCTTAAAAAAGGCGGATAGCAAGCAATCGTTTAAGCAGGCTATTAGGAAACACTACTCCTCAAAATGACAAAATGACACAATGAATGAAATATGCCTGTACTAACGTGAGCCCTGTGTATATACTGTAATATCCACTACGGAACAGATGGTATTAAGATCTGTAAACTATCTTGAGTTGGATTTTGAATGAGAACACTTTCAATGTCTTGTAATATCATCTCATCATTATGGAATTTTAACCAGATACACTGTATACCGTGACAGAAAATAACTTGTTCCTTGTTGTTTAGGCCTATGAATATGTCGTCAGTAAATGAGGAGACAGCTGAGGTGGTTGAATCATCTTTCCTGAAGCTACGCTGGATGTGGTCAAAATATGGTTGGATTCAAGGAAGGTGCTTTTCTGCTTCTGCACAATATTTTCTAATAGCTTACCAGGGTGGGGGAACAGGGAGACAGATCTTAAGTTAGTGACATCGGAGGAATTGCTTGGGTTTTAGAGGGTCTATTATGGCCTCTTTCCATTTTCGGGTAACTGACTAATTGATACTGAACATATAAATAGATGTGTAAGTTGATTTGAGATTACAGAGAAACTATTTACTAAGGATGTGTGAGGGTAAGTTTTCGATTGCCCAAAGTTTGTGTATATTTCTTTTGTTAGTTTGATTACCTCTACTTTGGTTGTGTGGATTAAGGACATTGTGTGTCACCTATTTCCTCACCATAGAATTCCATTGTTCCCGATATTTTGCCATCAGAATGTGGCCTACATCTGCATAAAAAGTTGTTTAGGAAGTTTGGCATTTCTTCATCATGTACCAGATTGTTAGTGTCTTTAATTATTAAGATAATTTTTGCGGTTTTGTCTTTGGATGGAATTACTTGATTGAGGTTTTCCCCGAATTATTTTGGCCCATCGTTCATATTTTCCTGTGTGAATGATGATTTTACATTCCTGATTGGTGAATTTGTCTCATTTTGTAACCTTCTCGCTATTTCCCATTCCTCTAGTCGTGAATTTTGGCTTTTTAGTGCTTTATCTTTTTCCTTAATTTTCGTACCTCGTAACTTATGTAAGTCATTTGTAACTACCCGTATGTACTACTTGATATTCCCTTAGCTTGAGAAATAAGTACGATGCCCATGCCTGTTGTTTGGGACTGGCCAGTATATATTTATTTGCTGGAAATTTGACTATTATTCCTTTGTGGGCTTTTAATGTCAACCTTCGTATTGGAATACAACCTTTCAGAGCAAATAGTCAACCGGCATTTTAGGTTGATTTAGTGGGAGGCATAACCTTTTGCTGGCTGTCACTCTTTATGGTATTGTGGCGCGGGGGGGGGGGCTTATTGTCCTGTCTTGGGTGGTCTCAGTGAGTGTATAGCGGAATTAGTCTTTTTGCTAAGATTTTGTGAATGCGGCTTTGATGCTGTCCAAGCCTTATGACAATTTGCCATTATGTGATTTCGGTAGGAACTATATGTGTTGGGCTCCGGGCTTCTGTGTTTTCAGAGCTCCGCCCATCTTTGATGTTATTTCACCTTCAGAGACCATGTTACCAATTTTCTCATTGTTATTATAATTATTATTATTATTATTATCATTATTATCACTATTATTATTAATAATCTCTATTTTAGGGTCCTTACTCAGCTTTTTCTTTTTGATACAGTCTGGGCACCATCCAGGCCGCTTCAAAAAGGAATTAGTAGAAAGGAAGTCCGATTTCTATAAAAATAAAACCAGGGTTGACATTGTCATTGATCAATATCAGAGAAAGGTACAATAGCTAGGTGCAGCACTACCATAAACGAGGTTCCCACTGCTGTCAACAGTAGGAAAGTAAAGATACCTGCGAGGTGGAATAGCTTCAATGAATCTCACCAAAAGTTACCGTGTGAAATATAAAACCTATGAGTAATAATAAAATAGTCACGTGTCTATGCTGCAGTTCAAATGGCTCCATAGTTTGTATTGTTTCAAATATAACCTTGGCCTATAATAATTGCAAAATCTACACATTCAATAGGACTGAAAAAGAATCAGCATTATTATCTGAGAAGCTCATTTAACAATTCCAATATTTCCCAACTCATAACATTTGAGAAGTTTGATGTTTCATAACTTTTGAGAGTTACCCAGGGTTGAGGCAGAGGTTGAATAAATGCAAGCGCCATGAAAGATCTGCTGAGTCGAAAGATTGATAAATCTCTATTTCAGTCTATTTTCATCCGACTTATTACACTTATTATTGGCTTTACCAGTTAGATTATGTGACGGTCATATAACCTATCAGTCATGCTATACAGGTATCGTGTCATTCATCTCGGCTAGGAGTAGATGTTTTTCACGTGTGGATAAAAACTAATTTTATTTAGCATCCTGTATAGTGATACTGTGGAAGGTATCTGTGATTCATTATTATTATCATTATTATTATTAATATTAGTTCATCTATGGGGGGCTAATTTTATCTTCCATGGTGGTCCTTATAATTTATTTTAGTGAATAAGAGAATTGGGGGGGGGGGGGTTAGGCACATTTTTTCAGGTGCTTCTGTGTAGAGGGGGGATGGTTCTTAGTATTAGTATGGTGTGGGTAAACACCGTTTTTACAGTGTACGCCCACATATGTATACAGACAAAAAACTACGACTGTTTGATGTCTCTGATGACAGCATTCTTTGGATCATGCTGTCCAATGGCTTGCAGACTAGATTTTCGATTTTGAGTCTGAGAAGACTGTAAAGTTCTTGTGTTGTGACACCTTCATGTAAGTCAAGGCATGCAATATTACATTGGCCTCAGCAGTGATGATGTTACTTTTGCCATGGAGGGCTTTCTTAAGGTCATTGTATGGTGTATGGACTCTATATCCAACATGGTTACCTTCTTCGTACCCATTGGTATACACCAGGATAGGGTCTTTGAAATGCCTCCTCACAGTCTTGTATTGCTTGAGGAAGACAGTTTCAGGGGTATCACCTTTCTTGTTCTAAGTCAAAGTGGATTGATGGTGTTTCCTGATCCCATGGAGGTGTTTCAGGTGACCTCTCAGCTCTTATTGTCTTAATGGGGATGCTTCCTTCTCTATACTGCACTCATGCTCTGACAAGGAAAGATTTTGTCATTTGGCTTCTCTCTATACAATTGGTGGGTTTTCCTTGAAACTCAAGTTGTAGGCTGGCTTTCTTGGATTGACCCATATTCTCATGGATTATTACAAAGACAGTCTCTCCGATCACACTTTCTCCTTGGATACACAAGATGTGGTTTGCAGGACAGTATTCTGTCAAACACCAGTCCCATGAATTTGGGACTTCCTCTTGGACTGTCAGTTCCTTGTTTTGTATTCTTTTCTATGACAGAAATGAACAGCACATGTCTTTGTCTATGAGAACCTGAATCCTTTTTGGTCACTCTAAATATGAAGTCTATCTAGGGTTTCCTGTAGTGTTCTTTCTACTGCATGCATAAATCTGCCCTTGTAGCAGATGGCAAAGCATAGAGACAGCAGATGATATCCTTCCTCAGTTGTTTCATGATGTCATTGATTTTTATACCAAATAGGGTGACAGAGGGGACACAGCCTTGGGGGACACCGATTTCTTGGTCGACTCTCTGGGAGAATGCAGTTCTGTAAACATTGACTTTTCTGTTGCTTATGAATCTTTCAATGAACCCAGTCAATCTTCCTCTCAAACCCATTAGCTGAATGTCCCTCAGGATACTGTGTTTCCAGGTGATATTACAGAGAAAATATCAGACAGTATTGGAATGTTGGTTGATTGGTTGCCTTAGTAACTGATTTTGTGATATACTCAGAGAATGGATATTGATTAAATGTATGTGGAAGCTGGATACCTTGCCTCTATACATTTTCTGAAGCAGGGGGTCTTTTATTCCCCACACTGTATAGACAGAGCATGAGATAGACCTGCCCATGATAAGCAATAAGTTTATAGAGCTGGGAGACAATATGGATGAGCTGCCGGCACTCACACCACCCCACAGTAAACAGTCTATCAAAGCATTTTAGACCACTTGGACACCCTGCTGTCCCAATGGAACTATAAACAGTTTCATTTTATTTGAAAATGTACTGTTCTTTTGCTAGTCACTGATCTTTATTACAAATAAGGTTAAAGTTTATTACATTTGTGGGTAAAACGTTTATTGCATTTAAGGGTGACTTTTTATTACAAATAAGGTTGACAAGGTTATTACATTTAAGGGAGGTACTATTACATTTAAGAGAGTTTATTACAAATGTGGTTGAAATTTTATTACATTTCAGGTTATTACTTTTGTGGGATTTTGTTACATTTAAGGGTGTAACAGCTGCACCATCCAGGCACCACACTTTGCCTACGACTACTGGCTCGAAATGCTTTCCACCCACCCAAAAACTGCTTTATGCGTCTCTGCGTAGGGCGTCCAGTTCTTCACTTACATGTTTCTAATTTGTAATTCTCCTATAGATATTGATAATTATCTCTTCTGTAATTGTTGTTCGTGTTTGTCATTATTTCATATCTCTTCCTCATGATGATGGTCTTTAGATTGTATTGCAACCAGATCTGATGATAGGAATTTTGATATGCAGTTCCTGAAGAGCCTTGTATTACCAATGATGTTTATATTATGGAATCAGCCCTTGAATTGTTGTTTTCAAGCATTTTAGTTGCCTTTTCTTTAGAGCTGTTCATTATCTATGTTTAATTATTTTCGGGCCCAAAATCTATTCTTCCTTGAGTAAAGATAATGTTGAGTCGAACTGACATTATGGAACAGGTTTTACCTGTCTTTCTAGCTGCTATACCTGCATGATACTTACAATAATGCTAATAAAATCCGCCAAAATAATATTTAAGAATGACAACCACCCTAGACTCTCCCCCAAGCATTCCTTTTAACCAGAAAAAAGATAATGTCATCAACCAATATCATTCTATGGCGGTTTTCAATATTGGCCCCCAGACTATGGGAACCGTAGTGAGTAGTTGCTTTTAAGATATGGAAATTTACCATAACCATGGAAGTTCTGAAACACGATTTATTGTTATACTTTTGCAAGTTCAATCCGCCAATAATGCAAAACATCACAGAGTCAACAATGACAACATTAAAAGATAACATTAGACGTTGTGTCAAGCTCCAGAACTTTATTTTATATTGCGCCGACGGAAACATTTCATTCAACTTTCATGAGGGTTCAAACAGTGGCACTGAAAGATTGGCTCTCCCTGAAACTATTTATCACATAAAGAATTTTCCGGGACCAGCAGCGGAAGGATCAGTTCTGATAAGAGATTCCCTTCCTGTTTAATACGGTTACTGTTATACAGTTGAATTGAACCAATACGTTGGGTTAAATAGGACTTTCGGAATCTGTCACATTGTGGAGTCATCGCATTCTCAATAATGTATCGTTGGGCCTTACTCCACATGTTTGACCTCAGTCCACACAATGATGACCTTATTCCATACAACGGTCATGAAATTTGATAGCGCGGGGGTCACTCTCCCTGAGAACCCTAATCATACGAAGACAAATCAGCAGAATGCATGTCATTAATGGGGCAGAGTTATAGCTATGCAATTCGCAGATTACCTGCAACTTATGGGTAATCCAAGCAATCACTTGGTAGGCAACCAGACCAAGTCGGAAATCTGCAGGGACAGAGAATAGGTAGCACTGGTACTGAGGCTGATTTGTATGGTTTGGCGGCCTACCATACAGATCGCATAAGGAACAAGTTTTCTCTAAAATGAAAGTACGCTACCTTGTATAGCACTTGTATAAGTGCGGTTAGTGAGAGGGTTCTTCCTGATCGTAAATTGAAGGGATAGGAAATTATTCCAAATGCATCCCAGATACAGCTCTACGTAATTCTATGATATACAGGGTTATGTTAAATTAAAAGAAAAAAGTTGACTCTTTCCTACGTCCCTATAACAGTAGATTCTCTTATCTCCTGCATGCCAGTGTTGGAGTTAACCTCGACTGCAACACGCAGGTTGGGCTGGCTATACTTGTGGATAGGAAGACTAGGGCCGATCTTATTCCAGTCATTCGAGCTTGGTACCAGGAGTGGAAATTACATGTTCCTGAGTGTATATCAGTCATGGGGATCAGCAAAATTCTAATTGGAAATAATTAACTCAAAGCAAACGTGTTCGACTACCTACACACACAAAAACAAATGTACTTAATTTCTGTCTTGACAACAAGGTTATCACGTCCGTACCATTGATAATATCGTGAAGCCACCATTTGTGCCATTACTATGGCTGTCAAAATGCAGGACACATAGGTGACAATGTTCCTATTAAGCTATTGTATCCTGTTAGAAAGTATGTCAGCTACCTATAATTGGTCCCAAGACCACGTCACTGACATAACCTATTATACCTATAGACCTATCATCTGTGTATTGGAACTCGTAAATATACACATGCCTGTAATATACGGAGAACAAAGTGGCAAGGTTATACATACCAAGAGTATAATACCTTATATATAGATTATGATAGAAAATATCGCTCCACATAATATTCATTTACGCATCGACTTATTGTGTTGGTGAGAGGGAAGCTATTTGGAACATGTCTACAGAGAAAATTGTATTGTACAGTTGGAAAGTCTCTTGGATGGCAGTATACATGAAGCAAAAGGTTCATAAAATACACATGTGAAGACGCGAAGATGAGATCACAGTTTATCACCCTAAAGGCTTTGAAACTATCGTCAAAAATCCACTGTCGCCTCGCTTCCCTGTATAAAAGTTGTATGCACAGATATATGAGGAATATGCTGGACAGCCATCGGTATACTCAAGTATCTGTCTGTTTCAATTTCCCGTTAAGCTTTTCCACTGTCCACTCCTCATAAAGATCCAATGTTCTAGCAGTTTTATCCATGTCATTACGTCTGTCCTTACCGCTTCAGAATCTGATACCTGACACCTGGGATTGAGGCTGAGCACTCCTGGATGATTGAAATAACCTACACTGTCGTAAATTCACCTTCAGCATAGGCCTTACAAGAACCAGAAATAGAGAATATCCATCTGTTGGCTGACTTGTTTCCAAGTCTTTTATACTTTATATCCTATCCAAAGTCAAAGGGGTTGAGCGGTTTAACAGCACAGTTACAGCTTGTATCCACTTGAATCCAGTTCCAGTCATATCTATGATCTGGTTGTTTTCGCACCAGTGCCATCACAAATGTCTTCTTCGGCTGGCAGGATGAGACATATCTGTTTAGAAAAAAAGAAAAAGAGATTCATAAGACAGCTTGCGGAATTTGTTACAGAGCTACCCAGAAAAAACTAATACTCTAATTATGAAAAATGATAACCTCGCCCTTTGGCAAGTCTTAATTTAAGTATCGACCATGTATCTCAGGTCGCTGTCGTTATACCCTGCGAATATATATCGATGTAAATCATACCTATTCCTCCTTTGTCCCTAGTCTTGTAGTCACCTTATCAATACCCCCTGTTTTTATGACTACGGGAAGGGAATGAAATAATAGGTGCCGTAATAAGGCCCGTTTTCCATTGGCTAACGAAAACGGTGTAAATTTCCCATTTCTATTTGCGTCAACGATCTAGAGTCTGGAACCACCGACCGACCCATAGCACTGCAGGAACTGATAGAAATAAGCTCTTTGATGTACTTATTTTGGTATTCTTGATATATCAGCATTAGGTATAGACCTACTGAGCTTACCTGACATGGTTTATCCCTATGCAGCATCCAGGGCAGTCTCTCTGCCAAGCTAAGCCAGCATTAGCACAGCTGACTGTGTAGAACCACTGCATGCCCTCATCGCCGTGAAGTGGCTGGTACACCTGCACATCAGTGTCGTTGATGTCCTTGGCTGAATGTAACTGCCGCCACTCAGCTCGTGAGGGACACACCGGCTGTTCAATATCGAGAGTGAACGCGCCAAAATCTCGTTTTTGGAACTGCTGTGAAGAAAAGACGAACATTCGAAAATTAGTCAAATGTCGCAATTCAATGGGCAGTTCCAGGAGAAAAAGGCAATCCGCTATCATGGGCCCTAAATCACACAAATCAGTGATATTCTATGTGGAGACGAGATGTGTTGCTTCCTCAGGACGTGATATTTGAAGACATCCTTTTATACAAAGAAATATTAGTACTAAAGCTTTCGCTTTCACTGCAAATGGAGGCAGTAGTGAACTGAGGCCTGTGAAACGAAAACTGCAAATCAATGGTCGGTCATAATTTCACGCTTGATGACTGACCTTTACCTGATCATAGCCGATCATAATTGCCCTTTTATCTTTACACATATTCGTCGACCCCTCTGGTCACCGATTATATCTACCTGTTTACAAGTGATCGGTGAGGTGCATAGTCGTCAGGTGGTGCTAGATCGCGTAACATGGAGGTAAACAGTCTTTGAGTTATACCCTCGTATCCACCTGACAATTGATGCAACCTAGAAGTGTAAAATAGTCAGTGGGTGGCGCTAAAAGTCCGAGTTGGTGGCAAGAATCGTCAGGTGGAAAAGTCACATATGATCACAATCGGCCTCCTGGGTGAGAATCCATCCATCGGGAATTACTCATTTAGATTCCCGGATCAGTAGGACTAGCTACAAAATGACTCATAGGTTGGTCTAATCAATGCGTATATCTTAAAGAGTATAAGGGTATCACATGTGATGCCCTTATTTGGCGTTTCCATCTACGGATTATGACCACCGATTCTGGCATATAGCACCGCCGACCACTTCTGTGACACTTCAGTTACAATAATCGTCGGGTGGAAACAGAAAAAGTAAATGATATTTCTCTTGAACATTACGTATTATGGCACCACTGACTGACCTTTTGTACCACGGACATAATGTCTCCCTGTCGAATTGATCTGTGGTTTATTGAACTTGAGTGTCAAAATCGGTCTCACGATTGCACCTCTTATAGTGCAAAGCTAGCGCTCAAAAAATAAATTATCCGTATTTCATATACATGAACATATATGTATGTACATTTCGGTTTTCTGTGATTGATTCAAAAGCCGTTTTCTAAATGACAAATAAGTCTAAAGTTAATACAATATGTATTTTGTTTTACCACAACAAGTCTGAGTGTACAAAAACCTTTTTCCTAAAGTGACGGAAAATCTGAGTAGAAACATGCTCCTTATAAATACTGAAGGTAACCGCTATGAAATGAGAATGCTCGTTGGTATACGTTCGATAATAGACACGAATATAGGTTCTCCTAACCCTCATAATTTCAGTATCAAATTTGCTGACATCAAAACGCGACCCTTCTTCACTGATGTACTGTCAGCTTTTAGAGCAGATCAGACAATTCAAAGCCATACATGTACCTATTGTTATAAAAAAGAAACGGGGGGATTTGATTAAACATACCTGTATAGGCAGATGAGGTTTCTTGGACCCCACATAGAGGCGTCGCTCCATCAGGGCCGGGTGGTCTTTGAGGTATGCATAGAGACCTTTTAAACGGTGTCGCAACGACCTGGCCTGGGCCACAGACAGACGCTCCTCTACGGTAGTCGTAGACGTCATGTCTTGTACTATCTTCTCTGTCAGCACTGAAAGGCCATGATAAATGAAGGTGAGCCTGTCAGAATACCTGTCGCTAAAACAGGATAAACAGTCAAGCCATACATTTACTGTAACAGTCAGGGAGTGCAACTTAATGTAGCTCGTCATGAATTCACTGTATTGGGACATTATGGTATGATAGATTGTGGAATTTGACCATTACATTGTAGTATTTCTACATCGATTGATTGGCAAATTAATTCATTTATCAATATACTATTTTGCAATGAGGCAAACATGAGTCAAATAGACATTGAGATTGATCAAGGTCTTTACATGGTTAGGCCTATACAGGAAAATGCAGGAACATATTCATCGTAACGTTTTCCCTTTGCAATACCATCTTGAAATTGGCCGAACAGCTAAGAATAGGAAATTGATGGAATGTACAGAAGACATTTCCTTATCTTTTATCATTTAGGAACGGATAGCGCATAACATATGTTATTGTAAAAACACTGAGCTCCGTGATCCAAGGGTATAGAGGAACCTACCTGACAACATTAGGGATAATGCCCCATTGTGCCACCCGCCATCATCTAAATGGAAACGAGTGTTTAATAGATAAATGAATAGCATACATGTGAAAAATTAAGGAATATCGTAAAGGCACATAGAGGTCGCCATTACATGGAATGTAGGTGCAGGGTAATTCGTCGGGATTGAAGTTTGCAAACCTAATAGGTGGTGATATTTTACAATTATATTTTGTCAAACTTGGTCTTGGTTTGTCATGGTGATGAAAAGGACGATATAAGGGCCCATTTGGTGGAAGACCTCAAAAGTCTAGATGTTTGGGTGAAGAAAAATATGCTGATGGCTAACTATGAAAAATCCAAGATAATGTGGTGTAGTAACAAAAGGAATTTTGATAAGACATTCGGAGTTACTATGGGAAATCAGAAGTTAAAAGCAGTTAATCAACATAAGTATTTAGGTATTTTAATAGATAATCAAATGAATTTTAATCTTCAATATAATAAAATTGTAAGGGACTTTAACTATTAGCTTTTCTGACTTACAAAAATCAGACATTGTTTAAATGAAGAGGCTGCTCTAAAATTGGTTAAACATATGTTACTGCCTGTAATAGAATATTTGTTGACACTCCAACAAAGGAACAAACTGCAAACACTTTTTAATAACAGTTTTAGGTTAGTAGTAGGTATAAGGAACCCTAGGGATATTGAATTGCATGATCTATACTAAAAAGATGTAAAATAAGAATTTTAAACTATAGACGAGCTGTACATGTCGTACCATTGATCAAGTGGTGGAGTGAAGATGATACAAATGTTATTATATCTGAGTACAATGTAACAAAAAATGCTGGGAAGGTAAAGAATAGGATAAAAAAAAAGCCTAATGGTAACAGGTATCTGAGATCGCCGTCATATGAAGGAACCCAATTTTGGAATGGCTTTAATGGTGATACTCAAAAACTCCCGAGAGGAAAGCTATTTAAAGCAAGAGTAAAAGAGGAGTTAGCTAATTTGATTACTACGTAATTATCTGATCTAAAGATCACATATTGTTATATCTATGTTTAAGGTTGTTCTTGTGTAGTAATTGACATATATGGATTCGTGTGAATGTGTCTTTGTGTGTCCTGTATGTGTAAATTGTATGTCCTTTGACAATTGTAAGGAAGAACGCCCATAGGCAATTGCTTTTGTCGTTAAGATTATTGAATAAAAAAGACAAAGACCCTTAAATATTGCATGCATTCTTCATCATTGGTCATATATACGAGTCTTTCACATAGACTTTGAAACTGAATTGTGGGGTATTTCATGCCTACGCTGTTGCATGTATCTGTGCATATCCCTTTCTACAAACCGGGTACAAATGTGGAGTTAATAATATATTTCAAACCTGTATCTGTATGTAAGACATCTTCATATAGTTGATTCGTATGGTGATTTTTATATTGATGATGATTCTGCTGTCCCTGCTGCTGCTGTTGCATTGGATGGGCCTCGTCCATGTGCTCACGTACCACTGATGTACATACAGAAATATCATGAGTCAACCACCGGGGATATATTAGATAACATTTTGATCAAAATATTTCGTGATTATTCGAGCGAATTCAGTGCGTCCAAGGGATGTTACAGTTAGCCAGCTGAAGTACAAATGTAAGTGTTAGATTCCTGCCTGATTCCTGTTTATATTCCATGTTGTTTTCAATAACAACAAGCAGCTATGTTACATTAACATAGCATAAGAAGAATACATGGTTAGAGGCATATCTACTACAAAACATACTTCTATACCTACTTGCTTGACTGCTCCCGTTGGTAAGGCTTGTGATATTGCTTTTCTGCCCCATTGACTTTCCATTGAAATAAACTAAAACATGTAAGAAAACAAATGGAAATTAATTAAACCAACAAACGAGTGCAGAATAGAGGAGTTATTCACCAATTCAACTATGAATATTCCTAGATGGATACATCATTTCGCATCACAATAAAGGAACCGCTGTTTTGGCAACGAGATGCAAAAACAGCACCACAGTAGATGTCAACCCCGTTTTTAATCGCTAATGGTATCAATACATCATGTAACATATTTGAATATATATTTATGTTTCCCAATAACAACAGGCAACTGCATAAGGAGAATACATGGTTGGAGGCATATCTACTACATAACATACTTCTACACCTACTTGCTTGACTGCTGCCATTGGTAAGGCTTGTGATATTGCTTTTCTGCCCCATTGACTTTCCATTGAAATAAACTAAAATATGTACGGACATGAAAAGAAATAAATTAAACCGGAGGAATAGGGTATGTAGGATATAATGAAGGAAATATGGCAAATCTTGCTTCTCCAAAGAATGGCCTGAATACTCATTATCAAAGATCATCGCTTTTCTTCAGGGCAATGGGTGGAGAAGATTGTCTGATAACAATGACTACCCTCCAGTATAATATTACATGCTTGCTCTTTCCTCGGCCCGCCCCATGTTTCTAATGATAACAACAACAGCAAAAAATATTACATATACATAGTATATATATATATATAGTAACAGAGAGAATACACAACAAGAATACACAACTGTGTATATAGCCGCGTGTGGCATCACCGTGTCCACCAAGAGTACTCGGTGGTCTGCGTCCAATGCCGGCGGACCTGGGACCTGGGAGCTGTTTCAAAAGTTGAGTGAGGTCTCGCCAGCGGCACGTCGCATTTCAAATCGAGAGGCCGCAACAGCGAGCGGCACTTTGAATCAAAGCGCCAGCAAAATCGTTACCAATACCCAATAGCGAGCGGCACCTCCACCTTGAGTACTCTCGTTTAGCACCCTCCCGAACTTTGAAACAGCTCCCTGTTTTACTAGTTTCGTGACATGTCTAGATGGCGTTTGTGACACCATACAGACAGATTGGGGTTCACTAGTTTCATGACAATAAAAATGGGCATGAGTTTTGCTTGCCAAAAACGGTAAATCGCCAACTGTGACACAACATGTGACATTAGATGTGACATGCGTTATGAAACGTGACTTACTCTTGTCCGTTCTTGCTTGCACTGTTGGTGCCGCTTCTCATGTCTGTCTAGCACCTTTGTCACAAAACTAGTAAAACACTGGGAGCTGTTTCAAAACCATAGACTTAACCCACGTTTTGAAACAGCTCCCAGGTCCCAGGACATCCACCAGCGGCGCAACTGTCCAATCCACCTCCAGTGGAGCCTGTGGGCATCAACTGGCAGTTTGGATGTGACCTCCCACCGGCAGTGTATCCTCCACCAACAACAAGGGAGAACCTGAGCAGAAGACCAGGGACCTGTTTCACTAGTTTCGTGATATGTCTAGATGGTGTGACATGTCTAGATGGCGTCTAGATGGTGTGTCCAGTTTCATAAGAACTATACATTAAACTTCATTTTGTGCATTCTTGCTTGCACTGTTGGTGCCGCTTTTCATGTCTGTCTGACACTTTTGTCACAAAACTAGTGAAACAGGTCCATGATGTGTAGATTTGTCTAATTCCTATGTTTGGGGTTTGTCTTTTCCTAAGGGCAGCTCCTTGTGTTATCACAAAACCAGACAACCCAAACTGCCTGTATGGTGTCACAGACATGTCACGAAACTAGTGAAACTGGGACCTGTTTCAATAGCTTTGTGACATGTCTAGATGGCGTCTAGATGGTGTGTCCAGTTTCATAAGAACTAGACATTAGACTTTATTTTTTGTCCGTTCTTTCCTGCACTGTTGGTGCCGCTTTTCATGTCTGTCTAACACGTTTGTCACAAAACTAGTGAAACAGGCCCATGATGTGTCTAGATCTGTCTAATTCTTATGTTTGGGGTATGTCTTTTCCTAAGGGCAGCTACTTGTGTTGCCACGAAACTAGACAACCCCAATGTCTTTATGGTGTCACAGGCATGTCACGAAACTAGTGAAACAGGTACCAGGTCCCAGAGGAGGGCAGTGGTCTGTCAGCGTACACTCCCCCAACCCTCACCCTGCTGATGACCCACCGGTCACCCTTGCATGTATATATGCATGTACATTGTATCTATGGATACCAAATGATGTTTGCCACCGCCCTACATTCTGATTTCAAATAAACTTTTGACCCTTTTTAAGGTCCGGCGTCCACCTACTACGATATGGCTATGATATGGTCTACGATGTACCTAGATTAGACACCGATAAAAATACATGGTGGATTGGCATGTCTAGACACATGTCTACGATTTTGCACCTTCCCGATATATCTCTGATACTTGGATTTTGTGTCGGTGCCATATCGGCGGGTCTAAATTTCTATCGTATAGTAGGCGGACGCCAGGCCTTAGAATGCAGTCAAGGACAAGTCACTTTCACCACTGGTCATTGCCACTCTTCCATGTTAGGTCAGCTTGTTGGTGCGCAGTATACAACAATACAGATGCACCCAAGTAGATTAAAAAAAAAGCACCATACAGGATGACGTATGAGACAATTTTACACTTATTGATAATTATTCAATTGCGGTAAATAATACCAGGTTGACAGCTTAAACTGTTGTTATTGTAATTTCAAGTGTAATTGTAGCTCGACACAGGATATGATAATCAATACATCAGAATATTGTCATTGATCATGTTTGCTTGTACAAGAAATGCTTTTAATTCTTATTTACAGTTATTCTTATGAAATTCTGTGTTGCCAACCGGGGTTTATTCCAAAATCTTAAACCTCTATATATGTACTTTCTGTTCTTGGCCGTTTCGTTCTAATGTTATCTTGATTCGAGATTCATTAATGTTGTGGTATCAGCTGGTTCCAGTATGTTTTCTGATTGTTCTTCCACCATTCTCCAATACAATGGTCTTGTCCTACAAACGACCATGAAACCTTTCTGTGAGTAGTACACTGAGTTGGGGCTTTGATTCTGGTGCACCGGGTTACTATTGACCTTTTGCGACCTGTACATGTAAATTTACTTTGTTTGAGGCCTACAGGCAGCTGAATCGACACTATCATGATTTCTTTTAAAAGATCTATTCTACAACGAACATTCCATCGTAGATGTAATGGCATCTCTCCCACTCCCGCGATAGACAGTTTCCATGGGACAATGGTTGGACATTCAGGCTGGAGGTGGGTCAGCAGGCAGACCTGTGTGTGTGTTGAAGGTAGGTGCTGGATATGGGCAGCAAGTAAGCAGGCGAATATATAAACGTTGCTGACTGGGCATTGGGCAGGTGGATCTATGGGTTAGCGGAACGAAGGTGCTGAGCATGCACTTAGCAGACAGGTCTCTACAGGTCTTCTATTTCAAAGAACACTATTATGGTGTATTCCACATATCTATGCTGCGCTTCATGAGATGTTCATCTGATGAACAAAAATGTATTTTGGTTTGAAAAGGACAAGGCAATAATAGTGAAGTTCTCATAGGTAGAACCACTGTTACTATATAGGTTCCATGGCTAGATATCTGTAGATATATGTATTGACATTCGTCATGTGCATAACTATCAAAATGTCCATAAGTATAAAAAGATCTCCATAACTATCAAAACCTGCTTAAACAAATGCGTTACCGCATTCCCGTTACACTGCGTTATTTAGCATTACATTCTAACTGAGTCACGCTACCTAAGAATGAGTTATATTTCTATATGGATTACAAGGAAACCAAGTTACTGCGTTACCGCGTTACTGTAACGATTCTAACCCCACCTTAACATTACCATTAGTGCATTACCATTCTAACTGCATTACCGTTCTAACCCCCATTACACCATACTGTTACGGTGTGACCATTCTAACCCAGTTACAGCGTTACCATTCTAACCCTGTTACTGCGTTATTATTCTAACTGCATTTCATCCTAAGCCTGGAACCACATTACAGCATAACCATTACCATGTTACCGTTCTAACCCTGTTTCTGCATTACCATTCCTAACCACATTACCATTCTAACCCTGTTATCGCGTTACGGTTCTAACCGCGTTACATCAATCCTGGAACCGCGTAACAGCGTTACCATTCTAACTGCGTTACTTTTTCTAACCTCATTACCATTCTATTCCCATTCTAACCGTGTTACCATTCTAACCCCATTACACCATACTGTTACCATGTTACTATTCTAACCCAGTTACCTCATTACCATTACCGTGTGACCGTTCTAACCCTGTTACTGCGTTATCATTCTAACTGCATTACATCCTAAGCCTAGAACCTCATACAGCCATGTTACTGTTCTAACCCTGTTACCCCATTACCATTCCTAACTGCGTTACCATTCTAACCCCGTTATCGCGTTACGGTTCTAACCGCGTTACCCCAATCCTGGAACTATGTTACCGCGTTACCATTCTAACCGCGTTACTTTTTCTAACCGTGTTACCATTCTATCCCTGTTCTAACCGTGTTACCATTCTATCCCCATTCTAACCGTGTTACTGTTCTAACCCAATTACACCATACTGTTACCACATTACTATTCCAACCAAGTTACCTCATAACCATTATCGTGTTATCATTCTACCCGAGTTACAGCATTAACGTTCTAACCCCGTTACTGCATTACCATTCTAACTGCATTACATCCTAAGCCTGTAACCTCATTACAGCATTACCATCTAACCCTGTTACCACGTTACCATTCCTAACCGCGTTACCATTCTAACCCGTTTCTAGCCGCATTACCCCAATCCTGGAAAACCATGTTACTGTGTTACCATTCTAACCGAGTTACTATTTCTAACCGCGTTACCATTCTATCCCTGTTCTAACCGCGTTACCATTCTAACCCCATTACACCGTACTGTTACCATTTTACTATTCTAACCCAGTTACCTCATTACCATTATCATGTTATCATTCTAACCAGTTACTGCATTACCATTCTAACTGCATTACATCCTAAGCCCGTAACCTCATTACAGCATTACCATTACCATGTTACTGTTCTAACCCTGTTACCATGTTATGGTTCTAACTCCGTTACCCCAATCCTGGAACCACATTACAGCGTGACTATTCCAACCCCGTTTTAATGTTACCATTCTAAAGCTGTTACTTCTTTACTGCATTGCCGCGTTACCATTCTAATCACGTTACACCCTAACCACGTTAGCATTAGACGCTGACATCTTAATGCTGTTCCTCCATTACTGCCTTACTGTTACCGTCATACCTTTACCGTTACCTAAGAATGGGTTATATTTCTGTCTGGGTTACAACCTAACCAAGCTACCGCGTTACCGTGACCACGTCACCGTCACGATTCTAACCCTATTACCATTCTAACAACATTACCTTCTAACCCCATTACAGCATACCATTATCACGTTACCATTCTAACCCAGTTACAGCGTTACCGCTAATGCTTTACCATTCTATCCTGGTTACCATGTTATCTTTACTGCATTACCATTCTAACACATTTACTGCATTACCATTCTAACCAGGTTAAAGTGTAAATATTCTAACCCGTTATCATTCTAACCACAGTATATCCTAAGCCTGTAACCTCATTACCATGTTACCATTACTGTGTTACTCTTCTAACCCTGTTACTGTATTACCATTTCTAACCATGTTACCATTATAACCCTTCTAACTTTAATCGCTTTTCTATTTTCTGATGTTGTGGCTATTATATGGAAGAACGCTCACGTGGCGAATATGATATGTCCTGTTTCGCTAGATGTATTTTGACACATGTTAATACTGAATAAAAAAAACAAACAAAAAAAACCCTGTTACAGCAGTACAGTTCTGTGTTACCATTCTCACCCTGTTAACATGCTAACATCTGTGATACCGTTACTGCAATACTATTTTGTTACCATTCCAACCACGCTACCGGTTTAACTATTCTACTGCATTACTGCATTACCGTTACCATGATAACATTACTTTATTACCCTTCTAGCTAAGATTACCATGGTACTGCCACTGCATTGCCATTCTAACCTTGTTTCCATGTCATTGTTCTAACCATGGTACATCTTAACCCTGTTAGCGTAATACTGCGTTGCTAATACCATAGTACCTTTACCAGATCATCATTCTAACCCAGTTACTTGGTTATCGTTCTAATTCTAACCCTGATTACTACATTACCATTACCATGTTACCATTCTAGCCTGCCTGCCATGTTTCTGTTGCAACAGTTTTACATCCTAACCATATTACAGCGTTGATATATTACTGTTACTACCTTACCATTTTAATCCTGTTACCATTCTACACCAAATAACCACAGTACTGCTACTGCGTTCCATTCTTACCATGTTATTGCGTAACCATTATCACATTACCATTCTAGCCACATTACCTGTTATCATGTTACTGCTAACATTTTGACCCTGTGTTACCACATCACCATCATCATTGCGATATTACTGCTTACCATTCTAACCTCGTTACCACATTACCATTCTAACCCTGGTTACCATGTTACTGCTACAGTGTTACCGTTCTAACCAATTACATTACAATCCTGTTAGGCCCGGCGTCCACCTACTATGATATGGCTCCGATACGGTATACATGCACCTCATGATGAAAAAACTAAATCGCGTCGGAAGGTCACCTAATATCGGGGCAGTTGACCACATTTCAGCGATTAGGCACCGAAAAAACCCATAACGATGTATGGTGGATTGGCATGTCAAGGCACATGTCTACGATTTTGCACCTTCCCGATATGTCTCTGATATTTGTTTTTTGTATCGGGCCATATCGGTAGGTCTAAATTTCTATCGTAGTAGGTGGACGCCAGGGCTTACTATTAAATATTACCACGTTACCATTCTAACCCTGTTACCACGTTACTTTTTTTTTTTTTTTTTTTTTATTCAGTGTAAATGGATTTGATACAATCACCCTCATTGGGCGTTCTTCCTTGAATCTGTCCAAACAGACAAAATAAGCAACAAAGCTCGTGATTACTCCATCCTCATCCTGTTAATATATTACCGTTACTGTAGTAACTTTACCACGTTACTGTTCTAACCCCATTACCATTACCCCATTACCATTCTAACACTGATAACTGCATTCCATCATTAACATTACCGTGGTAACGTTATTACAACCCTGTTATCATGTTACCATTACCTTAGTACCTTTTTAACCCTGTTACCACATTACATACTCACCCTGGTATCGCATTATTGTTACCATTGTAACTTGACTGCTTTACTGTTTTAACCATATTACCTCCTAACCCTATTACCTTGTTATCGTTCTAATGCTGTTCCCACCTTACCATTACCATGTTACCATCCTAATACCATTACTGCATTACCATTCCAACTTCAATATTGCATTACTATTTTTCCCGTTACTGCCTTACCATTACAATGATACCCTGACCGCGTTACTGTTCTAACCGCATTACAATATTACCCTTCTGACCATACTACCATTCAAACTCTTTTACCGCATTTCTGCATCACTGTTCCCTTGTTAACATTACCTTGCTACCTCTCTAACCCTGTTACCACATTACCATTCTAACCTTAATTACCTCATTACCGTAATCATTCTAACCCTACTACCACATTACTGTTCTAACCATGTTATATCCTAAACCTGCTACTGGATATACGTTACTGTGTCACCAATCTAACCGTATCATCAATCTAACCCTGATTACCACATTTAGTGTAACATTTAGTATGGGCCACTAAGAAAGGATCACTAAGTATGGGTCACTGACAATGGTTCACTCAGTATGAGTCACTCAAAAAGGGTCACTCAGTATGTGTCACTCAGTATGTGTCACTAAGAATAGATTACTCAGTATGTGTCACTCAAAAAGGATCACT
The DNA here is from genome assembly GCA_950022655.1 of Alentia gelatinosa. Classification (NCBI taxonomy): domain Eukaryota; kingdom Metazoa; phylum Annelida; class Polychaeta; order Phyllodocida; family Polynoidae; genus Alentia; species Alentia gelatinosa. Next base: position 27,441,342 of record OX465580.1, on the reverse strand, counting down.
CAAAAAGGATCACTCAAAAAGGGTCACTCTGTATGTGTCACTCAGTATGAGTCACTCAGGAAGGGTGACTAACAAAAAGTCACTAAGTATGCGTTACTGAGAATGACACATACTGAGTGACCCCCATTTGAGAGACCCATACTGAGTGACCTATTCTAAGTGACATACTGAATTGCCCTTTCTGAGTGACACATACTGAGTGACTAGGTACTGGTGAGTGAGTACTGGTAAGTACTGGTAAGTGAGTGCTGGTTAGTGAGAACTGGTAAATACTGTTTAGTGAGGACTGGTGAATGAGGCTTGTTAGGTGTGGACTGGTGAGTGAGTACTGTTGAGTGCAGACTGGTGAGTGAGCACTGGTGAGTGAGGTCTGATGGTTTTGAATGGTAATGCAGTAATTTTAATATGGTAACATGGCTAGAATGGTAACATGGTAATGTGGTTAGAATGGTAACATGGTAATCGTAAGAGGGTGATAAGATTAGAATTGTAATGCAATAATGGTAACATGGTAATTGTGTTAAAATGGCTATGCGATGCTGGGGTTAGAACGGTAACACAGAACGCTAATGCACTTACCGAGTTAGAATGGTAATGTGGTAATGCAGTGATGGTAACAGGATGAAGATGTAATGCAATTAGAATGATAACACAGTAATGGGGTTAGAATTGTAACATGGTAAAGGTAACATGGTAAAATACCAATGCAGTAATGGTAATGTGATAAAATGGTTGGAATGGTAACAGGGTTAGAATGGCAATGTGGTAACAGTGTAGGAGGGTAATAAGGTTACAGGATTATGATGTCACACAGTTAGAGAGGTAACGTAGTAACAGGGTAAGAATAGTAACACAGTTTACAGGACTAAGATGCAACGCAGTTAGAACAGTAACGCGGTAACGTGGTTAGAATGATAATGCAGTTAGAAATGGTAACACAGTAACAGGGCTAGAATGGAAACTCACGTAGTAATGAGGTTACCGGATTAAGATGTAAGCAGTTAGAACAGTAACATGGTAACGGGGTAAGAATGATAACGTAGTTAGAAATGGTAATGTGGTAACTGGGTTAGGGTGATAAAACGGTAATGAGATTAAAGGATTAGGATGTAACATGGTTAGAACAGTAATGCGCTAATGGGGTTAGAATGGTAACGCAGTTAGAAATGTTAACACAGTCAAAAGGTAATACGGTAACGGGGTAAGAATAGTAACAAAGTTTATAGGATTAAGATGTAATGTGGTTAGAATGGTAATGCAGTAACAGGGTTAGAATGGTAATGCCGTTAGAAATGGTAATGCAGTCACAGGGTTAGAACAGTAACTCTAGCTGGGTAATGAGGTTACCCAAGTAGGAGGTAACACGGTTAGAGAAGTAACATGGTAATGGGGTTAGAATAATGAGGTTTTACAGGACTAAGATGTGACACGGTTAGATCAGTAACACGGGATTAGAATGGGAACGCAGTTAGAAATGGAAACACAGTAACAGGGTTAGAAGGGTAACTCTGAGGGGTATTGAGGTTACAGGATTAAGAGGTAACACACTTAAAACAGTAACGCGGTAACATGGTTAGAATAATAATGAGGTTTACAAAACTAAAATATAACGTGGTTAGAACAGTAATACGGTAACGGGGTTAGAATGGTAACGCAGTTAGGAATGGTTAGAATGGTAACTCAAATAGGGTAATGAGGTTACAGGATTAGGAGGTTACGCGGTCAGAGAAGTAACAGGGTTAGAATAGTAATGCGGTTTACAGGACTAAGATGGAACATAGTTAGATCAGTAACGCGGTAGCGGGGTTAGAATAGTAACGCAGTTAGAAGTGTTAATGCAGTAACCCGGTTAGAACGGTAACTCTTACGAGCTTAAGAGGTTACAAGATTGGGAGGTAATGCAGGTAGAGAGGTAACATGGTTAGAATCGTTCCCCTAACTGGGTAATGAGGTTACAGGATTAGGAGGTAACGTGGTTAGAACAGTAACGCGGAAATGGGGTTGGAATAGTAATACAGTTTACAGGATTAAGATGTAACACGGTTAAGACAGTAACCGTGTTACATCTTAATCCGGTAACGGGTTAGAATGGTAACGCAGTTAGAAATGGTAATTAATGCAGTAACAGGGTTAGAATGGTAACTGTAAGTGGTAATGAGGTTACAGGATCAGGAAGTAACGAGGTTAGAGAGGTAACGTGGTAACGGGGTTAGAATAGTAACGCGGTTTACAAGATTAAGATGCAATGCGGTTAGAACAGTAACGCGGTAACGGGGTTAGAATGGTAACGCAGTAACAAGGTTAGAACTGTAACTGTAATGGGAAACAAAGTTTACAGGATTAAGATGTAATGTAGTTTTTGATAGTTATGGACCGCACAGTCCCTTCCCTGGATGTCACAAGTTTTATATCTATTCATCCCTATTCTGAGTATCCTAACTGGCCCGCTTGGCCTCGAGGAAAACCCTAAACTACTGAGGCGTCAACAGATCAGCGCAGCAGCTCACGATCCTATATACATGTACACCACGTTGACGGGCCTTCCTACCTTCTTGCCACATTTGATAGTATATTGTACGTTTCGTTATTCGTTGTTAATACCTGCAAGCATCAGATTTTGTTTTGATACAGAGTTACTTAGAGAGTTGTCTGCTTACCATAACAGAACGTCTTACGGACAATGCATACAATACCTAGGACAATACAAATCATTTAGTGGTTATACAAACAGGAGAAAAACCTGGCACTGATAGGAGCCGCCATCAATAGTGCTGAATGCTATAAGGGCGGAGTGATGATGGGGCCATACAAAGCTTGAGGTCTTTGTTTATATTAATTATGAAGAAATGGAAATTATGTTACTGTCCAGAGTATCGGCACAACTACTCTTCGAAGCTGAGTCACATATACGTTGCTGTCGAATCGGTCAGGAAACAATTGTGTAAGCGTAGCAATCAATATGCCGGGCATGTATGATATCGACATTACTAAGACCATGTACAAACATCACATTCCTACATAGGTGTAGCTACCCCGGTACCTCTTCCCATGAGTTAACAATACCATTAAGGCCTAGAGGAAATAGAGCCAAACTAAATATATCGTCATCATTAACATACATTTGTTCAGGCCATTCTGTCCATAACTGCATTTGGGTGACGCCCTTGGCAGTCCCAGTCAGCACAACAGATTGAGACTTGATTATCTTCATCCGGAACAAACAGGTAATGACTATCAGGCTATGTAGATGGTTTGCAAAGAAAAATTATATAACTGCATTTCCATGTCAGCGTACAAGGTATGCTGATGGATAAATTCGTCACCAGGTGGTTTTTGCCATACATACATTATTATGCCTGTACCAGGTCGAAAACGTGTTGATTGGTACTGGATTGATGATAAGTAGGCTATGTATTTGTCACAATTATAAACATGAAGCTAGAGTGATAGTCATTACAAATTGTTGCTTATATGACTTTTACCCACACATCAAGAGTAGTTGACAGATAACAACCCCTTCAGAAGGGCGTGGTTCCCATATGGTACATTGAGTTTACAGGTAACCAAATAATGTCAGAACTATCAAGTCAGTAAATGAATTACTACATGACGACAACGCGCAGAACCATGATGATTGGCTATCATTGCTCGCACGATCGCAGCCTAAAGTACTGCGGATGACTTTAGGAAGTCTAGGTCATAAAATTAAAAACCCATACTGCAACCGCTCTTGTGGCACCCGAAAGAACATGATGATGGCCATTGGTGGCAATTACAAAAAGTTTCAGAAGAGCTTTCTGCCCCAAATTCCGAATGCCCGTTAAGCCTGGGCGCTCACCACATTGACTCACCAGTCTCCGGATCGGACAACACTAATTACACGGTCAGACAACGTCGTCCTCTGTTTTCATTATGTCCAACACCGTGAGGTTATCGTTTGCACAGTGAGGGCATGACGGGGAAGTAATGGGGATCAAAGATTCAATCTTGGAATTGCCAATATCTGGTGCAAACCTATACTGCACTCTAATTTTGATATAGCTTTATTCCGACTGACATTAGGTGGGTAAATGAATTAAGTGTTATGATTTAAAGTTTCCATGTTTGTGGTCTAGGGAATCAACTTACCATAGATCTGTGTTGACTGTCCAAACTCTGGTACTTTCATTCTGCCTTTCCGAACTTTTGCACCTGAAAAAGGAGTCAGAACCTTTATCATTGAACCCTAGAGTTCGTAATAGAATAGTGCTGATAATCTAACAACAACAATGAGAAAACAATGACTTACAAGGAGTCGAGAGTGTGGAGATTTAAAATTGATTAATACTGAGGAATTGAGGTATTATACAGTGAATAGTATAAATTGGAGAAATTTATACATTGAATGGAAAATTGTTGAATCGATAACAGTGAGTAATTACTGTATTAGATTGTATTTAAGATTCTAGGAAATTTATACAATCTGAATGGTAAGAGTTCTACTGAATTATACATTGAGTATGAAAATATATTATAATGCGACAATTATAAAGTTCATACAAATAGCCCTGGAAAGGGTAAACTTTCTAACTTTTTATAAAACCCATGTCCACGGGGTGGGTGGGAGGAAAAACTTTCCCTGTGAAAGCATTGAGGCGACAACTCAACGTGGCGGTCACATGATTTGACTGTATAACGTAAATTTAACCGCTCGAGGGCGCAACGGTAATTTCCAGCACTTGAGTTGACTCCTAACGCTATTACATATTATTAAATTCTCCACAATGACTTACAAGGAGTCAGGAGTGTGGAGATTTAAGATTTATTAATACAGAGAAATTGAGGTATCATACAGTGAATAGTATAAATTGGAGAAATTTATACATTGAATGGAAAATTGTTGAATCGATAACAGTGAGTAATCATTGTATTAGATTGTATTTAAAATATAGGAAATTCATACAATCTGAAAGATAAGAGTTATACTGGATTATACATTCAGTATAAAAATACGTTATAATGAGACAATTATGAAGTTCATACAAATAACCCAAGCAGGGCTATGAACATTTCAGAATAGTCCAGGAAAGGCAAAGCATAGCTATGAGACAAGAAACAATTCGAGGACCCAGTTCCAGTCTGTCGTACCTCATCGCCGGGGATCCCTGATGAGACGGCAGCTTGAGCTCCCCCGCGATGGAACGAGTGGGTGGTGTAGGAGGACAGATTGGCGATGCTCAGATGAGATAACAGCAGATGCAGACTATTTGTAAAATGAGCCCCCGTAAATGGGACTCCCAGCTTAATGATGAACATGATGAACTTAATGATGAACACAACTGGACAATATTTGGAGTTAGGTTTAGGACGAACCTTGATGACCTGGGGTGGTGAACTTGGAGAGATGGTTTTAGACTAGAGGATATGTATGAACAATTCGCTCTGGTCCACCCAAACGTCCGATCTCGTGATACTGTGCTGAGAATCAGTTGCCCTCGTGAAGAAAAGGTTTGATGCCCTCAGCAGAGAGTAAAAGGCAATGAGAACCAAAGACTTGAAAAGTAAACCAACCGTGAGTCTGTCTGCTAACTTGCACAGCCGGTGAAGAAGCTCATATGTGACAGGAGGTGCTCGTAGAATCACGTGAGCGGTACTGTGCTGAACCGCGTAGAACACTGGCAACTTGGGAGGAGGCGAGGGCAGAAACGTCCCCCCCCCCCCCCCCCCCAGTGGTCACTTACCCAGACCTTAGCTCCACACAGATAGTTCCTAACGTCCCTGGGGAATTGAGATTATTCACAAGACACTGCGGGAAGAGGCAGGCTTCTAGAACGTAAGTAGCCGCAAACCATAGGAGTTGACTTGAGACTCCCTGTTCCATTGTGTAGAAGAGGCTAGGGAGGATGAGTAGGACTTGATCATCTGCGCATACAGACATTTATCCACATCTAGAAAATCACAGACCCTCGTTAAATATACCAGTCGTGTCAGGACAATGCACAACCTGTACAAGAAAAACGTCTCCGGGCACCGGACCTTGGGACAGAGTCCAGGAGAGCCGCTTGTAGCCATACCTGATGAGCACTCTGAGCCATAAAGCTGTCTTTTTCATGCTTGCCCAGGACCACTTGGCGGGCTCCATCCTACTGCATTACTAGGACATCGTTCCATAAAACATAAGCTGCTACCACAACCGACAGTGCACTTCTATGAAGAAGAGAGTAAGGCATGTGACCAACTGCAGTACTCCAAAACCATGGTCATGGATTCCCCGTCACAACAAGGGTGCGCGGCGCCATCTGCAAGTTCAAGCAACGTGAAAGTTGATACGCTGGGAGTGCTGAATATGTGAATTCCATTAGCTACGTGAGCATAACATTGAAACCAGTTCAGGTCAGCCATGACCTGGTGACCTATCTTGACCACTGGTGAGACTTGTGCGGCTATCAGCAAAAGAACCACGAAGAGAACCGATGAGCATGACGAACACAGTTAGCTATGTGTGTGATTTTACCAAGAAGTGATTGGAGATCATGAAGTGTAGCCAAGACTATGTGGTGCCAAGAGCAGCATGTGTCGACAACGTCTTCTAACTTCTCTGTATGGATGGCGACCTGCTTGGTGACCATGTCAAAAGTAAAAGCCCAACCATGAGAGGCACATAGTTGGTGAAAAACACTTGTTCAGAGCTAGCTGAAGACACTAAACCTCTGAGAGTTCTAGGAACGTTTTGTAGTACTGCTCTGCTACTCCCCTGTAATTATCAGAATAAGCGAGGAATGTAACACCCATGGTCCTTAACATAAACCAACAGCGTTGGCAATTCTCTGACAAGCTATCGAGGAAGAACGGCAACTGAAAGCCGGGCAACGTGTCATCAACAGAGAAACTTGAGTTGCAGCTCCCAACAGAGGGATATAAACGGGCTTACCAGCACTTGAAATGAAAACTCTCTCTGTACAAAGATGTCCAGATCATGTGGGCAGACCCTCGCGCTATGGTGGTTGTGGTACGCAGGGATTGGCCAGAGTGAAGAATTAAACCAGATAGGCCAGCCATATTCCAAGAAAGTGCACACCTCCCTGCCATGGTAATTGCGAAGATGTTTTTCCTGCAACGGGCCTGCGGGCCCCACAGTGGTTGTAACATGAACTTTGAACAATAACACAATAATCCATGGTGACATCTGGATAACAGGCCCAGAATTCGACAGAACATGGCAGTGGACATTTACTATACTGCGAACACATGGTTTCCCTGGCATGGGGGAGGGGGCGGGTCCCCCCCCCCCCCCACCCACACACACACACACATACACATACACATACACTTCACCACCTGGGCAGCCTGGGCAGCCCCATGGTGAAATTTCATCCTGCAATTCATGACCTTGAGAGGAAGATGTAATCCGCACTATGGGGGGATGCCAGCTGCGCAGGGGGGGGGGGGGGGCGATGATTTGCTTGACTCTTGTTCTTGTAGGCAAGCGTTTTCAGACCTGGAAATCACAGTCCTGAGATGTTGAATGTGGTGTTCGGACCACCAGCCGCCCGGGAAATACCCTTCTTGCAACCTCATGATAACTTCCTCGCTCCAGCGACGGACTTCCTGGAAATCAGTCGAGGGCATCTTCCACGATTTCTTTAAGATGCTGTAGTAGTCTCAGCTTGATGCTACGCTCGGTCTTGGAATCGTCTATCATCTGTATGAGAGCCCACAGATACTCTTGAATGTTGAGGACCCCGAGTGAGATCCGCTCCTTGCGTGTCTCCTAAAACACATACTGGTAGAGCTGAGTGTGCTTACCCAGACCAAATGGCAACACATGACTTGAGTCTTGCAGAATGCTCTGCATCCGGATGTCCAGGTGCTCATCTTGGTAAGGTGGCGCATAGAATCCCAAGGGCTCTCGGTTCATCGAGCGCGCCACTGTCCCTTACATCATAAAGTCCCTGGAGCAGGCTCTGAGGTCTGTGTGGTCGCAAGCGCAGACCTGGATGTGCAGCCATCTTGGAAAATCGGTCCTGCAAACTGTAGAGTGGACCTCAGGAGAATTAATATTGACCACTTCTTGAGTTAATACTTGCATATTCGTAGCCTCCTGCAAGCTTGGGGTCGCATGCGTGCGTTTATCCGACTCTTGCTTTTGACTCTTTATGAAGTTGAGGGTCGCCTCCTTCATCGAGTTGACTTGAGACTGGAGATCGTCCATTGTTTCATCTGCTTTTGTCGATATTCCCCCTTTCACCAATGATGTCTTTGCCACTCTGGGTTTACCTGCACTGTTTGTATGCTTAGGTGGCAAGATGGTAAAAGCTTCCCCAGCAGATTAAGTCCTAATAACGTCTAGCAAGCGGAGAGAAAAACTTTCCGTGTGAAAACGTTGAGGCGATGGACTCGAAGCACAGGTCATGTGATTTGACTGGTTAACATGAATTAAACTGCTTGGAAACCATCTACTCGTAATGTATTCAAGCTATGTACCTATGTAGGTCCTATTTCAATGAAGAATGAAGATATTAGTCCCTGGGCCAAGGCCCCTTATTTTCATTTCTGTTGCCCCCCACCTGGAAACATTTGTTTTATTGTCTTATCTTGTAGATCTATCCTTCTAGTTAAAATTTTCACTTGTTGTCACTCTGGCAAGTGGTGGGATTACCATAACAACAGCTGTTGAAATACCTGAGCACCTTTAATTCTGAGTGCTGAAAATTATTACTTGGTTTTGTGTTCTTTAAAGTATTACAATATCTCATTATATTAAACTATGGTATTGGTATCAATATTCTGGTCTTTTCTGGACTCAGAACAACAAACAGAATCAAAATGTATCTTCTCAGTGGCCTCCAGCAGCCTTTTTCATGTGTGTACTATTAATGTCCCCTTTACAAATTTGCAATTTTCCACATATTTGTTTCTTAAATAATTCAATGACTATAAGATTTTTATAGTTTGCTATGTGGCCATGTTGTGGTATCCCTTAGGAACAGCTTGAGCTTTTTTAAAGTCTTTTGTAATATCAGGTTCCAGGTATATAACCAACTTTGCTATCACTACTGCCACTGTCGTTTGATATTTTCGACAGCCAGTTCCAATGACATAGTACCTGAAGGCTATTTTGCAGACTTTTGAAATGTGGCTATATTGTGGCATTCCTTAGAATTATTTTTAACTACTTTTTAGTGGTCTGTGATCCCATAATCCAGGGCCCTGTTTTTCAGTCACGACAATCGTTAATAAACCACATGTTTTTCCCATCAGTGTCCTATTGACGTGAGATCTTAGAGGATCGGCCATTTGTCGTCGGTCTACGACACGTAGGGCGGTGTAAGGTGTGCTATAGTCACGACAATCGTAGGGTCACGTGGGTCAATTTGTCGCCCAAAGTGTCGTAGGTTTAAGACAACCATGGACATGTCGTACGGAATGCGGAACTTCACTTCCTGTAGGATTTAAGCAATGATTCGCCGATATCCGCGTTTGAATTTCGTCATAGCACACCTCAGATCGTCCGTGGCGCACTACGACACCGTCTATAGCACACCTGCCATCTTTTGTCGTCCAAACTGTCGTGAAATCAATGGTTGGTCTTGGGCCTTCCTGGCCACACAATGGTCGTGACCAAAAAACAGGTCCTAGAGCATGTGATGCCTGCGAATAAAACATGTAGCAACCATGTGACCTAATGGATATTCATGATCCTATGTCTCCGAAATACATATCTATATAATAATATCCACAATACAATTATACACGCCATAAAAAGCTTCATAAAAAAGACCAGACTTTAGGTACTATATCTTTAGAACTGGCGGTCAAACATGTCTTACAACAGTGGTGGCTACGGTATCAAAATTAGTTAAGTACCTGGATTATGAGATCACAGAACACTAGAACATAGCTTTAAATGTTTTAAAGGATGCCACAATATGACAAGATAGCAAAAACATGGGTTGCCCATGGCCTATGGTCAGGGGTGGTCATTGCCCCCCCTGGTGAAACCACTCTGCACTCGCGCACCCCTGCGCCACCTCTCCACACTCGGCCGCACTAGACATCAAAGTGCCCGAGTAAGACACTGTCCTCTGTCTCATTCGCTTCACTGGTCTCCTACGCTCAACACCTATTTTTTCTACGCTCCTTGGCCTATCGCCCTCCGTACCTTCGGTCTCCGTATTCCCCTGAATATCGGCAGACGAGGACAGCGATACCAAGCGATTCAGTGGTTTAAGGAATTATAGTATAGTTATGTTGACCAGAAGCGCTGTGGCGGCATCCGCACCCGCGGAGGCCCGAGACGGACTCGGAAATAACAATACGCCAGCCGGCGGCCGAGAGCGACCACGTGGACTCGGTGTCTCAACAAGGTACGAGTGCAAGCCAGGGACCCGGGCATCGCGCATCACAGCCCTGGAGGCCAACCTCGGAGGGGTCAGGACGGATGTGAACGAGGTGAAGACGGATGTCGGGGAAGTAAGGACGGATATGACGAAGATATCGCGCCAGATGGACGGCATGATGGACGCCATCATGCAAATCTCCAGGCCGGCCTCGCGCCGGGCCGGCTCACGGGCTTCCTCAGCGGCCGAACGGACAAGAGACTGGGCCCAGGATCAAAACGAACGCCTACTCCCCGCACCCAGGGCTCTCCGAGAGGCCTATACAAGCGAGGAACACCTCCAGCGCGAATTCGGCCGTGAGGCCATGCGACACGACCGCACAACGGGTAAGAGCCTACTTTCTGATATTAATGCCCGGAGGCCGACGGCGAAGCCGTACATGTTCATGGACAGAGATGGGGTGTACACGCTGCACCAGAAACTGGACCTACGGGCGAGCCTCGGGCCTCTGGAGTATATTTCATGTTTTGTGGCCTTATTGAATGATGAACGCGCCTTGCACCCCGAGGACAAGGACCATATGTTCAAACACTTGTACCAGGTGACGGTTGACGCGCAGGCACGGCCGTGGGCCGGCGTCAGACGCTGGTCAAACTACGTTTTCGACCAGGTCGAGTCCGGCAGGATGCGGTGGTCGGATCACGGCCGGATACAGGAAGAACGTGTCCGGCTCGCGATGACCACTGCCCACACGTCTAACAACAGTCAAAACACGGAGACCGGACGTGCCCGGGGGAGCGAGGCCCCGTGCCGGGACTTCAATGGAGAGAGGGGGTGCCGCCACCGCAGCGACCACACAGAGGGGGGCATCCGGTGGTTGCACGTGTGCACTTTTTGCGACTCAGTCGGCAGGAAGTGCGGTCACTCGGTGCACGCCTGCAACTGAAAGCTCACCTACGGCCACGGTTATGAGAACACGGCGGCTCCCCCTGTACCCACACCACGGCGGGTACCACAGGCCGGGTACCAACTCCAGCCGACTACGCGGCCGGCGGCAGCACAGAGCGTGGTACACCAACCTCAGGCGACTTCAAAAAACGGGCAGGCCGCGCCCCGCCAGTAGACGAGGCGCGAAGGAAAGATGAAAGGGGGGCCGGCGGCACGGAGTGTTATGTAACGAAGCCGGCTCCCCCACGTGACGTCACCGATCACGTGACCCCCTCGGCACGTGGCCGAGGGGTAGTGATAAACAACAACAAGGACAGGGGGAATACACTCCCGGAGGAGGAACGCCCCTTTCTCCCGGCGGCGGTCGCCCCCGGCCCGGGGAAGGATGATGGTCTCAGTCGCTTGCCGGGTGTTAGTGTTAGTGCGCCGGAATCTAACACTCCCGACTTCAAGGCTCTTAGGGACGTCTGCGAAACAGGTGTCCACCGGGAGGGAGTGAGGACAGACCCGTTAGCATTCAAGGAACATCGCCGGGAGACATGGCCGGACTTCACGGCCGTGGGGCCCGCCAGGCACGCGGAGATATACCGAGCCGTGCGCGACACGGGAATCCCCAACGCACTCGGCGCTAGGGTCGAGGTGCCTTCCGACCTTAACTTACCTGCGTGGGAGCATTACCTGGGGCACGTGGAGGAGGCGCAGGAGCTCCTAGGCTTCCTGCGATACGGCTTCCCCCTGGGATACCTGGGACCGGAGAGTGATACCAGGGGGGTGGCCAACCACCCCAGCGCAACCTCTCATCCCGTGCAGGTAGAGAAGTTTCTCACAAAGGAGGCAGGATTCACCAATATGATGGGCCCGTTCGCCGAACCGCCTTTTAGCCCGTGGTGTCACGTGTCGCCGCTCATGTCACGGGAAAAGCGTGGGACGGACGACCGGCGCATCATTACCGATATGACTTTCCCGCGGGAGTGCAGCGTGAACTCGTTCATCATTAAGAACTCGGTCTACGGACTGGAGCGAGAACACGGCCTCCCAACGGTGGACGAGTTTGTGGCCAAACTCGTCAGGGCAGGCACGTCGGCCTACATGTCGTCCATCGACGTGTCGCGTGCCTACAAGAACTTTAGGTGCGATCCCCTCGATTGGCCTCTGTTATGTTTCACGTGGGAGGGCGGGCACTACTGCGATACTGCAATGCCTTTCGGTGCCCGCGCCTCCTCCTACCACATGCAGTGTGTGGCGGAGGCAATCGTGGGGATACTGTCATCGAAGGGAGTCACGGCCGCGATGTACCTCGACGACCTCATCATCCTCTCCGAGGACCGAGGTAAGGCGGCCGAGGACTTCAGGATCGCGCGAGAGCTGTTTTCGGAGCTGGGCCTCCCCGAGGCACGTGATAAAGCTCAGGAGCCAAGCCAGTGCATCACGTGGTTGGGGATCGAGATAGACGCCCGTACTATGACTCTATCGATCCCCACGGCCAAGCTCGAGGACATCCGTGGTCACGTGTCGGCCGTAGCGAGGCGCCGGACGTTGACTAAACGACAGCTCCAGTCGGTGCTCGGGAGGATATTGCACGTCGCGAGGTGTGTACGCCCGGTGCGGGCATTCGTCTCGAAGTTACTCGAGGCCCTTAGGGGGATGAGAGGATTCTACATGAACATCAATTCTGAGATGCGCCAGGATCTGGACTGGTTCGTGCAGTTTGCTCAAGGCTGGAACGGCCGCGCTCTCATCCCTCGAGGTCCCCCGACGCGGAGGATCACAGTGGATGCCTGCCTGTCGGGCGTAGGAGGAACCGACGGCCGCTTCTCGTACTCCGGTCAGGTCTGCCCCGTCCTCGATCCCGTGGAGTGCATACGCACTCCACACATTCATCACCGACAGGGATCGGGGATCACGGATTGAGGTGTTCTGTGATAACCTCGGCACAGTACAGACCCTCAATAGTGGGCGTGCACGTAACCCAGTCCTGGCGGAGTGTGCCCGCCAGGCATGGATGGTGCAGGCACGTCTGCAGGTGGAACTGGTATTCAGCCATATCCCCGGGGTGCAAAACGTCATCGCAGATGCCCTGAGCAGAGCCCATCTGTCGAGGACGGAATACGATAAGGCCACTTCCCTCATTCACCTTCATGAGTTGTACCCTATCGTACCATGTACCCATGCCTCATTTGTACCCGTCCTCCGTCTCTTCTGCAGATCGGGCGCTTCTCTTACTCCAGGCGAAGGCATCTGCGAGGCAGTCAGAGGCGCGTGCCCCAGGTACGCTCGCCAACCAGCGATCCGCAGTCACCACCTACCTGGCGTTCTGCAACCGGATGAGAACGGACCCCCGGGCACCGACCGTGAGCCTGATCACGTCTTACCTGGAATACGTGGCCGACCACGCCCCCTCGCCGGCCACGGTCGCCAACCAGTTATCGCACGTCCGGGCACACCTCCGACTGACGGGGGGGGGACGTGCGGCCAACAGAGGATCACCGGGTGAAGCGTGCCCTCGAGGGCATGAGGAGAAACAAGCTTTACGTCCCAAACGTGAAGGCACCTATACCAATGGATGTGTTCCGGGCGGTTCTCGATGCCCTAACGGGATCGCCCCTCCATACGGCGATGAGAGCGGGCATGCTGCTCATCTTCTACGCGGCCCTACGGCAGGGGGAGGTGGCGCCGCAGTCGGCTCGGGCATTCGACCCGGCTCGGAATCTCACTCGGGGGGACGTGGTCCTCGGCCGCCGGCACGTGACTATCACCATCAAGGCGGCCAAAAATCTACAATACGTGGGGCAACAGAAAGTGATGCGCCTCGAGGCCGCGGACGATATCCGGGTGTGCCCGGTAGACGCGGTCCGAGGCCTACTACGGGCGGCCCCTACGGCTTCACTGCGGGACCCCTTTTTGACACTGCCCGACGGGACGACCATCACATCACGGGTCATGACAAACGAATGGGACCGCCTCCTACAGGCCACAGGCCAAACTGTGAAGAAGTACACCCTCCACAGCCTCAGGAAGGCCGCCGCTACTCAGGCCTTTGAGGCCGGGATACCTGAACTTAACATCCAGAGGTATGGAGGGTGGAGGTCCCAGGCTCACAGGGACTACATCAAAGTCTCAGACCAAGAGACTGTCAACAAGTCTCTCATTGAGTCTCTCTCCCTCAAAAAGTGACTATAACAAACTTTCCCACCCTCCTCTTCCCTTAACTATTGGCTTCTTGGCTATTTCTATTATTTTATTATTACATGTTATGTTTAACTATGTAATATCACATAATCTCCATTTATCTTATCTCAAATATTATCATAATTGACAAACACATATCTATGTCAATTTCAATATTTGTCATATTATCACAAATCTTATCACAATTGACAAACACATATCTATGTCAATTTCTATATTTGTCTTATTATTGATACTCATGTATTCCTCTTATTCATATCAATAAGACTCTACTACGGCCTCCTTTCTGTTTCATTGGGGATCTGGGGTAATGGGTTGCCCATGGCCTATGGTCAGGGGTGGTCATTGCCCCCCCTGGTGAAACCACTCTGCACTCGCGCACCCCTGCGCCACCTCTCCACACTCGGCCGCACTAGACATCAAAGTGCGCGAGTAAGACACTGTCCTCTGTCTCATTCGCTTCACTGGTCTCCTACGCTCAACACCTATTTTTTCTACCCACCCACCCACTCCTTTTTCTCTCCTACTCCTTACACTCGTAGGGCTATTTCTATTATTTTATTATTACATGTTATGTTTAACTATGTAATATCACATAATCTCCATTTATCTTATCTCAAATATTATCATAATTGACAAACACATATCTATGTCAATTTCAATATTTGTCATATTATCACAAATCTTATCACAATTGACAAACACATATCTATGTCAATTTCTATATTTGTCTTATTATTGATACTCATGTATTCCTCTTATTCATATCAATAAGACTCATAAAATTAAATAAAATTTTATAAGCCCACTACGGCCTCCTTTCTGTTTCATTGGGGATCTGGGGTAATGGGTTGCCCATGGCCTATGGTCAGGGGTGGTCATTGCCCCCCCTGGTGAAACCACTCTGCACTCGCGCACCCCTGCGCCACCTCTCCACACTCGGCCGCACTAGACATCAAAGTGCGCGAGTAAGACACTGTCCTCTGTCTCATTCGCTTCACTGGTCTCCTACGCTCAACACCTATTTTTTCTACCCACCCACCCACTCCTTTTTCTCTCCTACTCCTTACACTCGTAGGGCTATTTCTATTATTTTATTATTACATGTTATGTTTAACTATGTAATATCACATAATCTCCATTTATCTTATCTCAAATATTATCATAATTGACAAACACATATCTATGTCAATTTCAATATTTGTCATATTATCACAAATCTTATCACAATTGACAAACACATATCTATGTCAATTTCTATATTTGTCTTATTATTGATACTCATGTATTCCTCTTATTCATATCAATAAGACTCATAAAATTAAATAAAATTTTATAAGCCCACTACGGCCTCCTTTCTGTTTCATTGGGGATCTGGGGTAATGCTGCATATAAAAAGCTTTTATACTCCTTAGATATCTTATAGCTTTAGAACTGGCTGTCAAAAATGTCAGACAAGAGTGGTGGCATTGGTAGCAAAATAAGTTATATACCAGGGCCCTGTTTTTCAGTCACGACAAAATCGCCCAAATATACCCTAAGATCGTCCAATGAATGTACGATATTTTGGACAATAAAAGTTGGCCGGCGTTTTATAGACGGTGTCGTAGTGCGCCACGGGCGATCGCCGCGAAAAATGTCGTTCATAACGATTGTCATAGAAAAACCATAGAAGTATGCATGGTTTTTTCAGTCGTGACAATCGCTATAAGCGATGTATACAGATAGGGGAATGCGCAGCAGTAGGGTTTGCAAAAGCAGTCGAGTTGTGCAGTGCCCGCAGATGTCAACTAAAATATGGTGGTTTATAAAAATATTTCTCACGATCGAAATATAAAAAGAATTATTATGAAATTTCGAGAATAGGTACTTCAGATATATAGCAAAATTGTCCCAAAATATTTCAGAATTTCAATAAATATTAGCATCTCAAAAAATAGGGTTATAACTACCCATTATACCTGTACGACATGTCCAGATATGTCGTTGGTTCTGACACCTTGGATGACGTTTTCACCTTCAATTCCCTACCATTGTCGTGACTATAGCACACCTAGAAGCGTCAAACGTGTCGTTGAGGGATAATCGTTGGCCGATCCTCTAAGATCAAACGTCTATAGGACACTAACAGCTAAAACATGTCGTTATGAAAGATTGTCATGACTGAAAAACAGGGCCCAGCTTCACTGTGCTTATTCGAAAACGAGGCGTGATACCTGGTGTGGCTTCCCTGTCCAGTGGCTGTCTATGGTATCGGTTTGAAATCACAGAAACATTCCATACTTTACACAGTTTGCTTTTGTATCACACCTCCCGAGGCATAACACCTGAGTGGAGAGTCTTTATATTTGCAAGTGGGTGCATATGCATACTTCTTAAATGTATATGTCCCAGGACCACTTGACAGTCTCCACTGCCAAGTGTTAGGAGGTGTTAAAGTGGGGCAAGCTGTGAAAACAGCAGACTATGGCTGTAGGTGTGAATGTATGAAGTCCACCATTAGCAGACAGGCTAACACATCTCATACACTATTACAGGGTATACTTATGAATGAAATGAACTACATGTATATACTTGTAGAGATTGACCTATTCATATTGAGGAAGATTTCTATTTGTTCTGTACCTTAATAATCTATGATTCCACAGAAAATCATGTTTTAGTGTTCTTCTGGAATATTTGCCATTTGTTATAATGCTGCATTACCTCAGGAAACATGTATCACAGCCTGGCAATATAGGTCTTGAAGATAGCATGGAAATTTCTATAGGTTATCACAATAAATTGTTCATTAAATCACTGTGAAGATAGGATGGATCTTTTATCCAACGAATTCCAATGTTCAACCTATCACAGGAAATCTTAGCCAAGGTATAGGTTTATGATATGTATACCAACAAATAGACCAGAGTCCTAGCTTTCTGACAATGCTTCATTTATAAAGATCGGCCTGTTATTCACAGCGATAGAACAACTTGCATTTTTGAGGTAGAAAAAATAGGGTTCTTTTTCATATTAAACGCTCAGGAGGTAGGTCACACGAAAACGAGGCGTGCGACCTATCTCCTGATTTCTTTTTAGGGGGGGGGAATATGTTTATTGACGGAAGTATTCACATTGAAGCCATGTGATTTTCAACAGTTCACGTCAGATATATAGCACAATAATGCACACACTGTTAGTTCAGAATGCTTAAGACAGGGGCACAATAAACACCGTCCTGATACAGGACAGAAGACATAGGAGACAGAGAGCACATAAGATAGGCCAACACCTTTCCCATTGATTGAAGGGTCCCTAGCCAGTAACCACATACATCTTAAACTTCACTTATACATTATAGTTTGATTTTTCTGATTACCGTACAATACCACCTAAGACCGAAGTCAGGTTCACCGATTTTAACAATGACTTAAACTACCGGCTGCTTGTCGCATTATGAAGTTCTAGGCTTAAACAGCTCCACAGCTGTGCTCCATGGTAAAGAGGGGATTTCTTAAAGAAGTCAGTACATCGGCGCTTAATCTTAATCTTAACCTAAAGTTTACCTCGAGTCATTGCTCCTTTCCTCAAAACATTGGACTCACAGGGTCACGTGATCACTGCACTATACTAGTGCCCGAAAATTAGTTAATAAGAAGTGTTTAAAGAGTGACTAAACGGTTGGGTTGAAGAAAGAGATGTCAGTCAACAGGAGTGACTCAACTCTATTCTATGGGCACTGAGCCTATTGGAGTCGGGCTTGAGTAGTCCATGACCTGGTGCTGGAGTCAGCACGCACCAATCCCCGAGCAGAGAGACATGAGAAAGGAGGAATAACGACCTGTGGCTGGCCTCAATGCCGACCCCGGCGTTGGGGCACCAACTCCCGGGAAGGGAGTCTACAGTATGACTTGGAAAGAGAGTCCAGCAGAGAACCGGCCTTTCTGCACTCTTCATACACACAAGCGGACACTGAAACACCTATGGAGTGGAACATGGTTCATGTGTGACTACATGGAACAGTCTGTCAACATCAAGACTGTCAGATCAAGACTGTCAATAACTGGATTGAGATCTATAGTGAGGATTGTGTCTTATGTGCATTGGATGTGAAGTCATACTGGACTGTGCAATATTGTATGGTTTGTGAGTTTGTATGAACCCTTTACCGACGAGAGACTTATATCATTAAAGTATTGTCAATTATATCTTATTGAGACTTGTCATCTTTGTGCCTCAGTATCAGTGGGGTGTGAAGTACCATGCCTGATTGGTACAGCTAAACGAGTAAAAGAGAGAAGATCATTCAAGCCTGAGCAACTTCATTATAGGAACACCAACGGTACACCACCAATACACATGGGACAGTAAATGACAGTTCAATACTTGTAAACAGCAAAATGGAAGATACAAGGAAGAACAGGGTTGTATATATATGCCAAAGGCTATAATCTCCTAATTCACCTATATCCTCTTTTGAATATAACATAAATACAGAGATATTATCTGGAGTAGGTGTCACCTACAATGAGAATGATAACAGGTGCAGGTGCAGACTGCATCCCAGAGGTCCATAATCAGTGAATATCTTGGGAAAAGGAAATACTATTTATCTCTGGCATCATATGATGCTGGCACATGCATGAATCCAGGAAATCTACCAATTGACCTCCATAGCCTGATTACTTGATATATAATTAGGTGGTATATAAATGTAGTGGTATGTAAGGAATTGCAAAATTATCAATGTATTGCTATGTTATCATTATATGTGTTGCTAAGTTATCATAATACTTTTGATTGTAATATTGATTTGATTGATACTTTGAACTGTAGTTAACCATATTATAAAGATCTAACCTGTAACTAGCACCAGGACAGCACAAGCCAGTGACTTTGGGTGGTGTTTCATGAGGAGGCTCTTCATAGTGTGTTTAAGTAGGATGTATTTATAGAAATAATTGTCTTATGGGTGGGCTAGATTGTATGAAAAGGAAGAGGAAGGAGACCAGCCAGTAGAGTCCTTTAGTTGTATCAGTGGGTTTGGATCTGCACTGAATGTATCTCCCAATACTGTACACACTGTATAGGTCTAATTGAATAAATTGGATGTTAAACTACCCAAACAAACAAACAAACAAACACACTGTATAGGCCTACACTGTTGAAGAAGTCTTCTGAAAATGAAAAAAGGTGGGCCAGCCTGCAAACATTATTGTGTTAGATCTAAATCTCTCATGTTCCTATCAGTAATTGGGAAGGCATGTGCGCCTGTTGGCCTCAATGATATGATGAGTTGAGTATTCAATATCTGACTGAGGAAAGATCTATCTTTCTGACTTGTTGGCTTTGGTTTAAATGTAGATTTTCTGTATCTATATATAAAATACCAAGTCCTGCTTTATGAATTGTAGGTGGGTGCAAACAGACGTCACAGCCAAGTTCCATCTGTTCAGGCCGACGCCATGTATCACGACACAAAGTGAGGGGGCTTCCCTTCTGTGGTTGATATTTGAGTATAAATAAAGCTGGAGACGAGATGGAAAGCAGTCACTCCACTGATCGTACAATAGTATGCTGGAAAGTTCGGCTACATGAAAGACAGGAATGTCTTGTAGTTTCTTTTTTTGCATGGCCAAGCTATGAGGGGAAACTTATAGATGTCTTTATAAGTGAACCTAAAGGGCTGGCTGATGAAGTTGATATCTTAAAGTGGCGACTGATGGAGTTGATATTTTTTTTAAAGATGTCAAACAACATGAACGGTAGAGGCAGCAAAATAATATACCTGGAACCTGATATCACAGAGCACTAAAAAAAGCTCAAAATGTTCTTAGGGGATGCCAAAATATGGTCATATTGCAAGAAACTGTATATGAAAAGATTGTATAGTCTTTAATTTATTTAAGAAACAAATATGTGAAAGATTCCAGATATGTAAAAGAGACATTAATAGTACACACATGAAAAAGGCTCCTGTAAGCCACTGAGTAGACATATATTGATTCTGTTTGCTGTTCAGAAAGGACCAGAATATTGATTCTAATACCAAAATTTAATTTGATGAGCAATTGTAATACATTAAAGAACACAGAACAAAGTAATGATTTTTCAGCACTCAGAATTAAAGGTGTTCAGGCATTGTGACAGTAGCTCTCTTCAACAGCTGTTTTCATGGTAATCTAATCACTTGCCAGAGTGACAACAAGTGGAAATGTTAACTGGAAATATTGATCTAGATGATAAAACAATAAAATAGCCAACTCTAGCAACACGCGCGGTGGCCGTCACACCGGGTAAAAACAAACCATTTCTCAATCACTGTTCTTCAAATGGTTCCCCACAAGTGGCCGTTTATCACATCTACTATCATAATACACCTGCTCAAAGCTGAGATTCAGGGCTTTCCTGTGGATATTAATATAGGAGTAATGGGGCAATATCGTTTTTGAATTTGTGGCTTTATCTAAGAAAGATTGGCCTGGGCCTATACCCTGCTCCATATCCCCTGCTCTGTCATATACAGTGTTTAGTTCATCCATTTGCTGAGTTCTACTGCCACTTTAAGTGCCAAGACACTAATTCGGTCAATCAGAGGACATATTGGGCCTCACTGTAGTACTAGCACGAAATTTCTATGACCAGGACAACTTGATCAAGCACCAATTTGAATATATGAAGAGCTCGTCAAACAAGAATGAATGAATCAAACAATTTTGTGCCTATGCCATTACAAAGAGCATACAGAGAGGATTAATTTGATATATGATATGCCATAGTTTGATTGATGTAAATGGTCAGCATCTTGAAATAACTACACTGCAAACTGAATTTATCAACTCTCTGATCCATCTGAAGACACAGGTTCAAGATAGACTATGCAAATTAGCTGACCAAATTTCTATTTACAAGTCAAAGATATGCTTTGTAGAGATGTATAGCATGTCCCTATCATGAACATCTAGAGAGTTATTGTAATAAATCTGTTCATCTGTGCTAATCATTATGTGGTGCCATACCTTCTACTGTTTTCTACATACTTGAGTTCCTCAAATTCAATCTTAGAATTTAGAATTTAGAGAATGATGGGAAATGAGGGAGGGGGTGGGTAAGGTATTTATCAGCTCACAACAAAGGTGACGAGTTCAATTGTATTATAAAAGTACCAGGGACCTGTTTCACTAGTTTCGTGACATGTCTAGATGGTGTCTAGATGGTGTGTCCGGTTTCATAAGAACTAGACATTGGTACGAACTTGTGAGATATAATGGCAGGAGGCAGCTGTCGGACTAAGCGCGGCAACGCAGCAAGAGACATCTACCGGACGTTTTTATGAACTCACACTGTCGTGACGTGTATATCACGTGACAGTCTTACCAATTTTTTCAAAGACTCAACACGTGCAACATTTAGCCGACACCCTCGCCTCGCCCACTGCCATTAGGAATTACATCTCTGGCGCTAAGTACTGGATTACTCACCATGGAGGGGACGTTTCTGCGTTCTCTTCCACGCAAGTGGCATCTGTTATCCGAGGTGTCTTAGTAACGTCCGGTCACGTTGCTCGACAGGCCCCGCCGATTTCCTGGAGTATGCTGGAGGATATTTGCCGTTTATCTAGGCATCTGTCCTGCGGTCTTGTTGTCAAGGCTGCGGCCTTGTTGGCCTTTCACTCCCTTCTGAGGGCTTCGAACCTCTTCCCGGATACCTCTAAGATGCATCGGTCCCCTCATTATTTATCGCGGGGGGACGTTCAAGTCGTTGATGGGTGTCTTCTTCTCACCGTTCGTTCATCCAAGACTATTTCTTCGGGGTCACCACCTGTCGTATTACGTGTGGAGTCGTCACGTTTTCCGGACATGTGTCCGGTTAAGACTTGGGTGTCTTATAGAGGCGCGGCACCTGGCCAGAGCCTAGACCCCTTGTTTTTACTTAGACCGGGTGTGGCCCTCACGTCTCCTCATTTCACTTCAATAGTCAGACTCCTTCTGTCACGTGCCGGTTATCACGAGGCCTACCTCGTCACACCTCACTCATTCCGCCGAGGTGGGGCTCAACACCTCGTCCAGTCAGGTAGGCCTCTCCACGACGTCCAGAAGCTCGGCACTTGGGCTTCGCAGGCTTCTTTGGCCGTCTACTTACAGTAAATTCCGTCTTCGACGTATGCCCTTGTATGAATTATACTGTTTGACAAATTTCCGTATACCTTCGTATACCGTATACCTTGTATACTACATATTTGTCTTTTTCAACGTGAAAAATAAAAAATTTTCGTCCACAGCTTCGCCTCGTATCAGTCATTGGTACGAACTTGTGAGATATAATGGCAGGAGGCAGCTGTCGGACTAAGCGCGGCAACGCAGCAAGAGACATCTACCGGACGTTTTTATGAACTCACACTGTCGTGACGTGTATATCACGTGACAGTCTTACCAATTTTTTCAAAGACTCAACACGTTTCTTTACCTCCCACCCACCCCACATGTTTTTGGGTGTTACCTTGTATGAATTATACTGTTTGACAAATTTCCGTATACCTTCGTATACCGTATACCTTGTATACTACATATTTGTCTTTTTCAACGTGAAAAATAAAAATTTTTCGTCCACAGCTTCGCCTCGTATCAGTCATTAGACTTTGTTTTGTCCGTTCTTGCTTGCACTGTTGATGCCGCTTTTCATGTCTGTCTAACACTTTTGTCACTAACCTATAGTGAAACAGGGGCCCGTTTCAATAGTTGGGCGTCACTAACCAGTTAGTAACATGACTAGTGACAGGAATAGTGACAGGAATAGTGAAAAAATTTAAGTCTCATTTCATAAGGCATGTCACTGTAGGGGTGGTGTGTCAGTTCACTGTTGGCGACATCGTGACATTTCTCCCTGGGCCTGACCATGGATTAGTGTTAGTGCTATCGGGAACAAGTGCTGTCAAGGTGAATAAATTAGCGAATATGCTTGAGTAATTCTACACTGGCCACCAGAGCAACATGTGTTATGACAAAATTCAAATGTGAATATCATTGGATTTGATTGGCCGATCTCCTTCATATTCAGCATGTTTATAAGTGATATGTGTCCCTAACCGGGGTTAAAGTTTCATAGCTTAATTCCTACAGGAAGTAAAGTTACGTGTTTGTGACAATAGAAGCGAGAGGGTATACCCTATTTAGGACTATTGAAATGGGCCCAAGGTCCATGACGTGTAGATTTGTCTAATTCTTATATTTGGGGTCTGTCTTTACCTAAGGGCAGCTACTTGTGTTGTCATGAAACTAGACAACCCCAGTTAAGATATCGTATTTAGAAATTGCTACGTGTATCGCAGTAGTTTCTGTCTTATGTGGTTATTATGTTGAATTTTATGGGTGGTAACAATCCCATTGACAATATTGTATGTTACTGAGAAGACACGTATTTATTGCTATCCCCAGTGATCGTGTTGCCAATAACTCCGGATTAACCACCACCCGAAGGCTGTCATTGTCAGCTGTAAAGGGATCCGTTTTACCTGATATATGTACACTGTTAACCTTATAAGGCCGACAAGGACAGGCGGAGCCTCTTTGTTGAAGCAGAAACCATTGGAAAGCGTATTAGGCTGCTAATGACAAATAACAGACATATGTGAAAACAAAATGATATCCATAAACAGGCCCTATCCACATGGGTATTTAAGAAATATGTAGTGTGCATTATTTTCATTGCAAATACCATTCCTAATAGTACACTTGTCACTTGAACATACCGAAGATAGGGCACACGTTAAGCTAGTCGTAAATTCCAGTGGGCCGTTTAATATCTGGGGACAGTAAGAAGGATAAGGACAATGATGGGAGACTTCTTGGTAGGACAATGATGAGGACGGGAGAGACATCCTGTTAATATTCAATTGCTATAAACTCTGAAGGATATTATTCAAGCCTGTACACCGATTATACATTGGATAGTTAGGATACCGGCATCTAAAAGGACACCTATTGAGATTTCCTTCCAAAAAGGAGAGTTTTCAGGGTCGGGGTCAGGACAATGACAGATTTATCAAACGGCCTGGAAGGACATTTCAATTCTCCTTCCTTTTCACTGTCCTTTGAAAGGACAATCCGTTTTTATAGAACTTGGACCGTCCTATGACAGTCCTAGGACTATCATTTATGACAGTCTTAGAAAAATCCCTTCAGATATTAAACGGCCCCCAGAATTTAAAGAATGCCGTTCTTTGCATCTTTGCTTTTATCGTCCCATCTTCTCCTAACATTTTGGGATTGTCCCGCATATACAGTGGTTTAAGGTACAGACATTAAATCTCCGTTTCTCAGTTACTAAAAGAAGGTGCAGGAATGTTGCCTTCCCACTACTGTGGGCTTGGAATGTCCACAAAATTAGACCAAACCAAAAGAGTCCAACCAAAGTGTAATCTTGTAGAAATGTAGTTTATTGATAATCAATATTGACCACCTGGAGACGACTGCCCTCCTGATGTATAAGTATAGGACCCTGAAAGTAGTAGAGTGGGGTTCTTTTAGCGCGTTTGATACAAGGAAGAAACATGGTTGTTCTACTTGCAGAACAGAAGTAGAATGACGTCACAGAAATGGAGCATTCTGATTGGTGGAGAGACCGGAAGTACAATTCTCAATAAAGAGGCTTGGGCCTTAGCCTATACATTAGGCTGGTTTTCATGGTCTAGCCATAAGGCCATGTATTGGAGATTGGGTTCGACATGATTCAACGATGAAGCGAATACTGTGACTTACACAGGTGGCTGTGTAAAGCGATTGCAGTTGTTTATTGTTGTAGTGTCCATGACCATTTGAAGCCTTGTTTAAGACTGACTAAGTATGACTGGAGAGTCTTAAGGGTAGGATCTTGAAGCTATCATAGACCTGGGACCTGTTTCAGTTGTTTCGTGACATGTCTAGATGGCGTCTGTGATACCATACGGACAGATCACAAGATTGCAATCGATGACACGCGGAGTTTCACTCACTTCTCGTAGGAGTTAAGCAATGATACTTTAACATGAGTAGGAGATACATATAACCTATAATCGTTACAAATATGAAGAAGATTGGGCACTCCGATTTTCTGATATTTGCTAGACTTTTTCCGCTGTTGCTTGCTTGAAACAGGTCCCTCGTGTTTTTCAGTCGTGACGATCTCAAGTTGGGACCGTTTAAGGGGCAAAGTGTTTTTCAGTTGTGACGATGATAAGGGATCTCAAGTTGAGACTGAGATGCGACCGTTTCAGGTGATTTGGGTGTTTTTCAGTTGCTCAAGGGATCTCAAGTGAGATGATCTCAAAAATGGTCTCAACTCAACTTGAGACCAGTTGATACTTGACATAACTTTTTTTTTCAGGTGCTAAAACTCATTCAAATTAGAAAATATTTAGAGTGAAGGGTACTAATAATCTGACATACTTATATCCCAAATATTATGGAATACTCAACGGTAAATTAAGAAATGCTTGGATCGGATCAAATGGACATGGACAATTATTCGTTGTATTTATGGTCTAACTTGAATAAGTATAAATGACTCTAATCAATAATTTCTGATTGCAGAATCTTGTACCTGGTAGGAAATGATCTCAAGTTGAGATCGTTTTAGCTGAGATCCGCCGTGTAAACTTGAAACCACATCTGAAAAGCACTTTCCGCCATTGATCTCAAATTAGGTCTCAGGATCTCTGATCAATCTTAGCGGATCTCAAGTTGAGATTGTCTCGACTGAAAAACACCCCCCTGGTCATTAAATTGTTGAATTTTCCCATGCAATTTCTCCTAGTGAAATTTTGATTGTTCAATATGGTGGAAGACCTTTTTAAAAAAAAGGTCTTCCACCATATTGAACTGTCTGTGATGAAGGTGTGGAGAGCATATATCGTGTTCAGAGCCTCGAGCTCTGAGATGCACTCCACAGGGTCGAGAACGGGGCACACCTGGCCGGAATAAGAGAAACGTCCGTCGGTCCCTCCCACTCACGATAGGCAGGCGTCGACCGTGATGCGCCTCGTTGGCGGGCCTCGTGGGATGAGGGCGCGTCCATTCCATCCCTCAGCAAACTTGACAAACCAGTCCAAGTCCTGATGCATCTCAGAATTGTTCAGGTAGAATCCCGTCATCCCTCGCAGAGCCTCTAGGAGTTTGGAGACGAAAGCACGTGCCGGTTTGATACATCTGGCCACGTGCTGGATTCTACCTAGAACTGATTGCAACTGTCTCTTGGTGAGGGTCCGGCGTTTGGCGACGGCCGAGACGTGAGCCTGTATCTCCTCCAACTTGGCCGTGGGTATGGATAGCGTCATCGACGGGCGTCGATCTCGATGCCCAGCCACGTGACCGTTTGACTCGGTTCCTGAGCCTTGTAGTATGC
The DNA here is from genome assembly GCA_950022655.1 of Alentia gelatinosa. Classification (NCBI taxonomy): domain Eukaryota; kingdom Metazoa; phylum Annelida; class Polychaeta; order Phyllodocida; family Polynoidae; genus Alentia; species Alentia gelatinosa. Next base: position 27,414,526 of record OX465580.1, on the reverse strand, counting down.
CTCGGGGAGGCCTAGTTCCGCGAATAAATCACGTGCAATGTTGAAGTCAACGGCCGCCTTACCTTAATCAGATCATCGAGGTACATCGCGGCCGTGACTCCCTTTGATGCCAGGATCCCCACGATGGCCTCGGCCACACACTGCATGTGGTACGAGGAGGCTCGGGCACCGAATGGCATGGCCGTATCACAGTAGTGCCCGCCCTCCCACGTGAAACACAGCAGGGGCCAGTCAAGGGGATCACACCTAAGGTTCTTGTATGCAATGTAAGACCACCAGAACTGGTGAATTTTGTTTTCAAATAAAAATTTTTTTTAAAAATGTCCGTTATGATCCGCCTATCGTCCGTGCCCCGCTTTTCCCGTGTCATTAGTGGCGACACATGACACCACGGGGTGAAAGGCGGTTCCTCAAAAGGCCCCATCATGATTGTGAAGGATGCCTCCTTCTCCAGGAACTTCTCTACTTGACGGGGGTGGCCGGACGCACTGGGGTGGTTGGCCACGCCCCTCGTGTTGCTCTCGGGCCCGAGGTATCCTAGGGGGAAGCCGTAGTGCAGGAACCCCAGGAGCTCCTCACCCCCAGCCACACCCCCTAAGTAACGATCCCAGGACGGCAGGTGTAGATCCGATGGAACCAGGATCCTCGCTCCAATGGCGTTGGGTAGTCCCGTGTCGCGCACGGCCCGGTATATCTCCGCATGCGTGCCGGCCCCTATGGCCGTGAAGTCCGGCCATGTCGCCCGGCGATGATCCCGGAAGGCGAACGGGTCTGTCCTGACCCCCTCCTGATGAACTCCGGTTTCGCAAACTTCTTTTAGTGCCGCGAAATCCGGAGTGTTAGTTTCCTGTTGGCCGGCCGGCGCAGTAACACTAACACCAGCCACGCTGCAAGACATCGAAGGGGTGGGGGAATCGTTGGTAGTCTCATCCCAGAGTGTATTCCCCGTGCCTTTGTTTATGTTTACGTCCCCACCTCGGCCACGTGCCGAGGCGGTCACGTGAGGCATGACGTCACGTGTGGGGGCCGGCTTCGTTACATCACACACCGGGCCGCCGGCCCCCCTTTTATCCTCGTGTCGCGCCTCGCTTAGTCGCGGGGCGCGGCCTGCCCGTTTTTTTAAGATGGCTGGTGTTGGCGCACGCTCTGGGGTGCCGCCGGCTTCGTGTTGCTTTGTAGTTGGTATCCCGCCTGGGGTACGCGCCGGGGTGTGGGTACAGGGGGAGCCGCACCGTTGTTGTCGTAACCGTGCCCGTACGTCAGCTTGCGGTTGCACGCGTGGACGGAGTGACTACACTTCCTGCCTACCAAATCGCAGAAGGTGCACACGTGCAACCACCGGATGCCCCCCTCAGTGTGGTCGTTTCGGTGGCGGCACCCCCTCTCTCCATTGAAGTCCCTGCAAGGGGCCTCGCTCCCCCGACCGCGACCACGTCCGTGTTGTTACTGCTGTTGGAGGTGTGGGTAGAGGTCATAGCAAGCCGGACACGCTCTTCCTGTATCCGGCCGTGCTCCGACCACTGCATGCTGCCGGATTCCACCTGGTCGAAGACGTAATTGCTCCACCGTCTGACCCCGGCCCACGGCCGTGCCCGCGCATCAACGGTAACTTGATGGAGGTGTCGAAACATGTGTTCCCTATCCTCTTCCCTATCAACTTATGTATTCTAGTGGCCCGAGGCTCGACCGTAGATCCAGCTTCTGGTGAAGCGTGTAAACGCAGTCCCGGTCCATAAACATATACGGTTTGGCGGTCGGCCTGCGGGCATTAAGGTCGGACAGTAATGAGTTCTTACCGGTGGTCCGATCGTGGCGCATGGCCTCACGGCCGAATTCCCTCTGGAGATGCTCCTCGGAGGTGTAGGTCTCTCTCAGTTGGCAGGGTGGAGGCAGCAGGCGTTCCGTCTGCTCGTGCGCCCAGTCCCGGGTCCATTCGGCCGCCGCCAACGCCCGTGAGCTGCTCCTCCGCGATGCCAGCCGGGAGATCTGCATTATGGCGTCCATCATGCCGTCCATTTGCCGTGACATCTTTGATACGTCCGACTTAACACCGTTGACGTCCGTCTTAACCTCATTTACGTCGGTCCTTACTCCCCCGAGGTTGGCCTCCAAGGCAGTGACCCGTGAGGCCCGGGAACGGCCGCTGGTGCTCGTCCCTTGCTGGGAGACCAAATCGACGTGGTCGCTCTCTGCCGCCGTTTGTTGCTGCCGCAGCGTAACTTCTGAGTCTATCTCCGTTGCCGCGGATGCCGCCATAGCGCTTCTGGTCAACATATTTCACCGTAAATATCTTAATCTCTGTCCTGGTATTCCTGTACATGGTCACCGATATTCAGGGGAATATGGAGACCGGAGGTACGACGGGCGGAATGGCCAAGGTATGTGAGAAGAAAAAGTATGTGTGTGAGGTATGATGCCTAAGAAGCGAATGAGGCAGAGTACAGTGTCGACCTAGCCCACTTTGATGTTTAGTGCGGCCGACAGGGGAGAGGTGGCGCAGGGGTGCGCTAGTACAGAGGTGTTTCACCAGGGGGGGCAATGACCACCCCTGACCAAAGGCCATGGGTAACCAATTATTAGAAAAGAAATTGTTCACCAGAAAAGAAGTGACTACAGAGTAGCAGTTCTTTTCCAAATGCCATTGAACTATAGTTCTGTTGATGAAATAGCACCCTTAATGGGAATGACCAATTTCATGATCAAAGAATTTCTCCACTACAACGGATTCCTTTTTGTTAGGAGAAATGACAAGACTATCAGGATGGGCGAGAGTAGCTATAATGATAGGCAGAATTATCACTCTTTTACCAATGTAATATCTAATCCTAGGCTGAGCAAATTTAAAATCGGCATAAGCCATGTAATATGCTGTTCCTTCCTTATCTGAGATGGCAGAGGGAATGACATGTCTATTTTCTATGTGGTTCATTGTGCACATGTTAACATACTGATCTCCTAGTACTATCAGTGCTACACTTCTCAATGAATGAATGTGAGATGAAGCTTTGTCTGTGAAAGTTATGGTATTCAGAAATGTGGGAAGTGAGGCCCAATTTATAGATGGGAGGGTAACCACTGCATTATCATTGAAATGGCCCTTTGTGAATGTTCTTACCAACCTCTTGATTTTTATTGACTTATCTCCTGCACTGTGTAGATTGACCTCCTTGTCCACTAATTTATATGTAGATGATTTCGACTTATTCCCTGTTGGTCCGAATGAAAAGATTTGCTTGTTTCAGTCACTTGCATGCTTGAATATAGTAAGCTTTTGATGCATGAGTGGTGTCTGAGGAGCAGGGAAAGAATGAATTTAAAAATAAGAGGTTGACCAGTAGAGAGAAAAAGTAGTGTGAAAAACAAATAAATTTCCTGGATATGCAGGGAAACATGTAGATTAAGTCGAGTAAGACCACCTCTCATTGCGTAAATTAAAGCTAGGCCGTTTATGAGAGGAGGTCGGGATGAGAAACGGTCAACGTCATCTATATGTATTGAGCAGCTCCACTGACCTCCACACCACGAGCGCACCCATAAAAACTTTTAAAAGTAACCACATCATTCAAGATAAGTATGCAGGCACAGCGTAATGACAATGGCATGGTGACACGGTCACATGTTTAAAAAAGTAGAAACGATGTTACAAAGTAAGTAAACATAGGTTAAAGTCCTCTCTCTGTGTTATTTCCACATGAATGAATTAAATATGTTGAACAACGTTCTCAAAATGTACTCATTTTCATTGAGTATATAAACTTGACTGAGTAAGCTGCTCTCTCAATTCACTACCTATGCTTATAGGACGCAACAGGCAACAAGTTCATTAGACACACCACTGACCACTGCACAAACTACTGGGAATGGGAAGAACGCATCTCACTACTAAAGGATCAAGTCAAAGGAAGCTTCCACCACAGAAGATCAACTCACAGCAGAGTGCCGTCAAAGACAGAACACTGCTCCAACTCGACTCATCTTCAGGTATAAATTCAACCAACACTTGACACTCCACCTGGGAACCCCTATTCACCGAGTCTCCTCCTCAAAGGTGGAACTGAAACCTTGTCTGAAGGAGAGCGAATTCACTGTCTGAGGCCAGTGGACAACAATTCTCAATACTGGGACCCCACCATTGAAGGACCACGAGTGTTGGGAAAATATTTTGGTAACACGAAAAAGGAGATGGAAGATAGCTTGTCGAATGAAACGTGACAAGTCTTTCTTGACCACAGTGATAGAAGATAGCTTAGTGACAGCTGAAGAAAAGACACCTTCAGCAAGTCTACAGGTGCTTGTACACAAGCCGAGTCTTTTCTGACTGTGGTGATAGAAGAGTGCTTAGTGACAGCTGAACAAAAGACAACCTTCAGCGAGTCTACAGGTGCTGGTACACAAGCCAACCCTGCCGTGATGCCCAAATAAAACATAGAAGACAAAGGCCACAAGAGAACTCTCTCTCTCTCTTGAAGTCCAGGTGGACCTGACCAATCTACACTCTGTCCACCCAAACCTTTGAAGAGATGCCTTATGACCTTCCCATACAAAAAGAAAAGCAATGAAGACATTGTTCTACATTTGGCACCAGTGAGTGATAATACCACTCCCACTACCACCCCCATCAACAACAATGATGGTGAGTATCTGCTAAACACAGCTATCAAGTCCTCAATCGGTGAGTTAATTGTTGCTACAACATCCAACACCACTCCCGCTACCAAGCCTGCCAAAAAAAAGAGCACGCTTAGGCTATAGGAAAAACCCATCCTAACCCATTCCATCAGGGAGTCTCACCCCAAAAATGTGAAATCGGCAGTTTGTGTGAGCCTGAGGAGTGAATCGCTATACGTCCAGATAAAGTGTTGTAGTCAAAGGCGAATATAACACCTCTGTTAATATGAAACGGAGCAGACAGATACCTTGGCAAGCCTTATATGAAGAAGATCATCATCTCCCATGAGGCCATAGAAAACCTGATTCTCACCGTACCTATGATACTACACAATCATGAAATTGTTCAGGGCCCTGTTTTTCAGTCAAGACGATCTCAAGCTGAGATCTGCTAAGATCCATGAGCGATCCGGAGACCGTTTGGGAGATCAATGGCTGCAGGTGTTTTTCAGAGGTGGTCTCAGCTAGCCACAGCGGATCTCAGCTAAAACGATCTCAACCTGAGATCCCTAGAGATTATTTCCTACAGGGTTCAAGATTCTGCAATCAGAAAATATTGATTTGAAATACTTATACTTATTCAAATTATACCATATTTACAGCGAATAATTGTCCATGTCCATTTGATCCAATCCTAAGATTTCATAATTTTCCGTTGAGTATTCAATAAGTGAGACATGTTTTACTTTTTGAATGGGTGTTATTGTTATTCACAAATATGAGATGACCTTGACCTCAGCCTGCTCAAATAAAATTGAGCATTTCAGTAGGTATACACAAGTTGCCTGAGTGGTGCAGTGCCTGCATTTTTCAGATATCCAGACAAATGTTTTCACGGTCTTAATAACCACAGAAATACAATGGAATTTGGGATATAGGTATGTTAGATTATTAGTACCCTCCAATCCAAATATTTTCAAATTTGAATAGGTTTTAGCATCTGAAAAAATAAGTTATGACAAGTATCAATTGGTCTCAGGTTGAGACCGTTTGGGAGATCATTTCACTTGAGATCCCTTGAGATCATCACAACTGAAAAACACTAAAATCACCTGAAACGGTCGCATCTCAGTCTCAGGCTGAGATCCCCAGAGATCATCTCAACTGAAAAACAGTTTGGCTTCCAAACGGTCTCACCTTGAGATCGTCTCGACTGAAAAACAGGGCCCAGTTGACAGTGATGCAGGGGTGTTGAACATCGAATCACACTGTTGGTGCCTGGGATGAGAGAGCCAAGACAGAAATCTCTGACCCTATCCACAGTGGAATGGTGCTCCCCTACAACTTCCTACTGGACTTCGAGAAGCGTATGGCTTAGCTCTGCACTGAGGCTTACGACATGAAACCACCAGCCAAGTGAGCCAGTACCTGCTGTTACTGCTGCTATTGCTGAGCATGGGAAGAAAATAAACTCATATAATCTAGAGCCATTAATTTTTGATAACATAACAAGAGTAGTTTCAAAGTATCTATGATATAACCACAAACATGCGCTATCTACTTAAGAAGGACTCATACTCAACTACATGAAAAGACATAGGACTCATATAGTAGTAGAACTCATATAATCATGTTACATCAGTTACCTTTTCATATAATGTAAGAAGGGTTTAACCACACAAAACCAGACTCGTTCCAATTCAGTTAAAAAGTTTTATTGATGATAAAAGATGAGTACAGGCAATGCTGATGAGATGGATGATTAGTGATGATAATAAAAACTCGACGTTTCAATAGACTTAATTTATCTTCATCAGGATTTTCACATAATCTTTGCTACAAGAACTTTTAGTTAAAGTAAGTACTCTCATGAACTCATTTATATATTCACTTTTTTGGTATAACCACAATTTCATATGTGTATATTTTATCAGTTTTGAATAGTTTTCTGGATACATATATATATATATATATATTATCTATATTATATATAAATATAAATATCGAATGACAACGTATTTATTATTCACTGCGGACTATCCTCGCTTCCGTTGTGAGGCGTGTTGGTATGTATAATGCTCATTCCATGGTTACGATTCCTTTCCCGCAGGGTCTGAGCTGCTCTAACCGTTTCTCCTCAGTCTGCTTCCAGCCTCCGACCTGCTCACTTGAGTTTTCACGGTATATTGAAAAAACTTACCTGTTTGAGGCTAGCTCTCTTCGATGTAATACTATTTATTGTGGCAGATTTATAGGTTTTATACCTATTGTATTTAAAATGAATAAAGTCTGTTTATGTATATTTATTACCGCCAACTACTGTGTTTCTCTCCTTCTTTATGATGAGATCAATATTATATATATAAATATATATATATATATATATATATATATATATATATATATATATATATATATATATATATATATATATATATATGTTAACAACTTCTTTAGCACCATAGGACAGAAGCTCTTTGACAAGGAAGATAGAAGGAACTACTTTAATGACCTCCCAGCTCAATCTCGATCTCTATGAGCTCTGGCATTCCCTATACTTCAAGTCGGGCCATCAAAGATACAATGACAATCCTAGTCAAAGAATTCACCCATCTTCCCGAACGCCTGGAAGATTGGCACAATCGTACCAATCCCCGAGGGCGGAAACTTAAGCAACGTCTCCAATTGGTGACTGATCTCCCTCCTTCCCACCCCTTCAAAAATCCTGGAAAAGCTTATTTACAATGAAATCTACCTGCATCTTACCACTAGTAATATGCTCAATGTTCATCAATACGGTTTTAGGAGTTCTTTAGGTACCTGCGATGCGGTTTTTGATTACGTTCAGGATTTGTTTATCTCAAGAAACAACAGCCTGTGTGTAGCCTCATGTTATGTAGATCTCCAAAAAGCGTTTGACGCCGTTCCTCACCCGTTGCTCATTGCCAAATTGGAAAAACTGTGTAATCTGCCTGTCATTTTAAGTAACTGGTTAAAGAACTACTTAAGCAGTAGAAAACAATGCGTAAGAGTGAACAAATTACCTCAAGTCTAACCGCTGTCAATTATGGAGTACCGCAAGGCTGAGTTTTAGGCCACCTCCTCTTTATTGCTTTTATAGACTCTAATATATGTGCTCTAATATCCAAAATTGTAAATACATCCAATATGCTGATGATTTAGTTCTTTATGACACCAATACATCTTCTCTTATAGGCAAAGACAATCTTCAATCCGCTTTCAACCATGTGACTGACTGGTGTGTAACAAATGCAATGACAATAAATTAAAAAAAATAAAACCCACCTGGTATGTCTCCCCCAATAAGAAATGCTTCATGCCCCCTCTCAATATTAAGTGTAAGGACGTTGAGTTAAAGGAATGTGATAACTATAAATATCTAGGAGTCAAAATAGACACGGTATTGATGTTTAAGGACTTTATCAATGAAACTGTGAAAAATGTGCACTCGAGACTGTTCAAATTCCGCAAGATCCGCCCCTGCCTTAACTTTGACATAGCAAGACGGATCTACCTAATCAGTAATCAGACCTATGTTGGAGTACTGCTCCTTCCTTGTAGACAGTGCCGCGGTCCACCGGCAACAGAAGCTTCAATTGGCGCAAAATCGAGCTCTCAAAACTGTTCAAAAGGCCTTCATACCCAAGCACAGCATTGAAGCTCTGCATAGCCAAACTGCAGTTGGTTTCTTAGATAGTCGGTGCAATGTACAACTCCTGTAGATTATGCATAAAAAGTCCAAGCATGTGGAATACCTGGATCAGTTGTGTAGGCGAATACGCAGTGACTCAAAGGTAAAGTTTAGAACTATGTGGATCAACTCGTACATCTACAAACGTTCCACTTTCTACAGAGGACAACTACTATGGAATGATCTAAGCCAATCTACGCAATGGCTAGTGGGAAAAAGGAATTCAAGGTTGTGACGAAGCAGAAACCTTCCGCAAATGAGTGGAAGTAATAACTGTCCTAACTGTGTTAAATATGATGTAACATACCATCTCATCCCCATCATTTCATTACTTGGATTCGATCGATTCACACCTTGTATTTGTATACTGTGCCTATACTTGTTTTGTATTCATGGAATATGAAATACTAAACCATTTGTACCAACCTTTTTGTAACTGGATCTAACGAGCTTTTGGTGGAAGAACTGGCCAAGTGGCAGAACCAAAAGGAATAAAAAAAAATTTTAAAATAAAGAATGGCAGAGTTACCACTTACCTGAAAACACTGGGATATACCTCTATAGAAAAGTATGAATGTGATTGGATGAAAGGAGAAAAGTTGTCGCATTGTCAAGTGTGTGTAAAGAAATGGAACATAAAAAAGCCTATAAGGCCACTTAAAAAAAACAACTTGTTTCTCATCACCGCGCGCGTCAGCAAAAACGTTTTTAGAAGATTTTTTTTTTTTTTTTTTCATAGATGAGATGAAAATTTGGTGGAAATCATGAAAAATATGAGTATTTGGTATCAAATTAAAGCTCCTGATGTAAGGAATGCATTGAATGTGGTTATGTGGTTGGCAAAAGTGATGCATCAAGTGGTGTCATGTAACCAATTAAGATGGGCATCCACCAACCACGACAAGGCTACGACAATGGCTTTCTGACCACGACAGCTCTACCATTGGAAGCCTTGTCATAGCCTTGTCGTGGTTGGTGGACCCCAGTTCCCGACAAGAGGCTACAACAAGGCCACGACAGGCTGCGACATGAAGCTTGTCCGGGGCCTTCCGACAAGGCTACAACAATATCGAACATGTTCGATTTTTGCTACGACTAGACCTTTGTCGTGGAGTGTTGTGGATTCCTCGATATCACTGTCGTAGTGTGTCTGAACCATGGGCGCCTTTTTAATGGCAACCAGCAACGTCTACGACACGCTAGGACACCGCTGTCCCAACCCTGCTCTTCTCACGACAAGGCTGCGACAAGGCTGCGATTGGAACTTTCATGTCGGCACTTGTCGTAGCCTTGTCGTGGTCTTAGAGTAAAACCCCACTCCTGGGACACCCCACAAGCTCCTGACACGCCAAGACACTCTATGACAAAGGTCCAGTTGTAGGAAAAATCGAACATGTTAAATTTTGTCGTAGCCTTGTCGGAAAGCCCTTGACAAGCTTCCCAGTTGCAGCCTGTCATGGCCTTGTCGTAGACTCTTGTCGGGAACTGGGGTCCACCAACCACGACAAGGCTAGGACAAGTCCACCAATCGTAGGCCTGTCGTGGACCTTGTCGGAATGCCATTGTCGTAGCCTTGTCGTGGTTGGTGGACACCCGCCTTAAGCCCTTGTCGGAAGCCTGCCTTATGCAGCATGCTACAATAGCCTTCTGACACGCTCCGACACACTCCAACATGTTGGAAGCCTCCCGACACACTCCAACAATGCCACCATGTTGGAATTGTCGTAAGCGTGTTGGGAGGCCTCCAAAGTCAGGTAGGTAGGTGTCTGTGGGTGTCTGTGTGGTTATAACAGTGTCTCTATGCCAGAGTATGGCATGTATGAAGTAGCCTAACCATCGGGGGAACCATCCCGCTTAAGGGGACAGTTTGCTCGGAACAGAGACTGTCCCCTTAACCCCATCAGTCCGAGCAATGCCTTGAGGCACTCCCAGGCAGGGACGATGAATGGCTTAAGGCACTCCCATGCAGGAGAGGAGGAATGTGACAAAATTCATAGACTTTCTCAATTTTTTCAAAATAATTGAAAAGATGTGCGGAAAAAATATGTAGGAATTTATCTCACCCGTCACATTGACTATTGGGTTAAGATCTGTGACACAATCTCCCATAACACACAGTAAAATGAGTGAGATATTAGGAACTTACAGTGAGACTGCAAGATATGACCTAAATAAGTGTCTGAAGTCCATATTATTACACTTCAAAAGCCATCTCTGACCCAGCAAAAAAAACACACAAAAAACCCAAAAAAAAACGCCCTCATCATAATTTTCATGGCTTGGTGATGAGAAACAATTTTTTTTTTTGAGTGGCCTAATGAAAAGTAAAGTGACTCCAGAAGAGCTTCTGGATGGAATAAAAAAAGAGGATTAAATTTGGAATGGTTCAACTAGATATTCATAATTGAAAGAAACCTTTTTAGAAATGACACCCATATTGGGAGATCACAGATCTGCGCCTGCCAACCATCGTGGTGTCACAATATTATGTAACAATTAATTCTAATAAGGTTCATTGTTTCTTGGTAGTGGCCGGATGGCGCGATATGTCCAGGTGGCACCAGCGACCGTCCCACGTGACTTATGGGTCTAAAGATGCGGACTAATTGTTTGTAATCCCTTCGTCTACTCATCCTGGCGGTGCCTCTTGTGGGTGTACATTATAGGATCAACGTAATTATTGGGGAGTTATAGCTTGGTGACATGAGGGTAGTACTCGTCTGAGGATGTCTGGCTTTCCTTTTATTACCCACCAAGTAAGGAGTCTCCATAGGAAATGTATAGAACACCTGGAATTCACTACCCGGTGTATTCGTTCATAATCTATGTATTTACGTATTATAGTAGGACTTTATGTGGTTAGGTATGTGTATTTGTAGTGTTTTGCCGTATATCACGAAGCGAACTCGCGATTCGATGTCTTACTATCATCCGGCCGCCATTATCCATCCGCTAAGACCTTAGGCGTAACGCGCATTACTCCTCGGCAGTGCAGAAATCATAGTTACCGTATACATAGCAATGTGTTGTATTTACGTTAGTTACGCCAGTAAGTATATAGTAATATGCAAGATCAAGTCTACATTTCATATGTCACACATTTCCTATCATAGTAAGTGTTTATAAATACCTGGGGATTTACATAGATAACAGATTAAATTTTAATAAGCAAATAGAAAATGTGTGCAGTGAAGTTAATAAAAGATTATTTAAGTTCAGGAAAATAAGATATTTATTAAATTCAGACGCCAGTATAAAAACTACTAAGCAGATGATATTACCAATTATTGAGTATGCTGACTCTATCTATTATAGCACATCGAACAAAAATAGGGAACGACTGCAGATTATTCTAAATAAAACATTAAGAGTGCAACTGGGTATTCGTAAAGCTAGGGAATTTCATGTGGATGATCTTTATAATAAATGTAAAATGCGTAAATTAAATATCAGAAGAGCTGGTCATTTGTTATCTTTGATGAAATGGTGGTCGATGGATAGGGATCATATCTTTGATGATGATGATGGAAGGACAAGAGGTGCAAAGAAAGTTAAATTTAAGATTTTAAAGCCTAACATAGAACAGTTTAGACACTCTCCGATTTATATAGGAGAAACTCTTTGGAATGGATTAAAAGAGGAAACTCAGATAACTGTTTATGGTTTTAGTTTTAAAAACAAAGTAAAATCTGAATTACATACCATCGTGGATTCTTAAACGGGTCAAAAGACCTTACTATGTAAGCTGAATGGTCGTAAGACCGAAGATAAATAAAATTACAAATGTTGATTATAGTAGTACATGAAGACTGGAAAAACACGGCATTAATATGTTATAAGATGATTAAATAAGTGAAGTATACATTTTTTTGTAAAAACTACTTTTTGTGATGAAGAAAAGTGGTATGGGTTTTTTCTGTAGTCCAGTATGACTGATATGTAATTGTCTCTGTATTGTCCTATACAAACATGTGATGTCATTTGTATATGTACTTATATGTGACTAATGCGTGGAAGATCGCTAAGAGACTAGTGAGCGTGTTCAGTCATTAATTTTCTTGAATAAAAAAAAAAGTCCATAAAGTATCACTAACATATCCTTATAATCAATTCTTATATGTGTATGGGTGTCCTTTATTTGGACGGACTACAATCTCTTGGTTATATAGATAATCGTTTACATACATTTTCATAAACTGTTCATATTGATATTCATAATTATTGCATGATCATACTGATAATGACCATAGATAAGCTGGAGGGCGGATGGTGGGTGACACCACCGCAGTCGTTGGTTATCATATCTTACCGTTCAGTTCACATCGCTAAAAAATATTTTGAATGTCGCACCAAAGAGCAAGATGCAATACAGCTATGACATCCATATAATCCGTTTGGGAACCCACCTGGTTTCCATGGAATTGCCATCTTGGATTTTAGTTTCATCATAAAATTACAAATTCGATATCGCGTTGGAAAAACAGCTTTTAATCCTAGCCGATGGAATCGAGGGTGCATACCGATGCGATATGTCAACGATCTTGCACATTATGCATAGGAGGGTATGGTAGTGGGTGGACGCCGGGCCTAACAGTAGAAACGATACGGTATAGCAAACATGCATGAGAATTGAAAGGGTACATTTTAAAACCTATAGATAAGGTTTTACCAGGCAGGATTAACATTGCATACCCAAGGTATGCCATATTGAGGATGGTGGAAATAGACTAGGGAGGTGTTTTGAAATTGTGACAATCGTTAATAGTGGCCGTTTTGTGACCATTGGGTTGTGTAGTGGGAAAGTCTTGGAAGGTAAGATGATTGTTTCCAAGACAGCCTGGGAGGTGTTTTATAGTAGTGACGATCGTTGATAGTGATAGTTTCCGTTGCACAGTCGAGTTATCATAGCGAAATAGCGGGTAGGAAATTTGAAATCTGTATTACATACTGTAACTGTTGAATGGCTATCCACTAAATATGTTGGTTAAATATATAAGATATGAAAATTAGAAAGAATATATGAGTAACTATTCTCTGATGAGAGAAATCTTATATGCTGTTCCAAATGTAAAATAGTCGTGCGACTATTGCTTTGTAAAACACCAGTTCGGTGAAAGTCATAGTCGAAAATAAATTTATAAAAAAAAAAAAAAATCATACCGTTGCATGTATGGCACAGCTATATCCAAATAGGTCTAAGAACGTCAGTGATGGTTTCCAGCCAACAGGTCTTTGCAGCACATTGTCTATGAAAAACCTCCCTGATATAATTGAAAGATGTCTTAGATTCCCCAGTGGGTTGTATAAACATAATTATCTTAGTGAATTGAACTCCAAATGGTCTCCCAATTTCCCTAATGATAGACCCAACTAATCTGCTTTTTATGAATCCGGTTTAACGATTAATGGAGGCAAATGATAGTCAATCAATTAGTTGTTCAGAAGCAATTGCCATACAATGGGTGTGGGTTTTATATAGAACTGCATCGAGAATCGTATAAATAGACAACACTCCACGAGTTTGGATGGGCCGCAATCGTCATCGAGGCGAAGCCGAGTGACGATTACGGGCCATTCAAACGAGTGGACTTTTGTCTATTTTACCATTCGAGTGCGGTTATGAATTCATCTTACACCTTTTTATGAGATTAAATATCATCAAATTTTCACAATAGTTAGAATAAACTTAGCAAATCCATATGACGTCATCTCAAATTCACTACTCCACGGCCGTGGCGTAGTATCGTCACTTTACGGGGGTGATCGTTGAGTATTTTTTCTACTGTTATTCCTATAGCTAAACTTGTACAGGGGTAAGATAAAATGGTGTACAGCACGGCTTCTTCTGGGGACCTTCATGTTTTCTGGTTTAATATAATGGGTATGTGTGAAGCAGCTGATGTCATAATTGACCAAAGAGGTTATTACGTATAGCACTCATACTTTAATACATTGATGATTATGTGAGTAACTTTATTAAGATAGAGTTCAATAACTGTAATTACATATAAAGACCAATGGGTAGAGGTTGAGAATTAAATGATAGGGAAATGCATGATATTCAACAACGTGATTAATATGATGGAGACCTGTTTATATTCAGAAATCAGATGAAATGATGGGAGATAAGGTTAGTGAAGCTGTCCAAGTAAAACAGACAGGTGAAATATATTGTGTAGAAGAGACGGTCAGAACATGGAGTATATATACTCCAGATAAAACTCTTTAGTGTAAAACATTGCCAGTACCATGCATCGAGTAAATTGCAGGCATAGGCGTGAAAACGGAAATAGAATTCTGCCGATAGTGTCTCTATCCTGTGTTACTATTAAAGGGAAGGGATTCGGGGACAATACATTCTTTTACTGACACATACATAAACGGCAGCTTGGATAATGAAGTACACTTACCGGCTTTGGAAACTTGGACAGAGAGCTGTGTCCAGCTAACGAGGAGAGTTAGCACCCATCTCCCGGGCACCAGCATGGCTCCGGCCGGGGGCGCAGGCCTGTCGCCTCCTCCTCCTCCTGTGCGAGCGGCGGCCACCTCCACGGTGCGATTGGGTATCTTCGTCAAAGTAACTGACGTGTCCCGTCGCCAGGGGCCAGTGACACCGTGGCCCGCAACCGGGCGGGACAGGCGGGCGAGCCGGCGGGCGGGCGGGCGGAACGGCAGATAGGTAGGTGGATCGGTGGGTGGGCGGGCAGAAGGATGGTCAGGTGGGTGGGCCGGCTGAGAGATAGGTGGGCGGGACGGTGGGTGGCCCGTGGGTGAGCCGGCTGATTGACAGATGAAGATTGGGCAGACAGGCGGGTAGGTGAGAAACTGGGCGGGCAGGCGAGTGGGTGACCAGGCGGGTGGGCAGCAGGATTATAAACATACACGGGCGGGTAGGCCTGTGGGTGGACAGTCGAATGACCAAACAGGCTCAACGCGAGGCTGCAAAATCTTCTCGATGACCGCCGCGCACGACTACCACCACAAGCCGAATGCACGGCGCCGCAACTTCTGTCATGGTAAAAGGTGCCGCTGGTTAATCTAGCAGTGAGGCCGGGGTTAAAGTTTGAGCCGGGTAAAGGCCCATTAAGAGCAGATGGCTCCTGTCAGACAGCGCGCCGGCGCTACTGGTGAGTCGCTCCACTCGTGAACACTGTACGCTGGTTTAGAGCAATAAAGTAATTTTATCCGCAGTGTCGCAAATAGCAATGGTAGTCAGCAGACTCGGCCATCGTTGTTTGAAGTAACACAGGCGCCCGGTAATCCCATAGACACAATGATGTATGTGGTGTGTTGGAGACACTTCCAGATGTTTTTGATCCCCGATATAGAAAAAGTTGAATGTCCGTTTGGCTTACCCGCGGGTGGAATGGGGATGACACTTACTTATAAGTGAATTCTTCTGAAGTAGCGCTGACTTCTGACCCAGGTTGCGTCCGTCTTCTGGGTCACTGGTCAAATTTGTAAAGCATCTTGTTCATGGTGTGACAAATACATGCTGTACTACAGCATCATCATCGTTTCCACTTCAAAGCAATACGCTCACAGGTATTCGATGAAACAAAGTCCAACGAATGATGACACGAGTGGGTTCACTGTGGGCGCACCTCCGTGCTCGATTTTACCGTCTGTAACTATGACATCACTAGATGTGGACTTCGCCGGCGGGCCCCTGAAGTGATGAGATCATTCTCCTCTTGGACTGCGCCGCTTGGTCCCGACTTGCTGCAGGACGCCCGGCTGATGCTCGACTGATACGATCCTCAACCAACAAGTTGCTGGGTCTCGGAAAGCGCGCCTGCATGCGGTGTTTGTCATCAGCCGCGCATGCGCTATCCCCACCTAGCGGCGCCCGCAGGCAAAAAAAACCTGCCAGTGTTCAATGGAGGTGTGAAAGCAATCAACGTGTATAGCCTTATCTCATCCGGTTTACAGTTCACAGAGGTGAGTTTACACCCACAGAAGCATGAACATATTTAAATCGGTCAACTGAATCACCCTCGGCATAGATATGTCGTTGAGCACGTTCTTTAAGTGCACCCTTTCTGGTCGAGTGTAATGATAACTTGGTGTGGGCTGATGCCCTGACCGGCTATAAATATGTGTTGTTCCGTGTGCCAGCCGGAACTGACATTCTGGGCGTGTTATATGACACAAAACCAGTCATTGTTGTGTTCGTATTTTCGTGTAGATCATAGAAATTGTTACTATGACGTTATGGTCTCTCATAAATTAAGTATGATTGTCCAATATATACATTTTCCGAGTAGCGCGGT
Source organism: Alentia gelatinosa (assembly GCA_950022655.1). NCBI lineage: Eukaryota > Metazoa > Annelida > Polychaeta > Phyllodocida > Polynoidae > Alentia > Alentia gelatinosa. The sequence goes on along the minus strand of OX465580.1, from coordinate 27,397,933 downwards.
CAAGGTGATATTAAGAAAAGAAATACCCATTACTCCTTCTATCTTTGAATTAAGGTTACAGTATTCGTCCCTATCATGATTTCTGAGTAGCCTCAGTACGCTATCTTTAGGGTTGACTATTGCGATGATAAAAGGAAAGTCCTTTGTAAAGTGTCCGGCTTGTTATTGGTATATGAACCCCTTCACACGTCCATTCTCAGGCAGGACAGCTATATATCAATGTCCAATGCTGTCCACAGGAGCATGCCCCCTTTATGATGGGCTTATTTGAAGAACAAACATTTCTATCCGTGTAAGAGGTTTGTCAACATTGTAGTGTTGTGAACCGATTAAGTTGTAATTTGTGACAAAAAGTAAATATCTCTATCCAAAAGGCGTTGATCGTAGACTGCATTGTATCCTATACAAGCGAATCATTTCCAAATAGAAGGGAAAACATCATAACTAACGGTGTTGCTGTATTTCGTATATATTGCCAAGTAACATTTGCTTTGGTGTCCATATGATTTTTGTTTTTGGATGATTTATCTCCAGAATCCTCTGATTTCAAATCATTTTCTACATTCTCCATCAACATTTGTGCTTTGTGGGTCCTATTGATAAAGCATTAACTCACCAACCGAAGTATCACAGAATAATATATTCATATTCATCCTTGTTTGATGATATCAATAAATACATTTTGTTAAGTATGTGTTGACTGTACCACGAGGCCCTGGATGTAATACTGCTTTATTGAGGTACTTCCGGTTTGTAAGACAACACCAGTGTCTCAGAGAATATATGACTATAATATGTTACACATTTATCCTACAGCTAACAAAAAACACGATAGGCTTAACATGGGATTTGTTTATGTCACGGACGTGACATGAAGTGTAGCTTATGTCACTACTTTCTAATACTGAAAAATGTGGAAACTGGGTAGGATAAAATCTAGACACCACTCGTTTGAGTTTGAGTTTACTCATGTCACTCATTTTGTTGTCTCCATAATCTCACTCTTCTTCTACTCATGAAATTGCAGAGCCAACAAAATGTGTGACATAAATAAACTCAGACTCAAACTCGTGACGTCTCTTGATAGTATGCACTTCATGTGATTTTGTCAATAGATATTTGAAAATAATAACTTCAGAAGACCAAGTGCAGGTTTAATTTAAATATTTCTAAATATAAAGTTTGTCAGACTAAAATGTCAGACTTCTGTGTTGGAAAGTCAAGGCCTAGCCATTGTTACACACTAAAAAGCCAGACTTTAACATTTTTCCACAGTGAAAAGTCAAGGCTTAGCCATCATTGGTAACCCATGGCCGTTGGTCAGGGGTGGTCATTGCTCCCCCTGACACTCCCCCCGCGCACCCTGCGCACTCCCCCCTGGTGTCGGTCACGTGAACCCCGCGGTCACGTGGCCCACCGCGTCTCTGACCTCCACCTCATTCTGCTCCTGTACCTCACTACGTTCACACGTATTTTTCTTTCCCCCACATTTTGGCCTACTCTCCACGCCGTCTTCGATACTCCCCGAGTATCTGACCGTGCAGAGACAGTGTCTGAATACGGGTAAAGTTCACGTGAAATACAGAGCACATAGGATGGCACCACCAACTACACGCGCGCAAGCGAGCGCCTCCACGACCACGGACCAGGCCTCAGAGTCAACCGTGAGGGAGAGCGACCAGGTGGAGTCCGCGTCTCAGGCCGGTAGCCTCCGGTTGGCCCGCCTCGTGGCCGTAGAGACCGGACTCTCGGACATGAGTAAGAAGTTGGACGCACTCATTCAACTGCAGACCCAACGGTCGACGGGACGAGCATCGCCCCCTACGGTTCGCTCAGTCGCCGAAGTAAGGACTCGGGACTGGGCCGAGGATCAAGCCGGCCGCGCCATGCCTCCACCCCGCCAGCTACGAGACCGCTACGCAGGGGACCCGTATATCCAACGTGAGCTCGACCGTGAGGCCATCCGCCACGACAAGACGGCTGGTAAGCTGCAATCCGATATTCATGTTACTCGTTTGATCAGTAAACCGTACATGTTCGTGGATAGGGAAGGGGTTTACACGTTGTCCCAGAAGCTAGAACTGAGGGGAACCCTGGGCCCCCTCGAGTACCTGAGTGCGTTTATTGGCTTGCTCGGGGATGACCGTGCGGTCGACCCCGTGGACCGTGAGGCCATGTTCAGACATTTACACCAGGTTTCAATCGACGCCCAGAGCCGGCCGTGGGCCGGAGTCAGGAGATGGTCTAACCACGTGTTTGACCAGATCGAGGCCGGGAGGTTGTCGTGGTGCGATTACTCGCGGATCCAGGAGGAGCGAGTCCGACTCGCGATGACGACCGGGACCCTCACCAGCGGCGCCGACACCGGGAAGGCCCGAGGACGGGAGTTGCCATGCCGGCAATTTAACTCTGAGAGGGGGTGCCGCCATAGGAGCGGCCACGATGACGGACCCGTGAGATGGCTGCACGTGTGCTCGTACTGCGACTCCGTGGGGAGGCAGTGCGGCCATTCGTTACACGCGTGTAACAGGAAACTTGGATATACGATGGGGTATGAGAACGGACAGGCTGCACCCACACCGGCCCCCCGGCGAGCACCCCAGGCCGGACATGCACCCCAGGCCGGACACACGCCCCGGGCGGTCGACCCGAGGGCGGATGTGCTCCCTCAACACGGACACGGGGCAAAAAACGGCTACGGTGCGCCCCGCGAGTGAGCGGAGCGCACCCGCACACAGTCACAACACGTGCCCCCCTCCCCGGGCCCGGGGTCGTGGGGTGCAATCAACGTGATGTAACACCAGCGGGCCCTGTGATCTCCCCCACCGCCAACAGGATTTCCGGTGACCGGACGTGGGCGGAGGTCGTAAAAGGAGGCGGCCCGGTGACTACTGCGGGCCCCCATCCCCTCACGTGGAGGGGGGACAACACGGGGGGTGCACGTGACCACAACACGAAGGCCGCCGGCCCACGTGGTCGGGCCCCGAACATAAACATCAACAACGAAGGGGGCGGCACCCGCCACGTGGACGACAGGCTCACCGCGCGGCTACCGCCAACCCACTGCGCTAGCATGAGTGTTAGTGTTACCGCGCCAACTGAAGACATAACTAACACTCCGGATTTCGGCGGACTAAAGGAAGTCTGCCGGACCGGAATTCCGTCGCCCGGACTCCGGACGGACCCGGAGGCCTTCATGGAACACAGGCCGGCCGAGTGGCCCCGCTTCACCGACGCCGGCCCCCCGGCGCACGGCCACATCTACGAAGCGGTCCGGGCCTCGGGCCTGCCCAACGCCCTGTGCACAAAGATCACCCTGCCGACGGACCTCAAACTACGGGCGTGGGAACACTACCTGATGGGCATGGAAGGAAAGGGGGAACTCCTCGGGTTCATAAGATACGGATTCCCCCTCGGCTACCTCGGGCCGGCCAGCGACACTCGGGATGTCCCCAACCATCCGAGCACCACCGGATTCCCCAAGCAAGTCGGGGATTTTATCAGAAAGGAGCGTGGGTTCTCGAACCTCATGGGACCGTTCACGGAGGCTCCCTTCGAGCCGTGGTGCCACATTTCGCCGTTGATGTCCCGGGAGAAGCGCGGGTCCGAGGCCCGCCGCGTCATAACGGATATGACCTTCCCCCGGGACTGTAGCGTCAACGCCTACGTGATGAAAAACGCGGTATACGGAGAGGAGCGGGAGCACAGTCTCCCTACGGTCGACGGTTTCGTCACCCGCCTCGTGGCCTCGGGGCCAGGAAGCTACATGGCGACCATCGACATCTCGCGCGCCTATAAGAACTTTAGGTGCGATCCCCTCGACTGGCCTCTGCTGTGTTTCATGTGGGACGGCGGGTATTATTGTGATACGGCCATGCCGTTCGGCGCCCGCGCGTCCTCGTATCACATGCAGTGTGTGGCCGAGGCCATTGTGGGGATACTCGCCGGTAAGGGTGTCGAGGCCGCCATGTATCTGGACGACCTCATCATACTGTCGCCATCTCGGGAGAAAGCTGCCTCGGACTTTGCCATAGCCCGAGATCTGTTCGCCGAGCTCGGCCTCCCCGAGGCCCGGGAGAAGGCACAGGCCCCTAGTCAGACCGTGCGCTGGCTGGGCATCGAGATCAATGCCGCAGAGATGTCCCTCACCATCCCTCAGGACAAGTTGGAGGACGTGCGGGAACACGTTGGGGCGGTCGCCAAGAAGCGGTCGCTGACGAAGTGACAGCTTCAATCCGTCCTCGGCAAAATCCTGCACGTCGCCAAATGTATCCGCCCGGCGAGGCCATTCGTGAGCAAACTACTGGAGGCCCTACGGTCGATGGACGGGTTCTACATCAACGTCAGCTCGGACATGCGACAGGACCTCCAGTGGTTCCTACGGTTTGCCGCCGGGTGGAATGGGCACGCCCTCATCCCTCGAGGGCCGGCGACAAAGTGTATCACGGTCGACGCCTGCCTCTCGGGCATGGGGGGTACCGACGGCCGTGCGGCCTACGCGTGCCAGGTTTGTCCCATCAATGACCCCGTGGACTGCATTTATGAGCTCGAGGCCCTGAACACCATCTATGCTCTCCACACGTTCCTCGGGGACCGTGATCGTGGGACCAGGATCGAGGTCTTCTGCGACAACATGGGGACCGTCCAGGCACTCACGTCGGGGCGGGCACGCAACCGCGTCCTCGCCGAGTGTGCCCGACAGGCCTGGATGGTTCAGGCCAAACTGCAAGTCGACCTGGTCTACACGCACGTCCCCGGGGTCCTCAACACGGTCGCCGACGCACTCAGTAGGGCCCACCTGTCCTCGAGGGATTTTAACAATGCTGCATGCCTGATGAGATATCATGATCTGTGGTCCGTGGTGCCTTGTAATCATTCTTCATTTGTGCCTGTGCTTCGCCTGTCCTGCAGATCCGGCGCTACGCTCTCTCCAACGGAAGGCATCTGCGCGGCAGGCCGAGGCACGTGCCCCAGGCACGGTCGCGAACCAGAAGAGCGCCGTGTCCACCTACCTCGCCTTCTGCCGACGGACGAGGACCGACCCACAGGCACCGTCCGTGAGTTTCATCACGGCCTTCCTAGAGTACCTCGCGGACCACGCCCCCTCGCCGGCGACCGTGGCCAACCAGCTCTCGCACGTGAGGACACACCTACGGCTCTCGGGTGGGGATGTTACGGCTACAGAGGACGTGAGGGTCAGGAGGGCCCTCGACGCCATGAGGAGGAACAAGGCCTACACACCGAATGTCAAGCCTCCGATCCCCATGGCCGCCCTCCAGGGGATCCTCGAGCAACTGTCGGACACGCCCCTCGACCTGACCCTACGGGCCGCGTTCCTCCTCCTGTATTACGCCGCACTGCGGCAGAGCGAGGTCGCCCCGCCTACGGCCAGGGCATTCGCTCCGGTGCGCCACCTCTCACGTGGGGACGTGGTGCTCACGGCAGATCACGTGGCGGTCCGCATCAAGGCCGCCAAGAACCTTCAGTGCGTGGGGGAGGAAAAACACGTGAGGCTCCAATCCTCCCCGGACCCGAGGTCGTGCCCGGTGACGGCCGTGAGGAATATGCTCGCCGCGGTCCCCATGCTGATACCGACGGATCCGTTCCTGCTCAACGCTGACAGGTCGCTAATAACGACGCGGTCGCTGTCAAAGGAGTGGGAGCGGCTCAACACCACAGCAGGCCACCCCCCTAAGACATATACTCTACACAGCCTGAGAAAGGCCGCCGCCACTCAGGCCTTCCAGGTTTCTGAACTCTCCATACAACGCTACGGGGGGTGGCGCTCAAATGCACACAGGGGATACATAAGAGACTCGAACGCACAAGAAGTGAATGCGTCCCTCATACAGTCCCTCAACCAGTGACTCACATCCCTCACAAACTTTTCTCCCTCCCACCTCGCCTCATTTTTCTGGTCTTGGCGTTTTTTATACATCATATTGTATAACCATTATACCTCATATTGTATAACCATATACTATTTGTTTTACAACCATATACATAATTGACATATCATTATACCTGTCAATTACAAATATGTATCTTATACGTAATTGACCTCATTATATATCTGTCAATTACTTTATTTACCTTATTTCATATTCATATTTACCATATTAATATTCATGTCGGTAAAGGTCTATAAAATTAAAATAAATTTTATTGTTCCCAACTATCGACTCCTTCTTTTGTGTTCAGGGATAGGGGTAATGGGTAACCCATGGCCGTTGGTCAGGGGTGGTCATTGCTCCCCCTGACACTCCCCCCGCGCACCCTGCGCACTCCCCCCTGGTGTCGGTCACGTGAACCCCGCAGTCACGTGGCCCACCGCGTCTCTGACCTCCACCTCATTCTGCTCCTGTACCTCACTACGTTCACACGTATTTTTCTTTCCCACCCACCCTCACCTCTTTTTCTTATCTCCTACTCCGTAGGGCGTTTTTTATACATCATATTGTATAACCATTATACCTCATATTGTATAACCATATACTATTTGTTATACAACCATATACATAATTGACATATCATTATACCTGTCAATTACAAATATGTCTCTTATACGTAATTGACCTCATTATATATCTGTCAATTACTTTATTTACCTTATTTCATATTCATATTTACCATATTAATATTCATGTCGGTAAAGGTCTATAAAATTAAAATAAATTTTATTGTTCCCAACTATCGACTCCTTCTTTTGTGTTCAGGGATAGGGGTAATGGTACGCTAAAAAGTCAGATTTTGACATTTTTATATGGTGAAAAGTCAGGGTTTAGCCATCATTCATGCTAAAGAGTCAGACTTTGACATTTTTCATTAGAAGGGTAGCATGTTTTCAGGATTATAGAGGATATTCCCTTGACTTGAGGGCATCGGAGAGAGTGCGATTACATGAGCCCTTTATTTATATGCTCGAGGAGGCCCATGAGGCATGGAAGGGATTGTTTCCAAGTACCACACTTGTCTAAAGTGGGATTCACGTGGTGGGATTCACGTACCTCACAGGCCATTTGTCTGAGACAAATCCTACTGAGATTCTGTACTGGAATACGATCTCCTCGTGTGAATGACAGGGTCCCTTTTGCTGAGACAACTTTTCCCCCTTGCAATTGTCGGTGATAATCACCCCTAACAAGGAACAGAATCTCATGAGATTTTGACTTTATACATGTTTAGAATTTAGAGGGGCATTTTGTGAGACAAATGTATTTCACACATTCTCCCCAATCTGTGAGTCTCAGTGGTTCCAAATGACACCTATTCATACGGGGAGTCTGCGACTGTGTACCCTGTGTTCCCTGTTTAGGGGTGTAGGGGTGAGACTATGTACCTATTTAGTCTTCCCATATGAATTGAAACCGCCATGTTACCCTGAGACTGTAAAACACCCCAATATGTGAAACTTTCTACCCAGCTGGAAAGAGTAGCCGACTGCTGCAAAGGTGTGAAATACACCAGTCTCAGGTACCATCTTGTGAATCCCTCGTTAAGCCTATAAGACATCGACATTTGTTCCCTATTCATCCCAACCATCGGCTCAGTGAGAGTCGGGAATGAAATGTCGATATCTTATACCTATTGGCCTTTTTCCACTGGCCAGCTATGCGCCTTAACTGCCTGGTTACGCAATGCATGCGGCCAAACAACATTCTTTAGCATTAGAGGACTAAGTGCATTAGAGGACCAAGTGTATAAGGCTCTGTTCGTAGATTACGTTTGGATTATATTTATAGACAATACAGTGACTCCATCATTTTCTACAGTATTCCAGCTACAATTATCGTAGTTTTGACACTTTTATCATAGTACATCTGGGTAGCAAGTACAAATGATTGATACTGAGTTACCATTTCTAACTGCGTTATCATTCTAACACCGTTACCGCGTTACTGTTCTAACCGCGTTAGATCTTAAACCTGTAAACTGCGTTTTTATTCTAACCCCTTTTGCCGCGTGTTACAGTTCTAACAGCCTTACCTCCTAATCCTCTAACCTCATTACCCCGTTAGAGTTACCTTTCTAACCCCGTTACTGCATTACCATTTCTAACTGCGTTATCATTCTAGCCACGTTATTGCATTACAGTTCGAACCGCGTTACATCTTAATCCTGTAAACTGCGTTTTTATTCCAACCCTGTTACCACGCTACTGTTCTAACCGTGTTACCTCCTCATTACCCCTATCCCCGATGAACAAAGATGAAAGCCGGAGTGGGCTAAATAAAATTTTATTAATTTTATGAAGACTTATAAATATGAATAAGCGTACTACAATGTACGTATGAATATTAATAATAATATTGAAGTTTGATAATTGACAAGAATACGTTGTATGTCAATTATAATGATAATAACATATGAAGTATAGTTATTATGTATTATTACATAAGAGTAATAAGATAATAATAAAAATATGGCCCTACGAGTGAAGTGAGTAGGAGAGAAAAGGTGAGGGTGGGTGGATAGAAAAATGTACGTCAGTACGGTAGGACAGCTGAGCGAATTGTGAGGCTGAGGTGAGTGCACCGCTCAGGCAGGTCGGTTCGCGGTGCGTGGTGATAGCGACAGGGGGCGCGAGGAGTGCGCTGGTGGTGGAGTGTGTCACCAGGGGGGGCAATGACCACTCCTGACCAAAGGCCATGAGTCACCAATCCTTTAACCTCATTACCCTGTTAGAGTTACCATTCTAACCTTGTTACTGCGTTACCATTTCTAACCGCTTTACCATTCTAACCCTGTTACTATTCTAACCGTGTGACATCTTAATCCTGTAAACTGCGTATTTATTCTAACCCTGTTACCGCATTACTGTTCTAACAGCCCTCTTATCCTGTAATTTCATTACCCTGTTAGAGTTACCATTCTAACCCTGTTACTGCATTAACATTTTTAACTGTGTTTCCATTCTAACCCCATTTCTGTCTTACCTCTCTAACCGCGTTACATCCTAAAACACATTACCATTTTAACCACGTTACTGTGTTACCTATCTAACTGCATTACATCCTTATTCTAAAACCTCATTACCCCGTTCTGACCCTGTTACTGGATTACCATTTCTAATTGCGTTACCATTCTAACCCCATTACACATTACTGTTCTGACCACGTTAGATCTTTATCCTGTAAACCGAGTTACTATTCCAACCCCGTTACCGTGCTACTATTTTAACCGCGTTACCTCCTAATCCTGTAACCTCTTTACCTCATTACCGTTCTAACCCTGTTACTGCGTTATCATTCTAGCCCTGTTACCGTGTTACTGTTCAAACCGTGTTGCATCTTAGTCCTGTAAACTGTGTTACCATTCTAACCCCGTTACCGCATTACCTCACGTTACCTTCTAATCTTTAAATCTTAATACCCTGTTACAATTACCATTCTAATCCTGTTACTGTGTTACCATTTCTAACTGCATTACCATTCTAACCGCGTAACCGCATTACTGTTATAACCACGTTACATCCTAATCCTTTAATCTCATTACCATTATATCACCCTTACCCAGTTACTGCATTCACATTTCTAACTGTGTTATCATTCTTACACTGTTACCATATTACCGTATAACTGCAATATCATTCTAACCCCGTTACTGCATTACCGTTATAATCGCGTTACATTATAATCCTGAAACCATGCTACCCTTCTAACCACGTTAGATGTGCGGTGTGCGGTCCATAACCATATATGTATACCCATCACCGATGTACGAATTTTGTTACTCGTTTTTTGGATCCCCATGGAAGAACTGTATTACCTGCAGAATGTGTTATAAACATTATTAAAGAAATAAAAAAATAGAAAATGTCCATAACTATCAAACGCGTTACGCTACCTAAGAAGACGTTACCCATCAAAACACGTTGTATTCTAATTGAATTACGATAAGGATAATTTCCATTACATCCTAACCACGTTATCGCGTTACCGTTACTGTGTTACCGTGTTACCCTTCTAACCACGTTAGTATCCTAACCCTGTTACCACATTACCGTTACCGCATTACCATACTAACCGCGTTACTCGTTACTAACCATGTTACCATTCTAACTGCATTCCCATTTTAACCGTGTTACTCCATTACCATTACCATTACATTCTACCCATGCGAGGCAAACAGCTTAAGCGACTGAATATTCGATTGAATGTGTTCACAGATCCCGGCAGATCACGCAACGCACACATGAGAAAGATTTTTACCTACTAGAAATAGTAACGAGGTTAGAATGGTAATGTGGACAGAAAGCTTGGTGTGTCCCAGTTTCTACCAGTATCAGAGCGATTCTGTGTTGAGAATAAAGTGGGCGAATTCGGCGTTCTCATAGCGAGAATATCAAGTTTGCATGATATTATCGCTTATGTGATCGCTCATGTGTGTGTTGGTGAGTTTTTAACTCGCCGAGACCCAAGTCGCCCTCATATCGGAGCGAGTAGAAGACACACCAAGCGATAAATTTCATCGCTCATATAATCGCCATGACTTTGTTGGCGAGTGAAATTATTGGCAACATTTCTCGCATGGTGTGTCTCCGTTTTTTCATGTGTGTAGTGACATTTAACATAATGTTCCTGAGCTCATCAATTTGGTTGATTATAAAATTATCTGACTCAGGAGTTGTGTTAGTTTGAGTAAGGGTAGAGGGTTCTACACACTGTAAAGAATTTCCGTAAAATAAACAGTATTCTACCGTAAACATGGACGGTATATCACTGTAATCTTACTCACAGTTCCATACCGTATATCCACCGTAATCCACCCAATCTATGGTCAGTTTGCAGTATAAATCTGTAAATATGGACATATTAGATACACTTAGATTAACTTCAATATCAGCAACAAATCAAAGTGGAGAATAAGTGGTTAAAAGAGTTAACTTCATCAAAATGTGTAATAGATATTCATCGATCTCCTGTGAAGTTCCTGCCATTTAGAGCACATTTATTCTCAAGTTGTCATGACATCAATATCATAAAAGGGATTAGACACCACTTTCATAGGACATTTCTAAAACATATGTAGGATTGACTTCATCCTACTATATCAAATGCAGCCTTGTACTGTCAGATTCTGATGAGTATTCCTGTAAAATAGCTTGCACTAATAACATTAGAGTTGAAAAACTTAAATGTTGAAATATCATTGATAATAATTATTAATGATACTGATAAGCCAATAGGCTGATAGAGAATATATGATGGTAGCCAATACAAAATATTCACTTTTATATGCATAATCTCCTAGGGGCCATTCATAAAATGCCATGTGCACTGAGGGGGGGGGGATTGGAGGGTCAAGGATTTAGGAAATTCTGCATATGCTCTTTCTTTGATCAATTGCGTAAAAGTTTGGGAGGAGGGGTTGGAGGTTTGAAATTTCAGAAATTCTGTATACATACTCTATAGGTTGCCCTCTACATATAACAATTTTCAATAACAAGAACCTCAGTAACGAGATTTCTGGTATATGTATAACGAAGGGCTGTGCATATAGTATATTTCATACAGCTTTGCTCCTCTGTATTTACAGGTCTGAACTGTTTTCAAAATACAGTTTATTACAGTGAAAATTCATGGTCTGAAATATATTACAGGTTTAAACAGTCTAGGACAGTTATAATTTACGGTCAAAAATATATTACAGTCACCCGTACAATTTACGGTATATCCCTGGCACCCCAGTTGCCTGGGAAATACCGTAAAATTCACGGGAAATTTTTTACAGTGCAGTATTGGGAGCCGTATCAGTTACTAGGTCAGTGTTTGTTGTGATTACCACTTTCAGAGCAGTAGCATGAAAACACTATTATTATATACCTATGCACAAAGTCAGAGTAAATACATACTGCTCCTGGGTGTATAGTAACTATACACAGAATGCACTGTACGCCGTGAAACGTTGTACTGGTTACTTTGGATACCCACATATTGCATGCTTTGAGTGACAAATTGCACACTTTGAACTAGAGATTGCACGCTTTGAAGAAATAAAGCATTTTGATTGGTCGAGAGGCCGACAACAGAATTCTGAGCGCAAGATTCAGAAATGGTGATCGCTTCACTTCGCGAGTTCCATGGCATCGTACAGTAACCACAGAGCGAGTTAGTGCGAAAATGCATCAAACATCGAGGTGGAATACGATAATGAATCATGTGATACACGTTAGATAGCTTAGATATGCGAGAAATATCGATTTCGATACGTTCACGGGCTGAGCGGGCGACTCGTTGATGTCAACAAATAGCAGAACCCATATGATACACTGCACCGCTCGAGTACAGCTGTCCGACGGGACGATCGAGCGTAGCAGGGTGATCGAGCGGTAATTTATGTGGCGGTATAATGTATTCGCGGCTGCGCTGTGATCACTTCCAGTTGTCAACTTCCGGCATGTCTGCTAACGTACACATCGTCTTTGCGAGTTGTAAAATGTGACTTCGACATCGAATTACAGTCAGTTTTAGCAAATTAAGACTGAATTAAGGTATATAATAATATGAAATCATACTGATGGTGCCAATACGGGGTAGATTTATGAGTTGTTTCGGAGAAATTCGTTCTGAACGAGCCGGTTTCACATATTATTATGACTGTGGCACATTAACTAGTAAATAATGAGAAAAGTAACCAACTGTGTACATTTCCAATTTGCTCTACATGCACAAAGTAAGAAGTATGACCGTTGGTCCAGGAGCATGACATTATGTACTATACGGTATAATTGGTAGCCCATGGCTGTAGGGTCAGGGGCAGTCATTGCTCCACCTGGTGCACTCCCCTCCTACTAGCGCTCCCTGCGCGCCCCCTCGTGTAGGCCACGTGAACCACGCGGTCACGTGGCGCGGTACTACACTGACATCTGTCTCATTCTGCTCCTGTTCTTCACCATGTACGCACATACTCTAAATTTCTCCTTTTTTGGCCTACCTCGCTCGCCGTTCCGTACACTCCACGAGTAACGGACCGAGCACTGCTGGGGCAAACTACAAGTTATTTATCTGAGGATATGGAGTAGAAGAAGAAATGCCGAAGACACGGGCAACACCGAGCACCTCGCAGCCGCAAGAAGGGGATCAGTCCTCGGACTCGACCGTGAAGCCTAGCGAGGACCACGTGGAGTCGGTCTCGCAGGTTGGAAGCATCGAGACCGCCCACAGTACGGTCAGCGGCAGAACAGCGGACCGAGGACTGGGCCGAGGAGCAAGCATCACGGGTTCTCACGCACTCAAAACAACTACGAGACCGCTACGCTGCGGACTTACATACAGCCCGAACTGGACCGTGAGGTCATCAAACACGACCGTACGGCCGGTAAGCTTCACTCTGACATAAACATTGCTCGCCTTACTTCTAAACCGTACATGTTTGTTGACTGGGAGGGAGTGTACACTCTCTCTCAGAAGCTCGAGGTGAGGGCGAGCCTCGGGCCGATGGAGTATGTCAGTGCCTTCATCGGACTCCCAAGTGATCACCAATCCGTGGACCCGGTGGACCGGGACCACATGTTCAAACACCTACATCAGGTGTCAGTGGACGCACAGTCCCGACCATGGGCCGGAGTCCGTAGGTGGTCCCAGTTCGTATTCGACCAGATCGAGGCTGGCAGGCTAGCCTGGAGCGACTACAGTTTAATTCAGGAGGAGTGAGTGCGACTGGCAATGACGACATCGACATCACAGAACGGTCCGGACGTGGGGAAAGGACGTTTGAGGGAGCTGCCATGCCGGCAGTTTAACTCGGATTGAGGATGCCGCCACAGGAGCGGGTACGAGGATGGCCCAGTTAAATGGGTCCATATATGCTCCTACTGCGATTCTGTTGGGAAGCAGTGCGGGCATTCTCTTCATGCTTGCAACCGAAAGTTGGGGTACACCATGGGCTACGACTCACAGCCGGACCCAAGGCCGGATATGCTCCAACAACACGCACCGCAAAAAACGGTTACGGTGCGCCCCGCGAGTGATGGGAGCGCACCCGGTAACTGGCTACACACGTGCACTCACCCCCAGGGCCGGGGTCATGGAGTTCAGTGCACGTGACATGACACAGGATGTGACTCCGGATGCACGTGCAACAGCCCAGCTCACGAAGCCGCGGCCCAGGACCTGGGCGCAAGTGGTCAGCGGGGAGGATCCGGTTACAGCGCACGTGACGTCACCCCCCATGTGACCAAGCGCCCACATGGAGGCGGGCCGCCCCAAACAACCACAACAACACGCCGACTTCAGGACACACGGACACGCCGGTGGGCGTCGCCCTCCAGCCCGGCGGCAGTGTTAGTGTTACCACGCCATCCACCAGCGATATACTCTGTGTTAGTAACACTCCAGACTTTGATGTACTAATGCGAGTGTCGTACTGGAATCACAGCCCCCCGCGTCTGGACGGATCCGGAGGCCCTCATGCTGCACCGCCGTGCGGAGTGGCCGTCTCTCCACGAGGACACCCCCGCGGTGCACGGACACATATACGAAGCCGTTCGGGCCTTGGGGCTACCCAACACCATGTGCAGCAAGATAACCCTGCCCACCGACCTGCATCTACGGGCATGGGAGTCGTACCTCAGGGCGATGGAAGGAAAGGGGGAGTTGCTCGGCTTCATCCGTTACGGGTTCTACCTCGGGCCGGCGAGCGATACTCGGGGGATCCCAAACCACCCCAGTGCACCACTTATCCCAAGGAGGTAAGCAACTTTGTGGAGAAGGAACTTAGTTTATCAAATCTCCTCGGGCCGTTCTCGGAGGCCCCGTTCAGACCGTGGTGCCACGTATCTCCTCTCATGTCATGGGAAAAGCGGGGCTCCGAGGCCCAGAGGGTTATCACGGACATGACCTTCCCCCGCGAGCGGAGTGTTAACGCCTACATAATGAAGAAGGCAGTGTACGGCGAGGAAAGGGAGCACAGCCTCCCCACGGTCGACGGTTTCGTGTCCCGCCTTGTGTCCTCGGGGGCCACGAGCTACATGGCGACCATCGACATCTTGAGGGCATACAAGAATTTCCGGTGTGACCCTCTAGACTGGCCTCTGCTGTGCTTCATGTGGGACGGCGGGTACTACTGTGACACGGCGATGCCGTTTGGTGCCCGCACGTCGTCGTACCACATGCAGTGTGTCGCCGACACCATCGTGGAGATACTGGCCGGCAAGGGAATCGAGGCCGCCATGTACCTCGATGACTTGATCATTCTGTCCCCCACCAAGGAAAGGGCGGCCTCGGACTTCGCCACGGCCCACCAGCTTTTCCGTGAGCTGGGCCTCCCCGAGGCCCGCGACAAGGCACAGGAGCCGTCGCACACTGTGCGATGGCTGGGCATACACATCGATGCCGCTAAAATGACATTGTCCATCCCTGAGGACAAACTCGAGGATGTGAGACAACATGTCGCCGCCGTGGCCCGCAAGCGGTCACTCACCAAGAGGCAACTCCAGTCCGTACTCGGCAAGATCCTGCACGTCTCCAAGTGCATACGCCCGGTGAGGCCGTTTGTAAGCAAGCTGCTCGAGGCCCTACGGGGGATGGGCGGCTACTACATCAACCTGTCGTCGGAGATGCGCCAGGACCTCAACTGGTTCTCCCGATTCACCAAGGGCTGGAACGGCCGCACCCTCATCCCTCGGGGGCCGCCCACAAAGTGTATAACAGTGGATGCCTGCCTCACTGGGGTCGGGGGCACCGACGGTTGTCGGGCATACTCGGGGCAGGTCTGCCCTTTGAACGCCCCCGTCAATTGCATATCAGAACTGGAGGCATTGAATACCATCTATGCCCTAAATACCTTCCTCACGGACCGGGACCGAGGCACCCGGGTCGAGGTATTTTGTGACAACATGGACATCGTCCAGGCACTGACGTCGGGCCGGGCACGCAACAAAGTCCTCGCCGAGTGCGCCCACCAGGCCTGGATGGTACAAGTCAAACTACAGGTCGAGCTGATTTATACTCACGTCCCCGGGGTCCTGAACTCGGTCGCGTAATACCGTGCAACCATGCTTCATTCGTCCCTATTCTCCGGCTTTCCTGCAGATCCGGCGCTACGCTATCTCCAGCAGAGGGCATCTGTTCGACAGACCGCGGCTCGTGCCCCAGGCACGGTCGCAAACCAGCGGAGCGCCGTATCGACCTACCTCGCGTTCTGCCAGAGGATAGGGACTGACCCGCAGGCACCGTCCGTGAGTTTTGTAACGGCTTACCTGGAGTATGTCGCGGACCACGCCCCCTCGCCCGCGACCGTAGCGAATCATCTGTCACACGATCACACACATCTGTCACACGATCGCACCTATGGCTATCCAGGGGGAACGTCGCGGCGACCGAGGACAAACGAGTGAGGAGGGCACTCGACGCCATGAAGAGGGACAAATCCTACCAGCCGAACATCAAGCCTCTGACACCCATGGAGGCGCTGAATAGCGTCCTCGCCGGCCTCGCGGTCACGCCCCTCAACCGGACACTGAGGGCGGCTTTTCTGCTCCTGTACTATGCCGCGCTCCGTCAAAGCGAGGTCGCCCCTCCAACGGTAAAGGGATTCGACCCGGTCCGACACCTCTCACGTGGAGACGTGACGGTCACATTAAGTCACGTGCTTGCACGTGCTCAAAGCCGCCAAGAATCTCCAGTGTGTTGGAGAAGAAAAACGAGTAACACTCCAGGCTTCACCGGATCCGGGGACGTGCCCCCTCACAGCCGTGAGGGAAATGAGCGCGGCCTTACCTACGGTCACAGAGGAAGATCCATTCCTCATGAACGAGGACAGATCACCGATAACGACCCGATCGTTATCCAGGCTCTGGGATAGACTACTCACAGAGGCAGGCCACCCCCCAAAGGCATATACTCTCCACAGCCTGAGAAAGGCCGCCGCTACCCAGGCCTTTCAGGCAGGGGTACCAGAACTTTCCATCCAGCGATATAGGGGGTGGCGCTCTAACGCCCACAGGAGCTACATCCATGAGTCCAATGCCACTGCTGTCAACAAATCACTAATCAACTATAAACAAGTGATTAGGAACTTATCTTATCACTCCCACCTCTCTCCATTTCATGGATTCTTGGGTTATTTTATACATATTATACAAATACATATATGTATTACTTCATAATACTCCTATACTTATACTAACATCTGTCTCATTCTGCTCCTGTTCTTCATCACGTACGCACATACTCTAAATTTTTCCCACCCACCCTCTCCTCTCTTCCTACTCTCGTAGGGGTTATTTTATACATATTATACAAATACATATACGTATTACTTCATGATACTCCTATACTTATACCATAATTGACACCTGTCAATTACCATATGTATTTATCCATATGTATCTTCTTATCTTATATCATATTTACCAATATGTGTAACCTTGTATCATATTTACCAATATGTACTACCTTATCATATCATATTTACCAATATAGATATTCTTATCCATTACAATATTATTACCACTGCATTAATATCTCATGTCTAATTGGTTCATAAAATTAAAATAAATTTTATTTATCCCATTCTAGACTCTCCTCTCTTGTGTTCAGGGAGAGGGGTAATGGGTAGCCCATGGCCGTAGGGTCAGGGGCGGTCATTGCTCCACCTGGTGCACTCCCCTCCTACTAGCACTCCCATGTGCGCCCCCTCGTGTAGGCCACGTGAACCACGCGATCACGTGGTACGGTACTACACTAACATCTGTCTCATTCTGCTCCTGTTCTTCACCACGTATGCACATACTCTAAATTTCTCCCACCCACCCTCTCCTCTCTTCCTACTCTCGTAGGGGTTATTTTATACATATTATACAAATACATTTACGTATTACTTCATGATACTCCTATACTTATACCATAATTGACACCTGTCAATTACCATATGTATTTATCCATATGTATCTTCTTATCTTATATCATATTTACCAATATGTATATCCTTGATTCATATTTACCAATATGTACTACCTTATCATATCATATTTACCAATATAGATATTCTTATCCATTACGATATTATTACCACTGCATTAATATCTCATGTCTAATTGGTTCATAAAATTAGAATAAATTTTATTTATCCCATTCTAGACTCTCCTCTCCTGTGTTCAGGGAGAGGGGTAATGTTAAGAGATCTTATCCACGTGGACCTCTTATTGGACAGAATTGCTAATGTGAACAACAGTCACTGTTATTTGTGTTATTTTCCACTACCATCACTCATTGTAAATACCATCAATTGTTCCGCTGTTTACAGTCAACTATTGTATTGGAAGAACGGTTGTGAACCGAAATCAATAAAGACTTTATAAATCAAAAAAGTAGCCATTGCAGTTTTTTCGGCAGTTTCGGTTTCCTCTGAAATTATCATAATATTGGCGTCAACAGTGTTGGTTTGACCCGCTTTTTATCAGTGCTATTAGGAGAAGTTAACTAAGTTTCCTTGGAGCTTGTAGCTGGCATCTGCATGTCGAGGTAGCATCCACTTACTATTTTCCAGGTTAAGGACTTTTTGCCCATGTCTCATATGTTAGGCAAATGCTGCATCACTGGTTTCCTATGTCTCTTTTATGTGATCTGTACATTGTTTTGTGATCTCTCTTGTTGAGCGCGGGAAATCGCGCTCATATACGTCATCTAGATAGGGGTTAGAATGCTCACACAGGGTTTCAGCTTGCTGTAAAGAATCTATCCCTTCACTATCCATGCACCAACTATAAAGGCCTGGTTAAATGAGCAGGGGTCCAGTATCCCAGTATCCCGTATCCCTGCCCCACTACTGACTTGCTTCCTTTTAATAGAACTTTCATGGCTGAGTGACCATGTGAATGTGTGTGCGGTGTGGTGAAGCAAATCAACAGAAATCACATATCAATGTACAGAAATCACATATCAATGGACTATGATAATAGTGCCAAATATATGGATGTTCCAGATGATACCCCATCTGAAGATGTCAAAATAACTCTTAGAAGTAGAAGGAAAACAGATGACAAATATGTTAGTAAGAGGACTACCAAGGGCACTAGTACTCCAAATGAAGTACCTTCCAGCAAAACAAACTTGAGTGCATCAAGCGCTAAGGGCTATCAAAGAGCAAACTGAGTGGCACAGCTGACCTATTAGCCAGAGAAGTAGGGCAGTTGACCAAGACCCTAAATGAAAAATTCAGTCACAACCATGACAAGTTGAATGTGATCTGTGGTATCGACACATGTAAACTACGAGGGATAGTCACGTGTACAACACACTCTGCGGAAAAAATAATGAAAATAAAGAGAGATAAGCTCAAATTTAAAAATAAGGTTTCCTTGAAGCTTGTACACCCTTGCTTGTTGTTTGCCTTTTTTCGCTGCGCAGTGCCTTTGCTATGTGGCGGCATGCTACAGTACTGGTCGCCTGACTATACAGTGTCTTCATGTTTATGTAATAGGATATTTGTGTTACTAGTATTATTCCTGGGAGGTGTTATATAATTCAAAGATGTCTTAAAGTGCCCCGGCAGGTTCCATAGTTATAAAAGTCTGTCTTAAAAACGTCTCCCAAACGGTCGATAGCTGAGACAGGTTGAGAGGTGTCTTACCTAGGTCGGAGGGAGATCTCACACATCAACAATGGCGGATCTGCCTATTTGAGCACGAAAGTAGAAAGTATAGACGTGGACTGGGCATGTGTGCGCAAGAAGGGGTGAGTGATATTTATATAGGATTAGCGCAATAATGGTTATTCATATATTATATCATGCTTGTCTTTTCGTACCCCCGAGGTGGCGGTCCAAACTGACCAATCAGCAGTGGTGTCTGATCCGCCTGTTTTCGAAAATTTAAGCTCAATTGCAAACATTTCCTATTTTACTATGTAATACATTTTTTTCAAAATAAACTAACTTATCATGAATTTAAATAATTGTACGATCATTACATAATGTATACTAATTCAATTTGTATATTATTTTTATTGTTTGTTTTTAAGAAATTTTAGAAACAGCCAATATTATACATATACCCCCTGAGTTAAATAGAAAAGTAATGATGCTGAAGTAATAGTATTTGTTGACTAAATGGATAAGAATTTTAATAGGGCCTTATGTAGAATTTCTATGTCATTCTCCTGTGTTGTTGTTTGTTTTTTGGGGTGTTTTTATTTTTTTTTTGGGGGGGGGGGGGGTGAATGATATGATTTGACACCTCTAGTTAACCCAATACCGAAGCTGAAATGTGCTACAATTAGTGACACATGTTTGTCGAACAGATAATCGGCATGCTGGAACGATTACTAGACTGATGGCACCTGGATTGATGGCACCTCTTCGGACCGATGGCAATATTTTTCCTAGACCGATGGCACGACTACCTAGACTGATGACACCACTCACTTAAACTAATGGTTATTGCCAGGTTATACTGTCTACACCACTTTTCAACTACCGGGTATATTATATTCACCTGTAGGAGAATTTTTGTGATGATTAAAAAAAACAACAATAAAAACAGCTCTGGTCCCCTCGGCGCTGGCAGCCGAGGTACCGGCCGGCCAACCGCGATCCCGGCCAGCCACCTGTGGCCCCGGCCTGCCATACAGTGGGCAAACTCTGACTTAACCCTAACCCTACCCTACCTCTACCCTTAGAGTGTATATCATATTATAAGAACAGAGGTTTGTATGGTATATATCGCTTAATTAGAGTCCTTCTGAGCCACGGCCGGTGTCGGCCGTAGTAATAACGGTGGTCTCCTGAAATCAATGAGGTTTTTTTTTCAGAAATCAGACAAAACGCCTGAAAACTAAACCGGAAACACTATTATTAGATGACTTTTGCATATTAATACTATATATATCAAGTTATTCCCATGTCCAGGTAGAACTTGAGGTGGTGCCATCAGTCTAGGCAAGTGGTGCTATCAGTCCAGGCAAGTGGTGCCATCAGTCCAGGCACGGGTGCCATCAGTCCAGGTGAAACTGAAAAGAGGTGCCATCAGTCCAGGTGCCATCGGTAAGATTCACTTCACTGAAGTTGAAGCAGTCTGAAACATGTTGGTAAAGAAATGTCTCATAATCAATTTGTTACTTAAAGGCATATCAAAGGCATGAATATGATGATCTGTGAGTGTTGGGGATCACATAGCCTATATCTAACTTTAAATTCAGGGGTCAGTATTATGATAGATTTAAATTAGAATAATATTATATAGAAATTCCATAAAGTGTATTTTCATATAATAAACCCCATGTCATTTTCCTCAAACTGTATCACACTATATTTTACTTAACATCTACGCTTTACAATGTTTAGGCCACAATCTTTGTTTTTTTAAAGAAGTAAAGAAAACCATATTTTCCAGTACATTTTCATATGTAAATAAAATAAATATCAATTGGTCTATTTTACGTATTAGGATTGGATAAAGTGGACAAAACGTAAGATCTAGTGAATTTACATTAATTCTTTATGTAAATAATATTATGATATCATATGTCCATATCAAAGAAATATATCCTGCAAATGGCGTTTTTGTGCCTGCTCTAAGATATAGGTACATATGTACAAGCATAGATGCCTCCTGTCTCCTAGTAGTATGTGAAATAACGACTGGCGCCCCATCTAATGTATAATCATAGGTGTAATCATCTTGCGACTTTAAAACTGAGGATCTATAGGTATGAGTCTGTCTTTGTCCATTCAAACTAAATTTTGTTTGATTAAGTATGTACTTATCTGTAGCAAACGATAAGTACATACTTAACCAAACAAAATATGCTACAATTACTTAGGATGTTTAGTGAATTTTCTGGACTCTCTCTTAATGAATAGTCCCTAGGCCAATCTGAAAAAGGGGCTTATTTAAGGAGTTGGCTGACCCCCCCCCCCCCCCCCCCGGAAACATTTGTTTTATTGTGATAGCTTGTAGATCCATCCTTCTAGATAACATTTCCACTTGTTGTCGCTCTGGCAAGTGGTCGGATTACCATGACAACAGCTGTTGAAGAGACCTACCATCAAAATGCCTGAACGTCTGTAATTCGGAGTGCTCAAAATCATTACTTGGTTCTGGGTTATTTTAAGTATTACACTGACTCATTAGATTACACTTTGGTATTGGGCTCCACATTCTGGTCGTTTGTGGACTCAGTACAGCAAACAGAATCAAAATATGTCTTCTCTCGAAGAGATTCCATTCAGTAACACTAACCATGTCTCCATATAATAATACACGGAGATATAATGTGGACCCAACCAGCCAGGGCCCTGTTTTTTAGTCACAACATTTGGGAGTGTCGCAGGCCTACGATCCCACAGCCGATCTACGACCTTTTTGGACGACAAAAGATGGCCGGCGTCCTATAGACGGTGTCGTAGTGCGCCACGGACGATCGCCGCTAAAAGTGTCGCAAGTATAGAACTGTCTTAGGTTCTATAAAACCTCACTGTGTGTATATAGAGGATTTTCTGTACTTCCCATACGAATTAAGCGATGAAATTTTAATACAAGTAAGGCATACATATAACCTATAATCGTACTAAATATGAAGAAAATCGGTCGCAGCGTTTCGAAGATATCGGTGTTTGGACTTCGTCATAGCAATTGTCTGCTCTGGTGGCCAGTCACCCTCCCACCTCCAGATACGCAGTCAATGTCAAGGTCGCTGCATAAATTAGCGGAGGTATCGGAGAAATACACTGGCCACCAGAGCAGACCATCGCTATGACGAGATCCAAACGCCTATAACTTCGGAAAGGTGCAGCCGATTTTCTTCATATTTGGGACGATTATAGGTCATATGTATACCTTACTCGTGTTAAAATTTCATCGCTTAATTCGAAGGGGAAGTGAAGTTGCGCATTCTGTACGACATGTCCATAGATGTCTTAGACCTACGACACTTTGGGCTACAGTTTCCGCTCCATTAGCCACCGACTGTCGTGACTATAGCACACCTCACACCGCCCTACGTGTCGTAGAGCAGCGATAATTGTCCGACCCTCTAAAATGTCGCGACTATAGAACACTCAGAGCAAAAACATGTCGTTCATAACGATTGTCGTGACTGAAAAACAGGGCCCAGACTGCTGCACAGGCCAGGGCCCTGTTTTTCAGTCAAGACAGTCTTGGGCTGAGATCTGCGAAGATATCCTAGAGAATCTAAGACATTTTTTCAAGACAAAAGATGGCTGCTGTCCTATAGACAAAGGCCCTGTTTTTTAGTCACGATGTCGCAAGTCTACGATCGCCTAAGATCGGGGCCCTGTATTTTAGTCACGATATCGTGGATCCATGATGGCCTAAGATCGTCCCTTGAGACCAAGACATTATTTGGTGATACAAAATGGCCGCCGTGCTATAGACGGTGTCGTAGCCTGCAGCCTACGATCTGAGCTCAAGTAAAGAACTGTCTTATGTTCTGTAACACATCACTGTGCGTATATAGAGGATTTTCCACTTCCCGACGGAATTGACCCTTTAACGGCCGCACGGCTCACACAGGCGGGAAAGCAGAGGCAGCGCCACCATCGACGTTCGCCTATACTAGAGGCAGGAAGACGTTACATAGTGAACGTGTGAACAGCAGGCATGTTTTGCCGTGATTTTTCACAATTTTCTCCACAAATTGATGATTTATTCAATTTATTTTTCCATATTTTTTTAAATAATATTGAACCCCTTAAATACCTTAATGATATTGATAACCTGAAGGAATTTTGCAAATTCATCTTATATATTTTGAAAAAAATGAGTTTGGAAAAAAAACACAAAAAGATGCCTTAAGGCATCTTCCTGCCATACAGTGGTAATGCCTTAAGGCATCTTCCTGCCGTATAGCGGTAATGCCTTAAGGCATCCTCCTGCTGTGAAAGGGTTAAGTGATGAAATTTTAACACGAGGGTAAGGGATACATATGACCTATAATCGTACCAAATATGAAGAAGATTGGACGCATCGTTTTGAAGATATCGGTGATTGAATTTCATCACAGCAATCGTCTGCTCTGGTGGCCACAGCACCCTTCCACCTCCCGTACGCAGTGAATGTCAAGGTCGCCGCATAAATTAGATCACGTGAGGGTAGAGCTACACTGGCCACCAGAGCAGACGATTGCTATGACGAAATTCAATCGCCGATATCTCCAGGACGGTGCGACCGATTTTCTTCATATTTAGTACGATTATAGGTCATATGTATACCTTACTCGTGTTAAAATTTCATTGCTTAATTCCTACGGGAAGTGAAGTTGCGCATTCGGTACGACATGTCCAAAGTTGTCTTAGGCCTACGACACATGTGGCGTCATTTTCGCTTGGGTGCGCACCGATTGTCGCGACTATAGCACCCATTTGAGCTCTCTACTGTCGTAGCCCCACGCCATTTGTCGTTGGTTCTACGATCGTAGCTCTCTAGCACACTGCCGCATCGACGATGTCGCCGATAACGATTGTCGTGACTAAAAAACAAGGCCCAGATCAAGATTCTACTACATTTTCTACGACACAAGATGGCGGGTGTGCTATAGACAGTGTCGTAGGTGGAATCAAACGATCTTGGCGAGATGTGTCAGAAGTTAAGATAAGTATAGAACTGTCTTAGGTTCTATAAAATGTCACTGTGGATTTCCTACGCTTCCCTTACGAATTACGACCTATAATCGTACCAAATATGGAAAAGATCGGACCCACCGTTCCGAAGATATCGGTGTTTAAATTCTAAACATCGGGCTATCGATCGGATATCGTACATGCACTCTCCTCTCAGATCTTTAGCGGTATAGCGCTTGGAATCTCTTCTGGGAGAGTGAAGTAGTCGTGGGGAAAGTACACTGGCCTCCAGAGCAGACGATTGCTATGACGAAATTCAAACGCTGATATCTTCATAACGGTGCGGCCGATTTTCTTCATATTTGGTACGATTATAGGTCATATGTATACCTTACTCTTCTTAAAATTTCATCGCTTAATTCCCACGGGAAGTGAAATTCCGCGTTTGGTACGACATGTCCAGAGTGGTCCTAGAGATACGACACTTATGGCCACTATTTCCGCTCCATTGGCCACCGACTGTCGTGACTATGGCGCACCTTTTAGCTCCCTAAGTGTCGTATCTTCACTAAGTGTTGTACCCTCTCTACGATCGTAGCTCTCTAGCACACTGGCAGATGCGTGTTGTAAGTTACGAATGTCGTGACTAAAAAACAGGGCCAAGGTCTTGGTGCGCCACGGTAGATCTTGAGACAAATATAGAACTATCTTAGGTTCTATAATTCTACTCTTGCCGGATACCAGCTCCAGCACTGGTACAGTCATATCAAGTTATATTGGGGTCTCATGAGTGTATTGCATCACCCAACTCTGTGGAGACATAGGTAAGGCATCCGGCAATTGTGCTGGAGGTAGGGTGTTCCAACCCCGGTGCTGGCACATCATTTTCACCTAGAAAAGGTCAAAAGAATTTTGTTGTGGTGTGGTTGTGGTTGTGGGTGTGGTTGTGGTTGTGGTTGTGGCTGTGGTTTTGGCTGTAGATGTGGTTGTGTTTGTGGGTATAGGTGTGGTTGTGGTTGTGGTTGTGGCTGTGGTTTTGGCTGTAGATCATGTGGTTGTGCTTGTAGTTGTGGGTGTGGTTGTGTTTGTGTTTGTGGCTGTGGCTGTGGCTGTGGCTGTGTTCGTGGTTGTGGGTGTGGGTGTGGTTGTGGTTGTGGGTTTGGTTTTGGCTGTAGATGTGGTTGTGTTTGTGGGTGTAGATGTGGTTGTGATTGTGGTTGTGGCTGTGGTTTGGGCTGTAGATGTGGTTGTGGTTGTAGTTGTGGGTGTGGTTGTGGTTGTGGTTGTGGCTGTGGTTTTGGCTGTAGATGTGGTTGTGGTTGTATTTGTGTGTGTGGGTGTGGGTGTGTTTGTGGCTGTGGCTGTGGCTGTGGCTGTGTTCGTGGTTGTGGTTGTGGGTGTGGGTGTGGTTGTGGTTGTGGGGTTTTTTTTGGTTTTTTTTTATTTATTTCTCAAACATTTCTACCAATTGGTAGATCTTCCAATGTCAGGGTATAACCATTTACATAGTAGTACATCTAGATAATCCCCAAGAATATAACATTGATATACAGATGAAGGATTGATGATGATGATGGTAACGAAATCGTACAGGTCGTATAAATCACCAGCTATCGTACATTTGTCTCACACTTTGCTTAAAACTTTTCTTTGTAACCAGTTTTTGTGTCCTTTCTCCTAGAGCATCCCACAGGATTTCGCCACGATACTGCGGAGATTTAGTGTAACAGTTGCAATTTATTGAGCATTTCTTAAACTTCACCTTTTTGTCGCTCCTAGTTCCTCTCGACCTCAAGTCAAGTAGTCCAAGTAGTCAGAAGTTGCTTATTGCGCCGTGAGTCTAGATACTCAATCTTCAGATTTTGATGCATGTCATTGATACCAGTACCACACACTCGTTTTTGCAGTATGACCCGTAGGGCTCTGTTTTGTAGTAATTGTAAACTGTTGATGTTTCCTTTTGTCGCACTATCCAATAGAAACGAACAATACTCAATTGTAGGCCGTACAACCACTTTGTAGATGATGGAAGCAGTTTGTTGACTGATCTGCGATCTCAACTTATGTAATTTGAAGATGCGAGATGCGTGGTTGTGGTTGTGGTTGTGGGTGTGGTTGTGGGTGTGGTTTTGGTTGTGGGTGTGGTTGTGGGTGTGGTTGTGGTTGTGGTTGTGGGTGTGGGTGTGGTTGTGGGTGTGGTTGTGGTTGTGGCTGTGAGTGTGGACCCGTGTGGTTGTGGGTGTGGGTGTGGGGATGGGTGTGGGGGTGGGTGCGGGGGTGGGTGTTGGTGTGGTGTTGGTGTGGTGTGGGGGTGGTGTGCGTGTGGACTGTTGAGTGCGGACTGTTGAGTGTGGACTGTTGAGTGCGGACTGGTGACAGAGGACTGTTGAGTGACAAGAGCATCTTGTTTTCTTGTTCTCATGTGGTCACATTGCCATAAGATACCTTTAAGACACCTCTAGGACACGTCCAACCTTGTCTTGGGCTGAGACCGTTTTGGAGCCAATTTGAGCTAAGATAGCCTAAGATATCTCAAGATAATCTTGACTAAAAGACACCTATGACGCCCCTAAGACGTCTCAGCCCAAGATATATCAAAGATCCTCTGAGATATGTTGTCTATAGCACACTTTGGTCTTAAGACGGTCTTAGCCAAAGATTATCTTGACTAAAAAACAAGGCCCAGGCTTGTGAGGCTTGATACTCCCATCTTTATTGTTGTCTCAAATTAAGGTTTAAAGGTCATTGCACTCCTAAAACAAGACTTCTAGATACCTATATAATTGCATTGTAAGAAAAGATACAGAAGTGACTCTATTGATACTGAAAGAATGTGTCTGTGTACCATACTTGACAGCAAGAAAATGTTCTGAAAACAAAGAAATTCAAACAAGATGAAGGGAGTACAGTAGTGTGTGTGTATGCTGAAATACTAGACCCCACTTATAAACTTGTATATCCCTGGTTGATATAATAGGCCTACCAATAATCCGATTCACCAGACATTGCAGGGAACAGAAATGACACAGCACGATTGATGTCTAGCTTTCAAAGGGTTCCCTTTTTACGTTAATGGCCGATAATAAATAGTTAGATTCCTAATATATTCAGCTAGCGGACCAATTGTCGAATGTGAGAATAATTCTGCTCTCTATTCTGAACAGATAATTTCTGTTTCGATGTGATCAATTCTGATTTGGCATACAATGACGCATCCAAAATTGCAGATCTCATGAATAGGCTTAATTCAGTGATAATACAATCCCTAAACTGGCTTAATTCATTAACATTTCTAATTATAAACTGGGTAATTTTTCATTTAGCCAAGCAGTCGTGGGCGTTAATCTGTCTTTTTCCTCTACTTAACGCTCAAGGAAGGCTAATTCTTGCTGTGGCCTCTATTAGCCACTATTGTTCCACGGCACCAACAAATCATTAAGTCATCCTTATTCTTATTTTGTATTGATTGTTGTTGATCTAGATTTGTTATTATATCTCTTATTTGCATTCTTTGATCTTCTATCAATAGTATGCATTGTTTATTCTTTTCCTTGGGAGGAAAAGGTGACTAATGTTAAAACAAAATGTTCTACATATACATGTATACTCATTAACGGTAACTTTATGTTATGGCTTGATGGAATTGTGTCAAGAATATAAAACATTTAGAACAACTTCCCGCGAATTACTCCGACTTTAAATAGGACATGTATATAAGTTCCCAACCCACTCTACTGTTTTCAAGTTTTTGTATTAACCCTTTTCAAAATCAATTACATCTCTAAAGCAATCAATCTGCAAAAATATAACCTATTAAAACCTATAGCAAGTGACTCTTTTTCAACTGTCTGTAAATTGCATTTATAATTGATAAAATCTCTAAATTACTATATGATATATGTACGTAATGCGCGTAGCGCGAATGGATTGATTTGCTAGCCCTATGAATGTATTCGTATTGAGCTTAATATTACCGATCACCATGTAAGTATTTATGGACAACGTGAAATCATTCTATGGGTTAAGCAACTGGAGACTCGTAAAACTGGATGAGTTTTAATCTTGGCCACCGTATGCCACGACTGGAGTTTGGCATAGTGACTTCATGAGGCGAAGACGAGTGAAGTCCGGAGCCAAAACTCAACCTTATTACCTACCACATATATAAAACGTGTAAATTTCTGTAATATCCGCTTGGAGATTCTCCCGGACATAGAGACAAAGTGAACCAGACCTATGCCTGGAGACTGAACGGCCACGAGAGTGAGATTCTCGTTTACTGAAAAACTCAAACCGGCTCTTCTTTTTGGTAGATCTATACATAGACATACTTCTTCTATTATGATATATTTCGAACCATGCCGAAATCAAAGTTTAGTATTGTAGTTTCTATGATGTACTGTTCTCATGAGAAACCATGAGATCTCAACTTTCGCTGGTGTCAATTCATAGAGTTCTGATCGCTGATGATCAGCTCAAGCACCTGTGTCATACGAAATGATAACCACGAGTTTACAATGATTTCCCGTTCACCCGTTAGAGGGCAGTTAGAAATTATAGGGGGGAGGGGGGAGGTGGTAGGTGGTAACTAAATACGAATCGACGAAGTCGCTAGTTTATAATACAAATTCACCCTTAAATGCAATAAACTTTATAACCACAAATGTAATTAACTCCTCCCTTATTTGTAATGAAGATCAGTGTCATGTAAAAATAATAAAAATAACTGATTATACTGCCATTGGAGTAGCAGGGTGATTCTTATTCTGAAAGAGAATCAAATTTTCTGATGGTGGATCGAAACATCATTTAATCATAGCGGAAAATAAAGCATTCATTCTGACTGTTATATAAGAATCATAGGTTATTATAATACAAAATCTGATATCCATAATTTCTGAGTTAGTGTAAATTCATTAAGGGCTTCTGTATTTCGTATATCTCTTATATCATGATATAGATTATTCAACTTGATAGCTCCACAGTAAAATGTCAAAAATTATTCTTTGTTGTGAATATGGTTATATTTGATTCAGTTTTAGCATATTAACAATTGGAATTGGAAAGAAGTCACTCTCTATTAGTATTGAGGCTGGGAGGCATTGGTGTCACTGAATGGTAGCTCTATACAAATGTGTCTCATGGTTGAGATAATCATTTAAAGCATCAGGAAGATATGAATTTAGATTTGTTATACATAGGGAATACTTTCTATGAATACAGAGATGAAATAACAGAAAAGAAAGAGCTGGATTAGGAGGGAGCTGCATGGAGTAGGTGATAGAAGGGGTGCCTTAGCGGGAATATTCTTCTAGGGGAGGGCCATCAGAAAATTTAAGTGCTTAACTATTGGTGTCTATGGGAAAATCCAATATTTTTTACTTTGTTGCTAAATGACACTGATGTTCTATTGCTATCTTCAAATAATTCTGGATTATGATAGTTCGGGACATGTACAAATGAGAAAAGCTAAAAAAAATACTATGTCACCATGCTAATTTCTATGGGAAGGCCATCTGAAGAAGGTAAGTGCTTATCTATTGGTGTCTATGAGAAACTGCGATATTTGCATGGCCCCAGATGGCAGCACTAGTGTTAAACCAGGGGGCGTTTCGATACCTACCCGCATTTGTCTTTAAGCAGGAATGCGCAAAGTAGGTGATTCCCGACCTAGTTGCTCTACTCAACTAGGTTTCTTAAAGTTAGCTGAAAACCAATGAATGGGAATAGATGCGAAATGGGAGCAATATGTGAGAATGGGCAGTAAATCTCTGTGCATGGGTTGGCATGCTGAGTGATGGGAATAATGCAGGAATTGTAGAGATATACAAGAGGATAAGTAAGAAGTTAATCGACAATGATAAGAAAATGGTAATAGGTGATAACACTTGGGGCATGTTTGTCATTGGCAGAATCTGACTATCTTGCCTCCATATTATATCATGCAGTGGGAAGGTGTTCCCATCTCCGTAACCGAGCTTATTATATACCCGTGCACGAAACTGACGCCTATACTGTATGAAAGTATTATTCAGATATTATATGTATGTGCACGAAATTCAGTGTACGGGCACCGGGTGCGCGAAACAGGAAGCAGTTAACTTGTTCCCTACCGTATATTGCACGTTAAAACCAGCGTAAATGTGAAGATATCGACCGTAAATACAGACCAAGAAAAACCCAGTATGTGCCATAATAATTCATAGAAAATATAAAGAAATGATAATATGCAGTGGAATTCAATTAATAAACAAACACTTACCTATACAGGCTATGTGAATTCGCTACGAACGGCCGATACGAATTCGCTAGAGTCAACCTGCAAAATGTAAACAAACCGTAAAAATCAAGAAAAAGAAGATATAAATATACAGAAAGATGGTGAAAAATAGCAATAGCAATAAATATAGATATTATATAATGATCTACACCTATATTTAAATTTTAAAATCATT
This sequence comes from Alentia gelatinosa, assembly GCA_950022655.1. Lineage (NCBI taxonomy): Eukaryota > Metazoa > Annelida > Polychaeta > Phyllodocida > Polynoidae > Alentia > Alentia gelatinosa. The sequence continues at coordinate 27,366,956 of OX465580.1, read as the reverse complement.
TTAAAAAAAATACGAAACAAAGAGACTAACATTATACTATATGGAACTACGATGACGCGTTGATCTACGATGACGCGTTGACAACGCGTCCTGCTGTAGAAAAAATGGACGTTTTTGATATTGTTGCGGCCATCGCCGACGTTGAAAATGTATCAGAAGAAGAAGATAACGAATTAAATGAGGAAAATGTGCAGCCTAACGTTAATGCAAGCATAACGAGTTTGAAGGAATACATTTCAAGTAGACGCAGTATTGAAACAAGGAAGAAAACTGACCGTGATGTAGCGAGTTTTCACAAATATCTTGAAAAGCTGAACGAATTCCGTAGAATTGAGGAAATCGATCCTAAATTGCTCAGTGTTCATTTAGGCAGTTATTTAATAGGAGCAAAAAGGAAAGATGGGACTTGCTTCCAGCCGAATTCGTTAACTGGAATTTATTCCAGTATCAAGAGATACTTAGATGCCCACGACTACACGGAGAATTTAGCGAATTCGGAATTATTCAAAACAACTCGTGAGGTCCTGAGTACGATAAAAAAGGAACTGAAGTCTGAGGGATACGGAAATCTTCCTAACAAGGTAAATACAATTCAATATAAATGAATAATAACCGCAAAAATAAATATAAATATATTTACCATTTAAATTATATTATATTGAATATAAATGGCTAATAATTTTCTCGTATTTTTTAATATATTTTCAGTGTGATCCCTTATCGTCAGAGGACGAGGAAAGGCTATGGGCGTCGGGCGTATTTGATGGCAATGATCCTAAGGGTTTACGCAACTCGATATGGTATATAACCACGAAGTGTTGCGGAATGAGAGGGCGACAGGAAAGCCGACAACTACAGTGGGGAGATATTACTATAAACACCAGCACAAATGGCGAAAAATTCGTAGCTTCAACGAGCGAACCACAAAAACTCGCCAAGGCGATATTTCTAATAATCGAGCTTTTGTCCCCAAAATGTGGGGAAATAAGAAGAACCCGGAGAGATGTCCTGTGCGATTAATCGAGAAGTATGAATCACATCGACCTTATGACACTCTAACGGATTCGTCTCCCTTCTACTTGTGTATAAACTACAAACGATTACCATACAGTAAATGCTGGTACACGCGACAGCCCATGGGGAGGAACGAATTGGGTAAAATAATGAAAGAAAGTGCCGATAAATCCGGAATTCGCGGAAAGAAAATTACGAATCATAGTGTTCGTAAAACACTTTGCACGAATTTATTACACGCCGGAGTTCCGCCGACAATGGTGGCCCAATTATCAGGTCATAAAAACGTATCCAGTTTAAATAGTTACTCTGTAGCTTCGGACAACCAGCAGAGGGGAATGTATAATATATTGAATGACATTACGAAGACAATCGCCTTACCTGCTGCCGAACGTGTAGAGGTACGTAAATCCCATGTGTTACTGTCCTTTATTATTCCTGGGTGACGATAAAAAAGATAATCCAGGGTAAAACACAGTCCTTTCGTATATTTCATACTTCACATTTGAATGTTTTGTTGATTTTGCACATATATAATCCAGTTTCTTCCTATTTTGTTCACTATTTGCGATAGATTCCGGCTTTGACGACTGCTCCAGGTTCTGCGGATGTACATGCTTGTCCAGCGACAACACGAAAACGTCCACCATCATCGACCATAAGTGCGCCAACACCTACGAAACGTCAGTCTGTCGAGGATTCTGAAATGGTAAATATAATATTTTAAATAAAATGTATAACTAGTATAATAAGCAAATACATTGTTATGATACAGTTTAAAAGTTTGTTTTACTTATATATCGTTTCAGGAAGGAGTATTGACCCAAGAAATTCGTGATGATCTACTTCTTGAGGATATGCCTATGCCAGTTGCACGAGAAGAGGAATCGAAAGTTATCGCGGAGTCGAAAAAACGAGATGTAGATCAAAAGCTTCAAGTGTTACAGCAATCCGTGAATAATAATGACTTAATACGAGGAATGTTTGCGGGGGCCACAGTTAAAGATTGCTCTTTCACGTTTAACATTAAACTTTAAGTTAAATGAATCGTATATATCTATTGAAAGTATGAATTTAAATCTAGCTAAAGGTTATGTGCGTCCCTCCCAGATGGACTCGCGAAAATGAAATGCGGGAACGGTGCGTGGATATGTTATGACAGTATGTAAATAAATACGAATAATGTTGAAATAAAATGGAGTTGTCATTCTTTAAAATGTGGATTAGTGTGATCTATGAGTCTTGTAGAATACATAAATATAAATACATGGTTAAATATATTACTAGAACTTACCTTAATGTCGATTTGGAAATGACTGAAATTTCGCCGCTCTGTCGGGTTCTTCTTCTTCTTCTGCACACGACGTCAAATTTGCACACGGCACGCATCAGAAAAAATATAAATCTAAATCTCCAAACAGATTCTTGGTCAATTTGATTAACGCTATATCAGTATGGTGAGTGAAAGTTGTGTTCCGAATCGTAGCCTCGCAGTCATACACTATTAACCTAAGACGAAGAATGTGGTGGGAGAGTGAGAGGTTGATGACGACATAGTCGCAAGCCTCGCTATCGTATCGATAGCAACGTTGTCGCGAAAACCAGGATTCGAGTACACGATGCTGTGCCCGGAAACTTTGATGATGGCAATTAGGTAAATATTTAACTAATTAAAACGATTTGAGGGTATATAATAAATAGAATACAGTCTAGGCTACGATTGACGTTGTTATGTACTTGGTCCTAGCTCCCGTTGTACGTCCTTCGCTCTACGAGCTCAGGACGTACAACGGGAGCTAGGACCACGTACATAACAACGTCCACGTAGCCTAAGCCTGTATTCTCTAAATATCAAGGGTTGTATGACAAAACATAACGGGGGGGTGGTGGAGTCAAAAATAGCATGACGTCATTCATGGGCAGCCCCCTAATCTGGTCCATACAAGGTGAATCATACTTCCAACATGTCCACAAGGAAAACGTGAGCAGGTAGGACGAATAGTCTACAGTGTGTTGGATATAACCCAGCCCTTCTGTAAGCGGTGAAAGACTATTCAGAAATACATCAGATGATTCGCAGTTCCAGGCTCCCATTTTCTGTGACCGGAACCAGCGGAAAGGTAATCATTCACGGGCATATAGCGTGTCCCATATCTAAATATGGAATGGACAGACCAGCCTTTTCGTTCCCTGCAGCAATTACCGCGCTGTGGTTTGAGATGCACAAGCTGCGCACTCGGAGAGGTAAAGATGACGGGACCGTCCCGCTTGGCAGAGCCACTGGTACAGGTTTTGAAATTGGGCGCGATTCCTAAACGGCGCTTTGTGGCGTTGTGTGAGTAGACAAGGGAAGCTTTGGAGCGAGTCCCTCAAGTGCCTTAAGTGAGCGATGCGCGGGGCTTGGTCTCTACTCCCATGCAGCTCCCTGCCCACGTTGCTACTGAGGCTGAGCAGCTCTGCTGATTGATGGTAGACTAGAATTATCCTCCCACACACCTTCCTCTGGTTTTCCTCTGCGGCGACCACAATGACTGATCAGCGATGTTCGTGATCGCCCTACGATGCGACCCGAGGTAGCATCCATATTAAAACACCGCTGACGTAATTCTCCGCCCTTGGAGAATACATTTAAGGACAAAGACATATAATGACACGGCCACTCCATAACATGAAGGTCTATGTATGCTGAGTGGGTTTGTGAAGTGCGCAGTGCACGACACGGCGCTTGTTAAAGCAATAATGTTATTGGTAAATTAAAATTACATTTATAGACAATCATTCAGACAGTTTGTTATAAGTATCCTAATTACGAATATATTCTCTATATAATACACAACGCTTACAATATTCTGTGTGGCACACAATGCAAGCTTATGCAAGATCAAACTCCGCCAACACTCTTAATCCTTTTTCATAAATAATCCCCTTTTGACTCTAGCTGCCACACATTTATGTAATCCCCAGAGGCTTCCTCTAAGTGGTCCATGAAAGTTTGTGAATTATCCACGCCGAGGCAATGAATAATATTTTTTCACAGCCACATTCCCTCTTAAACTGATTTCTTGCTGACAAAACACGAAAATTTCAGTTTACGTATGTTTAATTTGCGCGTATGACTCCTCAGGGGTAAATAAAGTCGTCCTATTTGTCGTCATATACGCCTATGTGAATCCAGCGCTTGGCCAGTTGGAGTTATATATCTGCAGATGTACGCCAACGTCCGAAAATTTCAATCTCTGCACCCAGAAGACACCATGCACTGTTGGTCTTTTTTCGTTTGCCTTAATCATCTAAGTACTTGGTGTATGGAAAATCAAATATCATATCACCAGTTTTTACATAAAATATTTCTAAAAGGTGAAACAACCATTCATTTTTTTGTTAAAGTTTTTTATTGGGACTTCGGTTTACAGTCATTTGTAGTGAAATACACAGTTGTAATATAGTTCCCAACAAAGGGGCTGAGACCTCAGCCTTTTTATTAGGCTGGTTTCCATGGCCTAGTGTTTTTATAAAGTTATAAAGTTCGGGAATCAATACCAGGTATAACGCTAGACTTATTATTATCAATATCCTTTATATAACGAAATATTTGGTCCAATTTAATGTCAATTTTCCCTAGGAACTCAGAATCATCTGGCCCCTCCAGATTTCCAAAGCTTTCTCGAGGTCTTTCACACAAGTTTGAGCTGCCCACCATGGCAAAATAAGCATTAAGAAAATCTACGGTTTATTGGCCTTCAAAGTATTTACCAGCTGTTTCATCATATAGACTGCTCATTAGAGCATTATCCAATTATCATAAAGTGTTTTCGTTTATTTCTAAAATTTCCTGGGATTATTCTTCATATTCTCTAGTTTCACATTCCAGCAATTTCTTTTTATTTACTAATTTCAGAGTTGATATGATTCTTGATTTTCTTGATTATAGTATAGCTCGCTATTGTATAGTAAAACCCCGCTTAAGGGAACACCTTCCATTCCAAGCCAACCGGCCCCTTAAGCGGGGCATCCCCTTAAGCGGGGGTTTCAGTCTGTCGACGGTTATATAGTATAGCATACCTATAATTAAGGAAACCTTGGCTATTAGATAATAGGTTTATTGAATAACCGATTCTAAGCATATGTACATGGAACATAAATACAAAACCAATCTTTGAAAATATAAATAAAATGAATAGATAAATATTTAGCATTCAACACAGTTTAATGAACAGTTTCACAGTCCCAATTAGGCATCCAGGTCAAAGGCCAAAGGTCACAACTGAAATAGCTCATAGTTGGAATTTCATTAACCACTGATAAATCAATAAATATTTCAATTGGCCTTCTAATACTTTGGGACCATGTACACATCATATGGCCCAATGACCACACAAATATGGTCGACCTTGGTAAAGGTCAAGGTCACATTTATAGAAGTTGAATTGGAAAATAATTGTTTTATTGATCAAAACACCTTCTTCCAGATTATGCAATTTTGGTTCTACAGTGCCACCAATTGATGTTCAAAATCAGAAAGACATAGGTATTGGATATTCTGACTTTCATAATGCTAGTGATATGATGTCCAGAGTTTTATACATGAACTTCATTCTTGAATCGACAGGTTTTTTTTCAACGTTATACAGTTAGAAGCATAGTAAGAGAATGCATATTCGTAGTAGTGCCTACTAGAATGATCAAAGGGGATGTTTTTTCTGTGCTTCAATTTATTTTAGATAATCAAGCATATAGATAGTGATTCCAGGTGACTTTGAACAGAGGTCAAACTGGCAAACAGTTGAGGAGTTGAACGAAGCGCCTTATTCCAGATCGTGTTAACGTCTAGAGTGCCTGAAATAGATATTTAAGGTTAAAAGGACATAGGCAAGGACTGTTTCATATTTCATAATTCATATTACATATTAATATGTTCGTCCAGTAAGGTCGACATAATATTTTATCAATTCTATTATCATAAAATTCAATAAAATTTTATACTCCCAGCTACTGCTTCTCTACTTTCATCCGGGGATAGGGTAATGATGTATCATTAGGAAATCTGAGACAGTCCTTGCCAAAGATGAGTTATAGGATATGCAGAGATTCAGGGTTCAACGACAACAACCAATCACTGAGGTCAGCAAGGAATGTTATGCTGTTGGAGCCCAGATAAATCGTTCCTTAGCAACAGTATCTGTTTTTGTTTATTGCTGCTTGACCTTGAAAAGAGTGACCTTGACCTTGACCAATTTCGGGTTTGAAGGTACCATAAATTTTATCTCTGTACGCAGTCTTAGACTTCTATCTAACGACGTTCCAGAGTGAATCATAAAATGTTTTTAACAAATTTGTCCAGACCTTTGACCTTTGACTTGGCTTTGCATAATGTGGTCCCCGTTACACTAATTGAAAATCCGTCCGTTGTTGGTCTCCCTTGTCTGGGCAGTGTGATATTTTGCAGATTCTCATGAATCTTCGAAAATATATGTCGTTATCTTTAGATTCATCTTACTCCTTAGTTTCCATGTTAGTTTAAGTTTCTCCTTATAAATATCATCTTTATGATCTGCTTTATCTATTTGCAAAAGTAATTTTTCTTTTATGGATATGTCTTTCAGACTATCATTCGTTAACTCTATACCTCTTTAACTCGATATCTCTGAAAGTCATTGTTTCCCTATTATATTTCTCCCTTCCCTTTTTTCTTCAATGCATAGATTGCTACATGTTCAGAAAAGAAATAACTTTCCACTTTGATAGATAAATTTACAGATGATCAATAGTACTTTTGCCTTCTTGATGTAAAAAGGTATCATTTGTTTAAAACCAGTTCAAAATCATTTCGTAATAAAGAAACTCTTCATATATTTAGATTTCTTACATCGATGTGCTTTAACGTCTACATTTAAATCTCCCATAATCTATGTTTCATAATTGATAAAAATTTTCATCTTTTGAAATCTCATAAAGCAAGTCATAAACAACATTTCACATCATCACCTGGTGCTCTTTATATCGAAATAGGTAACAGTTTATGATTCAGTACATATATAGTATATATTTTTTTCCATTTATCGTATTTTGTTTTCAATTGTATATGGAACATATACACAGTCATATATAGAGCAACATCACCTCCTATTGTGTGGGTCTATGAGTTTTAGAAATGTTCATGCCATTAAAATATAAAGTTTCATCTAAATAACGTTCAGATAACCATTTTTCTGTCACCATAATGAAGTATATTTCCTTGAGTGTTAGTCTATATTTATCAATTTTATCATACAAACTTCTTATACTAATCGTAAAAATATTTCCTCCTTTTAACTTTTGAAATTCTACTAGAGTCATATATGCATTAGGCATTAATATCAGGAAACATCCTTACTGTGGACGAAACGGTTCCTGTTCGAGGTCAGTCGTCGATTTCATACTGCCTGACGCCATAGATGGAAGGCAGTATGAAATCGACGACTGACCGAGAAGAGGAACCGTTTCGTCCACAGTCAGGAAGTTTACATGCTATTATATGCCTTAAATCGACAAAAAAAGACAATTTAATGACTCATTAAGTCACACTCACAGCGGGCACGACCATTATTATTACTGCACCCCTATCAGCAGGCAGTATTTTATAGACATTCGCACACAGGTATATGATGATATAATATAGTTTATAAAGGATCCTTTTCAATCATCATAATAAAAGCTTCCCAACAAGCTTCCGACATATCTCTTATAAATGAGAACAAAATAACAACAACATGTACATAGACACAGACATCACAAGTAACGTTGGAAAGTAGAGTTATGTCGGTCCCATTATATTTCATAGCTTACATTCCAATCTAATTTTAGAATCACGGTGAGCATAGTACATAGAAACGTATTCAAATAACTTATAATCAGTTGCCAAGACGCTACATCAAGATTGAATATGGGGATGCTCTTTCTCTTTCTTCTTTTATAGATATGAACTACAGAAGTAAGGTTACAGATTTCAAAAGACTGGTGGATTTACTTGAAACATAAGAGACAAACTATTATACATAGGAGGAATAATTAAGGACCCGGACACGGAGATAGAGGCAAAGTATGAACACTGTCCGTGATTGAATGTGGAAGGGGTTTATAAAGAAGTTGGATTGTTGGAGCATGATCAATGTGAAATATAATGGTAGATCTTTTTTCCATATTCTAAATTCCAATGCACATCTACTGATTCATGGTTGAACGATTATTTCCCAAATCGTACAGTTGTCGGTGAACTTGTAACAGGCAAATTATGTAACCCAAACGGGGGTGGGAGGGTGGTTGTGAAATATGAGGCTTAGCTGTGGCACTTTCTTCTCCTACCGCTTTCTTCTCCTACCGGGGGTGGGAGGGTGGATTTCCAATGTTCTAGGTAAAGTATTCACCCCTGATTTCCATTCAGGGGTGAACAGCTGTTCTATATGATTAGGCGAGGCACTATGCAGTTAGGGAACCAGCGAGAAAAATTGAACTAAATGGCTGGATCTGAGAACCAGCAAAGCTCCACTGGAAAACTGTCTAAATACACAGTTGTAAAGTAAGATACGGCTATTTTGAAGGTTGGCGAAGACAAATGGGTACATACTTGTCGATTCAAATTTGTTTTCATACATGTCAGATGGCGGCCAATGAGAAATGACGACCCGGTGGAGGGCTCTATGGCAAAGGAACCCGGCCCTGTTTGGGACAGGGCCGGGTACACTGGTTACCAATATTCTTGTTCATTTTCTAGCTGACATATGCATTTCTCAATTCGTAGCTAGACCATGTCTCTCCATTGCAGGCGAAGTCAGGACGTTCTGCTTCCCATCCTATCTGGAACGTAGGGGTCCTCCAGAACATTTTATGAATAAGATCATAAATGGCTCTTTTAGGACTTTCTATAACATTGATTGCTTTGTTAACGCCATTATCTATCAAAAGGCTTAAAGGGTTGATTGGCATGAATAATCTCCTTCAACCAAGGGATTTAATGAGCTTAAGGGAGTCCATGATAGTATCTTCTACATTGTATTCATTCTGAATGACGCAGATAAAAATAGATTTCGTATCTTTGATAATATCCTTCATTTGCAATATACCAGCTATTCTCCAGCTTTGGCTCTGATGACGTGGAAGATCAACCTTTTTCAAATGCTAGTGGATTTATCAAACAATATGATGTTAGGTGGGGCTGGCTGGAGAGAGCGAGCTCGGCATTCATCACAGGAATGTTCATGTTTGAAGCTGTTGACGCTGTGGTGGTCGTCCCTGCCATTGTGATTGTAGGCGGCTGCAGGTTTGTGAACTTCGCGTTCCAGAGGTCGGCCTGGAGGGTGGCATATTTTTTTTTTTTTTTTTTTTTATTCAAAACTTGATTTACGACAACGTTATTCGCCCATACAAGTTGGCGATCTTCCATAACGAGGTCACGAAAAAATACTATACAGGACAAATACAGCACAAAATAGACAAGACAGCCAAGTACAGTCAGACAAGACACTGGCATACAAATAAGAGAACATTCTGACTTTATATCTAGATAACGATCTTTTGATCTCAGATGGTACTTACATCCAATTCGATGATCTCATGAAAAGTCTTCATCATTCAGAAACTGAGGCAATATTTCCTTTACTTTCATTTTGAATTGGTCACCCATTGTCATTGTTTGAACTGCAAGAGGCAGTCTATCCCAATACATCATTCCGATGTTGAGAGGCGAGTGACGGAACTTCTCGAGATTTACCCTAGGGAGTTTCAGTTTTATTTTTTCATCTCCTCGTGTTCTCTTATTAGTGTTATCATAAATATGTGTCGGTTCTTCAGCCCACCATCGAATTAGCGAGATTAAGTGGGTAGCTCTTCTGATGTTTAGAGTTCTCATTTTACATAGCTCATGAAGTTTATCTATATGTATATCTTGAGCTCTTTTAATACCTAGTACAACTCTCATGGCCTTGTTTACTGAGATTTGTAATTTGTTTCTTAGTTTTTTACTCATACAGTAATGTACCATATCCGCATATTCTAAAACTGGAATTAGCATATGTTTCATAATTTTTAAACTTGTCTCCGAATTCAGCATATACCTAATTTTTCGTAATTTGAATAATTTATAGTTAAACTCTTTGTTTATTTTTTCAAAATGTTCATTGAATGTTAATTTATTATCTATCAGCACTCCAAGATAGCGATACACCTTTACAGCTTCGAGCTCTGTACCTGCATAATTAATCGGTTGAGTTTTATCCAGATTCCTTTGGTTTCCTATCCACATTATTTTGGTCTTTTTGCAATTTATGTACAATTTATTTGCATCCGACCAGTCTTTTATAACTTTCAAGTCTGCTTCCATTCTTAACTTTGCTTCGTTTTGGTTTCTTCCCTGGGCTATTAGAACTAAGTCATCTGCATAAATTATTGGTGTTACACTTATCAAATTTTTTACAATATCGTTTATAAAAATTATGAATAGTAATGGGCCGATTACAGAGCCTTGTGGTACTCCTGTCGAAATAACTTCTTGTTCTGATACAACAGTACCAAGTTTAGTTCTAACCTTTCTATTTTTTAAATAATCTTGCAGTAAACTAGTTAGGCGCGGGTTTATGTTCTCTTTTTTTAGTTTTCCCATTAATAAAGTGTGATTAACTGAATCAAATGCTTTTCTGAAGTCAATGTAGGTTATTAGTGCTATCTTCTTATCATTCAGATGTATAGCCAACTCGGTTATCAGGCTGAATATTGCCTGACCCGTGGATCGTTTCGGTAGAAAACCATATTGACAAGGTGTAAGGAATTTTAGGTCTGTTAAGTTGTTATATAATCGGCAATGTATTATTTTTTCATAGATTTTTGAGATAAAACTCAAGACGGTGATAGGTCGCCAATTATTATACTCTGTCAAGATCCCTTCCTTCGGTATAGGGGTTATTATGCCTAATTTTAAAATGTCTGGAAATTTTGTCTCTGTTATGGATTGGTTGAATAGGTTAACAATGATTCTTGGCCGTTTACTACATAATTGTTTTAAAATGTCAGATTTTAATAAATATAAACCAGTACTTTTCCCATTGTCCAAAGATCGTAGAATACTTAAGATTTCGCTTTCATCTGTTTTTAACTCATTTATTTGATCTTCAGAAGCTACTTCACTTGCTTGTTTTGAAATATCATTTGTAGCATTCTCGTCTGCGTTTACTATGTCTATCTCATTATTTCCTATATTTATGAAGTATGAGTTCATCTCATTGCTAATATCTGCAAGATTTTTATCTTTTGATAGTGGGAAAACTTTGTCTTCTAAATCTGGGCCCTTCCAGATATTATTCAAAAACCTCCAGAATTTCTTAGGGTTGTTCTTATTTGCTGTCAGATTCTTTTGAATCTTCTTAGCCTTCAAGTTTTTCAACCACCTATTTATCTGCCACCTTAGAGTTCTGATTTCTTTTAGTTTGCCTAGGTAAGTCGGGTCTGAACCTTTGATTTTGTGTAATTTTAGTAATATACTCTTTCTTTTTCTTATTTTAGAACTTAGTCCTTTAGGTAGTACTTCCCCATTTTGTTGCCTAAGTCTTTTTTCTTTTATGGGTAAACTTGAATTACACTCCTTTTCAATAAATTCCATGAAATACTCGCATTGGTCCTTGTTACTCTTTAGTGCATCTTCCTCATTATACTCGTTCATTATACTTTGTGCTGTGTCATCTGAGAAATTATGCAGGTCTCTGTATATTATTTTTTGTCTAGTGTTCTTGTCCCGTGAGATCTTAGAGGATCGGCCAATGATGGTCACTCAACAACACGTAGGGTGGTGCCAGGTGTCCTATAGTAACGACAATCGTAGGTTTCTGCAGGTGAAAATTTCGGCAAAAGTGTCGCAGCCCAAGACCATGGTGGACATGTCGTGCCAAATATGGAATTTTACTTCCTGTAGGAACTAAGCCACAAAACTTTAACACGAGTTTGGGAAACATAATCGCCCCAAATATAAAGAAGATGCGGCGACCTTGATATTAACTGCACTTGTTCCCGTTTTCGCATTTCGCTGGTTCACGGATCTGTAGGTACCGCGACATATCTATTCTACTCTGTGCTGCTACCCCTTAGCCTGTAGTGTAGCCAACCTTCACCAGACGAGGTGTTAACGGCTCAAGGTAGCTAACCTTGTTAGCGTGCCCCTGTGCTCCCATGCTGGAACCCTGTACATGTATCTCCAATTCTATACTTGTCCTCACGGCTGACATTTTTTTGCGGAGATTGTCCATGGCACGTTACGACACTGTCTATAGCACACTATCTATAGCAAACTGTCATACATTCGCTGGACGATCTTAGGCTATCGGTGCTAACTATAGTTGTTACTGAAAAACAGGGCCCAGTATGGTGAGCTGCGGTCAGAGAAGATTTGTATATAAGGATGTAATGCACTGGGTTCTTTCATCCACTTGGAGCTGTCAAGCAGTGCACATCACACCATGCCTCGGAAGAAGACCAGCAGAAGAGGGTGCATGCAGTAAAGAAATTCTCTATAATCATTAAATCCATTATCAGAAATACCCTTCACCGGATGGCAGATGGCTGTTTGACTACACTGAAAGGCATAGGAGAGTGACGCTTAGTTGTCACCTGTGGCCAGATGCCAGAGAGTCAGCGACAGTGTCAGTGCAGGTGGTAGGGCCTTGCATAACCTCGTATCCCACCACTCAATCGGCAGTGCTATTCTCATCAGCATCTCATCACAGAGCTCTGGCAGGAGCCTTAGCTAGTTCTGGGAACCCATGCCATCTTTGTTGCTGAATTCTTTTGTGAGCAAAGTAGAGAAGTGCCTGTGCATGTATCTCCAGCTTTTCGACATCCGTTTTTGCACACATTGTCTCCTTCTTGAGTGACCTTTCCCAGCAGTGCAACCTGGAGTGTATGCCTGCAACCACCATTGGACTTCCTGTTGGTCATGTGGAGACTATGTATGAACCCAGGAGGCATGCAAAGAAATATTGTTTTGTTGTTTTTGTTGCAGCAGGATGTTGTCCCACCAGAACAGCCATGATAATGGAACAGAATCGAAATGTGGGCCATGTGAGTTAACACATCAGAACGTGAGAGGTTGCCATGAAATGCAAGTCGAAATGTGATAGAACGGCACATGCACCGTGGCCCAATGGCAGTGGTTCACACATGGACCGCTAAGTGATGCAAATAGGTTTGAATTCTGATTATTTAAAAGGGGTATCTAAGTTCCGTCATTCTATAGACAGGAGAGTAATAATAGTGTTTTAACCATATCATAAACCTGTAGAGGACTACTGTCAACTAGAGAAGGGATTAGTAACATCCCATTCCCTATGGTGCTGGGATATTTACAAGCCATTACAGTTTACGCTTCTTGGCTTCAGATAGAAACCATAACAATGCACATAGGAATTCGACAAATGAAGGAGTAGGGACAAGAAGCTGGTACTGGCGTTTCCAGCTGGTTTCCCTTCAGAAGAAAGTGTGTAGAATTGTACAGCATAAATAAATGTGCAAGCTTTTTGAGACGGCTTTTTGCCTCTGATCATGCATATGACAGCGAGCAGGTTGATGCAAATGTAAGGCAAAACAATGAAAACAATACACACACTAATTGATTAAATTACAATAGTTGGTAATATATCAGGATAAATATGCTGATGGCTAGTACGGAAAGAGTCATTATCTAGTTTTACAAAGGGATAGATATCAAGGACCATGTCTAAGAAGGTAGGAATTAAGGAACAGTGGGTCTATTTGGAAATCTATGGTGAGCCAGCGATGTGTAATTGACTTGGATTGTTTAATCCTAGTGGTCCGCCCACGCAGGTTGGACGGACGTAGGACCCTAGTCCCTCGTGACTCCGGTCTCAGGACTGACAACAATGCTGCATCAGAGCGAAGGAGAGCCAACACGACACCCAGCCCCATGTCAACGGACAGTAAAAGGAAAAACATAAATGTGATGAACTAGCTGCTGATATGCAGGAATGTAACAAACTCTCTTCTAGTGGTTGAACTTTATCCTATACTCGAGCTCTTTAAAAAGTATAAAGAGCCGCTAAATGAAACCGAGATAGAGACAAGTGTATGGACGCATTGTATTGAAATCCACACATGCTAATACATATGGTAGATGAAATTAAGACGTGTTTTTCAACAATGACAGTTCGGAAATGAATAAAGTGCGAGGAAGAAAATGCCAGAAGCATCGCCATTTTGGTTGTTGTAGGTGATGCATGAAGACCCTTATTGAGAAACAAATGCATGTCCGTGTTTGCAGATATTGATCTGACATTTTTACACAGGCTTATGTGACAATACGTCAGCATTTAGCGCGGCCCCGCGGTGCGTATGTGGCTCGGTCAAACAGTGGTCACTCTTGCTTTGTGTCTTTGGGATCCCGAGCTTTTTACATGTAGAGTGTGGGTGGTAGAAATGTAAAAGGAAAAATAAAGAAATTGAAAACCTACATATAATTCAAATGGAAAATTGGCACAGGGCGCTCGCCAAATATATGCTATCTTAAATCAAATATCTTATCATCTTGTAAACCTACACTTTACTTCATTTTATATTCATAATTTCTACTTGTATATATGATTATTTTATTCTGTATCAAACTATTATTATATAAAGAATTATTTACTATCTCCAGAATGTGAGGAACAAAATGGTACCTCACCAACCTTGGCGTTATTGTGCCCAATAAACAAAAAAGGTATCAATGATTACATTCTGTGCATTTTTTTCTTATATTTCCAGAAATTTGTATCTTATACCTTGTGGGGTATTGTTGATGTTTATTTCATAAAGGGAAAAAAGCTCCGTTATTGTCTGCATCTTGGGTAATATTAATGAAGGAGGAAAGCTCAGTCTATATCAATTCTCTATCAATTTGGAGTTTAAGATTATGTATTTAGATGAAAAGTATGGGCGGGCATTATAGAGGAACCCTATGAAAGTTTAGGGTCAAAGCTCATCTTGTCACATATCTCTTTGTTTGTTGGGAGGCTCTGCGATAAAAAACAGCCTATTTTAAGGCTGACGCAATCGGCCACTTTATTTCCCCAATTGGATATTTTTCCTAAACATTTAATGGGAGTTGGATACAATTTCCCAATGTTAGGTCGATAGAGCAAAAATACCAGGGGTGAGATAACAGTCTGTAAATTCAACAGTGATGATATTTTTCCCCCTTGAGGCGCAGCGAACATATGTGTTTATCAGAACTTTCAGAGGTGATAGGCAATAGGAACCTGGTTATAAAACATTTTGTAATCTAATTATTGTATGTTATCTATTGTAATATGCAGATAACACACCAAAGGTGCCCCAGAATGCTCTGCACAGATCCCAAACGATAACGATAGGACGTATTAATCTATTTGAATCGGAAATTGAGTAACAGTCTATGCAAGTGTCCCGCTTGCAATCCCCGCGGTATGACAATCAAAGGATCATGTTACAGAATATTGTAGTGTTGTGATTTTTTTCTTTATCACATTAACATTGCAATCATTCCTGGAAGTTATGGTTCTTTTAGGATGTTCTGAATAACCTGAACCTGCTTGGCTTAGATAAGCGCGAACAGAAGTGTCACCCCTGATGGTACGGCTCGCGCCCCCGCACAAGGATGTTTTCTCTTGGGCGTATAGATTTGATGTGGATATATATAGAGAGAGTTATCTAGATCCAAAGGCATATGGAGCTGCTCCTTCATAGACCTGGTGCTCTCTCGACCAGCCTGATACAGGGAGGCGGGGTGGGTCTGTTACGTTTGGCGAGGTGCAGTCCCCCGAGCCCACGGCCAACAAACAAATTACAACAACATGGTTTTGACAGGCTCCGGCACGCGCTCGTCTGCCAACCATAGCTTCCGGTGCAGAGCGGAAGTGGCGACTGTTTAACTGGATGTCTCTATCATAGAGGTTGTAGAGCATGCGCCGTGGACATCAATCGTGGCGCGATGGCGGACCGGGCAAGTGCGTTGGCGGATGGGTCACAGAGATCACCAAAGCAGGCACGGCTAATTCTGGTGGCCACAACCATCTGGCGATTGTCCCTTTCGATCCAGACAACGGCGATGGAGCTGGTTTCCGCTAAACCTAATCTATAGACCTAAGGCCACATTGGACGGTTTTCTATTTGTTCTTTCCTGGTAAGGCTAATCGTTGGGGAAGTTCATGACATATACCATCGGTTCGTAATCAATACAAAAATAAACGTCAATTGAGTTAAAGTGACTGGAGCCTGAAGTATATATGTGGCTGCCACTTTGTAGCTAGTCCGTTAACTATATATTATTCTGATTTTCCTTGTCTATGATACTGGAATAATGGTAAATAAAATGATAAAGTTGACTTAGAACTTTATTGTCATAACTGAAACAGAAATTATCACATCTGGCTAACAATTGGTAACAGAACACATAGGGCCTTAAGTGCACCACCTTAAGGATCGAATTAGCGTATTATCATTCGAGCAACCTTCCCATCGGCTTAGCCATTCTACAATCTACCGCCGATATTATGGCCTACTGTAATAAAGAAAACCTTTATTCTTATGTTGTTCCTTTGATATTCCATTCCCTAATTAAGGAGATGTAAAGAAAGAAACTGTAACCATATCCTTTATATTACCAGGTTCTATGCTATTAAGTTGAAAAAAGGGCCTTAACCTGAGTAAATTAGATGCGGATCATGAAGAAAGATGCAGAACGTTTTTATCGACGAAGCATCAATCAATGGGCATGGTGAAAAGGCGGGCGGCTTAGTGGTTAATGCGGGCCCGCCTGAGAGGCGAGGTGACAAGGCGTGGGCGGAAAGCGAGGGCCGCATCAAATCAAACTGGTCGCTCACCAGCTGCTCGTTGTCCAACCCACATCCCGCCGGTAACCAGCGACACCGCTTGTGATTCGCTGATCCCCGGCCTGCCTCTCATAGAGAATACTGCATTGATGCTTCAGCCTGTCGTGATTCTTGTAGGCTGATTATGGTTAAGAGAGTTCCCCGAATGGAGGTCCTCCAGTTACCGGTCTACTGAGTTTTCCAGACTGATTCATTCATATTCCTTAAAGGTGTCTGTCTATTTTACGTTAACCCACATAGAAAGTCTATACTGGAAACTTCTAGTGCTGTTAATTAAGAATCCAATGCCAGGTCCAACATTATGAGGGCAGATGGAAACGATCTCAGAACCCAGAACCCTGTCACGTGCAATCAACATGCATGACAAAGTCAAGCGAGGTTTTAGCAATTCACAAGCTGAGTGTAGAACTACAAAAACGAATAGCAGGTTTGAATTTTCACTACAGGAGATTCCTACGCTCGTGAGACTTCACTCTCCATACATAGGTCTGGTTAGTTCTCTCCTTAGATGTGCGTCGGAAACTCCAAGCAGACCCAACGGAATTCTAAAGTTTTATATGTGGAAGGTAACAATTACATCTACCATGTATTTGCCTTTATTACTTAGAACTCAATAGATATTAAACTCCTACTTAGAGAGTCTTTGTTTTAAAGAAGCCCAGGCAGTTGACACACATCTAGCAGTTGTGTAGAAGCAACCAACACGATAAACAGTAAAACGCCGTTTAAGGGGAAATTACTGTTTCGAGCAAAGTGTCCCATTGTAGGAAAACCAGGGACCCGCTGCACTATCTTCCCCCATAGCGGGAATTTATGTTTCAATACCGGATCGAGGCAACAACGATCGGGACTTGGGACAAGGGTCAGTGGTGGTTAAGAGCGTTTCAGAACAAAAATTCCGTTTACTGTTAATGCCACTGAAGTGTTGATGTGTACGACAGGATCTGCCTTGTCATACTGATCAATATAATAGTTTTAGACATATTTTATCAGTCACTATAGCATATTTAAGTAAAGCAAAATATGATGTGAAGAATTCCATATATACGTTTTGTTTATCAAACATTCCGTTCGCTATGCAAACATACAAATATAAGGGACTGGCCAACAGGAGGATATTTTGATACGAGACTTAGAAATGTCAAAAAAAAATTCCGTTGTTACTAACCTTATTTCAGAGCTTCGTTTGCTATTGTGCCAAAGCCAATGAAACGGGTCCCAGGCTTGATAACCACTGATGACGTTATATCTTGTGAGAGGTTGCTAAGATTAACTGTCTTATTGCGCCCTAGAACATACCAAAGATCTAAACTTCCAGGATCAAAGGATGCCGAGGGTATGGAGTAATGGAACAATTGAGTTGTTTTTCAAATATTTGTATTGAAAACATCCTTTGGGCCGCTTCTTTGAATGTTAATTCCGATTAAATAATCCTATCATCTTTATGTCCTCTAAGAATAAGAGTTTGTCATGTATGTGTCCATCAAGTGTCCATTCCCAAAAAAAAATTCTTTGAGGCTACATTGTTGTAGCCGGGTGCTGCAGTTGGTTTATATATTTGTTCTTACCTTTGGAGTTCACAAATTGCTATTGAAGGTATTGTAATACGGAAATAAGTCCCATGAAAAAGAATATCTGTCCCATGGTGAAACTATTTGGTAGGATCTAGAAAGAATAACTTAACCCCCTCACTACGCTGTGATGCCCTTAGGCATTCTCGGGTATTGTACACTGTGATGCCTTGAAGCATTCCCGGGCCTAGTACTAGTGTGAGGCCAGCGGCCAGTAGCCAGTATTTGCTATTTCTAATAAAAACATGCGAATATTTTGATAATATCTCCCAAACCAATGTAAGACTATATAATTGTTAATATCATTAGGAAATTATGGTAAATGTCATCATGGTAATTTTAATATATGACTAGAAATGCCTGTAAAATGATGTTACATTGGATAACTCCAAAATCACCAGCATATACAGCGGTTAAAATGGCAACAGGCTGGTGTATTTCAGGGCATGTATTGTACACCTGGCAGCTTATGGAAAGGGTTAACTCGGCCAAGGTCTTCTTAAGTAATTGAAAACCAACCATTTTTAGTTGAATTATGACCAATAAAACAAATATCAAGAAAAAAAAATAAAAATATATAAAAAAGTAACCTCCTGACCTTGAATTTTTTTCGCCCGGGACCAGGTTTTCTCTACCAATTTTGAATTTTGTGCTTGTCAAGTCATCTGTCATAATCTGTCGTATTTCTGGTGTGACTCTTTACGAGTTTGCTGCGTTGTGTCACTTCATCTATACTCCACTCTCATCTATGAACTTTTCCTTCGAAGGTAAATACTCAAATGTGCTTCTAAGTTCCTCTTTTGTCAACCATTGAGAGTTGAAGTTCTCACTATGAGCTTGGGTTTATCTGTCCTTTGGTTGCTACCTTTCATATAGCTTCTGTCTCAAAGCTTGCAGGGTCTAAGGGCTACATCTTCAAGGATGAAGATCAGGTATGACATATGACCCTCTATGTTGTATTATAACCGCTTTGTCCTGGGACACATGCTGCTGCTCTACACAGATCAAGGGAAAGCCTCTTGAAAATGAAGAGTTGGTAAGAATCTTTGGCATCCCTGCCTTGGATTTTTTTAACCTGCTTGATAATAAAGCTTCATTGAAGAACATTGATTGCTGCGACACCAAATCATTGAGTTACTGATACAATCTATTTGTTAATACCACATGACCAGAATGCCCTGCTGGCACTACAGGTACCGCTAATTGGCGCCTAACACCACACTAGCATGCATTTATAGTGAGCCAGGGGCACATCTAATTATCAAGGAACAACAATTAGGCTGGATTATACGATCTGTTAGGTGACAGAGGACCTCAATCGGGGAAATCCATGGTAAACTCATTTGATAAATCTGGTCATGATTTGGATAGAATTTGGGTAGAAATTGGTCAAATTGATACAGAACCTTGCTTGCTATGGTCATGACACATTCGCAATAAAAGGTGAGGGGAAGTAGTACCAATAAATACCACAGGTGGCGCCACCCAATAAATCCGGTTAGTGGATTTATTATCACCCCATAATTAACAAATGACCCATATGTTATACCGTCTCGATGAACTGGGCATCATTCTAGCAGATTACAAGCTGCGATTTATATATTCAAAACGGGGTATATGGCTTTATTTGATAATTAATTGGAAAGTTACATCCACAACACCCCTAGATTCCAATGACCTAAGATGATTGGACGATATAGGTCGGTCATTTTTATTATCTTTCCTTTAATATGAAATTTGGAGAACATCAATTCATAGATTCCTTGCGGAAGATATGTACCTATTCTCTGGTTAACTGCGTTATTCGTCCGGGCCAGGTGAGGTACTTTTATGAGCGAATTGGGATCCTCATACTGTGCCTTTGTTTACCTGCCCAAAGTGTCGTTCTGCAAATACTATCTAAGTAGTATATGGTTTTCACTTTGTAGAAGGCCTCTACGGTGATTACCTACCACATATAAAACGTGTAATTTTCCGTACTATCCGCTTGGAGATCTTCCCGCACATAGAGACAGAGTGAACCAGACATAGGGTTGGAGACTGAAGCACCACGGGAGTGAGATTCTCGTGTATTTAAAAACTCGAACCTGGTCTTCTTTTTTATGGCACTATACTCAGACAAACTTCTTCTCTTATGATTCATTTTGAGCCATGCCGAAATCAAAGTTTAGTATTGTAGTTTTCTTATCTACCTTTCTCGTGAGAAACTAATGAGATCCCAACCTTCGCTGGTGTCAATCCATACAGTTCTGATCGCTGATGATCAGCTCAAGCACCTGTGTCATACGAAATGATAACCATGAATTTACGATGGTTTCCCGTCCACCCGCAAGGGGGCAAAATGGCAGTAAACGTTGGGGGGGGGGGGGGTAGTCAAATACGACTCGACGAAGTCGCTAGTATACTAATAAGACATGTGATATGTATTGATGGAGTCCTGCTAATAACGTTCGGGTGCTGATATAATCTGTTTGGATTTGTTTTGTAAAACAAAAACACTTTGCAATTCATATTCTTTCGTGAGTTCTCGAATATGCTCAATTGATATTAACCCTTTCTACGCCGGTAATGCCTTAAGGCATTCCCCTAGCGTGCGCCGGTAATGCCTTAAGGCATTCCCCTAGCGTACGCCGGTAATGCCTTAAGGCATTCCCCTAGCGTGCGCCGGTGATGCCTTAAGGCATTATTTTTCGTAATTCTGTTAGAAAGTCTTATATCTTCGGCAATATTGAACCGATTTTGATAATTTTTTCAGGGCCTGTGTAGAATATATTAATAATAAGAAATAAAATCGAATTTCAAATTTTGTCGCCATGGGAACGTTGATACACGACTATAAATACCGCGAAATCAATCGAATCGCTGTGGTTCTCACCCAACTACCGGAGAGCACACAATGGCAGACTTTGACAGTGATGACGATATACCCCTAAAAGCGCTATATCTGATTGATGGATACCAAGAAGATATTTTAAAAGATTGGAGCGATGTTTCTAGTTCTGAAGAAATGCCGGAGACGATTCCGACCAAGAAAAAAACAAAGAAAATCGTAAAGAAATCTGCTACAATCGCCAGGACGTCAAGTGCAGGAGTGAGCGCCACAGACGCTGGGAGGCGTTGGGTAAATCACAAACCCAACCAAAAGAAGAGAGAAAAGCTGGTGAACTCTATCAAAACCCCTGGAATTACCTCAGAAGTACCAAGAGACAAGGTGAAGACAATTTTAGATTTTTTTCGCCTGATTTTCACCCTGGAAATCGTTGAGGAGTTGGTCTCTCGAACCAACAGATATGCCAGGAAGATGGGGGCACAGACAGGGCGACCAAAGAAAACGGCACCTTGGAAGAGCGTTAGTGTTGTGGAGATGCTACGATTCATAGCAATGACATTCCTTATGGGAATTTTGTGGAAACCCAAAATCGAACATTATTGGTCCACAGTAAAGGAATACGTAACCCCAGGCCTGAAACAGTTGATGACAAGACGACGCTTCTTTTCAATACTACGGTGAGTCTATTTCTAAAGTTGTGGCGATTGTAGTTGCAACCTCTGTCAAGTCAAAATCGAGTACACGATTGTAGAGAATGATCCGCCTAACCATCGATTTGATGTTTTTCCAATTTTCTATGGATATATATCTCCCTCATAACTTCATAGAGCATGTTTTTATGATTTAAATTCATTATATTTTGCTAGATACATCAATTTCGCCAGTGCGGAGGAGGAAGAGGAAGTGACAGGGAACCGGAAGCGACGCGGTCGTCAACAGGTACCCGGCCCAGTGCCCGATCCTCCCGCCCGACGTGATCCTTGGACAATGGTGGGGTGGATTTTTGACATCATCAACGAGAAAGCAAGGAAACTTTACAACCCTAATAAAGAACTCTCAATAGACGAAACAATGATCGGATTTAAAGGACAGACACGCCACAAACAGTATATGCCTAATAAACCCACTAAATGGGGTATAAAGTGTTGGGTACTCTGTGATTCGCTAACTGGATTCGTTTACAACATGATTCCTTTTTTCGGCAGGGAAGATAGGGAGGGCACAACTACTACCTTTTCTGTTGTTATGAATCTTTTACGTGCTTCTGATTTTCTTGGCAAGGGTTATCACATATATTTCGACAACTTTTACACAGGGGTGCCTCTTTTGGAAAAATTATCATCATTGCAGACATATGCGTGTGGAACTTTGCGAATAAATCGTAGAGAACTCCCGGACCCGTTGATGAAAAAAACGCATCCCAAATTGAATGCTAAGGGTGACTGTATATTCTCGAAGTGTGGTGATCTGTTGCTTACTCTGTGGTTAGATAAAAAGATTATTCGCTTATTATCAACTATTCATGGATCTATTCTAACGACTGTACAAAGAACTCTTCGAGACAAGGTGACTGGGAAATTTGCGAAAAAAGACATTGATTGCCCCGTCGGTATTCGCGACTACTGTAGGTACATGGGTGGAGTCGACCTGGCGGATCAACTCGTTAGTTATTATTCTTTCGGCCGTAAGTCGCATAAGTGGACCAAGAAAGTATTTTTTTTCGTTATGGAAATGATCAAAATGAATTCGCAAGTTATTTTCAATTCGCTACAAGAAAAACCGATCCCCCTTGTCGACTTCACCCTCCTATTGTGCCAGCAAATGTTTCGTGATACAGAGTCCAGCATTATCTCCAACCCGTCGACGTGTACTGCAAGTGCAAAGCCTGATTCCTCTCGTTTGACATCTCGTTGTTTTCCTGATAATTTAACCCGTAAAAGCTATTGCAAAGTTTGTTATCAACGATCAAAAAAATATAAAGATGTGAAGAAATCCCAAACTAAATTCGGTTGTAGAACCTGTGGAGCCCATTTATGTATACCTGATTGCTTTCGGATCTACCATACACAGGAAAACTTTGCATAATATTTTTGCTATTTAGATGTGCAGCCTGTCTTATGTTATGGAATGTATAATCCTACCTATTCTAGCTATCTAACCTGCAAATTAAGTTAACGTATGCATTGCTATATATTGTCACATTGAAAGTAATGCTAAAGAAATAATGCCCTTGTTATAAAATACTGTATCATATGCTATATGATGGATCATTTAAATTGACAGGTGCGAGCTCCACCTTGACTTTCAACATCCTGAAAATATACATGTACATAATAAATGAATATCAAATATAGAAATTAACTTACCTGAATATGTTGTCTTGTTCTCTTTTTCATTTGAAGTAAATCCATGCAGGCGTTGTGGAGATATTAATTATTTTCGAAGCGATGTCGAACCACTGTCACTCTCTCTCCTCCATCTTGTTTTAGTGTCATTGTTCACATTTTCACAGATCCACTTCGTAAATTCAATCTAGTCGAGCAATATAAATCCCGTGAATAATGAATTGGACAGTTAGATAGCCTGATGTCTGGGCTTTCTTCCCGTAGTATTCCCATTATCAATTTCGTAGTCATTATATTATTAATTAATGATTTTCTGCTGGGCCTCTCTGGGGTGCGAAGCAAAATATAACTGTCACTGTCAGTGGGACGCCATAGTAAATATGTTCAGTCTAAATCCCAATTCTAATAATTACTGGCCGATAAAACATAACAAAATATATACGGGAAGATTCCTATGAGTCCCTAGATCATCTATATCTAAGTTTGGTTTCATTTTAATCATTATAGTAATGGTACGGGGCCATTTGCGGAATGCTCTATCAGAACAGATGGATATCGATGTGTGACAGTGTCGAGCTGGCACTCGTAGAGGTGGGGCGCCGTAGGGAATATGTTCAGTCTAAATCTCAATTTAAATTACTTCTGGCCGATAAAAGTTAACACAATATAAACGGGAAGATTCCTTACAGTCTATAGATCATAGATAACTAGGTTTGATTTCATATAAATCATCATATTAATGCTGCGGGCCCAATTGCGTAATGACCTATTTCGGCGTTCGTTCCCTAGATTCACATTAGACGTGAAGCCATTCATATAAACAAGTGACAGTCTCTGTACATTGACACAGGCCGGCTCGACGTAGTTTCCCATTTTCTCCGTAATATATTGAATGTCCATAGAAAGCAATGGTATATACGGGTTCCTCAGGCTTTTCTTATACTCATGTTACCAGCCTATATGATTGTTATCAATTTAAATATAAACAAAAGATCAGAACAGGTCCACTGCCCCTACGTAAATTCTCCCAGAACTTTGTCAAGTGTCGAGCTGGGACTCGAAGAAATGGGACGCCGTAGTAGATACGTTCAGTCTAAATTTCCATTTGAACCATTTCTGGCCAATGAAAATTTAAAAAATATATACGGGAAGATTCCTACAAGTCCATAGATCATTCATATCTTGGTTTAATTTCATTTAAATCGTCATATTAATGCTACGGGGCCATTTGCGTAATGACCTATTTCGGCGATCGTTCCCTAGATTCACATTAGACTGGAGTCAATGACAGTGGCAGTGACAGCTCACTCGGCCGACCCCCGATAGGCGTGTAGCAAATGTAATATTTCTGCTATAAAGATCATTCCCCCGTATAAACCACTGCCACAGACAGATTCCTCAGGGTTTTCTGATATTAATTCAATCCAGCATCATTGATGTCATTGGGTAGAATAGTTCATAATATACCAAACCAGCACTCTGTCGGAACCACTGTCGTCGTTGAAGTTGCCTCGGACGCCCATTCATATAACATGGCGAACACTGTCACAACGTGTTCTGTAACTTCCAATGAATTTTGCCGTCATCTAACGTAAATCCTATATGTAACGAATGGCACCATGAGAAAGCCTGATGTCTCTCTTATTTTCTAGTAGTAATGGCGATGTTGAATATATATGATTAATATTAATAATCCGTGTTCTGCTGCTACAAGTCCCACACTCTCCGCACCACGCGGGTTAGCATAGAGATGATGCAAAGCCTTACGCCTACTATAAGACAGAGCGCGGTAGGCGCCACCTATGAGGCTTATCACATTTTCATGATTTCTCCATATAATATTGATTTTACACAAAAAACAACTCCAGAAACGTGTTCTCCATGTCTTTTTATTATTATTTATGCAAAAAAAACATAATGTCATCGCGATAAAATAAAAGATTCAAACCTCCATAGGCACAGTGCTATACTGGGCCTAGCCACAGGCTTGTGTCAATGGCGATAAAAAAAAATGTCTCGAAATGTTCCTGCTTTTGGAAATATTAATATAATTATTAAATATCTATCTAATTAATAATTAATGGTATGTAAATGAGGCCTAAAGTCTCTTCTTTTTTTCGGTATCATTTAAATAATCTAATTATTTCTCTAAGTTATTTAAATTTGATAATTAGTAACGCACCCCTCTGCGGGTTTAGCCATTTTCTAACGCTTACAGAATGGGCCGGCGTATGAAAGGTCAGATGCGTCAGGCGTGCGGCGTAGTAACAGAGACTCCCGTAGTGGGGCGCGACGGTTAACGACGTATACGCGCGCTAGGCCCGGCAAGGAAAGGGTTAACGTGGCGGGTTAGCTCAGAGGCCATGGTAAAGGGCATGTCCACTGAGCTTCCTTATCGTAGCCGTGTTGAACATCTTTGGAAAATCGTGAAAGCCAGTTTGTGTCGGTGTACATTCTGTGCAATGTTTAAGCTATGCACCCCCGTGCGCCTTTATAAATTTTTATAATAGAAGTTTTAGACAAACACAACTCCATAGCAATCCGCAGTTGGTTTTATTGATGGCTTTCATTATGAACAGTGAGTATACATCGGATCTGGGTGATGGGGTCCTCCGGTCCTCCCGTGAGTGACGTCATCAGCTATGACATAGATCCAGTATAAATATGACGAGCGCGGACCAGTCGTTATCATTCTTGACGGATCGGCTATTGAGGCGAGGTCCCACCGCTACTTACAGGAGCGTAGGCCAGGGCGCCACTACTATTGGACTAGGGTCACGGGGTATAGGGGAAGGTGTCACTCCCGCCTTCCTGGGCCCTGTTTTTCAGTCGAGACGATCTCAAGTTGAGACCGTTTGAAAAGCAAACTGTTTTTCAGTTCAGATGATCTCTAGGGTTCCCAAGTGAAATGATCTCCCAAACGGTCTCAACTTGAGACCAGTTGATACTTGTCATAACATATCTTTTCTGATGCTAAAACCTATTCAAATTTGGAAATACTTGGAGAAAAAGGTACTAATAATCTGACATTCCTATATCCCAAATTTCATAGTTTTCCTGTGGTTATTAAGACCCTGATAAACATTCGTCTGAAAATCTGAAAAATGCAGGCACTGCACCACTCAGGCAGCTTGTGTATACCTACTGTAAGGGGCCCCTCCCACCTACTATGATTAAGTCTATGATTAACCCTTTGGCCTCATCAGCGACAAACTGAAAAAATCGTGGAGGCGTCGCCGACAAACCCGTCAATTAGTCAGGTTTTGTCGCCGACGAACTTGCTGCGCGCCTACAGGCTATGACGCACTACAACAAAAAAAACGTTAATCGTAGGGGGTCTATGAAATTCAAACATGTTTGAATTTCGTAGCTCGTCTTAGGATGTCGGAAGGTTAATCGCAGAGCGCGGCAGGTTGTCGCTGCAATAAGGCCTCCGACCTACTACAACGGGTTACGATTAAGTCCCCGACAGCGCCGCATGTCGCTGACGCTGTTGGCGACACGCGGTGCTGTCGGGGACTTAATCGTAGGCCGTCGTAGCCCGTCATAGTAGGTGGGAGGGCCCCCTTATGCTCGTTGTTGTTTGAGCAGGGTGGGGTCAAAGTCATTCCATATTTGCAAATTACAACAACACCCATTCAAAAAGTAAAACATGTCTCAATTTTAGGATTGGATCAAAAAGACATGGACAATTATTCGGTGTAAATATGGTTTAATTTGAATAAGTGCTCAAATCAATAATTCCAGATTGCAGTATCTTGCACCTGGTAGGAAATAATTTTTGAGGATCTCAGGTTGAGATCGTTTTAGCTGAGATCTGCTGTGGCTAGCTGAGACCACGTCTGAAAAACACCTGCAGCCATTGATCTCCCAAATGGTCTCTGCGATCTGATCTGTGTTCACCTGAAAATGGCGGCACGTATGCGTTACTGCAACTACTGCAATCAAAAGCATCATAAGCCCACAGGTAGGGGATGTGAACTGGGGCTTGAGAGAGCAGAGGAGGTGGAAGAAAAACCGAAAATGGATAAGGCGCCCGTTTCAGAGGCTGAGCTGGGATTACGGTCAGACATAAAGACGGCGTATGGTGTAATGTCTGAGCGAATGACTCGCTTAGAGGAGTCGTTAGACACCATATTGGTGGCAGTAGAGATGAGAGAAGGGGCTGCAGAAAAGCGGAAGAAAACGAAATCAATTATCGAGAAGGATTCGGAGTCGGATTACAGGGCGGCAAGTGGAAGGGGCTGGCAGCATACGAGAGGCTGGTCAACTCCACGCAACCGTGACGGAGACGCAAGAGGTCGGCGGTCGGTGATCGAGCCAACTATCAAGATTGTTCACAGCGGTTCGTACTCCTGGGAGCTGTTTCAAAGCCATAGACTTAACCCACGTTTTGAAACAGCTCCCAGGCTGTACAGTGTTTCCAACGTCTCCCGCGTAGGGAAGCACGAACGAAAAGATTATCACATACAGATGGGTATTCGTCCAGGATCAAAAGAGGATCTAGGGGGAAAAACCACAGAGAAAAGGAAGAAAACACCAGTAAGGTCGGGTTATTCTTCAGATACGTCTACCTTAACAAGTACAGATTCGTCCTCCAATGATTCGTCGGGCTCCAGCAAGCAAAAGACAAAAAAAGGGGCATACCAAGAGACAACTTAACGAAAGTTGTATGATTATATTATGACATTGTTCAATTATTGAGGATTCCTTCTTTTAACAGAGTTCTCTCTAGTTCAATGCCTACTGACTGGTTTATATTTCTGATAACGTAAAATATACAAATTAGATGAAGACGCATAGAATCTATGAATGTTTTCCTTTGCACAAGATCCTTAGGGTTAATGACATGCTTTCATAAAAATTCCTTATCGGAAGCAACGGAGAACGTCAATAGAATAATATGCATAAATCTTGAGATCCTGATTTCAGGACCATATTAAAGGGAGAGTGGCTATTGTATTAAAATATATTCTAGCAATGTTCATACAGTTGTTGCCGTTATGAAAATCAACTTCTCACTATTGACATTTGTAACCAAAGAGCGCTCAGATACATGGCAATATCTTAAAGTCATGTAATGTAAGCACCTCCAAAATCGTGTTATTTCATATTCACGAATGACAGATAGAGTCATATTCACCGCTGAGCTAATGGACATATAATATTGCCGAGGGAGGATGGAGTTAAATCATTTTTAGTTATTTCTATGTCCAAGGTCCTTTAGCTGCATCCCATTTTACCTTTTCTTCCCACACAACCTTCATGCCCAGTGTACCATTCTAACTAGGTAAAGTTGTCCTTTTGTTCATAGTATGTATGTCTCTATATATGTTTTTTAAATTTGCTCGAATTGCCTTTAAATCAAAAGACATATTCTATTACATTTGTGTCTACAAAAATGATGAATTATTAAATGATAAAGTTCTTTAAGTATGTAATATGATATCAATTTTAAACATAGAATGTGTTTATCAATTAATAATAATTTGGTTGGTAGTAGTAATTTATTGATTAATAATAGGTTGATATGATAATTGCTGATGATGTATCGAAAGCCCATGCGGACTACGATCATAAACTATGAGTGGTGGGTTGTGCCTGCCCGTACCATTTCTTCTTTCTGATATATATATATATATATATATATATATATATATATATATATATATTGTACAGATATACACAGACGGGGTATATCTTACTATAAAATAGAGATGGCGCCACTGACGGCCCTATCCTACTAGCGCCACCAAGCGCCACCAGAGTCAGGTATGAGGAGCGCGAACCTACAAGCGTCACTCACCTGCCGAAATTTTTTCTGTTCGGACGTACCCCTTACTATCCTCGCAATGTCGCGCTGGTCCGCATTAGTGCGGTGGGTACTACTACTCCTCATGGCGGTATGTACGACTTGTGGCTTTACGTATGACAGGAGAACATACAGGAAAGGATGTCCAAAGTGTCCGGAATCAGGTGAATAGCATTTACAGGACTTGGAAAGAAGTTTACAAGGCCTAGAAAGGAACGAAGGCACCGAAGAAGGCGCCATCGGAGGCTTCGAGTCAAATCCTCCACCTCCTGAGCAATTGCCCCGAGAGGTAATTGCCACGCTCCAATCAGACAACGCAAAATGTCGACATGATGTAACTTCAATACGGAGCGAATTATCGATGCTGACGAGTATGATGGCCGAAATGAGACTTATGGTTATGGGTCTCCGATCTCCTCAAGATAATCAAGATGGCGGCCAAGGACGCGCAAAATCTACCGGCATCCAACATGGCGGACGCGGTGACGGGTTCCACATTCCACAGGTTAATACCTCTACCCCACGGAACATCCAACCAGCAGCGAAACAGAGGGTTTCCAAGCCTCAGATGTCTGACAGCGTGTTGGTTCGGCGTCATTTCGACGGAAGTATTTTTTATATTATATATATATATATATATATATATATATATATATATATATATATATATATATATATATATATATATATATATATATATATAGTGTGACGGAGGGAACCTCCTCTGGAGTACTCTGGTCAGACGCCTCAGGGATAGGAGTATACCCGGGATGGAGGGCCCTCCGATCCTCCGATCCTCCGATCCTCCGGCCCTCCAGCCCTCCGGCCAGATCAATCACTTGGTGACGTCGCATGGACGGGATGACGTCACCGGGCCGTGACGTCAGGAGTGGGGTATAAAGGCAGGAGAGGAGGGGGAAGTCGGCAGTCGGGTTCTGACAGCTGCTGAGTGTGCATCGCCCTACTGCCAGAGGAGACGAAAGCCTGTGAGGCAGAGGCAGCTTAGGGAAAGGGAGCGTAGGCCCAGTCTACCTGCTTGCGTTAGAGTGTCTGTATCCGTAGGCTACTGCAATAAAGCACCATCTGCACTGAACTGTATTTCCTAGTCCAAGCTATCTGTGTTTCCGTTACAATACATCGTTCAAATCGCATTTTAATAAAACGGTCCACCCTGATACGCAGAAGTTGATGGCTCATGCATGCTGTGTGACCAGTATGAAATGTGTAGTCACAGCTTTCATCATCAGCTGAACCGTTCTTCATTTCGCAATTAACCTTTTGTGAATGCATATTCAAAAGTTATGGGCCGAAGGGCCAATTCAGATGAAGAGATGATATTGGATGGGTTTGTGGTGGGAGGGGCGTATGGGCAAAAACGGGCCTAGGTCAGCCGATCGCTAACCGCGGTCCGTTCGCATCCATATGGCCCGAAATATGCATATCAATCGTTGCAGGTCAGAAACTAAGAAAAAGTGCAATGGAAGTAAACAAGAGATGCACATGTCTCACCTATAACTTTAAGCCAACTGGAAATAACAACGAAACAAAGACCGTAAAAATAAGAAACAGTAATGACAACCAAATTGTAACAGGACGTTTACATGTACATGAACGACGATGGCTCACATATATATACGCATGATACATAGTGGAAAAGTCAAATGCCAGTCGCTTATTAGACATGCGTATAGACCTCATAGATGTTATTAGTCCTCTAAGCAGTCTATGTGCACACAACAGACCCATTGAGTCTGGGGACTAGCTGCTAAAGCATCCTTGCTATAGAGGAGATGTTGCTCTCTTATAATAGGCTGTATTCCGTTAAGCCGATTTCACTCTCACCGGGAAACTGGAGAGAGACTTGAGTCAAACTGGTCTACATCGGCAATGCCACATAAAATGTGTGGCTGATGCGGCTCTGAAGCTAGTCTTGACAATGCCTGTTCACCAGGGAGCTGTTTCAAAAGTCGGGAGGGTGCTAAACGAGAGTACTCATCGCCAATGCGAGAGGCTAACAATGGAACTTGAGGCGTCGCTGTCGAGGTGGAGATGCCGCTCTCTATGGGATATTGGTAGTAGTTTTGCTGCCGCTTTGATTTGAGGTGCCGCTCGCTGTTGCCGCCCTCTCGCTTTCAAAATGTAACGTGCCGCTGGCGAGACCTCATTCGACTTTTGAAACAGCTCCCAGTTTCACATCTGCTCCATAGTTCCGATGCCCTCAAGGATTTCAAGAATGGTGGGCATCAGGACTATAGACTGCTGTCTTTATGCCGCTGCACTCGACATGCTCCAGATTTGCTTCAGCGTTGGCCTCCGAATTTAGCCACGTTAGAGGCCAGTCACGCTACAGTCAATCCCCTGAAACTCTCCAATTATGCTAAATCAAGACCTGCGTTTGGAGACTGATATTTAAGTATGTGCCACTCATACTTGGTGACCCTTTCTAAGTGACCTATACTGAATGACCCTTTCTGAATAACCCTATCTGAGTGATAGGGTTGTGCTGGAGACTAGGTACTGGTGAATGAGGAGTGGTGCGTGACTACTGGTTTGTGAGGACTGGTGAGTAAATACTGGTGCGTAAAGACTGGTGAGTGAGGACTGGTGAAGGAATACTGGTGAGTGAGGACTGGTGAGTGAGTAATGGTGAGTAAGGATTGGTGAGTGAGGACCGGTTAGTGAGTACTGGTCAGTGAGTACTGGTCAGTGAGTATTGGTGTGTGAGGACTGATGAGTGAGGACTGGTGAGTGAGGACTGGTGAGTGAGTACTGGTGAGTGAGTACTGGTGAGTGGGTACTGGTGAGTGAGGACTGGTGAGTGAGGACTGGTGAGTGAGGGCTGGTGAGTGAGGACTAGTGAGTGAGTACTGGTGAGTGAGTACTGGTGAGTGAGTACTGGTGTATGAGGACTGGTGAGTGAGCACTGGTGAGTGAGCACTGGTGAGTGCGAACTGGTGGGTAAGGATTGTTGAGTGAGGACTGTTGAGTGAGGACTGGTAGATGAGGACTGGTTAGTAAGAATTGCTGAGTACTGGTGTATGAGGACTGGTGAGTGAGGACTGGTGAGTGAGGACTGGTGAGTGAGAACTGGTGAGTAAGGATTGTTGAGTGAGGACTGTTGAGTTAGGACTGGTAGATGAGGACTGGTTAGTAAGAATTGGTGAGTACTGGTGTATAAGGACTGGTAAGTGAGGAATGGCGAGTAAGGACTGGTAAGTAAGTTATGGTGAGTACCAGTGTATGAGGACTGGTGAGTGAGTACTGGTGTATGAGGACTGGTGGGTGAGGACTGGTGAGTGAGGACTGGTGACTTAGGACTGGTGAGTGACGACTGGCGAGTGACGACTGGTGAGTACTGGTGAAAGAGGACTGGTGAGTGACGACTGGCAAGTGAGAACTGGCGAGTAAGGACTGGTGAGTGAGGACTGACGGGTGAGAACTAGCGAATAAGGACTGATGAGTACTGGTGAGTGGGGACTGGTGAGTGAGGACTGGTGAGTGAGGACTAGTGAGTGAGAACTAGTGAGTGAGGACGAGTAAGAAAGTTTTCGTCAGTTGTTACCAATCAGACTGTGCAGGTCACTCGGTTCTGGCCACTATGTACTGGTCAGAGAGTATATCAGCTGCTACAGGAGGAGGTTAAAAGTTGGAATTTCCAGGCTTTGTCTGGTGCATGTCGGCACTCAAACTGGGCGCGGAAAGGAATGGGATTCTATGTAGGTGTGTGCAAATCGGCTCATAAATCGTGGCAGTGGATGAGAGGTGGAACGATGACTCATCTGGGTGCCTCCTGACAAGTTGATCCCAGAGGCAATCCATTAGAGTTTAGATAATCTAACTGACAAGGGATCAGCAACGATCATTATGAAAAAGGAAAACTACACTGCAGAAGCAGAGAGAAAATTAAACAACTCAATGTTTTACCCTAATATAAATGAACCATTTTTTTTTCAGAAACTGCCAAAGAAATTGATAGAATAATTACACAGATAGGGAAGAATAGATTTCTCAATGACAAACAGGTAGCATTTTTTTAAAGCCCTAGCTACATTTCACCCATCTTATATAAGGGACACAAGGGACTTTTTAAAGAAACTGGAGAAAGTTGAGGCCCCAGATAATGCTCGTCTAATTGCAATGGATGTGGAATCCTTGTACATGAATATTCAGACTGAGAATGGACTAAAAGCAGAAAAAGATATTTTTGAAACTAATCCAAAATGCCTGAGACCAGATAAAGATATTTTGGAACTTTGGTCAGGGGTGGTCATTGCTCCCCCTGGCGCATCCCCCCACTAGCGCACCCTGCGCACACCCCCTCTAGCATACTCCATGCACACCACACACCCAGCCGCCATAACGTTGAATGGAGAGCTCAGGCATTCCTGCCTGGAACGCCCTGGATGCCCTCTTCTGGAGACAGTGTCGAGCCAGATCTGCAGGAGAGACGAAATACGGGCACAAAGGATGCATGATTACAAGGCACCATAGAATAGAGTTTATGGAAATTCATGTAGAAAGCAGCATTATCATAATCCTCGACGTCAGGTGGGCTCGACTGAGGTCGTCGGTGACTAAGTTGGGAACCCCGAGGACATGAATAAACACCAGGGACCTGTTTCAGTAGTTTTGTGACATTAGGCCTAGACAAACATCAACAGGGGCACCAACAGTGCAAGCAACAGCGGAAAATATTTTGTCTGGTTTCAAAACGCATGTCACAGTTGGTGTCAAATATCAGTGGATCGGAGCAGCCAATCTTCTTCATATTTGGGACGATTATAGGTGACATGTATCCCTTACTCGTGCTAAAGTTTCATTGCTTAATTCCAAAGAAAAGTGAGTGAAATTGTTTAATACATTTGAAACCAGACACACCCTGTTTGGGGTCTGTCTTGTCCTAAGTGCCGCGACTTGTGTTGATCTGTCCATATGGTGTCACAGACACCATCTAGACATGTCACGAAACTACTGAAACAGGTCCCAGGTCAACTTGAAGCTTGGCTTGGGCCATCCATCCCTGATATGCACACTCTGCCAGCATGCGGTTGCATGCCCGGCCCGAGGTGAGTACCTGAACGGTTATCGCAAAATACCTCGACCCGAGTGTCTCGGTCTTGGTCGGTCAAGAAAGTATTCAGCGCTTAAATGGTGTTGAGGGCCTCAGCGATGCAGTCTACTGTGTCCTTGACCAGGCACACCTGTCCGGCATATACATACCGACCATCGGTACCCCCAATGCCAGAGAGGCACGGATCTACCGACCAAGGCTCAGCAGAGAAAAACAAAACCAACAATGATATATTGAATATAAGTGGATACAACTACTGGAAACAATGCAGCCTAAGGGCATGCACATCAAATTATTTCCAAAACAAACTGTAGTATTCTCTATTCCATATAGTGCTACTGCATCAAAATCAGTACATTGGTAAGACAAAAATACCAAACATTGCAAAACACATTTCCAAAATATTTCCGTGATGATTCGGTTATTGCATACAGAAAAAACAAAAATCTCATTTTGATATCTAGTTGGATAAAATAAAGTAATAATGGGTAACTCATATTGTAGACAACACAATAAGAGGACGATATTTAACCAGTTAAACTTCTAGAGATTTCAACAAGATGCATATTGATTTCACACTGTGAAAACATCCATCAGCGTTTCATACAGGACCTCCACTGGTTCAGCATTACTACCATGTAGTACCTGTGTCACACCAAATAATAAGATGCTCAAAGTTTTGAAATGTATTTCCCTGGACTGTGCTATGTCCTGTGGGTCTAACACTCATTTCTAACAGTCATGGGGGATTACATGCCCGACGATGGATACCTCCACAGACGACACATTCGGCAAGAGCTCGCCAATCCCGTCTGATTACGTGTGTCGTCTATAGGTAGAGAAATCTGTAGTGTCCTTCAAGTAATCCTGAGCACAAAATAGGCCTGAAAGACACTTTGTAGGATACTGGAACGAGGAGACGTAATGGTTGCAAGTGGTGCCAGATAGTGGTATACTAATTTCACCATTTATTATTATATGTGAATCTAACTAAATAGTACAGTAATTCTCCATCTAACACCTCCAGTTTGTACTTAAATCAAAATAAACATATTTCCTCTAGTTAAAATCAATGAATAAGCTCTTATTTATTATTTTGAATCACCTGTGATACCCCTTTGGATGTCGCTTGCTAGGGGAAGTAAAGAAGACTATGGACGAGGTATCCTGGCCCGACGATACATGATAAAACGCAAATGGACGGGAGCTCATGGATTGTCGGCCACAACTCTCCTTCCCCACGACAATTCAAATAATCAAACCCCAACCGTAATATGACCTCTCCTCGGCCCTTTTCAATCTCGCCGCGCAGAAAATAAAACAGCCCCCCTGATGCAAAAGGTTCTAGTATAGTATAATATAATACTATATATACTCAATTGAAAATTTGATGTGGCAAATAGAAAGTCATGGCATTTATTTACCCAGTTTCAACAAGTTCCACCAGTTAGAAATAGGAAAACTAGTCTGAATCAAAAACCTGATGTCAGAAACAAAAAAAACAGTTATTTTTACACCAAAATTCAGCCAGTTACTGCAATTAGAAATAGGGGAAATGGGCATTATGTACCTCAAGGTTAGTTACCTACCATATGGTGCAATTTCTTCGTTCCTATAGAGTACGTCGAGTGCTCCGAGGTTGGGGTGGGTGAGAGAACTCTCAAAGCTACGCCTCGTCTCCAAACTTAGTTACCTACCATAAATTAAAAACTAGAATTCTGTCGGATCCTTTTGGAGGTTTTTCCTAAACATAGAGACAGAGTGAACCAGGGAGCTGTTTCAAAAGTCGAGTGAGGTCTCGCCAGCGGCACGTCGCATTTCAAAGCGAGAGGCCGGCAACAGCGAGCGGCACTTTGAATCAAAGCGGCAGCAAAACCGTTACCAATACCCAATAGCGAGCGGCACCTCCACCTCGACAGCGACACTTCAAGTGCAGAACTTTGTTTAGATCTCGCTTTGGCACCCGTTCAGCACCCTCCCAACAATTGAAACAGCTCCCTGGTCTAGGGTTGGAGACTGACATGCCAGGAGAGCGAAATCTAACCTGCAATCCTTTCTCCTAACTCTATACTCTATTGCTCTCCTCATCTTATGCAGGTGTCAGCAGTAAGCAAGCAACCGCTCCTGTACGAGGCAAGGAGGCAAAGCTTTTGCACAGCTTCTATGCCTATGGGTGATTCAGTGT
Organism: Alentia gelatinosa; assembly: GCA_950022655.1. NCBI lineage: Eukaryota > Metazoa > Annelida > Polychaeta > Phyllodocida > Polynoidae > Alentia > Alentia gelatinosa. The sequence continues at coordinate 27,330,247 of OX465580.1, read as the reverse complement.
CATTGAGAATGAAAAGCCCAGTTATTTTCACATACATATATCTACCAGCCCAATATATTTCAACTAAATATTGCGGTTAGAAATAGTTTAAATGAACCTCGTGTACCTGTAAGGTTAGTAAATAACATTTGATAACATTCTGGGAGGCCTCCCACTGTTCTCAATGCATTTCTTATATGGATCAGAGCCGATGTTAGTTAATCAAGCACAAACTAGATGACTCATAGAATGATGTGTATTCCTATATAGGACAGAGCCATTGCATGAAACACTCACCAGGTGGTTTATAGTATGATGCTCCTATCGTGGATTTCAGTCAGTTTCCTCAGTTAGGTATAGCTTGGTTATTATATATATATATATATATATATATATATATATATATATATATATATATATATATATATATATATATATATATATATATATATATATAACATACCTAATTTCAGCCTGATATTCCAATTAGAAATAGGAGAACTATACCATATTGAAGATCTGATGTCAAAAATGAAAGCTAATCTATTTTTTCATACATTTACTGAATTTCAACCCGATATTCTGGTTAGAAACTGTAGCAGGCCTATTCTCATGTAACGAGTGCAAGTCCAACTTTAGTCGCGTCCAGGATTCTAGAATTTCCCCCATGTATTATATGGTTATTTTTTCTGATTCTAATGATAGATCTCGTCGAGTGCTCCAGGGGAGTATAGGTTTTATAAGTCAAATATCAATATACTGTTTGAGAGTGACGGTTGGTGAAACTTGAGAACATGCTACGTGGATATTTTGTTGTAACGTTCTATACTTTTTATAAGTAATATATATATAAGGACATGCCAATATCACAGGAGGCAAGGTGGTGGTTGGAAATATTCTATTGAATAATGATAAAAGCCTGTAATTGAGAGTCATCAACATATGTGATCTCAAAACCCCTGTTTTTGATAGTAGTTAGCGTAAAATAGCAGAAATTCTAGTAATATGCATTTTTTAATCAATATGATATTTAACTAAGCAAACTATCATATTAAATTAATTTATGGTAAACGTGATACATATATAAAGTGTATCTTTTTTAGGTATAACATTAATCTAAGCTGATTTACTTTTATTTTCTGGTATTTCTTATTAACGTGCTGCGTGGATGAAACGTGCTAAGTGGATGCCTGAAAACCTTTTTGTTTTATATGGTTGATTTTTTACCATACCAACAGGTGTTTGTAATATTTTTCCCTATGGATATCGCGTTGAACGATTATTTCTTTCCACAATTCGAAAAAATACAAACATTTTAAAAATGTTGTAGAGAAGATGAGGTTGGTGAATATCGTGCTACGTGGATCATGCTACGTGGATCGTACAATATCGCCATATTATCAGTCTATATAACTTAAATGGTCAAATTTGATAAAGGACTTCTCCTCCCCTGACTATGAACATAGGATACCATAACCAACGATATTTCTCACAGATCATTAATTTCCTGCCTGCCTGCCTAGCTATGTCCTTCCCTCCTTGCCTGCATCCCTGCCTGTCTCCCTCCCTGCCTGCCCGCGTTCACGTCTCCCTGCATGTCTCCCTCTCTGCCTGCCTGCCTCCGTCCCTGCCTGCCTGCCTCCGTCCCTGCCTGCCTGTCTCCATCCCTGCCTGCCTGCCTCCCTACATGTCTCCCTCTCTGCCTGCCTGCCTGCCTCACTCCCTGCCTGCCTGTCTCCCTCCCTGCCTACCTGCCTGCCTGCCTCCCTCCCTGCATCCCTGCCTGCCTGCCTCCCTACATGTCTCCCTCTCTGCCTGCCTGCCTGCCTGCCTGCCTGCCTCCCTCCCTGCCTACCTGCCTGCCTGCCTCCCTCCCTCCCTCCCTGCATCCCTGCATCCCTGCCTGCCAGCCTGCCTACCTGCCTGCCTCCATGCGTGCCTCCCTGCCTGCCTCCATGCCTCCATGCGTGCCTCCCTGCCTCCCTACCTCCCTCCCTGCCTCCCTCCCTGCCTACCTGCCTCCTTTCCTCCCTGTCTCCCTGCCTGCTTGCCTGCCTGCCTGCCTGCCTCCCTGAATCCCTGCCTGCCTACCTGCCTCCCCCCTCTCTCCCTGCCTTCCTGCCTGCCTGCCTCCCACCAAACGTCCGACCCACCTACCTACCGACCCACCCACCCACCCATCCGCTGACCAAGCCACCCACCCACCCTCCAACCAACCAACCAACCAACCAACCAACAAACCGACCTACCGACCCACCAACCTACCGAACCACCAACTTACCAACCCACCTATTGACTGATTGACAGGTTGTCCTACCGAGCGATCGTCCTACAGACCGACTGTCCCATTGACCAATCTTCCCACCGACCGATCGTCCAACCGACCGATCACCCTATCGACTGATCAGCCCATAAACCGATCGTACCACTCACCGATCGTCCCATTTGCCGATGGACCCACCGACTGACCCACCAACCAATCAATCGACTCATTGACTAGTGGACCAACCGACTAATCATCCCACTGACCAAATGACCCACCGCTCGATTGACCCACTGGCCAATTTACCCACCAACTGATCAACCCACTGACCAATGGACCAACTGACAGATCGACCAATTGACTGACTAACCTTCCCAATAACTGATCGATCGACTGACCGATCGATCCACTTTCCGATTGAACAACTGACCAATCAACCCACTGACCGATCGACCCACCCACCCTCCCAATGACCGATTGATCGACTGACTGACTGATCTTCCCATAGACTGTTTGTCCCACCTACTGATTGACTCACCGACTGATTGACCCACCGACAGATCGACCCACTGACCTATCGACCAATTGACCCACCAACAGATCAACCCACAGACCAATTAACCCACTGACTGATCGACCCACTGACTAATCAGCCCACCAGCCGACCGACCCACTGACAGATCGACCCACCGATTGATTGACCGATTGACCCACCAACCAATCGACAAACAGACCCACTGAATGATCCACCTGCTGACCAATTGACTAAACAACCAATCGACCCAACAACCAATCGATTGACCCACCGACTGACCAACTGACCAACAGACCGATAGATCTACCCTTCCACCGATCGACTAACCAACTGATCGACTGACTGACCAGACAGTTTGCAGTATACCAAATACTTAATTTGTCGAATACAGCTTGCGTCTTTTGCTCTGTATCATACAACTTATCTGATGTAGGTAACACAACAAAATCATCTGCGTACATGATATAATCATTCCCGATTACATATTTGGAAGATCATTTACATAAATTAAAAATAATAATGGGCCCCGTATGGAACCCTGAGTGACACATAAGTGACACATACTTAGTGACCCTTCCTGAGTGACACATACTAGGTAGCCATTTCTGAGTGACACATACTAAGTGACACATGTATACTTAGTGACCCTTCCTGAGTGACACATACTGAGTAATCCTTTCTGAGTGGCACATACTTAGTGACCCTTAATGAGTGACATACTAGGTAGCCCTTTCTGAGTGACACATACTAAGTGACACATACTTAGTGACACATACTTAGTGACACAAACTAAGTGGTACATACTTAGTGACCCGTCCTGAGTAACACATAGTATGTAACCCTTTCTGAGTAACACATACTTAGTGACCCTTCCTGAGTGACACATACTAAGTGACCCTTTCTGAGTGACACATACTAAGAGACACATACTAAGTGACACATACAAAGTGACACATACTTAGTGACTCTTCCTGAGTGACACATACTAAGTGACCCTTTCTGTCATGTAATGCTGAGCTGGGGAACTGGGTACTGCAGGGAAAGGGTTAGGTTTGATGTGTCATATCACATTATCAGGAAATCTAATTTGGGTTTAAATGAAAATAAGCTCGCCCCCTACCATTATACCTGTCCCTGGTACCCGTCCCAACCAATATGGGTGTGTCACTGCCCCCTTTTGTAAAGGGTTAAGAAAAAAATGTTTTTCCCAATTCATGATATGCACACGTGCTACATAGATAAGTTCCCTGGTCATACTATATATTTCTTGTTTTCATGAATGCCTACAGCAAATTGTGAAATTCTTTCCAAACAAATATGTTAAATATTATATATTAAACATTTAAACCCATAAAATAGTTTCCTCGTCAATTAGAGACTATAATTTTGATAAATACTGTGTTAGCCTATTACCAAAAACGTGCTACATGGAGTAGGTTCAGTGATTAAGGTTTTGTGGATATATAAGAATTGTTTACACATTGGTTTGATCATTCATTTGAAAGTGGAGATGTTACATTAGCATCAGCTGTACTTGACTTTAATTAATTAATTTTCCTGTAAGAACTACAGCAAACGCTTTGTTTGTACTTTCCTGCAATTGGAAAAAACACTGTATTCATGATAGAAAAATTTGAATTATAGCCTAGAAAAATATAGAATCGTAATTTAATGCTGTGAAACAGCATTAATTATAGTATACTACTCATGTTTCGTGATTTTAACCTTTAATTTGTTTTAAAAACATAATATTTTGGGTTTTATCAAAATTTTCTTTATTTTGGGTAAATATCCACGTAGCAGGTTCACATTACAATGCACATATGTTCTGTGAACCCTGGTGCCCACAGTTTTAATATTTAACTAATAATATTTCAGGGAAGGTTGACCCATACAATAGACATTATGACCATATAATTATTATTACCGTCCTCCACGATTTTTATTTTTGCACCCCCTAGACCCATTTGCACTGCTTCTATGAGAATAAATAATTAGTGGAGTGTTCATTGTATGTTGTAATACCTGTAATTTCTCATAGTATGATACACATATACTAAATTTCAACCTGCTACTAAAAAGAAAACTGAATGGAAAAACTTAACTGTTTTCACACATATACACTTTTTTTGACAACTTTCTTTATTCATACTTTTGTTTGGGGTCAGGGCAGTCGAGCAGCGTTGTTTCACTTTAGAGCTAGGTGGCGCGAGTGCCGATCCCTGCTGTGCGGTATGGCCGGCGGACCCGCGGTATGCAAATACTACGGGTTCGCCCGCATTACTTAACTCAGTCACTATATAAGGCTGAGTCCACAGCGGGTTGACAGGACTTCTCAAGGTGCCTCTTTACGGAGTGAACGTCTGAAGCCTCACGTGTTGGTTAGGTTGTGTTGTAGCACCTTTCAACGTTGAAGAGACCAGTATCTCTTCCCGCGCTAGTTGGTACCCAGAAGCACCAACGGATTGTAACACCAAGGAATACCGTAATAAAAGCTCGGTAAACTGAAACAGTCCGGGGTCTGGTTTTGTCTTCATAGTTAAGCGGTAGTTGGTAGATCTAGTATATCCCTCCCCTTTCCAGCGGGTGAAGCCGAACCCACCTGTACTAGCACGGTAAGTACAGGGTAGCGACTGAAGTCTCGGAACCTCTGGTCGGCTGTCGATCGCGGAAAGTGGTAATCCACTTACAGCGACTAGAGGGAACGCTACACATCGTAAGTTATAAGTACAGTTATTCAGCGGGTATGTACGCTGGTTTCTATCAGCTCCCTTATAAAATAGTTCCTATACAACAAGATGTGGTCATCATGGTAGTTGCTCAACGCAGCCTATTCATCCATGGTATATAGATTATGTTTCTCAGATAATGATAATTTCAATTTAAGTAGTGTTAGTATTCTTTCATTTTGTAATAGATTATAGATTATAAATCAATAGGGCTGTATAATATATCAGATCACGGTCGGTACAGATTCTTTATAAGTCGGTGTTGATCTTAATATCGGAAGCATACTATTCAAAGGCGGCTCTGTAAACCACTCGCGGTTGACGTCGTAATACACTCGCTAGCGCTCGTATATTACTACGCGTCAACCGCTCGTGGTTTACGGCCGCCTGTCCACAAAACCATCGATTTTGAGAAAGCCTTTGATTCTGTGTCATGGGATGCCATTTATAAGGCTCTGTCCCTCTTTGGGTCTGGAGAACAATATATGGATTGGATGGAGATCATATATAAAGATATCGAAACTTGTGTATCCAATAACAGTAACCATTCTGACTGGTTCCTCCCTTCCAGGGGAGCTAGACAACGATGTTGTATTTCGCCATACTTGTTTATCTTACTTGTGGAAATATTGGCTATTATAATATGTGGAGATGCAGGAGTTAGGGGTATAAAGGTGGGAAACTGGAGAGTAAAACTATCTAAGTTCACCGATGATCTCACAGTCTTGGTGTGGGATGTGGACTCCATCCACAGGCTATTGGATGTCTTGGAGAGATTCCGTAGATATTCAGGGCTTAAGATCAACAGGGAAAAATTATATGTTATGGCTATAGGAATTCCTCTAGAGGAAGTCCCACTACAGTTATTGAGAAGCAAAACTATTTTTTGAATCTTGGGAATTCATTTCTCAAACTCTACCACTCAGGAGGATTGTTATATGTCAAATTTCGATAGCAGCCTCCAGAAGTGTAGGGATTTATGTGGTACATGGTAAAACAGACAACTTTCCCTGAAGGGCGAAGTCACTGTAGTCAACACATTAGTTATACCTATCATGTTATATACCATATCAGTAATTTATATGCTTCCTCAAGTCTTTAGAGAATTTAAAAACATTGTTAACAGGTTTATATGGCAAAGCAACACAAACAAGGTTGCCTACTCCATGATGATCAAAGGGATTTCAGAAGGTGGATTGAACCTCCTGGAACTTGAGTCAATGTATGAAACCTCTAGAATAAGGTGGATTAATAGGCTTTTGAATACAAACAACCCGACTTGGTCGGGTATGGTTCGATATTTTCTGGGTAGGTGTAACCCGTACATGACATCTATATTAGATACTTTCCGGTTCAAAACGGCCTTGGAGAATAAAGGTCCCCAATTCTATGAAAATCTACTAGACATATGGTACAAAATATACTTAAGATACCCCTGTGAAGAGTTGGACTGGCAATATGAGCCACTGTGGTATAATGAATTTATAAAACTAGAAGGACTAACAGGTCTCCAGAAGCAATGGTCAGGAGCAGGGATTACCTGTGTATGAGACATTATTGTAGATAACAGACTTATGTCCAATGAAGAAATAATAATGAAATGTGAAAGGTGAATTGTAATTTTCTTACATTGTATCAAATACGGAGATCCATTCTGTGGCTTGCAAAATGTTCTTTCATGAAAGTCAAGGAGTTGATTCAACCAATCTTCATAAGGGAGCGTACAATAATTATGGCCCGGGGGGGGGGGCACAGTTTTTAGGGGGGGGGGGCCAACTTTTTTGGGGGCATTCCCATGGGGGGGGCCAACTTTTTGTTTGGTATTCCAATGGGGAGGGGGGTGCAACTTTTTTTTTGGTATTTCCATGGGGGGGGGGGGGGCCCAAATTTTCCACTAATTCTGTCGTGGGGTCGACGTTTTCAGCTAAACATGGAGGCAAACTCCCATATTTGTGTTCAATGACAAAAATTGATGTTATGAAATGAATTCATATCATATCACAAGAAATCAGCTTAGTTGTACAACTATAATAATGATTAATGCACAAGGTAACTATAGTTGTCTCACTCCCTGGAGTTCAGTTTCTATGGTCACAGTCTTGTTTGCCTATTCGATATGGGTGTCCACCCTCCCTCAGTCTGACAGACTTATGTGGGGGAAGACAACAATGGACAAACACTAACATTTGTCCCAGAATCAATGCAGTCTCACAAGATCATTAGTTTTTTTCTTCAATATTGATGAATTAAGAGCATATACTGCAACATCAAGTACTACAAAATGCGGCTGTTGCTGCTTATTTCAATAAGATTACCATATTTATGGAAGAGCATTGAGTACTTAAAGGGGTTCTGCATGCAAGAAAATGGGACTTCCTTCTGAGGGCCACACCATAGATTGATCCACTCATTCCAAAGATCCCTCACGCCATGCCAGACTATAACAAATTGCCAGAACATCTGTATTTGCATGTCAATGATACTGCTACCAGAAACAGTGAAGGTCCTTTGAGATTCTGCAAGGGAGCCTGATGACTATGAATTGATGGCACAAATCAAGAAAGCAGTTGCTGCTGGATATTTGAATGTGAACAACCAAGTCTCAATAAGTGACTTCATTGAGAATTAGGTTCTAGGTAGTCAAGCTTTATGATTGATTATATGGGTACAGGAGAGATGGGGGCTTCCAGCAAGACTGCTAGCTGCCAACTACAGCCTCAATTTGGCAGGGGTTGATTCACTGATTTCGGGTAAGAACATTAGCAGAATCTTACAATTCAAATCATGTATATGATTCTTACAGAATCTTATAATTCAAATCAGGTATATGATTCAAGTTCATATGTTAAAAGCAGGACACAGAAACCTCTCATATATAGGCTCTCCAGGGACTCTCCTGTAAAACTGGCCAAGGAATACCTAAGGGCTGACATTATCTGCTATTGGCTGCCAGTGGTGCAACTGCGAGCACCTCTCCAACAGAGTTGACTCCAGATGGCAATGACTGACATTGAAACTGGCCTCCACATGGTGTGTGTTCCAGTCCTGCTCAAGACTCCCCCATCTTTTTTGCATCAGTGCTGTTCCATCAACAACAGCTGTTCATTTGCTACTTGTTTCATTTATTTTCTTTTTTGAGCAATTTTTATGAAGTGAATATTGTGTGTACCATCACCAAATTTGGTGGTACAGCCATTCTCCCACTCGGGCAGTAGCCCCTTACTCCTCATTCTAATGGCAGGTGTCAAGCCAAATGAGCAGTAGGTACTGTGTAAGTAATTGGTATAACCTGACCGGGGTTTGAAGCCATGACCTACCATGCTTAAGGTGAACACCCCTACCACTTAGCTACTGAGATTGGTCAAAATTTGGACAAATGACTGACTGTAGCTGGGTTTGTTCTAAAGCAAAGAAGGAAAGCCTTATGGAAAAAATGCCACATCAATTAGGCCTCCTCTATGCTTTTACCCTATTCCGATGGGGGGGGGGGGGCGATGTTTTTTTTTTTTGACATTCCAAGGGGGGGGGGGCCAACTTTTTTTTTGGTATTCCCATGGGGGGGGGGGGCCAACTTTTTTTTTGGGTATTCCCCATGGGGGGGGGCAACTTTTTTTTGACCGATCGGTGTTAGAAAAAACTGTGCCCCCCCTGGGCGATAATTAATGAACGCTCCCTAAATGATTCATTTTCTGAGGTGATAAATATTTGAAGCAGTGGAAACAAGGCTATATACAGAATTGTTAATTCGTTTCGCTCTGATATTCCCAGAGGACAAATTTACTGGAGTAGGGAATATCACTTGTCATAAGTGGATGATAAATTGTGGTCAACCATATTTTTAAATGTATATCGGGCTACCAGAGAGACTAAGCTTCAATCCTTACAGTTTAAAAACCTGAACGGGGTTATCCCCACTAGATCTTATCTGTTTAAGAGGAAAATCAGGGACTCTGAATTATGTGGAGACAAGGACACGTTAGAACACTTCTTCATACAATGCCCCATAAACCATCATTTTAAAAAATCCTTGTCTACATGGCTGTATGATACCACAGGGTGTGATAGTGATATTTCAATGGTCAGCATATTGCTAGGAGAGCAAAAAAGGTATTATATGGCTAAATGGAGGACTGATAGGTCCAAGGCTGGTCTCCTTACAACAGGGGTCGGCAGGATTTCAACAAGAAGGGGTCACAGTAGGCATGCTGGTGTCTCGGGGGTGGCCTGCTTAGATGGCCTGTTTACATGCTCGATGTTTTTCCGAGCTATATTGCTATATATGTGTGCATGTATGTATATATTTCCCCCCTTCCATATATTTGTACATATTGGGGTTTGGTTTTGGAGGCCTTTAGCGGCCATTCCGGCGGTTCCAACCGCGTAATCAATGCGAGACATATAAAAAACGCTCTTGAGGAACCGGTCGACGAAGGAGACGGAGGGACTGCAAATTTACGGAGAGGAAACTTGGCGCCTGACTCGTCTGGCCTATCCGGAGGCGAACGGCACCACAGTAGACTCGCTGTGCCGGGATAGGTTCATCGAAGGGCTAACCCCGCACCATGGAGGAGATCCCCCCCCCCCCCCCCCCCCCCAAGAGAGGCAGAAAACGTCGGGGTGACGGAGGCTTCCACGGTTCTGGGAAACTAAGAGGGACCCCTGGTGGGAATAGTCTAGGGGTCCGGAGGGAGACGGAGGGGGGAGGGGGGAGACAGAAGACCGGAGGGCCGGGTATGGTGGTGATGGGGCAGCTGGGGCGGCGGCCACTACAACTGCTCATCGACACCAAGCTACGGTCAGTCTGCTCTCGACTAAATGGTGGGACGAAAACGGAGAGGATGGAGAGTTGGGGGAGGCTCCCCGCCCTGCTTCCTGTGCAGACGGGAGACCCCTCAAGGTAAGTGGCACCCTCCACAAGGAACTGACAATAGGGAGAAGGGCCACGGTTTGGCCGTAAAGATAATCTTCACTGAAGAAAGAGGAGATGGCGCTATTTGAGGAGGGAGGAGTGTGGCGGAGGGACGAAGCCGGGTAGGCTTGCGTGCCACCTCTGCCAGGGTACTGGCAGACGGCCGGAGAGGGGAGTGGGAATGTTTCCTCCGGCGGAGTGTTCCCCTGGTCGGAGGATCCTCCGGTCCCGGTTACTCCTGCGTGGAAGGAATGACGTCACAGGCCCGTGACTTCAAGAGTGGGGTATAAAATAGTGAGCATCAGACGAGGAGGGGCATTCAGATTCTGACAGCCGTTGAGTGCACACCTGCACGCTACCTAGATACGAAAGCCTGATAGGCAGGATTGATACTTACCTGAGGGTAGGCCCAGCTTACAGAACGCGTTAGCACCACTGTATCTGTAGGCTACCAGAATAAAGCACTATTTGCACAGAACTGTATTTCCTTGTCCGAGTCATCTGTGTTTCCGTTACAATATGTATATGGTATTTCCAACACTTTCCATACAGATATATTGGTTATTGGTGAGGATATCTGCTGGAGATTGATACCTTCTCTCTTTGATATCAAGTGGGTCATAGTCAGGAGCAGACAAAATTTATTGCTATGACAACACCGGCGGCCAGGGAACTGGAGGAGGGGAAGGGGGAGGGGCAGGAGGAGGTCTAGGGTTACAGGGATCGGTTTGGGGCCATAAACAGGAGATTCTGTTCATAGTGGACAAGTCTTGATTCATGGGCCAGTCAGAGAAGGATACATACTGTAATGAACTTTATTCTGATTGCGTTTAATGATTTGATAAACGTTCATAATCAAAGACTTGAGCAAGTCATGGGGAGAATATGTTCTGCCTATCCTGGAATGTTTTCCCTACAAAGGGGTTATGGTCTACGAAGTGCTATGGAAGACTATGGAACTGAGCCAATTTTTTGGGAATGAGTTTTCATAGGGGGCTTACCCTCTCATCTTTATTTGTATTACAGGGCTCTAGCATTGACAGTTGCTTGGCTGATGGGTTCTTGTGTGTTGATTTTTTTCAGCCTACGCCTCGGGTTCCTTCGTAAGGCCTTGAAGTACGGGGCAGAGGTCATCTGGGACAGGCCATCGCAGGAAGTGCCTCTTTGGGTAGGCCTCCAGAGAAGGTAAGCCAGATGACTGGGGGTCTTGGATTGGGTGCACCTGAGCCCGCTGGTGCTATGCATGATGTGACCCCTACACCTTGTTCTATGGATGACTTAAAACAAGCTCTACTTATTCAGGGTTTGAGTGATGATGGAACAGCCTTATACGTGTAGTCCTGAAGACTATCAACGAAGAAACAGTATGACATTGCTTTAAAAAAGTGGACTTTATTTGTGTTGAGGCTAAGATTAAGCCAAATAAGCCTTCGGTTATTGATGTTATGCACTTTTGTGCTTTATTACCTAAGCAGGTATTCAGTTATTCCACAGTGAACACGGCTAGAAATGCCCTTTCTGCTAACGTTGACAAGACTGATGGAACGTCGGTGTGTGGCCATGGAATGGTTATGCGACTGTTAACAGGCGTTTAGAATGCTCAACCCCTGAAGGCCAAGTACCAACAGACTCGGGATGTTAATACAGTTTTGAACTTGTTGAAAAGGTGGTTTTCTTTGAAGTTGTTGGATCTTAGACGGCTTACTCTTAAAACTCTTATGTTATCTCTGGCGGCGGCTCAGAGAACACAGACTTTACATGCTCTTGATGTTGATGCCATTTTGGAATGATGAGGATGTTGTTTTAAGGTTAAAGACGTTAGTTAAGCACAATAAGGAGGGACAACCTTTAGAACAGATTTATGTTGCTAAGTTCAGGGATAAGAGACTTTGTCTTAATAGGGCACTAAGGTCATATTGCAATGTCACCAAGCAGTGCAGGGGAAGCCATACATAGTTATGGAATACACTTGGTAAAAATCCTCACCCTGCTTCGAAAGATACTGTGGCGAGGTGGATCAAGACCACTATGCTGGAGGCAGGCATTAACACTGTGGTGTTCAAGGCTCACTCTACTAGGGGAGCGGCTACATCCAAGGCTGCCCTAAGGGACTTGCTGGTGCAAACTATTCTGAGGAAGGCTAGGTGGACTAATGCCAATACATTTGCCAGGTTCTACGAACATGCACTAACCTCAGATGATACTGCCTTCCAAGATACCGTCCTTCACACAGAGAAAGTCATCTTGACTACCGACAACCTGCGTACCTTTCTACTGCTTGTTCCCAGTGCATGCCGTAACTCTGTTGCAACAGAGATACGGCATGCGCCGGGTACAAGCAGTATTTAACACATCCAGGAGCACAGGTAAACCACCCTAGTGAGCAACTCACCAACAAAAGGGCAGGGGAGACAACAGTATTGGGGGGAGAAAGGGCTGTTGGTCAACCTGATGACCCAGTATTAGCGTAGACTTTAGGTCAAATATCACCTTTTACCAAGGTAAGTCTTGGCATACCAAGGTAAATCTTGTTTTACTAAGGTAAGTCCTAAAAATTATTACATAGCTGCATTAGTTTCTTAATGCACTGGGTTGGAAAAATGGTATCGATGTATTTCTGTTGAAAAACCGGTATATTTGGCTGGTCTTTCAGCTCCAGCCTCCTTCCTATGCTTCAGATAGGTAAAACTATGGTACCCAATGATGAGGCCGATGAGAAAATCATATAGACATAATGATCACCACTCGTGATTTTTGGTCTCGGATAGCATAAGGTGCAAGCGATGTTCTCATGTATATGAGTACATCATCCCTTTCCTTTTCATATTCATAATTGCTGTCTGTCCTAAAGATAGACATGTTATCATGGGAGAACAGTTTTTAACTACTGAAAGCTGAATCAAGGATCTAACAAAAGCAAAACATAACTCATAGCATTTTCTATGTGATTAGATTTATTTGATGGATTTTTTTTCTTCATTTTCTCACATAAAAACCGCTCCAAACAACAACGAGCAGTAGTACAGCGGCAAAGTGCTAAACCGTAAAATGGACCTGTAGACGTACTAGGTCTACACGTACTAAAACTCTCGAACATTATTCGTTACTACCCCCCTTTGCCAGGCAATTACCAAAGGTATCGTGCCTGAATAATATTCCCTTTTTGCATTGATAACGTATTGTTCCGTAAACCGTCTGTGCAGTGTGACCAATTGGCTGATAGAACGTATTTGATAAATCGAACAGTCTCCTTCGTGGCAAACTTTCAATTGCCTACCAGTGATCTATTGCTGCTGACGTAAAAGAAAAAGCTAGTTCTCATGCATGATAATTGTGGGATGACGCGGGACCATTAGCATAACCTAAAACACACTACCTCCCCCCCCCCCCCCCCCATCGAAATCTAGTAAAGCGTTAAGTTTATGATTCTTGCAGAAACTGACTTAAACATATGCTTATGAATGCCCCCCCCCCCCCACCCCTCCAACAATAACAAAAAATACATCAATAACAAACCCTCAAAGCTTCAATCGCAGCGCGTCTGAGAGCAGACACCCGCAATATACCTCCACACTCTCTCTTCCCCGTTCCCCGGAGGCATCGTTTACAGTCGGGGATATTTTAATACCACGATGACCTCCTATTAGTTATACAAATAGATCAACGTCAGAGCAAAGAAAGCTATTTAGATAAATTAGTGTTTTTCGCTCCCTAGGAAGAACCGTTTGTTAGTGATTGATGACACCTGATGATACAGGTGGGCCGACTAGTGGTTAGCGGAAAGTGGTCCCTCTCACGTAGAGCGTACTCTGTCACGGTAGCAACGTGCATGCGTCTACTACGTGATCATCCCTCTAACATTGGATAAGTTGGATCATAGTAATGAAAAACAGAACGATATAGCGGTCGTTGACTTAGAGCGGTGTTATGCCTAGATATATTCGTAGGGGAAAACACACAAACAATCTAATGCTGTTATCGTAACAGAAAGAGCGGAAGAGGAAATCACACAACGTTACGTGTGTCTAACTTCGTATTATCCAGCGTCGCTCACCGAGAACATTTAATACATGTACCTACTAGCGAACGAAAACCAGCTTCGGTTATAAAAGCAAATCACAATAGACAAATCACAAGTTACCGGTTCGAATATAATGATAATATAGCTTTTTGTTGAAACGATATCTACACATGCTGTCAACATAAATAAAGAATAACAATGGTACTGTAAAGGTCGGCTGACGGTCGGTGTGTTTCCGGACTATCGAGCACGGCTAAACCCAATCCACATGCAGTAACTATATTTGTTAGTAGCTCAGATAAGACAGAGGAGGGCGGATCACAAGGTGCTGCCATCCGTCAAGCACTCAGTGGATCCAGTGAAGGGCTGACAAACGTAATTTAAGCCTGTAAGCTTCTAACGTAAGGCGACAGATTTAGGGTATCTGAATTAAATCTGTTCCGAGTTGTTTTCGTGTTTAGACGTACAGAATACGATGTATTCTAAATACCCGCAAAAAACAACGAGGAGATTTCATTCATCTCCTTATTATTACATTCCGGATAATTATTGGAGATGCCATTTCATTACGTATGGTTTTCAATGAGAGCAAGTCACGTGGTGCAGAGGAACAAACTATTTTCATTCTTACCGGCGTCATGAATGCTGACCGGTAATTGTGAGACATTCGTGCACAGGTATATAATAATATAAGATCCCACCTCTTGATGCGCGAATAGGGAACGGTGAATAAACATCACCAGAGGTAGAAACAATAAGTTAAATTCGCATTTTATACACGGACTCGAAATCAGTTAAAATCAATAGAGAAGCGGTCTCGACCAATAATTCATTCAAAATGTATGGTAGGCACCTGTTGTTTCTTGGGAATTATCCTGGGTCATACTGCTGACATCTCTAAGGTATTCAAGTTATACAAAAAACGGATCAGTTACATAGATGAAGTTGTTGTTTGTGGAAGTAACATGCCAAACGTATCCACTTTTCACAGTTTGTAGATGCCTTACAAAATCATGCTATCTGGGGCACCAATAATAGGAAGATCTGAGAAACTTGGACAATGTATAACAATCGACGTCAAACTGTTTGTATGCATCGTCTTTAGAATTCCAGGACAACAATTACATAACAAATGAAACTCAGCAGCGTCTATGAATACCTCTAAACTCCCTCCTTTTGATATTTTCAATACTGCTGACTGATCACAGTAAAAGCTTACCAGCATATGTGAGCATTCATATAATCTCCATACTATGTGTCAAGGTGCTACCTTTTACTGAGGCGTTTGCAAACATTCCATCGTAAACGCCAGCTGGAATCTACATGCTGCTGGCAGATATAGAATCTGTGGAGACTTATTTGAGGTTCCTTTAGCATCAACGTCAGCTATGACCAATGACCACAGCAGATTTTGATTTTTAGTCCACTAAAATACCCTTGTGTTGGTGCCACCAAGTATTAACACTCACTATATTAATCAATCTAACGCGGCTAATTGACATTCGATTCCCTTGAGAGTATGAATTATCTCAGATCCTTTGTGTTCTACCGGCATATCGCTGGCAGGACGTTTTGAGGCGTGGTCAATACCACTTCACTAATCATGTTCCCCTCAGGCTTTATTTGCATCGGCAAACAAATTCTTCATGTCATCAAGGGCTTTCGTAATTTGTCGGCCGAATTCTCTTGAACTCTGAAAATGTTAAAAGTATAGAATCAAACCTGGTCTTTGAAAGTGGGAGATAAAATACCAGGACTCTGTTATGTATTCAAGATCATAAAGTGTTGTTGTTTTGAGCTTCGATGTATTGATAGTGGCAATTTCGACTTGCTGTCAGATGGATTTGGTTTCAGATATTCTATTTAGATCTATAAGATAATGTGACCGGATTTCTCATATCCTGTGAACCGTTCATGCTCATATACCATAGATATATAATACAACAGTTGAGAAAGCTCCGAATATGAGACTTGAGTTAGAGAGTCGGTTAAATGTGACTAACATATAACGGTAACACATTGTCTTGTTTACGTACCGTTGTGGGACATGACCTTTTGGAGGAAATGTGGTAGAAGATTGTATCCTCCCCAGCAATTATGTAGGAAACGCCATAGCCATCATCAGCGACCTGTGGTAGAGATCATGATAGGGTAAGCTATGTTACAGGAAAGGCGGGATATATCAAACGGCAACTTAGCATCAAGCCCTACTTTATTACACTATTTAGAATATTAGGGTTCTGATATATATTGTGTGTGTGGAAAAAGAACATGTGTTCGTCAAGAACTGGATTTTATTTTAAAACAGCGACACTTAGACGGCGCATCTCGCAGTTTATTGAACATATATTGAGAAATGCGGGGAATATGTCTGGAGGACACGACTACCGGTGAGTTAGTTTCAGACAGGGTAGTATACGAGATTTACACACAAAAATATAGAAATATGGTGTGCTTGTGGCAGGGACCAACTGGTCAAACGGCAACAGCCTGGACCGACCACACCCATAAAATAGTGTATAACTTCAGCCGAATAGACGCAATTCAGTCCATATCGCATTAGGCGCGGGCAGGAACCACAACGGCGACAATACATGCTATAGGCTTATTATATTAGTGAATGGCGGATTACACGCAACGACTGAATGTTCACTGCGGGTCATTATTATTATGGGACAAGGGTGTTCTGACAGGAATAAGGCATTACGTAATCTCAATACGAATGACAGGCCATATAATGGAAGCTTTATCAACGTGCTACAGCTAGGTCTAACGGAGTGAGGAATTTGATAGAGTACCATATCTGCAACTGTGGCAGTTTGGATAGCCACTGCAAACACCATTAACCCCCATGGCCATTGTATAGGAAACTTATCGAAACCGATTGAAAGGTGTTGAACGGGTGATAGGAGAGTCGCTAAGGTGAAACTAAAGCGGTTTTTGAATGTGAAGGGCGTGGTTAGATAAGTCCCTAAGTCCCCATTAAGCGACCGTCTTTTCAAGGTTTTAGTTCATAGTGAGAGGTGGAAGGTGTTTATAGATCGTCCTGATATGACCAGGACCCGATAAAGCCAATGTACTGTCGTCAAAGGACAACATTGAATCAATTACATTTGACACAAATAAACGACCGATCGTTGTCGGCTATCGGATCTGTAGAGTGCGACCAGCGCGAAGCAGTTCCGAGGAAATGGTTGGCACATTCCGATCTGTGTTGATCGGGAAAGTTGATGTCTTTTGGTTTTTTTTAGCTTCAACTCTACGAGGCTGCCTACCTCAAAATATCACTAATAATCGCCAAGCCTTTATTTAGTTTTTTTCATCCTACCTATATTAACGATGGTGGTGTCTATGCTACGGTAAGCATTTAATTTGGGACAAAAACATTGAATAGGAGCATACTCACCGGCCCGAAGCCTCCGCCTGCAGATATAAGCTCTGGAGTCTTTGTCAAATCCAATTTGTCTGTCTGTTGGTGCGGTGTCTGAAAAGGGAAATAAAGATGAGGAAATTACATACACAAGAAAACTAGATGAGAACATAATAGATTTCCATACTAATGTACATATTCAGTTACCCGTATAAAAAAGCTTTGTTGCTGTATGGTAAAGAAAGACTTCAATGATCCCTCTTGTCTACCACTAGGAAATTTTACCCCTTAACAAATAAAAGGAAATTACTCCTCAGAACAGTCTCAGTGAGAGGTCTACTGGAACTGGACCAGAGGGAAGGGTTCGTTTGTGTAGTTTAACGTCCAATTTGTCCAATTAGCCTTAGAGAAAGGGCTGATGCTTGCTAAAGAGAGACGGAGATGGAGACAAAGAGGGCGAAGCTTACTTGACTAGTGGACAGCCGCCACGGCTCTGACAGGACCTCCTTCAGGAAGGGTGAATCTATGCCCAGGTACTTGGATACGACGTACAGACAGAAGAGGTGGCGGTCGATGCCCTTGCCGGTCATGGCGTTCCGGTAACCCCCTTGATGAGCCTCGGCGGCGTCCTGCAGAGCTTTTATTAAATACGCACTCTGAAAGATAATAAAATGCCGACTTGTTAAATGTGTACCGGTAAGTATCAAGAGAGTGAGCATCACGGTCAATGCTTATCAGGAATATTTAATATAAGCTTGGCCCATTGTGGATACGGGTTTTCGTGGTAATATCTTGTTTACTGACGTTAAGACTATCTGGTCTAAAAGCTATTTTCACAGAAGTTAAAAATATACACATAAAGTTTTATGAAAGATATACAAAAAAACAGAATTACAACAAAGATAAAGGCCATGAGAAAGATATATAAATATCTGAAGGGAGAAAGGAAATATATGTGACCCTGAATACTGGATACGCAAATCTGAAATTTTAATCTTCAAGTTAAACCACAGTCCTTCTCCTCCATTGACAACATATTCCTTTAACAACACTCTTAAACCTCGAGAGTTAGATGCAAGTGGTTCCTGTTGAGGCTTTGATAATTTTTATGAAAGCTTATCGCACGTTTCTGATGTCCTTTCAAACTGTATTGATCAGCCTATCAATATTGACAGCGCTGATGTGGGATATTTACATGTATTGGTCAGTCAACTCACTTTCTGAAGATCAGAAAGTTGACACTTTCGGCAGCCTCACGGTAGCTTTCGGTAACCTGTCAGCCGCCTCTCAGTGACCTGGTCCCCCCGCGGCCCAGTTGACTTGAAGTGTTGCGGACATTTGACCATTATACGTACATGCATGCATATTATTAACCTTACCGTTTTCGTTTTATCTTCCATGGATTTACAGAAGTGTGCAGACTCGTTAGTACAGGAGCGTACTGTCTCTGTTCTTCCCTCACGGTACAGCCGTGTCATGGAGGCTTCATATGTTAAACAGAACTTCCCGGCATTCTGCAAGTATGCATTGTAATCATAAAGCCTGTGCATAAGCATCAAATACATGAACTTGAAACTTCTTGTCAGTTGGGGGAAGAAAGAAAGTTGGAAATATTTTTCATGTGAAATTTGCTGCCTAAAAGAGACCGAGAAAATGTAGGAAACAATGTGTCATCTTTGCTTTACAAAAGGAAAAAGAATTTTATATGCTGAACATGAAAAGGTGATTTCCATGTAAAAGTGCTTTAGCAGGCGCTAAAAATTGGTTACATTAAGACATCGGTTACATGAAGAAAAGAACCGACCTATCAAATCTACTTACATTTTTTTTAAACACATGTATATAGTGAAACAGATTGAGATCAGCGTATGATTAGTGGCCATTAAAAGAATGTAAAACACAAAGATAATGTGGAAAATTTAAATTGTGCTTACAGCAAATCCTTGACATTCTCTACTTAAAAGAAGTCGACATAAACATGACGGTTGGGTTGGGGACTGAAAACGTAATGATAATACATGGCACATACCCTATAGTAGGCGAGCTGCAGCGCCATCTGGATGAAGGCATCGGGACTCATGCGGCACTTCTTCATGAAGCCCTTCCCGTAGGCGTTGTGCGTGAGGAGATGTAGATCCACGTCCTCGGCCAGCCCGCGCGCCACTGTCAAACTGTTCTCAATGATGTCACAGCACTGCAAAACACAGGCACCACAGCTCAGTGCATGTCTCCCGTCACAGGTGTGGTCACAAAACATTGGAGCTGTTCCGTTAAAAGGTTGTTGTTTTTTTTAAAGAATTTTATTTATCCTGGGGGATACATAGGCATGTGAGCCTTTTTGAGTGGATCTCCCAGATACAGGAGTTACAGTAATTTCACCTTATTTTTAAGCAAAGGAGATAACACTGACCATATACAGTCATGGTCATAGCGTAAGTTTGACAATATCATAAACTTACGGGCGACCACAATTGTCGTCCACCGCATGGTGATTACAAATGACATGTGGTTCATATGACAATGTGAAGTAAAGTAAAAACATTCACCTCGTTAGGGATGTCCCACTGCAGACGGATGGGGTTGGGCGGCTGGAACTCCATTTCACCCTTGGTGTGACCGTCATCGCGGTATCTGTTATAGAGAAGGTCATCTGTGTTAGAGCATTAGCACACCTCTTTAGTTTAGTAAACACTGTAAGCTAGAATCCTGCATATAGATATAGCGCAGGATATTCACTTCTCAGATGATTACTGTAAATGCTGCGAAATTTCGAAGCGGTCATATACATCAAAACTAAACTAAATATATAATTCCGCATTTCAAAAAAGTAAAATAATTACATAATTATATACTTATAATTCATAAGGTTGACAAGTACATGTACTATCAAAGAATACTTATATTCACATAGTAAATTAAGGGAGAAGAAGGACCTTATCGCTACTTCTATTGAGTTATGTCAGGGTGTTAAGCTAAGGCAATCTTCTAAACTGATCTACTTACTGAAAGGAAAGGACTACATCTAGAAATTCTAGCACTTACGTCATGCATACTAACATGCTAACACATACTGGGGAACTTAACAGATATATAATCTATTGTCCATTGCCCAATACGGAAGTAGAGATACCCCTCCCATCCCCCCCCCCCCCCCACACACACACACCTTCCACCCCCGACTTTAGGTACTCATGAATACCATAAACTAATGAAGTGTTATCTATAGAATACGTTTTAAATTGAATAAATCTTCCCTGTAAATGTATTTCAAGATGATTACTATATGATTCATTGAAATTAAACACAACTTCTTTAGTGCACGCTTCAATATCGCATGAACTTAAACTACATCCGCAAACACTTATTTGCCATTATGTCTTAATATGGTAGGTTTCCAATGTAACGCAACAAAGGAAAAGAAAATATCAAAGGAAAACCACACCAAAACTCTAACAAAGATTCAAACAAATGGTGGGAGAAGGTGTTTAGTTTACCCCATGTTAAGATCATCGACCATACTGCTCTCCCAAAGGTGGCCAATAATAGGAGCGTCGGCCCTGTAGATTTAGTGCGCGAAGGCACAATCACACACAAACACACGTTTACACACATGCACGAAAGTCAGTGAGCGGTAAGGATATGGGCAGACGTACGGATTATTGACAGGTGCACAGGTTAACAGGCAGCGGTATAAAGCAGGGTAAGCAGTCACCAAAAGCAAGAGTGACAATCACGCAAAAGGAAAAGTAAAGAGAAGAAAGAGGACAAATAATTAGATTATAGCTTATATAAACAGACATAAAAGAAAGCAAGACAATATATACAATGTTTATGGCATATTTACACCAACAAATATCTAATTTGGTAATGGGTGTCCTTGGCCGTAGGTAGAAGGTTATAGTTTGTACGCCAATACAAAACGAGCTGTACATATGACTCAATGATTGCAACAGTGGCGCCAACTATCACCAGAGCAAGGCATTAAATAAGAAAAACGAGGCCACCTAGCAGGCTTTCCCCGTGTGTTCTGTTGGTGCTGGCCTGACTATTTAAACACAGGTGGTTGTAGGAAATAAATATGCCATGTCAATTGGGTTGGGTTATGTGTGAGGCATGAGATGAAAAAAACTTAATACCAGAGGGAAAAGGATTATAATGAATGATGATGAATAGGTTAATGAACTAGAAACGTGAACGCAAGCCCGCAAGCCACGGCATTTATGCTCATTCTTGCAAATCGAAGCGCAGTGCATAAAATTGCATCATGATTTGTCCTTGCACCGAGAAGAGCTTCTGATTTATCACGTATATAAGGAAGCGATAGATCTAATTGGTGGTTGTCCTATGGGCAGTCCACAAAAAAAAGTTAAAATTGCTCCATTGAAGATGAATGAGACCACGCATTTGTGGATACTATATAGACGTAAATGGTTGGATTGAAAGTTTCGCAAACTATGTTCGAAATGCGGCCAGTTTATTTTGGTGTCCTTTAATCCTCCGTTCTATAAATGGTATCTATCTAAATTTAAATATCTTTCCCATATCAAAATAAGTTTCAAGTTGACTGTAGAATGTACAACCATAGCTTTTTTTTCTAGACAAAATTCTGATATTATGATCCACAATTAAATCTGGACGTGGCCGAACACAATAAGTGGTCTTCGGGGTGATTCTAGGGTATCATTGCAATTCACATTTTCCGCACATCTTAAGCTGCCTTCTCTGTGATTATTTAGCATGGAGTGAACTGCTAGCTCTTAAGGTTAACTTATCACTATTCGCAGCTTGTATGCTGTGAAGCCTCCATCTGTTTATCACGCGTGTACTTATCCGGACGGTGGTTTAATAGCATTTTAAACAATTCTCCCTAAAACGGCCGTACCCGTCAGTGTTGTGTTCGTGAGATACTGTTGCTTCCCAACAATGCGCCATGATGGGTGCATCGGCCCTACAACATCATTGAGAACTGGTGAGGTGAAGGAAAACAGCAGGGGTAACGACTCTCACAGGGGGTAGCGTGAGGGACGACGACTCATATTCCTAGCCTCGGCTACCTCTTCGATTAGGAGAAGTGGCAGGTAGGCTTTACAGAAGAATAGCCAAATACACTATACTCCTGTTTTAACGGATCCTAAAGCTATTCAAGAATAGAAATCAAATAGTACAGCCTAAACCACCAAAGTAGTTCCTCACTGTCAAGGTGGGATGATCATGTCATGTGATGTTAGGTCAATTCTTTCCTCCAGCAGGCTTTGTCAAAACGTTTCAGGAAAAGAATGATAAATATCAGTTAACTAAATTTTGCAATTGAGTACAATATGATGACATATACACGTTTTCATTTCACTTGATACATGAATAAACTGTATTGACAATGACGAGACCTTTGGTGGCAAAGAAAAGTAGCATCTAAATTAGATTTGACTTGGCAGAAGAGCTGTCCTACCCTGTGTAAAAAAGTAAAATAAATTCGAAGGATCTGCCAATCAGTGGCAATCCTCGAGAACTGAAAACTAAAGAGGACTGTCTTTTATCTTGTATTGCGAAGTCATCTCGTCTGCGGCAAAACGGCCTAGGCAGCTAACGCGGGCAGATGCGGTATAAATCAGTATTCGGCAGACGGCAACCAAGCGTTCTTAAAACGAATTTAAGACATGCCATAGGCTAGCGCAGAAAAGAGGACAGAAAGGTTACAGGTGCGCTATCACTGGCTACACGGGCAGAGGAAGAGCGGCCTACCCTCCGAGAGAAACGTCGTCCGCTATCACCGACTCCCATAGGTGTGCCATTATGGGAGCGTCAGCCCTGTAAACAAGTCAAGTCAATGCTGGCTTCAACTAGGTACTACTACTATATGATGAACAAAAGATTAACATAATACTGCAGCAAAGCGGATACTCTATGCGATATATAACCTTCCACTCCGTAAGAAAAACAACGGGACGCAGAGTATTACAGCACGAGGAATCCGTGCCAGAAAAGAGGTTCTTAGTATTATCTCACCCCGGTATTTTTCTCCATAGGTTTAACATTAGGAACTCGTACTCCACGGCCGTGAGGTTCGTGTACCCAATACTCAATGGCTAATTTGGTGATTCATTTCATTAATAAATAATGTTATACGGGGTGAGATAAAATCAGAAACCCACTCGAAGAAAATAACTTGGTCTGCACTCCACCTCGTTTGACCACAGAGTAATTCACGAAGCGAAGCTGAGTGAATTACTCTGCAGTCAAACTCGGTGGAGTACGGACCAAGCTATTTTCATCTCGTGGGTTTCCTTCTAATGATTTCTATAGGTTCCTATGCAAGCAGTAACTTATTGGAACCAGTTGTCAAATGTTACTAACAGACATCTAATTCGTCCAAGTTACTTGTACGCCGATGTGCCGAATGCCATATTTTTCTGGTACCGATTCCACAATGTGGTTCTCACCGTAACATCTGCTACAGTTTCCTTGTAAGCTTTTCACCGATTTTAGTATTGCATGTACATAACATGAAAACAAATCTTGACTGTCACAATTATTAGAGTACTGATAGTTATTCAACAATGGGGAATTACTGTATAACATTCATGATCAAATATCAGTTTTGCAAGACATGTTCACTAAGGCATACTTAATAGGAGTCAGATGAGAAGTGCACTGAATTAAAGAGGCCTCTCCTCTTAAAGCAATATTATCTTCCTTCGATTGATTACTCGTTTGTATTAGTGGCCCGGGCGAAACTAATTTACTCTTTATCAGAGATGCACAAAAATGTCAGCAGTTTTCATATGTAGTGCAATAATAATAAAAATATGACTAGGGGCTGATAAACCAACATGTGATTGAGCTACAAACTATGTTAGTATTCTTTGATTTCTATCAATTCTTAAAATTCTAGCATTGAGTTGTGACCTTCCTGAAATTTGCGTCACAAAACTTACCATGAATGTTCAGCGTTGAAACCAATCTGAAAGAATTAACACATATATCAATATCATATCGATAACACGTCTACAATCATATATCAATATCTCTTGCCTAGAAGATAATCTGAAATTGTTCACCTGTATATAGTACTGAAGAATAAGCTTTCATTGAAATCATGCAAAGAAGCAAAGAAAAAAGTACAATTTTTTCTCAGGAAAGTGAGACTATGTTGTTGCTACTTTTCATTATATTTTCGTAAAGAAGATTAATATACCATGAACCATTTACTCTTCTTTTTATAAAAAGAAAAACCCGGTATACTTGGAGGTCTAATTTTCATTTTATTTTTCTTAAATAATTCTACTCTTACTAAATCAAACTAGTTTTCTAAACACTATTGGGAGTGTGAAATTAGTGCTTACCCGTCCATTGGAACACACAACTAGCGTGAATGTCTTGTCAAACCAGCGGTCGTGGCACCGACCGTGCAACATGGAACGTGTGTATTTATCCACCTTGTCCGGGTCGTTCTGAAATAAAAATCATTTCCGTAAGTAACAGACAACATAGGGTAATGGGAAAGCACGATATCAATTACTTTTCTTCTTAGCAACAAACTGCCGTTTCCGCATCCTATGAATATGTAATATTGATATCATAGATCATTCTCACAAACGCGCCATGCTAGTCGACGCATCTCGTTTATACCAAAGCATTTGCATGAACCGCAGTCGTGATCCACTTTTTCAAGTAATGTTGATGTGTAATATGCAGCGCTATCTATCCAAGACAAAATCTTTAAACTTTTTCGCGATGTCTTATTTAGATTTTTTTTTTTTTTTTTTGATAAACAGAAATTCAGAAGTGAAAATCACAAAAAAACAGACACAGTAATTTTTTACAAAGGTGGTATTATTGAACCAAGTAGTACAGGTAGTATGGTATGTTGAGGTATCAAAATTAGATTCACGACGTTTCGCTAGATTTATCCAGCTTCATCAGATAAACAGTTATTGTATTTTGCATCATTTCTTATTACGAATAGTCCCACAGAATATATCCAAAATAGGAACGTTTCAAGCATACCTAAACTGATAAATGTGAAATTGAATTACGCAAAATAATCCACATATGTACCATAAAAAAACAAAACGAGTCGCACTCACCAAATCAAAGTCTTGAGCCTCGTCATCAAGTGCCAACACGAAGGCAGCCTTCTCTATGCAATCTAGAGATGCTTTGTTGACACCCTTCACGAAGAACTCGCCACGTGCCTTGGCCCAGGGGATGCGGTCGCCGGCAGTCAGGGCAGCTAGGTGTTCCTCTCCCTGGCCGGGGGTCGACGTATCGTCCACAATCTTCTGCAGCATACTGCATGCAACAGCACAAGACAATTACAGCACATTCCCAATCACCATGACGTAGAGCTGGGGTATCACCCCTGCCAGTATCAATATGAATATTCTAGGAGTGAGTTTTAAAGTGTAGATGCTATCCCCCTTTTCATTTAGTGCCATCCCCTTTTTCAATTGGTACCTAATATTTGGGTGATATATATTCATTCAATCTGCCTCAGACTATCTGTATTAAGGCTGACACCAATTGATGTTTGTTTGTTTAGTTTAACGTCCGATATATTCTATTAGACTTCCCCAATTGATGAATCCTCTTTAGAATATATCGTAAACTTTATAGATGCCCATGTGCACAAGATGATAAGGTAATCCTTTTTCAGTGTTGGTGAAAAAAGACCCCACCCAGATAAGAAATACTAGTTTATGCAGCTTCCAATAGGTGGATTCCCCATCGCCACCTAGTGACTGCCAAGAAGACTAAGCCCCGCTGTCCCTACGTACAAAGGAGGTTTATTGACATTTAGAAAATGTCAATAAATGTTACGAAACATAAAGACTCACTGTTCAAGTTGGCGAGGTGACAAAAGCTTTCCCTTGTAGTGAATGTAAACCTTGAAGTATCGGCCACGATGGTAAACGGCTATATGTGTTGAATCCTTCCAGTGAACAATTTTATCTGCAAACATAAGTCGGACAATTTTCATGAAATCAGTAAATATAAATCCTATTATATGTCTTTTTTCTTTTTTTTTCTGCAGTGTTTATTTCAAAATTCATTAACATACAATATTTAATGTCAACATCACTTATATGTCTTGTTAAATATATCTTGGTGCAATATTTAGATTCTCTTATTGCAAGTGAAGACACTTGGATGTGTGATATAATTCAAAATCAATTAGGATAAACACTTTTATATGTCTTCTTCAAATGCTTTATTTTTCCTCTCATCCTTTGAAAGGCAGAGTACTTTTTATTTGATTCAGGCGAAATATCTTCTTTAATTGACGATTTCTGCCATTCAACATTCGGTATAGCGCCCATTCATAGAATATTTCCAAATTCATGAATACATTTGCATATAAACTTAGTAATAAGGAAATTGTTACCCAGATGATTAAATATATCTCTAAGAATGTTAAGTATACTCAAAAGCAACTTACCTGATTCTACGCCAGGTATACGCGTGGTGTTAAAAAGACGTTCATACTGCCATGAACACAGAGGCACTGTCTTGTTTAATAAGATCTGTGGACAGCAAAGGGAAAGTCGGTTACAAAGGTATACATAATGCAGGCTGATTAGGTACCCTAGACTGGAAAAAAAGATTTCTATTTTCTCCGGTGTAACAAGTATTCTGAACTACCTCCGCGATGGATAATAGAAAAGTAATCTACTACCGGGGAAGGAAGGGACTCCACAAGGCCGCCTAATTCTTGAATGTGTAGAAACACAGCCAATTGATTCAGAACCTTAACAGATCCCTCATCAGTCTATACCTTATAAGCACAGTCAACCAAAATATGGTTTGAGATCAGCCCGAGTCGAGAAATGTCTTTGAAATGTGTTACTTCTTGACTCTATAAAGCTAGGAGACAAAAATATACCTCCCACACGAAACCAAGGCAATCCCTTTGCCGTTCCACTGCGGTAGCGTCCGCAATTGGTGGTAGACAGACAAGGGAAGTTTGTTTAGTTTGTTTGTGGTTTAACATCCCAGGGGACCCAGAGGGTATATAGGGACTATCAATGATTTAGCTTTTCACTTTCGTAGACTTATTTCAGTCAATTCTTTTCAATGTTTTCAAATATTTTATATACAATCAAAGAGATTTGTCTCTTTCAAAAACATGATGATATCTTTCTTTGGAATAGTTTCAAACAATATGTTCATGTTGTTACTGTTTTTCAAGTACTTTCTTCTATTTTCCTGTACCCTTTTACAGTTCAGCAGGATATGCTGAACAGTGATGGGTACATTGCATGCTTGAGACAGGGAAGATCAGGGAACTAGTCCTTGTCTGAGGCGGGATACCAATGAACCTAGGTTTTCCCCATTCATCGACAATTATATGGATGGAAGTATTCAGAGTGGAGTTGCTGCGATGTGCATATTCTCAACCTATTAGCTAAAGATTTAGGTTCAGCAGGTCTCGTCCAAGACTCAACAAACCATATAAAGTATATTCAAGGTATTTTTTATGTATCCTTCTATCATGGATTTACCCTAATATCATTTAACCCTTAGTATAAAGTTCTATAAATTCCTATGCACTGGCCTTAATTGTCCATGAAGGAAACTACGTTTCAACCTGGGCTTGTCTACATCCACTTTATTGACGGTCATTCCTCATCGAGACTCTTACACTATAACCGCAGAATCCTAACATGTCTTTACCAAGAATCTTTCCTCTTAATTCTAGTTCACCCAACACCTTCAACAAAACAAAATTCGCTTTTCTACAACCCCCACCAAGAACAACAAGGTAACAAAGTTCTTCTTTGTTTAACAATTCAACCTTAAGATATATGGCTCTAAGAGTATCACTGGTGCATCTTTTTTTCTGTTTTAATATCCGTAACCTGGATACGGCATGCATGTTAGTAACATCTTGATTTATGTTGTTTTTGAAGGTTATTCATGTACTTACGATCTTCAAACGACATAAAGAAATAATTGCAATTAAAATCTTTGTCAATACATGGTTGTTACAGAGCGTTAGCTTAAAATGATAAAACTTGAATTCCACAGAACATATATGAGTATCAAAGCCTTTTTAAAATATATCAATCTGGTGAGATTAAGTCGGTTATCAGACACCGGTGCTCAAAGTTATCTCCATAGTCTAATTATGATTCGGATTACGGAATTATACTTATGATAAATGAAACACATATAGGAAGTAAAGTTAGACATGCATGAAAACGTAGGTTTATAAAGGAGCTAGTAAAACAGTGAATTACAAATTCATATCGACTAAAGGGAACAAGATGGAAGAGGTACGGAGACAACTTACAGGTTTCAGCTCTTCCCGGTCAATTGACCGCCGGAACTGCAGCATGGCGTAAACAATGTTGGCTGCGCGGGCGACTTGCACTTTAGTTGGGTGTCTGAATACAGCATCCTATAAATAAAAACAGTAAATAGGGTTCTAATTCTCTATACTTTATGGATTGGCATAACTGATGAATACATGAACATTATTTCCGGTGCGATCCACGCTTTGTGATATGAAGTATTTGCGATTAAATCCCTAATAAATCATGATTATTAAAATGGAAACGGAATAGAACATTTGAGTAGGCAGACACGATCCAATCGTTTATTCACTTAAAACAATGACAATAGAAATATATCTTCTTGAACTTAACAATAATATCTAACCAAAGGATACTTAGTTTGCTCATAACAGGGCATGGACAGATTGGAGTACATTCTCTGTTTGATGGAGTGTTGTGATCAAGGGTGAATTAACCGATTGAAGGAGTGCAGGTCCTAGCCATAAACATGTCTAGAGATCATAAAGGTATTCAAGTCCCAACACTGCACAGGTTTTTTATAGGATTGTTTGTTTGTTTGTTTGTTTGTTTGTTTGCATAGTTTTAAGTCTCGGTAGGCTAGTTACGTCCTTTTGAGATTGTCCTTTATAGGCACTTGAAGTTGAATACCATTTGAAATAACAGTACCCCGAAAATCACTCCATGGGTTAAGTCACTGACTTGGATACAAGTCCGTAGTTAAGTATACATAAGCATTATACATAAACAAAGACGAAACTTACGATGCCATAGAAGTTGCTGTTGACCATGATTGGGGACCGGCCGTGGAGGTACACATACTCCTCCCACCAGTCTGACACCTGAAGGATAAATCGATGTTAATGAAACAGATCAGTGTGAATTTGACACATATACCACATAGGTGCGACTCTATCATAAACCGACACACTATTAGAGGTTTCATCAGCCATCCTCAGCGGTTTCCATATACATGTACAATGTATATGGATTGCCTATTATAGGCAACTAATCACACATTGCCATACTACAATATTGCTAAAAATGTTATTACAAACAGGTATGAAAATCGGGACTGAGGAAAAAATCGGATATTAAGATAAAAAAAAATTATAAACAAAAATAATTTATGACATTATTTTGGCACAGACTGGCTATGAATCTATATGTATTCTAACACTGCGAGTGTTGCTGATGTATATGAAATGTCAGAATTACGTCATCTGTAGTAAAACTTGTATCCCTGTACAAAAGTTTAATATGCCAAGAGGTAGAAAATGAACGCAGTTATGTGAGTCTCATTTGTTAGGTTCTTTTAGTTGATACAAAATATATGATATTATCCTCAGCTCAATAACACATATACAATAGACCCCCAGTAGCAAGGAACCCTAATAAGGGGCATTTGGCCCAGATTAGAGCCTTCTGTGTCATGTCTATCTTGCCCCGAAAGCGGGGGATCCCACACCTCACACCACTTTTGCTTGGTAAATAGAGAGTCCTGCTCTGTAGGTGTCCACTCTTTCATTATCCACTTAAGATTGCAGCGGAGATTGTAGCGGAGATTGTATAAATGTCCCTTGCATACTAGATAGTGTGTGAGAGGATCTGCAGTTATGTTGCCTTATCTTTCATGTCTTAAATTTGCAATGCTGAATAATAGCTACAATATAAACTGGTTTCAGATAAAAGCGGTCGTTATCTCCTCAGACTAGACTCTACGTAATCTAGTCCTCGAGGATTACGGCCGCTTGCATCTGAAACCAGTTGATAGTGTGTATACCTTCAACTGAAAAAACACGTACATAGTTGGTGGCCCACCACGACTTGAGGGTAAGGTAGCGCTGCAGCTTGGGGCCAATCCCAGCGCGGAACTCGTCAACCAGCTTCTCCATACGTTTGTATTTCTCTTCATCCATGAGGGGCTGCACGGACAGGAGGTAGCGCTTCATGGTTCCCTCCAGGGTAGGCACGGGTAGTTTGGGCAGGGAGCCCTGGTAGCTGTACAACAGTGGATTACGCCCACCCATGGCCTTCGTCAGAACCTGTGCAAAGGAGCGTACATTTAAAATATAGCGTACATACCTAGGTATTGGGACATGAGGACTACAAACAATCAACTGACGACACACAAGGGTAGAAAGGTAAAAGAAGCTAGTCTCACTAAATTTCTAAACATTATTTTCAAAATATTCATTAAATTTCTGAAGATAAACCTTTAAAGATCATTTTCAGGGCTTGTCCTTGTAGAGCACCATAGAAGGCGTCATTTTCCTACATTCCCCTTATGATGTCTGTATTTCGCAGAAATGTTATCCATTCAATTCAATGGAGTTAACGACTAATTTTACTGAGTTTGCAGCTCCCATTTCCAGTCATAAACCACTTTTATCGTGGTTATTTTGGTACTTTTAATCTTGAACTATATCCCCGTCATCTCGTTACCATAGAGCCTTGTGGCAAGGTGACGTATTACTTTGTAGGGAAACTAACTTGAAAAAGCTACGTACCAGCCAGATTTTGGTGCGCAGTGACATCTTGCCACGCGGCTCGTACATCCAGGATGTGTAGGTGAGCAGCGCTTTGAGCATGTGTTGAATAAACAGGATGATGGCCACCCACAGGAGGGTGGCGAACACAACGCAGCTGGCGTACAGCCGACCCGGCTCATCCAGGTTGTTCACACTGTAATGTTAGATGTGTATCAATGCAAGTGCCTAACCATGACCCATTCATTTGCAGTTATTTCCGTTTCTATTTGATGAGCAATTACTAATTTGAACACTTAAATTCTGTTACAACTATCAATCGGTTTCTGATGGGGGAACAATGTTTTAATCCCATTCCCGAGTCTAGTGGCTCTACTCATATCAACAGAATAAAAAATACTCGTTCTCTTCTGGCAGATTGATTGGGTATGTTATAAAGAACATTCTGAGTACCATTCGTTTCTACATAAACTTTATCTTTATTATGTCTTAACCAAATGAATCTATTGTCACCTCTGTGGAAAAACATAAAACTCAATCCATATATAGTATAGTGGTGAGTGGCACTTACCCTGGCATATCTTTTATCTTAGCGAGGAGGCCAAATGACGGGTCGACCTTGGCCAAGGTGAGTGCCAGCACCATGGTGATGGTGAAGATCCAACTCAATGGAGAAGCAGGGTACACTCCGTTTATAAAATTGTTCTGAAAAAAAAAAGTAATCTCTTTGTAAGGCAGCACAGTAATCATCCCTCAAAAGCTATTTCTGTTCTAAAAGTTTTGATACTAAGTATGTTACATGTCTTGGCTATATTGAAATAATATGTGTTTTGCTGTTCAGCGCCGCCTTGCCTGAACTGCCTGGCAATGCCGTCCTTTGGTCAAACATTAGTTTCTTGAGTGTACAGCGAATGTGATCGCAGGGCCATCGTATTCTACAAGATAGGACTGGTGGGCAAGCTAAGGCACTGAACAAACGAGAACTGGCAGTTATACTGCAGAGTAATTTTATCGATTTTGCCATTGGCTTGAGTTGTTTACATCCTACTGTTGTTGGTTAGAAAATATCCTAGATGGACAAGTATTGTGCTTACCAACTAGGCATCCACTCATAGTGCTACCATCCTTGTGATTGGTGATATAAAGTTTTATCTATGTAAACATGATATGATTGGCTTTAGATTACCCTTTGTGTCTTGAAATGTACAGGGATATAGATTTCACTGATGTACACTAAGAATAAATACTGTGGAAATCACGTTGAAAATAAACTTTATACTATGGTCTCTTGTTCTGTTTTGTGTGCATGCGAGTTAAGTTAAAAGTGCTGGAGTAAAAAGACATAGAATTACCTTCAGACGGGCCATACGTTTCTTCCAAGAGCGCAGGCCGCTCTGCCAGACAGCCTTAATAGCCTCATGATTGAGATTTACGTCAACACCGTCCGGTGTTACCGTGAAGGAGAAGGCAACCGCACTATGTGCCTCCGCCATGCCAACACTCAGTCTGTAATATCCAGAAAACATTTGATGGTAAGAATATGCTGCTTATAGCTCAAATATATTACTCTTTACAAAACACAAATTTGGGAACAATGCGCTGTTCAGAGCCAAAAGATATTTCGGAGGGAACTCATGAGAGTGGATCTGTTGCGGAATAGTCCATGAGTTTGGGATACGTAGTAATTTCATTAGACGAACCCGAGTGTAAATACACAGAGATTCAAAAGAACTTTTGGTATGGGATTCCTATGTTAAGTCTATGGAGGAATACACAAGGGTTACAATAGCACTTTACACACAACATAAACATGACAGGGATGTGCTGCGCAGAGATCACAAGACAACAAACATGTGCATCGAGAGTAACGAGAGAACGACCATCTCCTAATTTGGTGTACAATATAAATTCAGTCTCCAACACGACCCACTTTCGTATTTGGTGCGGTCCGGCCAAGCTTATGTATTTCACCATACTTATACATAACGGTGACCACATATTCACCAATGTTTATTTACATAAATTACCTCACCATTTTCGACGGATTAATGACGAGGATGGAGCATATTTAATAACGCATATCTATCGCTCAAAATAAGGTCGTTCCGTCCTACCTAAGCAGGGTCTTTCCTCTAATAGCATCCGCATGTCCGCTATAGGGCACATAGCTATTGTGTTATGGAAACAGCCATCTTGCCCCCCCCCCCCCTCCCCCGACGCTAAACAAAACATCAGGTGGCGGGACCAGTTATCAATGGATTTTACTAAAAATATTTTTTGGGTTTGCCATAAAAGAGTTTTAGTCTCGTCTCACGATTATCTACAGATCATGACAGTAGAAAGTAGTTGGCCCCCGACTATAGTGAAACTACAATATCATGGCAGATTATTGCAGAACTAGCAATCACTCTATGCCATATAGAAACACAACACCACTAGGCGCGAAATGATTGGTGTGCCTAATGTTGGGAAAACGTGTCTAGAATATACCTCTATGGTTACCCATGCGATGAGCGAATGCAAATCCAATCACAGAATTGGATCATGATACCCAGCATACGAGGTCAAAGGTTTGCTAGGCTTATAGGTTATTCGTCGTGGAGAGATAACAGTGGCATCTGCCACTCTTTCATGCGTGAGGGGTAGTAAATCTCCTACAGTTAGTCTCTGGTTGACGACAGGTGCATTTTACACTAGTGTTATGGTAGTTGTATTGTAAAATGCTAAAACAAAAAATATACAAGCAATAGAACAGTGCTTTCACAAGAATATTTGACATCCGTATCATGTAAGTCTACACTTTTTTCAACCTCTAAGTTCGATAGTCGGATATACATTTTAAAACGAGTCCGACCCCAGATGAATTTTACAACGCAAAAACTCCTGATGTTATCAAAATAATAGAAAACCCTCGTTTTTAAATCGTTGTTATCATGGAATAACACATATAGAAGACTTGATTAAAGCAACTCACTGGGAGAATTCTACGGTTTTGCAATGACACACATGGATATCCGGGGAATATGAGAACTCCCCACTACGTGCAATACATAAGTCTTCCCCACACTTTGTTGACCCAAGGAGGATCAATTAACTAAAGTTTATTGCCAGGTCGTAATTCCTTTAGACGAGATAGTTTCCAATCTATAAGTCCCAGAAAGTATACACATTGACAAAAGTCAGGACTGAGAAAAAGGGAAATCATTCGTTAGAAAAGAACCATTTCATAGATCATATTGGAACAAAAATGCTATGAATCGATATATATTCTAATTTCTCTTGATTACACTTGATCTTTAAGTATTTGAAGAGATAAATATGAAATAAAAGAGGAATACCAATCTAACCTTGAGGGTTCAGTATGATTTTTATCACAGTAAAAATACAAGTACAATAATCATATTAGGTATATATTTATATACTCCTTTTCCTAAAGATGAGTATATACTATCTAGCACAATTCAAACATTCGGGTAAGATTCCAGAATGATAAAGGTGTGTCAATATATCCTGGGACAAATGAGTAACTGCAGGTGCAATGTATTGGTTTGACTGCTAATTGATCAATCGCTTATGTCTATACCACGTCTGAGAGAAGCGTAATTGACATATTTAAAAGGTCGTTGGTACATGTAATAATCGCCTTACCCAAACGTCTTGAAAAGACTACGCCCCAATTGGATCCTCATGATTACGAAATGTCCTTTGCGTGGGTGCAGCGTAAGCAATGTCAAGTAAAGGCAACTTCAGACCAGGAGGGTACTCTCTCCTCTTAAGGGCCGGAGTGATGGCAGAGGGTGGGGCATAGAGTCACAGAGTTGGTTGGCGACTGGGACTTACTGAAACAGTATCCTCTCAGCCCTCTACTTTTAAACGGGCGTCTCCTGCTGTTACCTCTGGACACCAACATGCACGAAAACATCCACATCTAGCGGCCCACGCCAACATGGTGGTGATCAGTTCTCTTACAGGGGCACGTCATGGCCGCTTTGTCCCTGATCAGGCCCGGCTTGACCATCACCCGGCCCTCTGTGAGTGGACCCTTATAAGGGTACCGCCTACATGTCAACTGCCCCACATGGTACTTTCTCCACCCCCTCCATCTGTCAAGGTATCGTGTCAAAGTTTTGGATATTGCTAAGGATGTATCAAGAACCAGGTAAATACTTTAAGCTAGTTGTTAAGAGCAATTATGATATGGACCATGACACCTTTTTCAGTAATATTTTTCTCGGTTATAGGAAGTGAAACCTTGCTGGTATATCGCCTGGGTAATAACCAGTGATTGGTAGCTGCAAATGACGTACGAACCTTACCTGGTAGCCCTGGTCAGCCAAGCAGTGACCACATAAACAGCGGTTCACAACACGTCAGGTACACATGGAGAGAAATGAAATACAACCTCAAGCTTAGTAAAGGCACAACTGGAACCGTTAACATATCTACTGACACTTTGAATCCTAGTCAGATCTGACGTTATCACCAAAAATTCCATCACGGTAAGCATTGATCTAGAATATATGATGAAGTGGAACCAGTCCGATCACTTTTAACAGAGGCATGTCCGACCCGAACCTCATGCATGTACACATAGACACGCATACCTTACACTTCCAACCAGAATGTATTATAAATACCTGTAGTCTTTTCCCGCGGGCAATGGCGCTATTTCAGGATGGATGCGGAATATGTTAGCTGTGAGGTGACACTCCCAGATGCACTGTCTTTATGAGAGGTGTAGTGGGGCAGACTGTGGACTTTGGCCGAGGAGGGTTAGGGAGGGGGACATCGTACTCAATATTATTACTGATAGCGACAAGAACCGCGTCGAAGACTCGCATTCCTCGAGGTGAATAGAGCTCTGTGCTATCATACTACCTTTCCTACACAACGGCAAAGACCCACTCACTGCTTTATGGTATTCCTTCAGTCTCAATCTGGTCTAGTCTTTTTTTTAAAAGGATAATCAAAGGCAGTGTCAAAGCACAGCTAGTTCTATCCAGCTCAGAGATATGAATGAGATTCGGAACATTGAACCTAGAAAATTTCCGCGCCCTCTTTATCTCCAGCATGATAAAGAAATACCCAGACAGGTCTAAAAGACAAAACTTAACAATGGAAACTGGATTACTTTGTCTGAGCTTTATACGCTAGATATGTCTGGCCTCGTTTTCTGGATTTCAGTCTACTTACATCTCCATACAAGGAATATACTGCCTTGAACATGAAAACCCTAGTATTAACCATAATTAACCCTTTAAGGGCGAATGATGCCTTGAGACATCATCCAGCCCAGGGCGAATGATGCCTTGAGGCATCATGCAAGCCAGGGCGAATGATGCCTTTAGGCATCATTTCTCAAAAACCTACAAAATCGTTTTTAACAAAAAATGATGGAGGAACATTAATGAAAGTTTCACAGAATGTGTGTACGATACCATTATTAGTATTTCTATTCAAAAGAAATAAAATATTTAAGATTATATATCATATCGAGTGACTAAACAATTGAATTATGGGTTTTAACGACTGTGTGCCAGTCCCCTAACGGTATACAGTGCCACCAGCTCCCGTCCTCAAGGCGGTAGGTTGGCCACAGGCACCCGTCCTTAAAGGGTTAATACATGTCCTGGATTTCGGGTGATGAACACTTTTATTGTATGCTAAAATCTGTAGGTTGACAACTCCAAACTCAGGATAACTGTAGTAACTATAAAGACAAGAGCTATATGATCTATAAGCATTAGTGATTGGTCATACCCCTGTCTCGATATTTTGAGAAATATAAAGACTACTGTACTATCCATTTACTTCATCAAAAATATTTGTTCTCGGGTTGGGACCATAACATCTCAAACGCTGACACAGACGTTTTTCTCCAGTATAACAATGATTTCTGGTTTCCCCGTTTTAAATTATAGCTATTGGGTATCTGGCAATACAGACGGGTTTACAGTTATCATGCTGATGAGTGGGACGGTCCAGGTGGGCGGGGTCAGAGTCCCTGTTTACCTACACAGATAATGGGTAGTGTACTTTTGACCTGGTCACTGATCCCCTCTGATAGACTGTCGCCACTCACTGATAATATTACATTTCATTCTAGCCGACATTTGTTTTATTGGAAATACGCTTCACACCCAAAAGCAAAAAAAAACAAAAAAAAAACAACAACATACTTAGCCACCAGAGACCTATATCTAACCAACTTATGTAAAATCTCGTTCTCTTTAGACACCAAGCAAACTTTCTGAATTGAATTGGATCTGTTGTAGGTGCCGAATTATGTTAAGTCGGCTTTCATTGGCAAAGGATTGTCGTTCGTGTGAATATATCGAAGACATTATTTACCTTTTCCCTTCAACACCTTTCTAGTTGCTAATCAACTGTACGTCAATTAGTAATACCAGCAGTAATAACTCACCCTCTGACTGTGTATTGATACTTGGAACCTCATGTTCAAGGCAGTATCTTCCAAGGCTAAAAACTTTCTTTTTAAATCTAACACTCATGGTTTTTCTTTGATTTGCTCGGTATCTTTGATTTATTGATCTATAAAGACTACATGTTAGAAACTGATCACACTTTTAAGATATACCTAGTCTATCTAGCATTATTAAATACATGTTACCTTCATCTACCACTTTTGGCAAGGATGTTATGTACAGACATATAGTGCACTGTTTCAGGTGGGGGCTAGTGGAGTTTATATGATCAGATACTGATCTCTCCAACTTCATTTTACTCCATAAAGTAATATAATTCATTTGCTTTGATCTAATCAAAATATCCTAAACGTTTTGAAATCTATTCTTGACTTCAAAAAAAAAAAAAAAAAAAATTGACTTCAAGTCCTCTTCAACTTTGTATATGGGCAAATTACTGCAGTTTACGAATCAACGAAAGTAAATCGAG
Organism: Alentia gelatinosa; assembly: GCA_950022655.1. Classification (NCBI taxonomy): domain Eukaryota; kingdom Metazoa; phylum Annelida; class Polychaeta; order Phyllodocida; family Polynoidae; genus Alentia; species Alentia gelatinosa. The sequence goes on along the minus strand of OX465580.1, from coordinate 27,291,746 downwards.
ATTATCAAATAGCCACTAGCTAGTCTCCCGGCTCTATTTTGTGTATTGACACAGGTCTATATCGCTATATGCCGTCTAGTTTTGAATCATGTCGGGAGAAAAGTATAATAAGTGTCCTACCTGGGCAGTGTTACGCTGCCTCCTTCAGGGTGCTTGAACCCATTCTTTTTAGTTCCATGAAGTGTTGGATCCATGTGATTAAGAACTTCCTTATAAACACCGACAGAAAGAGTAGATGAGGTTCTTCTCCAAACTCAAATATGCGAGGCGTATTAATTCAGAAGAGAGCAATACTGTAGAAAGGGGTCTCGATGGTGAGAACAAACAGGCAACGCCTGTGTACCTCTTGATGAGGGAGAAGTGAGACCCAATCACCTATCACTCTGTCCACTATTGGTCTGCCTGGTGTTCTCTAAGCTAAGGCTCTTTTATACACGCCGAACATGGACATCGTTGAGAGCGAAAGGTGTATATGTGTGTTAGAGGTGGGGTGGGTGGGTGGGGCTGGCTATGGTGACACCATGATTAGCGTGACGTGATATCATCTGCGGGACGTCAGATAGCAACCTGATAAAGATTATCCTACTGCTGAGAGTCAGGCTTCTCATGATCATCAGAGAAGCGATAAACTTTTTAATGTTCTAAGTAGCTAGTTCTAGCCCATCAAAACGGTCATATCCGTATTCTAACTTTGTTTTAAACATCTTATTGCTTTATGGATGTGAGACGTCCTCAGTGGATGTGGGGAACAGATCATAGGACAAAGACTCAGGTGGTGCCCACTGTGTTCTCTTTTACTGGGGATTATGGGGCAGCACAGAAGTCCGGTCAACGATGAATGTTATCACTGATACCATAATGGGTTACACTTGCGAACATCAACCGCTGTAAAAAATATTTAAAGCTCTTGTTGTTAACCAAGCCATATAAACAACATAAAGAGCCAGGAAACAGAGCCTGTTTTCTATATCTTTTAATGTGACATGTCACAAAAAGCATCATACCAGGCAGTGCGCTACCTTGAAAGACTAGCATCTATTCTGACTTGTTAAGTTATGAACATGAGATATTCATTTTAACTGTTTTGACACCTTCCGTAATAATGATATTCTTCAGACGTTGCAACTACGGTTTTTTTTTAGTTTGTTTTTTTAACACGTTTGAAAGGTAAGATTTGAGTTTGGCGGATATTGACCACTATCAGGTGATCAGAGGCGAGGATCTAACAGACAAGGATCCCGGATCCTGATATGAGTGGGGATCGATGAGCATACCAGCACAACTCTCAAATCTTTGACTTCTAACCTCAAACAATGCTCACTTTCTAACCACAGAGTGAACAAGGAGAAAATACCCAGATGAAGTGGAAAGTTTCTTCCCAACGACTAACATCTGGATAGACAAGATAAGTCAAATCATTGTAACAATGCCGAAGTTCAATTTTGGTACCTATCGTGTCAATTCCTTGTAATCAGTATATATACATATATATATATACATGAAATATATATGGTGAATCGGTGGTAGGCCAGTGTAGTCCTTTCTATAGAATACTGGTAATCTTTTAAAAAAATAAATAAGTCTGTTGGTCAAAGCAGATAAGGTGAATATCTATGTACAATGGTTGCGTCATTTTACTAAGGGCTACATGTATGCTCCTACTGTGAGAGCTACATTGGTTTAGTTCGTTTGATGTTCCTCTCCTAGTTACATGGGTAATTTTCGCAACCATGTAATAACATTAGTTCAGGTTGGATGATATGAGGAGGTATCATTAAAGGGAGGATCTGGTTGAAAAACGACGTTAATAGTTTAACTATTAACTATGCATGTCAATCCCGTCACTGTGGCTGGTTTGGCGATGGTTGGAAAGCATACAACTATCACGGGGCAAGAAAATAACTTTTCGAAAAAAATCAAAAGAGTCTTTTTAGTTTTGGAAATAGTTTCCTGATATGTGGCATATACCAAAAATTTGCGCAATGAATGTTTTTTTATCTCGTGCAGGTATTATTTATGAATATATGATAGAACAGGTTTTATTCATGGCACATAATAGTAGTTGATCTGTTTGTCATCAGGAACAAAAGAAAGATCATGCCTGCCCAATAGATATCCCGTCTTTCCATGAGGTCAATACCTAACTACATGTCAACCTCCCATATCCTAGTATAACCTTGACTCTTTGTTGCTTTCACTATATCCGCTTTCCAGAATTATTGATTACGACATAGGTTGTGTAATGCTTCTATCTGACCAAGGCACACTTTGTCACTTTATCTGTACCCCGGTATCTTTTCCAGATAGTAGTGAAGCAGATAATTTAGAGCAGTACGTTCCCTTTCTATGACATTTTCACTCGTCCCGGATCTCCTGATCACTCAGTAGTTTCAAGGAGCCATCAAACATTGATTGCAGCTGTCAGAATGCTGTGTAGGTTATTGCGTCTATCAAATGAGGAGTTACTGACTTATCTTACAGATGAGGGGACATGGCCGTTTATATTAGCCTCAGTCTGTTTGTTTGTTTGTTTGTGGTTTAACGTCCCAGGGGACCCTGAGGGTATATAGGGACCATCAATGATTTAGCTTTTCACTTTCGTAGACTTATTTCAGTCTATTCTTTTCAATGTTTTCAAATATTTTATATACAATCAAAGAGATTTGTCTCTTTCATAAACGTGATGATATCTTTCTTTGGAAAGGTTTCAAACAACATTTTCATGTTGTTATTGTTTTTCAAGTACTTCCTTCTACTTTCTTGTACCCTTTTACAGTCCAGCAGAGTTATGGGTACATTGCATACTTGGCATAATGAGAGATTTTCCCCTTTCAGGAGATATTCGTGTGTAAGTCTGGAGTGACCTATTTTCAGATGGGCCAACTTCATCTGTTCACTATGACTTAATCCCCCACAGTTTCTCTTCCCATTCACAGTTGAGAGAATGGTATGCAGTTTGTTTCTTATTTGCTTGTTCCAGTCAGATTGCCATTTGTTCATTGTCAATTCTCTTATTGGAGCTGTTATAGCTGTGTGTGGAATTTTCGCTGTACTGGGATGCAACTTCAGAGCTTTCTTTGCTGCTGTCTGCCTCTTCATTTCTGTCAATTCCTATGTGGCTTGGTAGCCAGCATAGAACTATGTCCTTCTTTCTTTTCTTCAAAATGGTAATCCTCTCTCAAAAAGTATTCTTATATCATTACTAGCCACAAAACCCTTCAATCATTCGTAACAATCTGGCTCTTCATATCGTTAATTTTTCAAACAGCAAAATCATTTAACCTTCAGGGCCTTCAAAGAAAATCCATGAAGTAATTTGCGATGGCAACACCCCCACCCCCTTCACCCTATATATAAATTTAAAGGGATGTGCCTGTCAAAAGGCCACAACGGCTTTCACTGCCACCTAAAAGCTTGAATTGCAACTAGGTAGACATGACTTTTATTTTGGGTTGTGCAAGGTTTGTGTTTGTCTGACCAAGGGCAAGGTACCAGTAGACCGGGGATGAAAATGAACAACGCTACATTTATCTTACTTTTGAATTGTTAGATTTTTGAGTAGCCAATGTAGAAGTGTGGGGCAGGTGGTGAGTGGGGATCTGTCCATCATGCACCGCTCTCGTTTCTGGGCCGGACCAGAGAACTAGGCTGTACACTCCTCTGGCGGGACTAGGTCAAGATTGACGTTATTTGATGAAGTGAACTATAGGTTCTCGTTATAAGTGAAAATGAATATCAGAATGTTCTCCAGTATCAAATTAGTTTACCCATTGACATAAATCATGCATATGATGACATTTTATACTCCCTTTGAACTGTCAGAACAACAGAGGACATGGGTAGTAGGTAAACAATTATGAGCACTCTCTTGGTTAATATTAGTATCCTCCTGAAGACACAAGATAAGATGATGGCCTTGGTTTATTCTATAATTAAAATGTAAACAAATAACTTGCAGCCGACATACACAAATGCCAATTGCCTATTCTTCTTTCAGATGCATTGTTACCCACCATATATAAAAAGGCACATTTTCGACAAGAACTGCTTGGAGTTGCTCCCCCACATAGAGACAGATAGAACTAGACTTGTGTAAGGAGATTGAATATCAAGATAGTGAGAACCCTGTATGCAGAAAAATTTGATCCAATAGTCTGATTTACTTTATATCTTATGATACATTTCTAGCCATTTCGAAAATGAAATTTAGTACTGTAGATTTCAGATCTCATTACTCTATGATGGGTGTGTGACTTCCTACACTAATTCAAAATGGCGCAAGGTGTGCTGGTCCCTAAATTATGCCAAGTTCGGATTTGGCTGGGTTCCGCCTGTGCACGCCGCTGGCTACTTACAGGCAGGTAGTTGTCCCTAGCTAGAGAGCGGGCAGTGGCTCTATGCTTTTTTGGAGTCAATGATCGGAAGTGAGTAACACAGCCAGGAACAAGCTCAGTTTTCAAATACCAACGGACATCGCGATATTTGCGATGTGATTATCACAAGCAATAGACTTATATATGATATCAAACTAATACAATTCAATAAAACGAGGTAAACTTAACCAAAGATTTAATATGATAACTATGGTATTTCTAAAAAACGAACTTTGGTGACTTTGACAGGTGTTTGAGCAATAATAGGGGCCGCAGGCACTTGACAAGTAATTAAAACAGTGCATACAATTCAAGAATAGGCTGTCATTATGCATACCATATTCAACAATAAAGGCATGGTTACAACACTTTATTTCCATATTAGATTGATTATAATATATATAGTTACAGTGTGCAATTTACATAACTTTTGGTCCCTACTCACACTAGCACCACATTTGCCATGTTGTTTGTTTTGAATCTGGTGGCTTTCACACCACTCACTTGACAAAGTCGTGCATACAGCCGAAAAATTAACTGTCAGAATCTGTTACACATTGCACAACAAAAGAGACGTTATAATTCATCAAATAACCACTACATACTCCTTTTCTCAATATTATACACATTGAGTATAATCACATTTTGACCCGGCTTCTGGCCCATCAAACAGACATGCCATCTTGTTTATTTACATTCTGTGGTTCGCGCATGCGCTCACAAAATTGGTCAGAAACCTGACTAATTTCATTGGGCTGTCCCTGTGGTCTAATTCCACCGAGCCTTCTAGCGGATGACCGGGGAACCAGCGTAAGTTCGGATATAGCATCGCCTATGTATTATGGCTCACCTCTGCTTTATGAATATTCACTACGACTATGACGTCATTCTTCCTGCCAGAAGTGGGATTTCCCTATAGTCTTGTGTCAAGATTAGGAAACCCCATTCCGAGCTGCCCTTCCGAGTTCGGCGAGCAGCATTATGAGGGTTCTGGTGCCAAAGGCGCTAGTTCATTATACAAAATGTCATTTGCAGCCGAGTCTGTCAAATATACCACCTGGGACATATTCAAAGCCATACTTTTAATTTGAATCCGTACAAAAAGCGTATTACTCCCTGGAAACATGACAAGTTCTATTCGTCGAGTCAACCTGGAAGTAGGTGGCGCTACGAACCCAGTTTGCGGCCATCTTGGCAAGGCACCTACACAGTGTTAAGTCTATCGAGAATTCAAACATTCATTTCTGATGGTTTTTTATATTTGTGGATGTATCCAGTAACTCAGAAGCCTTTCTCTTGACAAAACCAGACTACCCTCGAAGTTTCAGATCAAATGATTACGTGAAGGCCTCAGTTTAACTTCCGAATATGATGTCAACAAATCGTCGAAACAACGATTTCCTTCCAGTTTGCACATTTAAATTATGTCTGGATAATGTAAATAACCTTACTTCAACCATTGCATATGTAAATTACACATTAGAAAGTCAATTAGTTTAGTTTTCGACCGTTTTACGCTCTGAAAGCAGTTTGTATTCACCAGCAAGATGGCGGACATGTCCGTTGTTAAGGGAATTCGGAGGGGATTTCAAACCGGAAGTCGCCAGATGACTCGGAGAATAGACCAATGGCGGCCATGCTGTTCTATGCACCAGTTACCCACGTTGTCGGGGTGTCATATGACCGCAAGAACCGACCCCCGACACTGAGAATACATCCATTTGACCCTGAAACTATAGGGAATGAAATTTTGACCTTGCAACTGTACATAGGCCACATAATGAACGTCTATAATCAAAGACCTGAGCAAGTTCAACCTTCCCGTGCTCTGACACACTGAGTGTAGGGTAGGCAGTTTCTGTATCTCATAACTTGATATGTAGGTCCCTTTTCTGGAGGAGTTAGAAGAGACAGAGGGACTACTTTCTGACCACTTTAAGCATTAACACTATGGTTATATAGTATAACCCCGCATGAGGGACACCCCGCGGGTAGGTACAGTCATTATAAACCTTTAAGGCATTAACACACCAACTGGTCCTGATCACACCTCTTCCCGACCAACTGGAGGATAGAGCTGATAGAAACTTAATTCTCAGGAACAGCGGACAGTCTGGAAGAATGCGAGTTCGATGCTCAGGCAAATCAACACGCCTTTGCATAGCATATAGAGGCGTAGAAACGTATGACCAGGGCATGGCGTGGCAGGCGTCAGCTGATGCAGTCTCAATAATATGACAACCGTTTTGATATGCTATGTCACCTCACTTGGCTTTGTGATATCACTATGCAACCAAAACGAATCGCATATTCTAACTTTGTACGGGTCTCGATGCAGTACCTTTATACACAGACTTTTATACATCACGTCCCTGTTTGATCGAAGGGGAGAGGTTTTTATTTCTACACCTGTATACAAGTACACTGTGCCTTTACGACGAATCAGTCACGCATTATGGATATTTTATGTGCGATGGGACAGATCCTTCCAATTGCAAATGTGCAAAAGCCCAGACCCACTGGTGCGATTGAGTCCGATACGACAGTATCTGCAATAAATTGGCCCTATGATGATTCCCCTGGTTGCTGCTAGGTGGCACGGTGGCAAAATATCTGCAGGGATAGCCCAATGGATATGCCTGATTTCGGTAACCTTGGGAAGAGCATGCACAGACCTTAGACTGGAAATATACAAGATGGCTTGTCTGACCAATTCGAAGGCAAAAGTTTACATAAACTATTCTTAACTACGATCCAAATTTTACATCTAAAATATGTGTCCATCTTATGCTTTCAGCAGTGGCTTGTTTGTTTGTTTGTGTAGTCTAGTTATGTCCTTTTGTGGCGCCATCTAGTGTCGATTATATGTATTCTTGTCCGAACTACAATCACAGTTTCCCACACATTGCTTGCATGTTAAACATCATTAGGCCTCAGAATAGATCCTCTACATATATCCACTATATATATACCTAACGTAGCGCTCATAAAATGACTGTTTCCAGCAGTTATAAGACAATGCTGCTTACCGAATTTCGGGAGTGTAGGATATAGCAAGAAAAGAATACTCTTTAACTAACAAAATTAAGGCCCTATTGAGAAAAAGAAAGGTCTGTATGAAAGAAGATCTCTTTACCACGGCGAACAACTCATCAATAGTAGAATGAAAGAGTAGGACAAGATTTTGTATAAACCCTATCGGAATAAAGCTAGGTTCGTGAATTCTTTGGTGATATTGAGTGTAAAAGTTGTTTCCCTTATGTGGTGATTCCACCAGGCACAGTTCTTAGTATTTTCAGCCTTGTAAAGTAGCTCCAAATTTGTTGGCTACATGGTCGGGCATGGGTCGGACACTAACCTGAGTATTGTTCAAGAGGATTACTTGACCGATGGCACCACAGACCGATGGCACCTCTTCGGACTGATGGCAACATTTTTTCTAGACTGATGGCACCACTACCTAGACTGATGGCACCACTCACTGAGACTAATAGTTGTTGCCAGGTTATACTGTCTACACCACTTTTCAACTACCGGGTATATTATATCCGCATTTGGGAGATTCTGCGTGATGATAAAGAAAAAAACAACAACCCGGCTCTGTCCCCTCGGTGCCGGCTGCGGTAGCAGCAGTGGTCTCTTTGTGGCCAAGTGGTCATGAATTTTTTTCTTCAGAAATCAGGAAAAAAATCACCTTTACTGTTCAAAAGGTAGGGCACATGCAGCCAACTATTCATGAAAGGCTGGGCATAAGTGGCAGGATAGTCAGATACAAACGCTATTCCACCTGCCCGAAATCTCAGCCGAGTAGAAGGCAGCTACAGTTTGGGTCACTGTTGTGGCAGCCGCCTGCCATGGTTAGGCTTTGTTGTCGGCTAATGTGTACATGTGGATGGTATGGGTGACGCTTACTACCAAATAATGGTGTGGGTAAAGGTGTGGGTGTTGGTCTTGCCAAACACTGATGCCCACTTACACAATTACCCAAACACACCAACACCCAACTACATCAATATTCACCGACACCAATATCCACACCCAAACACACCAACTAAAACGTTGGGTGTTGTCTTGTTGCCACAACTATCTGACCAGAACACACAGACACCATAAACACTCATTTAAGATAATCTAGAGTGTATTTGATAAGATGTCCCTCCAAACTGTTTTGAAGCATATCTATACTGAAAAACTATCTCCAAAAGTGGGGTCGCCCCTTATGCGGGATGTCTCCTTAAGTGGTGATTGAAGTAGACTCTTAATAGAGTGAAAAATTTCCATTCCAAGCAAATTGCTCCCTTACGCGGGGTGCCCCCTTAAGCAGGGTGCCCCCTTAAGCAGGGTGTACCCTTAAGCGGGGTGACCTCTTAAGTAGGGTGTCCAGGAACCAAGGTTTTACTGTACATCAATATCCACTGACACCAATATCCACAACCAAACACACCAACTAAAACATTCATCCAGCCACCAGCCTACCTTCCAACCAACCTGCCTTCTTACATGCCCAATCACCAACCTATCTATGTTACAGATTTTCTTTCCAGATATGTAATCCCTTTGCTCACTTTTTCAAGTCAATTTACATTTATTGAAAGATATGACTGTTTATAATTCCAGAACACAATCATTGTTTCACAGCTAACGAGATCAATTCCAACTTCACCATAATCATAATCATAACTAGTAAAAAGAGATAATGATTGAAAAAAAAATGATTAAAGAAGAAACTTATCTCGGGGTATTCCTAAAGTAAATAAATAGGAAATAGTCACTGAATATTTGTAAATTTAACTGTACACCATGTTTTAATATGGCTGTAATGTTAAGTCATGGGGATTGATAGTGCCAATTTTTCAGGCCTAACACTAAAATTCAAGCAATTATACTGAATTTCAAAATTTCATGACTATTCTATGGGTTTTTCCAGGTTGATACAATTTTTCGGGATTTCCAGATTTATTAGCAGGTCAGGGGTGGTCGGATCGGTGGAACAACAGTGTAGCAACACAGTCAACGTCGGTGCCCCACCAAACCAAGCCCTGCTGCCCAACCATGGTCGAAATGACATATGTCAGGTGGAACTACCGCTTACGAGGAAGAAGTTGGTGAACATACTACCTCGATTTCTACCTCGTCCTTGTTGAGAGAATAAAATGTTGATGTCTTATACCTATAAGACATTGACATGCAGACTCTACCAGACAACACCTCCTATTTTTATAACCTCGTAGAACGACCTGATTGAGATCAAAGAGTGTGACCGGGAGCCTGGCCCAACTGGGCCCTGGGCCGAGTGATAAGTATATATGGCCAATAATGGAAAGTTTTATAACTTCTTTTCTATTTAAGATATCAGAAAACGGTTTTCAGATCTAGTATTGCCGGTCTCCTCTACAAATCGGTTTATTATACTTGTAAATAGAACGGGGAGATACAAATCACCGCTATTTATAAGCGGCCAACACAGAATCGGGAATGATCTGTGAAGTGCGAAGATCGAAATCTTAATGTTGGTGAGAGTCGATCATATCTGACATGGTAGTAATGCCCGATGCGTCGAGAAAAGCAATAAAAAGTTGGTGAGGTGGATACATCAACCCGATTTATGCAGATTGTCACAGACCCGACGGATCCGTCGGGCAAAGGTAGAATCGGGCATAGCCATCAGGTTGATGTCTTATAGGCTTTAGATCTATTACAAGTTATAAGGTAAGGTGGGAGGGGATTAACATTTATTCAGAAAAAATTATAATATAGGATGAAGAATGAAATTATACATTTTCTGAAAGCTCAGATCAATATGCATGCAATTCTGTGATTATTTCTTCTCTATCCCGAAATACCAACACTTTACAAATTTTTGAAAGAAAAAAGAACACCAGACTTTCTGTCTACCTTGGAAGTGTATTGGAAGCAGTTGCTCCTTATGGAGCGACTATGGGCACCATCTCTTGGTGGGTCTACTGCGTCCGTGCGAGGGGAGGGGATAGGGATTACTTTTTGATTGCCTGACGATTCGCGGTGGCGGACGATTCGCGGTGGTGTTTTGGCTGTTCGCGGCGGACCATTCGCGGTGGGAATACGGACTATTCGCGGTCATATTCTGACGGGAGCAGGGGGCCACAACTCGGCCAGGCTAGTGTTGTAGTAGGGCTTGGTGGTGGAGTAGGGATTGGTGAGGGACAGTGAGGGACTGGTGAGGGACTGGTGAGGGATTGGTGAGGGACTGGTGAGGGAAATTGAGGGACTGGGGAGGGACAGTGAGGGATTGGTGAGGGACAGTGAGGGATTGGTGAGGGAGTGGTAAGGGATTGGTGAGGGACTGGTGAGGGACTGGTGAGGGAAATTGAGGGACTGGGGAGGGATTGGTGAGGGACTGGTGAGGGAAATTGAGGGACTGGGGAGGGAGTGGTGAGGGACAGTGAGGGATTGGTGAGGGACAGTGAGGGATTGGTGAGGGACAGTGAGGGATTGGTGAGGGAGTGGTAAGGGATTGGTGAGGGAGTGGTGAGGGAAATTGAGGGACTGGGGAGGGAGTGGTGAGGGAAATTGAGGGACTGGTGAGGGAGTGGTGAGGGAAATTGAGGGACTGGTGAGGAAGTGGTGAGGGACAGTGGGGGACTGGTTAGGGAAATTGAGGGACTGGTGAGGGATTGGTTAGGGAAATTGAGGGACTGGTGAGGGAGTGGTAAGGGACAGTGAGGGACTGGTGAGGGACATCTAAATGACATTAACTTAATCTTTTGATTAAATTTGACATATAGTATGCAAGTGGGGGGGGGGGTGAAATAAAAGTAAAAACAACTACAAAATATCCCTGCCGCCGCGGAAATTCAGACCTATACCGCGAATGGTCTTGCCGACCTCCGGGAGCCATCGGGGATTTGACCGCGAATAGTCAGGGTTTTACCGCGAATGGTCCGCCGCGAATCGCCCGCCGCCGCGAATGATCTGCATACCTATTTTTTAGGCTTATTTTTACACACTCACTAAACTCCTTTACGCAACTTTGCGCTATTCTCTATGTTAAAACACGCTTCAGAATAGGGTAACAAATCTATCTATGAGGCCATGGTCATTTAAAGGAGTAAGCTCGGTGTTATACCTCTGGAAATTCCAATAATATATTGTAAAAACTAGATATCTCATTTTCTGTTCGTTTTTCGCACTGTTTTTTGTTTATTCCGGAAGAGGAACATGTTCACAAGGGCTTAAGAACTTGCTTGAAGCTAATTGGCTTAAAATTGGGCTCAAAAAAGGATTTACTGCGGAGCGCTTTCTCCAAGATTTTCGGCGAAGACGGCATCGCGACAGGTGCGAAAAATGGCTATATTTATTTTACCGTTCATAACAGATAAAATATAGCACAAGGAGCGTAATCTGTGGGTTCTTATACTTAATCCTGTAAAATATCATAAAATTACGAGCAGTGGAAGTACCCAAAATGTATTTTTGAAAGTTGTTCACTTTACTATAATGGCAGAACGACAGGCGGTCGCACTGCTGCGCTGTGCCCATCGCTAAATCATAAGAGGTTTAATAGCAGTCAAGGGGTTTTACTTTGCTATTTTGAACTACCTCTACGGTGCTGTCCCAAGATTTCAATTGTTAACAAGTAAAATTCCGTCTAATCTGCATTATATCACATAGCAAATTGGCCATTATGGCATGGGCAGATTTGGAAACGGTGTCCCAACACCCTAATTAGATCAAGTTCTAGAACTTTGCATGAACTTCTATCCAAACTAATCTATATGAACTAATCCGGTATGGGGAGACTCCTGACGGCACACACAGGCGACAGTTTTGCCCTCTGACTTGAAAATTGCGGCAAATCTCCAGATAACTTGTTATTAAATATCAGCTTCACTCTAAAATAAATTTACCCAAAGAGTTATTCTTACCATTCAGTATATGAATGCAAGCTTATGCATGTCGAGCCTAGTGTCATTTGTTGTTTTACCGTTCAGCGCGGCCTAGCGGTGCATAGCCTAATAATTAGGCCGTCGCTCGGACAAACAATGGTCAGTGAAGTTTCATGCCAATACAATTACATGCTTTTACATGGTATCGGTATGAATAGGTAATTATCCGAATACATACCTTGGTAAAAGTATGATGGAGAATTAAGGTTCTTGCGAGCCTAGGGAAACTGATGAGTGCCCTAGGGTAACAGGGCGCAAGGCTGTTGGTTTCTACTAGTTAATGCTAATAGGCCTTTTTCCATAGGCCGGTGTCGCACGTTATCTGCGTGGTTATGCAATGCAATGCAGCCAAACATACCCCTGGCAACGTATACTTTAGCATTGGATTACTGAATGTATGAAAGTAATACATTTATAATACCCACGTATATCATTCCCATAGAAATAAAAGTGATTGCATTGTATTCTATGGTATTACTGCTGTGTGTCTCTATATGGATACTGCCGGACTCGCGGTGTTTGTCCGAGCGGCCGCATAACGAGACAAGGGGCCGTTAGGCGGCGCTGAACGGCAACACCTGTATTCAAAGCTGGGTGTTGTAATAAGGAGTCTGGGCTTTCGAAACTTGATAGTTGATAATTGTTAGAATTTTGCCATAGATAAAGATAGGTACCGTATACATGATACAAATGCCTGTCATGGTACAGTTAGTTATACGTAGTACAACGCTGTGTCCACTATCACTCCCCACAGACCACTCCCCTCTAGTGAGGAACGAACAGAGTCGAACTACGTCTGACTAGGTACAGTCGCTTGTGGTGTTCTTGTGCTATCTAACCATATTTGAGGGGTAATTCTAATGCAATATCGAAACCCATCAAATCGAAGCTGAAATACCTTAGAATACAGTGCAATTACTGTATTTCCTCTAAGGGAGAGTTAAATTGGTACCATCACCGTATTACGCTCATGCACATGCAGTGAGTACTCTAGTAATGCTTATGAATACATTTCTACGTGGTTGTTTGGACAACTCGGGCGCATATCTATCAGATTCTATGAAAGTTTGAAAATCTCCGGCTTTGAAATTTTCGCCATAAAATAATGAATAAACCTCTGGTACTATGGTAGTGCCACTAGTGCCTAGTAGTGGTAAAAATAGTAGGCTATGTCATTTATCTATGGTATATTCAGTTGGTTAAAACACAGTAGGACCTGAAAAAATTGGCTGTAGCTTTTAATCTTCCCGATATATTTACTGTGCCCACGTCTACAAAGTACTGAGACCTCCCCTGTTAAGCCTGTCCAGGGGCCCATTGATTGATACTGAGGGACAGATACTGATAACGTACTACGTCTAGATCTACGTCGGGTGACTGTCACTCAGTCAGCGACTGCCACTCCCGTTGCCAGTGACGCAGTGTGTAGGGGAGATGTGTACAAATAATAAAGAACACTTCGAACCCAAACTCTCTAGAAGATTATAACAAGGTTATGCTTGTTGCAACGGCCATTACTTCTTGGACGCCAATGACATGCATGATATAAGGTCACTCGTGTTCGGATTCGTTCAAACTCAGACTCTAGAGGCCTGCAAAGTGTGATTGTGTTGCCATTCATGACCCCTGAGTCACAAGTCACACCCTGTTTTCTGGTGTAGATATTGAATAATTACATTGTGTTGATAACATACACAGTTGATAGAGGTGCTTTTTAAGTAACACATAGTTAAACAACTCACGAAACAATACAAATTATTCAACGAAACCCTTACCGTGTGGAAGTTTATGTTGTCTTAGTGTGCAGTGGTGTACGCTGCAAGTCTCGCCTCGTTGTGGAGTTGTTCGAAACTCTCGTGGACAAATCACGTCAGGTATAAAATCGATATTGTAAATGCCTTCCTGCTATCTATTGCGTTCTCATTCTGTTGGAAATTAAAAATGAGATGGAATCTATCACTTAATGACTCTTTGTAGATTGAAATGAGTAAAATTACAGTCAAGCATCTTGTGTTTATAATCCGCACACGATACTTCCGGTGTGCTCAACTTGCGCACAGCGGCCTGCGCGGTCACAGAATGTAGACTAAATTGTAAGTAATTTGAACAATTGTTTCTTAAAATCTCAACAATGTTTAGAACGCAAAGCTGAGTATCAAAACACTCAGAATTAGTGGTATGGCAACTTTATCTTTCATGTTTGGATGATCATTCATTCACTATGTTTTTTGAATTAACAGCAGTGCCATAAGCTGTCAGGGTCTATCCACCCCCTGATTCTTGAAAGGTTTGACCTGGATATGCAACACACCTACAAATGTCAACAATAGCAATTATTGTACTGTCGGAGCCGTCATGTCAGTAATATGTGACAGTTTATATTATTACTGTTGCCAGGATTGTGTGTCTTATTGATATCCATCTAACCAGTTGATCAAGTGCTATTATATATCAAAATTGACTCCCAGCACGGACTTATTCTATTTGGAATAGGTCCATACTCCCCGACCCTGTCAGTGTCACTGCTGAATACAGACTACAGTGTACAGAAGAATCATTCAGAACACCTGTCAGTGTATCACTAGATTAAGTAGATGTATTGTGGTAGGTATATTGTCCCATACTAGCAATAGGCCCGTGATTTTGACTATAACGAGATCTAGATATAGTGCAGGCATTGTAGCATACTATGTCAAGATCTAGTATAGTTATGCCTTGGGAATTGACTGAGTCTCAATGTGTGCACACATGTAATTAATGATATCTAATTAGTTATATTAAGGGTCAAGCTACGTCTGACTAGATTGGGAATAAAGTTGATCGTGTCTGTGTCTCAAATTAGGCTAACATTATGATATCCCATCATCGCTAAATACAGAAAGTGAGAAACCCCTCCCCAGACCCCAGCACCCCCCGGGTTCTATTCCTCCGTTTTCTCGAACCTTGCCTTAATGCCTATTATAAAATTAATATTCAGTTGGCAATAGGTAAAATTTAAAAGCCACGTCATTTCTATGATAGACTTCATATATCCGGTGCAAATGAATTTCAAGGCTTGATGCCATCTGGGTGGGGGGAAAGGCATTATAATTTTCATTTTCACAAGATATAACAAGATACACCAAAACATACCACAGCAAATACATCGTGTTGGTGGAACCATCCCTTAATCGTGTATGTTCTGTTTAATGAGTTGTGATTTCTCATATTTTCAGGTTACCATCCTACCCATCCTGGATCGCTGAATTCCGATTCAATTTCCAGTGAACAACGGACGCACACTGTTTTGACTTTACTGCAGTTGAATGGCATTCAAACGAAAGATTTAATAATACTTCCCTTAAAGGACACCCAGTTTGGCCTCCACAGTCATGGCCGCTGCCCCTTGTGAACTTCAAGAAGAAGTGAATGACTTTACGAAGTGCTACTCCCATCCTAACTTGGAATCTCTTGATGGGACGTTAAAAAGTGATGTTGAGGAAAATATCCCTACGCCAGACTTGGATAATAATTCCAAGGAGATTACGGATGCTTCCACCTCAAAGACAGATACGGCAGAGGCGCCTGCAAAGGATGTTACTTCTCTTCTGAGGAAACCTCCCCGTCGATCGCTTAGTGCCAACGGATTTGAGAAATGGTACATATGAAATTTACTGTTCCGTTTTGGCCTGTGAGGCCCTCATTGCCCAGTCCTGCAGTTTTACAATTCCATGTACATTCCAATGTTCTAGTTTTCATATACTCCCATTTTGCTCGACTTTTCCTTAGAATATGATGTTACCCACCATATATATAAAAAGGTACGATCTCGACACAAGAGTAAGATTTTCATCTTCAGTAAAATCTCAAACCTGCTGTTTTTGTGGGTCTATATCCAAATGTACTTTTTTCCCTTAAGATCTACCTCAAGAGAGACAGTGAGTGTATCGTATTCAATGGTATTCCAGCTTAAATTTCGTGTGTTAAACATGTATATCGCCGAAGAAATACATCAGATATGGCTGAGATAACACAGGAACACTACACATGGCTGCACAATATTACATTGGGAGGCCTAGCCATCATACAGCTGTCTTTTTACCTAAGGGAAAACCGAGAAAATATCAACTATCAGGTTTAGACAACCCAGACTAGTTATTACAATGCCCTACTTTGTCCGAGCAGTCATATATGTGTGTTAGGCACCCAAACAACTGTGGACAGCCTACACTGGTAATGATTACCCCGATTCCGCGAGACATTTCGGGAATACCGGGTGTACTGGTTCCGCTCGTGTTCCAGAGCGAAAATCATCGCTGGACTATTATCGACCGCCAACTGCGAGCAAGAGGACCCTCCCAGCTATGAGTCAGTCGCAAAAGGACGTAACTAGCCTACCGAGACGTAAAACCCCAGCTATGGGGTTCTCTCTAGTTGGGTTCTGTGAGAGAGTACATGGGGGGGGGGGGGGGGGGGGAGGGGCATTGATATCTACTGTTGTTACTAAGTATACGGCGCTTGGATGCACACAGAGGAGCATACACTACCCCATGCACTAGCCACAAGGGCAAACGTGGAGACCGAGGTATCGAGATTGCACACCTACATGTTTTACATAGACCGTTCTTTGTGTTGAAGGGAGGGTGGAGACAGCGGTCTGAACGGCAACGAGGAGGAGGAGTTACGACGACGTAGTGCCTCCATTGTGGAGGTAAAGGAGCACGCCAACAGTCGACTTAGTGAGGAACTCATGAAAGCACAGAAGGTACGGCTTATTCATCCTCACTATATCGTTATGGTTATCCGCATTTCAGATTTCTCGAAATAAAACAAAAAAAAAGGGGGGTTAGTCTCTATGATAAAATGAATAAGTAATATTTATCGCTCATACATTCTTATTTTAACACCAACACCAGCCTCAATCCCACCCCCGCTAGATAGAAGTTATTCGGAAATGGAAACTTTCAACTGTTTTGTTGTTTTTCTTTTTACACACTACAGTAACATACTACGATGCTAGCAAAATTAGATGTAATTTCCTCTTCTATTGACTGGGTGATGCTTTAGTCTTTCATCTGTAAGGTTATGGAAATAAGCCCAGGATTGTAATCAACCATTTTAACAAAAGAAAGAAAGAATATGACCTTTCACCTTTCCTTTTAATTGTGTTGATGTACGCACTTTCACAGACTGTTCCCAATATCCAGTTTGCTATAGTACTATCCGCCAAAGTGATGCATATCCCAATATTTGACATGCAAATGATATATACTAACTTGTAGCTAAAGCAAAGGTGATTCCTCAGTATCTTGAATTATAACACAAGTTATTAGACTGTGTATTATGGTCTATAGACACCTTCTACTCAAGTCGCTGTATTATGGTATAAAGGGAACAGGTGTGATCGGGAAGAGTTGGCATGTCTATCGACATTTGATTCCTGACTCTCCCTGAACCGACGGTCTGGATGAATCGGGAACAAATTGCTGATGTCTCGTGGTTTTAAGAAATCATTGATGATACTAAACTTTTTTTTCATTAACAGAATGTAATCTGATTTAATTTCAGGAATTAATGTTAAAGGACGAACAGTGTAAAAAACTGGCTCACGTACAAGAACAAATGAGTGCTGAGTTGGAAGAGCTCACAGCCAAGTTGTTTGAGGTATTTATACATGCAATGTGCATTTTATATCAACTTAAGTTTGCAACCCTGATAGAATAACTCAGTTTAAGCTTAGATAGCTTACTTTGACTATATAGTTATTCTGAACAGAACTATTAATTGTTTTTGAGACTTTTCATAGTAGATGCTGATACAAAAAAGTGAAGAGAAGGAGTTTCTTCTGTGAACATAAAGGAACTTGTATAAATCGATGAGACAAATAAAGTTTGGAACCATGATTAATGTTGGCTATAGGTGAACTTTGGTCATGGACTGTGCACCCTTCATTCACCGGAAAAACATCAGCACCATATGTGACTTGTAATGAATTTCTCGTTGTCTTTTTTCTTATGTAGAATTAACTACGTCATTAGAAAATACATACATGCAATGTGTTACTTATATATTGATCACATAAGTTTGAATCGACATTTTTGAAAGAAACTATAAGTTTATCTGGAATAATACTTAAACTAATATATTTCTAGTATATGTCACATTAAACTAGTTCCTGGTCAAGACACACCGCCAAGGGCCTATTTCACACATATGTTCATGTATTGTACTATACACCTATGCCCCAAAATACTCCAAATACCAACCTCTGCTATCCAAGTGGTAGTTGAGGCATACCACTATACTGTGCCGGTATGGCGCCATACCACCACATTTTGAACACTTAATCTGAAACGTGAGTATGTGTATTATCGGAAATACCATATCTGGAGAAAAAAATTACAGGAAATTTATGAATAACATTATGACACTATTATTCCCAAAGAAAAGAATTTTCTAATAGTTTGAATTTCATTTACGAAATCGTGGCTATGAACATTGTGAGAAAGTCGCATAGCAGAAAGTCACTTCCGCCTGCCCAGACGACTTTGTTTAGCACTTAAACATTGACACATTTTGGCAAGTTTTTAAATATTTACAGATATTTAGAGGTGTATAGTACAAGTGAAACTTGTTAACCTATTAGGGATGGGTCCTCGTCCCTTGTTACTTTCGCTAAACCTACCGCATTCGCTCTACAAGCTCATGCGGTAGGTTTAGTGAAAGTAACACGGGACGAGGACCCACCCTAATTAGGTTAACTAGTTTCCCTTAAATACCATCATAGGGAACAAATAGAGGAATTATTTTTGTTTAGATTTATTGACGCAACTGAAGTGAATCTGTCGTTTGCAGTATTTCCTTGCTTCATTTAGCTGCCATACTACAAATGTATTAATACTAGATATTAATAGGAATCTTGTATTATATGCCCTGAAGAAGAGTCGTTTGCTGGCTCAAAATATCAGCCAGTCATTTATAATACAAACAGTCAACATGGGACAGTAAAACCTATTGCAATCCTTCCTTATGAGTTTAGAGAATTATTACATGTACTACCTTCTTTTTTTTTAAATCAAAGTGAAAAACCCAGTTAATGAACAACAACAACAACAAAATCGGAGTTATTACGGCAGTTCTAACTTGCTAGTACCCACACAATAACGTTACTTGTTTCACATATACACCGTATTGTATGTGATATGTAATGTCACTGGTGCTTCAAGAAAGACTTGTTTGTATCAGAAACACCATTCAGTGCTTGTGATTCACATGAATATAAACATAAATAAAAGTGCTCCAGGTCGTCCTGAAGAGTTACACTGGTCACCTGAGCCATGCTTAGCGGTCTGGTTTTGCACTCCGCTAGATGTACCTGATTATCACACTGAGGCCACAGGGGGGGGGGGGGGTCTACGTGGCATTGAGTGGCGTGCTGGCTCATCCCGTTGGCATGTTGCTATCGTTACGGATGGCTGCACATGGGTTGCTACTGGGTCGCAGCGAGGAAGTAGCACACGACGGACCCGGGCCAGGATGACAACGCGCTCCTGGTCGCTACTTGACGAGATTCCCACCTCCATTTATTCCCTGTCCCATCACTGTGAGCCAACAGTGCTGTTCACAGAATTAGACGTTAATTTATGTGTGTATACAGTACATAGTAGAAGGGTGTTTTTTTTAAACTGTCATTAGAGTAACGGTCATATTGATATTCAAAAAATCTCCTGGCTGGAGTTAAGTGTGAAATACGTGCAGATTGCGCGACAATACTAGATAATGGGGGAGATTCCGCACTGTTTTCATCTGATTCGCCGCTTGCTTTGGTGTTGTGCGGAAACCCCAACAAGTATTGCTCCCTGCTGTTTTGCTTGAAGCCTTGTATGCCCCAATATACAGTACACTCCCGCTATTATGTCCACCTTAAGGACCGGACTAAAATGGTCGAATTGACAAGGCCATCGTTTTTTTGTGTGTGTGTTTTTTTAAAAAGTTATTGATCATCTTTGCATTCGACGATACAACGTCGTTCTTCCATGCTGGGAGTATACTGTAAACGATGAGATTTCTTTAATATGCTATTACTAATAAGAACATCACTACAAACCTAAAATAAAGGGAGAAAGTTAAAGTCATACTCAAGCTGTCCATAATGAAGGATTGATCGCATTAGCAAGTTGATAAGAGTCTATTCTATGAGGTCTCTTAGGACTGACTATATGCTGCATGTTTGCATTAAAACATTTTATTCCAATTTTGATTTTTTTTAAATGATATATTTGTCCACGTCTGGATCCCTACAGTTTATCTCGGACCTATTTAAAGAGAAATATTACTTAGGTCGTTTATATCCTTATCTATTGAACAGGAAGCTAACAACATGGTCCAGGATGCGCATGTGCGAAGGATGCAGTCGGAGAAGTTGTTGAAGGAGGCTAACTCGAAGGTATGGTGTACACTTTTAGCTAGTGGCTGATGCGGACATTTGAGATGGTATTGTCTGTCTACCTGTAACCTATTCTTTCCTTTGTATTTCTCTAATGAAACCTGGCAAAGACACCTCTTAAGCAAGCCAGATCCTACCTTGATAATATATATATGTGTGTGTGTGTCGTTTTCATTTGCATCATTCATAGATTCATGATAGCATAAAATACCCCAGAGACGTGCCTTCTAAAGTGGAAGATAAGATCTATACACCCATGTTAGTTCATTGGTATGAATGCAGACCTCTGATTTCTTTCGTGGGGATAGATCGAAGTACTGCAGGCTGAGGTGACTGCTCTGAAGACATTAGTCATAACATCAACGCCCAGCATGCCGAACCGCCACCTACACCCGCAGATTGAAGTCGCCAAGAAAAAAGAGTCGACCGGGCCCGTCGCTTCTGTCACCTCCTTCATTAAAGGCCATCGACGTTCTACGTCGCATCATAACTTCACTAAGGAGATGACAAAGGTGGAGATTCCTGTCGACCCAATTATACCCAAGACAGAGGAGAAAGAGGTATGTCATTGTCATTTTAGTGTCAGTGTCACTATTCACCTTTCATCTTCGTTAAGGTATTCAAATTAGAATAAAAGTCATGATGAACCTTCCAAGTTATTGCCAGAATGAATATTGTGATATGCACTAAATATATAATTGTTACAGGATAAGTTTAGGTCTGGTTTGACAGGTTAGTTTCAGTGGTCTAGATTAACTAGAGTATGCACCCTGGGTCACTCCCCCGTCTCAAATCATCATTACCTCATACCTTAAGTAAATATTTGTATATTATACTAGATGAGGTGGGTTGTTGGCCAACTTTTTACCGTATTGTAGAGTGGCTAGAATACCTGCCTCGGCAGAGTCCACTATTTGTACTCCTATTTTTGTGCAATAAAAAAACAAAAAAATACCTTTTAACCTAACCCGATCACGGGTCATGAATATAACCTTTGCGACTTACATAAATCATTATCACTCTTACACTAACCTTGCCCTATAACCCGCCATATTCTGAAGCGAATAATGTCGTTAATATATAACCTGAATTAAAAAAACAACAAAAAAAACCTTTATAGTATATCCCATCAAGCATCTTGATAATGTAGTTTAATTTCTACCTGTTGATACGTTCATAAACCTAACATCTGCGTATATAGAATAGTGAGCACACAAGACCTCTTCTACGCACTGGTAAGGAGTTGTGTTCTGTTACAGGTGGACCCATACTTCTTTGACCTCTTTAAGACTTGGCGTGGCGGCTCTCCTCGCACTCTAGACCAAGCCTCACCCCTTCTCAACTATATCATCAACGGTGACATCATGCCATGTATGGAGTTCACAAACAAAGAGGTATTCGTGTACTTTCCTAGAATTAGAGTCAATCATTCTCCACTCCAGACTTACACACGAATATGTCCTGAAAGGGGAAAATCCCCTATTATGCCAAGCTTGTACCCATCACTCTTCAGCATATCCTGCTGAACTGTAAAAAGGTACAAGAAAATAGAAGAATGTACTTGAAAACAGTAACAACATTAAAAATGTTGTTTGAAACTATTCCGAAGAAAGATATCATCATATTTTTGAAAAAGACAAATCTTTTGATTGCATATAATATATTTGAAAACATTGAAAAGAATTGACTGAAATAAGTCTACGAAAGTGAAAAGCTAAATCATTAATAGTCATACCCTCAGGGTCCCATGGGACAAACAACCCCTTATGAATGTAAAAGAGTTGATCGGAATACCCTGTCAGTTCTTGTCATCGTAATTTACTTTTTGTATGTTTTAGAACCCTCATGCACACATGAAGGGTGAGCGTATGGCGTGTACTACATAGTGGCTTTAGAACATATGACGTATTGTATTTAGATTCTAGCCTAATAGTATTTTAACAAAGACTGTGGGATAGCATAATAAAACAATTATGGGATTCTCTAACATTTACTTATTCCAAATTGTATTGCAGCTGTCTCAAGCTGTATTCCGAGCAGTTCTGAACAACTCCTTAACAATCGAACCCGACCATGAAAAGAACCCGTTCCCGAGGTATGTATATTTCTTATATATTCAGAACACTAGAATAAATGCTGTAGTTAATCCACACCACACACGTTAAGTAAGTTTGATGGGCATAAAAGATAATACTAGTGTTTGATAGTTGTATCTAAGTATCTTGGTCGCCATTTAAAAAAATATCAAAGACGTTCCAACGAAAGGGAATGAGAATTTGCAATAAAGCATCTGAAGCCCCAAACGTGTTATTTCAGAATCATAGGCATATACATTGTTGAGATTCATTAAATGAAGGGGGAACAAGCGCCGATTATTACATGACATGTAATAAGGTTTTGTATAAAACTGAGTAATCAGTATTTAAGTAGTGATTATTGCGCCTCCTGCAGACTATGTTCGCTCACGAAGGCGAACCGTCAGTGTAAATACCGCATACGGCTTGGAGACGGCGATACTTGGCACGTCATCTCACAGCTCGCCAGGAACAGGGTAAGTACTTCAAAGGACGCTCCCTTTATTTTCTAATAGATGCTCAACTATGAAGTACGAATTGGTGGTCATATAATGCTCCTCTTACATCTTCTACAACATAATATAATCTACACATTTATCATGACTATTGGGGTTGATATTATTAAGTATTGCATCAAGGCGGTTCGATCTTGGGAAATCATACCGACTCGATCACATCGCTTTACTTCAACAAATACAGATAAATTCCTATGATATGAAAGAGTTGGACTGAGCAATGTATTTGTATCCACAGATTACGGCTGTTTGCGACTTCTTCACATACATCCGATACATCACGCAGGGTCTTGTCAAGAGCGACGGTAAGTCATGACGTCTAAACGCGATGTTATATTGCTATGGACAGTGCAGTCTAATATATATTTAATTTCCATTCATTTCAAAAACTGACAAGGTGAATGACGTTGCTATCACAAATATCGAATTAAAATTGCAAAAGTTGACGTGCTCAGACTTCATGGCCAGGATGGACTGATTTATATCTGCCTCTCACCACTTGCTCATAAAACTTAAAAGTATACTCATAAAATGTAACAGTATCTCCTATTGAAAATAATTTTATCTGGTTATTTTGTTGACTTGCTTATATAACAATCTTTTTGCCTCTAAAAGTTAGTCTATATTGAAGTTTGTTTTTCTTCTATAGATAATGACATCTACTGGGAGATCATTCGACTCCGGAAACAAATCAATCTGACCAAATTGGGTCTCAGTTGATGTTGTTTGCACCTTCCCACCGCCGTATTTATGACAAGTTATGACAATGATGAACGACATGAGCCCACTGGAATTGTCAAGCAAGCTATGGCCATGAGTTGTGGGAGAAGCAAATGCTAAAAATTTTGTGTTGTATTAATTCTGATACTAGGTACACCTTGCTCTTGCTACTTTGATATTACAGAGAATCTAAATAATAACATGTACATATAAAGGGCTCGATCACACATAACGGATTTTATGGTCACATAAAAGTATTTGTTTCATGTTATATAAATTATTCTTGCTTTCGATAGAACATCACATTTATGTTAGCACACTTCAAATGCTCAAGAAACCGATACATGTGTAACGAAAATGTGTTGCATCTGAACGCTATTGGTGAAGAAAGTAGAATGGTCTTAGCGAAATGTTTAGGGTAATTATAGTCTACAACTGTTTATTGGCGAATAACGTACTGATACCATATACGGGGATTTAGGCGAGATCCCTGCCAGTGTCACACGAGTGGGAAATACCGTCGACCTGTCTGTCGATGTTTTGAGCCTCCATTTATTATTTTTCCAGATAGCATAAAGTTCAATAATCTTTTATTCCATTAATATATCAGAAAATGGTTTTCAAATCTATTCTTGTCATTTTGTTATCTCCAATTTTATATCTTATCAATTGAAACTCGGTAGGCAAGGTATCAACACTAAAGGTATGGAGACACCCAAAGTCCATGACACACGGATGCTCTAATGGCACAAGTGAGAACCGATACATAGTCCTGACTTGTCTCTAATATCCATGCCTCATATCGGTCTTGAATTCTCCTAAATTGTTCTTAGGATTTCAAACATGTTTGAAATCTGAATTGGACATATTGTCTTGACTTGTCTCATGGTCGCGCGAATCATACCTGTCTTGGGTTGTTCTACCTCTCCAAAGTGATTGACCAAAAAGCACTGGCTATAGTCATGTTTCCACGCAGTCAACACTTGGGGGCTAGTGGTAGTTCAGCAAGTTAGTTTTTTTAGGTAGGGACATCAGCTGACCAGCACGAAATCCCTTTACACAAAACGAGATGGGGCTTGCTCAAGCTTTTAGTAATCGTCCATGTATCCCGAGCTTTCACCTCGGACTAAATGCGGGCATGTTTTGTATGGACTAGGTAGCTAGCCTGGTGGAAAAAATACATCTGGCGGAATATGTAGATACTAAAGCGAGCGCCAAAAATGGCGGATATGCTGCTTCCAGTTTAAACATCGATTGTTGCGCCATTTAGAGTTAAAAGCTGTTGAAATCCCCGTACAAAGATCAAGATGATTTTCTCTGTATATTGATAAAAGTGCCACATTTATATCATAATATCACAGTTACTGACATGCTATAAGTATAAGCCTTCTAAGAGTCTGGTATCCTCAGCATGATATTATTACTTTGGACGGTCGGTCTAGAAAGCCTCAATCAACACAACAGTCACCGTCTCAACAGATCTACCGCTATACACAACACAATTATATGTTCCTCTCACATGTTCAATGTGTATCGTTCATACAATAGTTAGTGTTATTGGTTTCACCAGTGTACATTAGTGATTTTTCCCCTGCCGTTTCCCCAGTTAATTATATTTCATTTAAGATCTTATCAGATATTTAGCCTCGCCATCAATAGTAGCTGGGAAGAGAGAGAGAGAGAATGGATCTCCGGGACAGGAGAGTGACAAATAATGGACCTTGTATATATACGCGTTGAGAAACGCGGCAAAGTGAATGCTACATAACAAGAGCACTGTCGTTGCTGTTGAACCGTCTACAGCACGGGGGTTAATCTGTTGCCAAATGAGACTGAGACATTGCACTAACGTGTAATAGAAGACACCTTGTTACAAAAACTGATATTAAAAATTTTACAAGTGTAGGTAGGTACCTGTTGTACCTGCCCTCTCCTCAAACCTGTTTATTGGCAGAAAGTGAGGGGAGGTTGTTTATATGTATTTGTAAGTATACGATTTGTATATACGTGTGACTTTAATCATAGGACACTGTCCTGGTTCTGAGTAGGCTTAGTCCACAGTGTTGGCCTGGAGTAGTTATTATAGGAGTTTTATAAAGCTTGTGGCTCTTCATATGTGGACAGAGATGCACATCTGAGGGCACTTATTGGCGCAGTCGTGTTGCAATCCTTGGTACATCTGAATCTAACCTTCTGTCCAAATATAAGATCTCAAAACCTGGAGCTCACATGGTGAACGTGCAATATTTTTTGTTATTGTAACTGAACAAGATTAATAAGTTGTTCTGATATATCATTTCTCATACTAAAAGATTCATTAATCGTTGTACATTTTTTGCTGTACAAAGTGTGAGATTTTCAAGGGTCGAAATTCGCCCCCGAATAACACTTCATTATATGCAGTTAGATATTTGTATTATGGCTAGAATCATCTTAATCGAAATCTGTGAGTTAGAATAATTCAAATATAGATATGTCTTAATAGCAAAAGTAGAATGGACATTTATTACTAGGAATATATATATATATATATATATATATATATATATATATATATATATATATATATAGATGTCGAAAGTAGAGTCTTATTAGTTTAACCGGTCACTTCACTTTTCATTTAAAAAAAGGTGACAATATATTAAAATAGCGTATCAAATGATTCACAGACTGGATAAAATGATAATGTATTTAGCCTTGATTCCGTGGTGAAGTCAAGGCGTCCCCCATGTTTGTTATGATTCACTTAATAACGACCTTTTCTATAAAGAAACGTAAAAATGATGGTCATTGAAAGCCGCACACTTATCTTATCGATGTGAAAACTGTAGATCCCATGAGAAGCATTGTAAAGAATAAATTTCGAAGTTAGCCATAAGGTTTCTTGTACGAGAGAAGGCTTTCAGATAAAGATTTCACGAAAACAGTTTCTAATGATGGCTTAAAAAGCTTCAACTTCTATGTTACGAGACCGGTAATATTAGCCTCATCTTATGATCCCTTACTATGAATTTTTAAATTCACTTCAAAATTACTTGATATTTACACAATTCGAGAAATTGTCAATATTTCATATATGTATAGAGGCACGTCTATTACGAAGTATACAATTTTTCTGACTACTGTACTTTTCCACACACAAAAATAACAGAAGAACAGCGTGAAAGTAAGACTTTCGACATACAATATCAAGCCGGTGCTGTCAGTTAAAATCAAACGATTTGTAGTATTAATTTATACTTTTGTACCTCTACATGTTAATATGATGTTAATGACAAAACCAGATCTTTCATGTATAACATTGTTTCAACTGTGTGTTGATTCCATATTTAAACTACCTTACGAAGTGCCTAAACACCCACACTATATATTAATCATACCCTAATATATACATTATTCTTGCTTCTGTACCAGAAAGAAAAAAGGGGACCTTCACCAGTCTCTATCTATGGTATATTCAGAAAACAATGAAGATGAATCATTGCATATTAACGGTAGATGAAAAAAATGGTTATGATCAAACTAGGTTGATATTCAACCTTTAATGCAGGGCCTGAATCCCATTGAACAATGCAAGATCAAGCCAGCGTTCCAGTTGCATGCTTCAATACTCCAATCACCCCACTCCGTATGAAATATGTATCGTACATAAGCTGCACAAAATACTTTATTGAACCGGTCTCCGTACACTCGGAGGTGGTTTAAAGAGCATTAGAATGTGAACAGAAATACGGACAAGAACAAAGATCTAAAATGACATCAATGATAAAATATCGCTTTTCATTGACCGCAGTGCATAAATCAAGCTTGATTAATACTTTCCGTTCGTTGATCCAGTTGCCTTTAGTTATTCTGTTTTCGGTATATTCTGTGAAGAGTGGTCAGCCTCAATGGCATCAGAGGGATTCTGAGGTCTCGTTTTGCTTGTGGTCATCCATATTGTGAGAGAACTTGTGTCACAAACGCAGTACCGGTAATCAGCGAAGAGGCAATGTCAGTAAACTGTATGTAGCTAGAGCCCCAAACCTATCAGTTTTCTCCTTAGCGATCAAGTAGTAATTGTCAACTTTTCAATTTTAATTAGTTCCATAAATTAAGTAATGGATTCCATCCAAAACGAAATTTACGATTCACCACGTCTTCCTGTAATCCTTGTAATGATTGTAATAGGTCATTAGTAGTCCACAAGGAAGGGAAAAAGTGATTCCTGTTTATAATGTGTATACATTTGTTAGCATGCATGTTTATAGATGTATATAAACCCTGCGTATCTCACTGAGCCATACGTCACTTACTATTCCAGTCCTGTTTGTGATGTCATGGTAAACTTATGGTTATGCCAAATCGAAGTTATACCTAGGGTGTATTTCTACACATATACCATGTACTACTCGGGTATTAATATTGTGTCAACTCTAATGGTTAATTTAGGAGGGCTTCTAAAAACTGGTGTTATACCAATAACATTTCAGAGTGAAAACTTGGGCTTCATGCAAAGGTCAATTTCAAATGAAAAGTAATATTTTCTGAATTTGTGTTGGTTTGATATTTTTGTTTGACAAATGTAAATTACTGTGATTTCACACTGGTCTGTTACACTGCTGTCAAGAATTGTGACGTGGTAAAAGCGGGTGTATTAGAAGATATCATGAAATATGAAGAATACTTATCAAAACGTGTATTATAAACATTGTTGAATGTAAAGGCCAAATGTGTTTGATATTGCATTTAAAAAGAATTGATCGTTTCAATACTCTGAGGACCTCCAACTATGAAACATCATTTCTTAATCCCGACACGCCATATTGCTTCCTTCTTTTTCCAGTATCCTCACATCACCGTAATAATTTTGTAAAACAGTGCAAGTCTAATTTTCTTTTAAAGTTTATACGGGGCGTTAAACTAACATCGGCATATATACTTGGTAAAACAATTGTTTTATTCAGAAGAATTTAATCCATCTTTAAAATTCTATTAATTTTGGATTCCATATCGTATGCTTTGAATAATCTTCAATAAAATGTTCGATTTCAGGTATGTTTTTTAATACATTTTCAAATCAAGACATCGCAGACAAATAGGTCATTCCATGTATTGTGTAAATTAACGAATGTTAAAACATAACAGGTTGTGTGGATTAGGATAGGATTGTTGTATCAAATACTTTTAATAGATGAAATGATATATTTGCCAAATATACAAGATATTACTAATATTTTACTCCCCAAGGTATGTTTGAGAATTGGAAAACGTCATATTGTTTAATGTGTTGTGATTTCGGTGGACTTTTCATAACAATTCGTGATTCTAATTTCATATGTACATATGTATAATTACTAAACTATTTTTGTGAGTAGATAATTCTAAAAGACTTTGTTTTCACAGTTGAATTTTCAAACGCGTTAAGAGTTTCTAATTACATGTATACAATTTTTGTATGTGAAGAATGTCTGTTAGATTTGTACCCCGAGTGTTATCATATAATCTTTTTTGTAAGAAATTAGTTTAGATAATGTCTTTTGTGAAGTATCGATGCGATGAAATCAATTCTAAAGAAAGACTACATCTTCTTTGCCATGGGACGTCATAGAGATGAGAAGTAGATCTGTTGAAAACAATATCTTATGAATTTGAATCAGTTGTAAATTCTTAAAAAGGTACTTATTAGTCTGAAATATAGAGGCGATCAATAGAAAATTGTTTTATTGGACTGTTTGTAATTCAGGGTGGAAGAAATATGTAATTGCTAGCCACGTAGTTTATAACCAATTGTTACTAACTAATGTTCAATATGTAATTCGATATTTCCTACCATAATTTTAATTTCTGTATGAATAATGATAGGGAATTAGATTTCTGGAGGATTGTGTGGGTTTCTGTTATAATCAGTTAAATATATAGGCAAATCTGTGCTGGTTTCACAATTAGTTTGAATGTAATGGTTACAATATGTACAACCCACTATCAGTCGCAACAGTATGCCATACGGCACAATAAAATGTAAACAACTGGAGCTATCCTGTTTCATTTCTATAGAATATCAAAACAACCCCCTCCCCCACAAAATTAAGTTATCATACATGATCTAAAGACCGGAAGAACCTGAATAATATATCACTCACCTTTGTTTAAGTTCTAAGTCATTCCAGTCTAAGCTATGCATCCAATTACTTATCTGGGTTCCCCATAGAATTCTCGATACAAAATTTATCTTTTTGAAGTCATGAATTTTGTCACATGGAATACTGTTTTTACTAATGGCCCCAAAAGATGCCTGGAGGCATTCTTCTTCCCCTGCACGGGAGTGCCTCAAGGCATTCATCGCCCCCTGCCTGGGAGTGCCTCAAGGCATTGCTCAGACTGATAGATTGGATATTTAACACTTTCAGTCTGACCCCCTTGCAGGAGGCCTACATGCCAAGTCCAACAGATATGAAGCA
Source organism: Alentia gelatinosa (assembly GCA_950022655.1). Classification (NCBI taxonomy): domain Eukaryota; kingdom Metazoa; phylum Annelida; class Polychaeta; order Phyllodocida; family Polynoidae; genus Alentia; species Alentia gelatinosa. Next base: position 27,261,273 of record OX465580.1, on the reverse strand, counting down.
ATATACCCCAGGGACGATGCCCTTATGACAATAGTACTGGAAGTTATTCAACAGGTGCATTTGATATGGGTTGTTTTAGTTTCATATAGAACACTCATACTGAATAATGATGCCTATAGTGTTTTTCAATTATTTCAAGAATTTTTGTCACATAGAATACCGTTTTTACTAATGGCCCCAAAAGATGCATGGAGGCATTCTTCATCCCCTGCATGGGAATGCTTCAAGGCATTCATCGCCCCCTACCTGGGAGTGCCTCAAGGCATTGCTCGGACTGATAGGGATAAAGGCCTACTCCTCTGTGAACTCAGTAGTTCATGGATCAGTGCACACATATATCTAGCTACCTGGGGGCGATATCAATTGGCAATCAACAATACCCTACAAACGTTTTGCATTGCCTCATTGCCTGAGTGCACATCAACATGTTCCTCTGACCATGTGGCTCAAACTAGGAGAAAAACTTTGTTCCTATGTTCACCGATAAAAAAGGTCAAACCAATATCTGGTGGTAAATGATATTGCAAATAATTTCATAAACTAACATCATTTGAATAGATCTTGACTAATTCCTAGAATAAAGTTCTGAACCATTTTGACTTCTATTTGTGTGTAAATCTTCTGAATAATCCATCCACTCATACACCTTTTACCTCCCCTCCCCCCCTCCCATCATGAGATTTGGCAAAAAGACATGAATAGCACATCAAATATACATTCCACCTAAATAGTGCCACTTCCTATGGCGTAAGCAACTGTCCGTGCCACTTTATACACTAATGAAATATGTAAATCAATATTGAGGAAATATCTGTTTGAGTAGGCCCATTCCACCCCCCCCCCCCCCAACACACACACTTTTAACAAATGCTTGAATACAGTAAAACCCCGCTTAAGGAGACACCCACCGTTCCGGGCCAAGTACCCCTTGAGCGGGGTTTTTAGTCTGTCGATGGTTATATAGCAAGGTACACCTATTTAAACGAACAAAACACCAGCTAAAGATTTATTGAATTACGAATTCTAAGAAAATTCATGAAAGATGAATACAAATCGGATAAGAATAAATATAAGATAGATGAATGATATCATATATATATAGGCTTATAGCAAGATATATATTATAGTTTTTTCAGGTCAAGAGAGTATTGCAAGATACATATATCACACCTTAAAATCCCCCAGCCTGCCCTACGCCACTAATCGGTTATCTCTTAGTGGGCCTCTTAATGATTGGTGCTATACCGAGACAATAGACAAAGCATTCTCCAGCGGGCTTTGGCGGGCGGAGTTTGTTGGTTGAACGCTAATCCCTACATCTCTAGCAGCCCTGGGCGGCCCTCAGTAAGTGGGTATAGCTCCAATGATTTTCGCGCCATCTGAAGGTGTCAGGTATGAGATCCGCATACAGGTTAATGGTGGGCGGCCGAGGGCGGGCTGGGGGCCTTGAAGCTGTGATATTCAGTGGCTCCATGGCGGCTCTGGACAGCCCATAGTGGGTCGCTTGCGGGTGTCACCTTGTTGCGACAACTGTCTGGCCACCACACACACACACCATAAACAAGGATTTAGGATAATCCGGAGTGTATTCGATAAGATGTCCCTCCAAACTGTCCCTTTAAGTAGGCTTAAGAAGCATTTCTGTACCGGAAAACTGTCCCATTAATCGGGGTTAAAATAAACTCTAAATAGAGGGGAAATTTTCCGTTCCGAGCAAATTGCGGGGTGACCTCTTAAGCAGGGTGTCCCAGAAGCAGGGTTCTACTGTATCTCTTTAAATATGGGGTGAAACCAATACTATTGTTTCATGTATTAATCAACAGGGGTCGACACCAGGATCCACTAGGTGGCGTGTCACTTCCTCACCTGTTACAGGTGACACGTCCCATTCCCTGGTCATGCTCGGCCCTGCATACACGTTGTCTTTTTGCCTTTGTTTTTTTTTTCATTTGTTTAAACTGTTTTTAATAAATAGGGGTGCAAATAATGTCACCTTAAGCCCACTTCATGTATTCACTTCCATTATTATTATTATTATTATTATTATTATTATTATTATTATTATTATATCCTTATACTTAGATTAATAGGATCTACTTAGAAAATTCCACTTCCTAGCACCTATTGTTTTTTATTCACTTTCAAATGAGGCATAACATATCATGATTCAACCAGTTTAAGGAGTAGAAATATGTCCATAAAGGAGTTCTTAAAAATGGACCTGTGACTACAAAAGTCCCCCCCCCCCCCAAACAAAAAATGAATTCACTTTCTTTTCAAATCCATGCCAAAATACTAAATTATAAACTGTAAGGCATTGTACCACCATAAAACCTTTTTTTCAAAACAGAAATCATATTCCTATATGAACTTAGTAAGCTATAAAAAGCAAAAATGTGGTCAGGTTTCCTAGTGACTCTACAAGCAGTGTACTACAGTAGGCTATATCCATTACCTAAAGACCAACCGTCCACCTGCTAATAATATAATTTTCCAAGATGGATGGAAAAATGCAGGGCCAAAATATACACCCCAGGAGCTTTATTCTGATTATCTAGATATGTAAATCTTATGAGTAGTTGCTTAGATATGTTGAGGTAATTCTAACAAACAACTGTTTGTTTGACCACTATCCCCTGGGTGCAGGACTAACCAAGGGTATATGCCTGTGAGTGTATTGTCCGCCGCTGCCTGCCTCCTGCCTCTGCATGCAGCATACCCTCCCCTGCCCCTAGACTGGGCATGGCCACATGGATGCCTGCCACTGACCAACTGTGCATGCATGAGGGTGGGGAAGGTTAGCTTGGCATTTATTACTGGTAAATATTCAGTGCATTTTACTTTCAAGTACTATTTCCATATGAAGACATGCTTATTCTACTGGTGGGATATATCAACCTCTATAGCAGTGTTTTCTCTTTGATGAAGCAAGTTCTATTCAATGTTGCTCTTACAGCAGCATGTTAATAAAGATACTTAGTGTAAAGCATACAACCAATATCATCCAGTTTGGCTGGGATTTATAAAATACCAAGTTACTAATATTATACTTTCACTGTAATATGAGTTTCATTCTCGAAAGTATAGTGGTTTGGGATCTTTATATGACAACCAAACATGATACAAGCATTCACAACATTCTCTTCTGGCCGCACTATGCGTGCGCATCGCCGTTAATGTATACGTGACGCCACGTAAAAGGAGTCTATAATCCATTTTAATAAATTTAATTTCGACTTATTCAGTCTATGACAAAGGAAATTGTAAGCTATCCTTCATCTTAAGAAATCTATGGATATTCATTTTTGAAAGGATTTGGTTAAATATTTTCTTGGTGAAAACCTAATAAATATGCTACTTGTATAAAAGAACAGATCACATTTTTATCTTTGAATTTTATTTAAATAAATTGAACAATACAAAAGATTACATATGTATATGATGCAGAAGCTACTGATAAAGCTTGATTGATCCTCTTAATTTTTGTTCGTTATATTTTCTAGCCTGGGATCTTTCAACACGGCCACAATGCGCACAGTTGAACATTTTGACCCAGGACTGGTCTTGATTAAATCATTTCATTGATCAGAATACCATGCCATTTTTCAAACAAGATAATGATAGCTCCACCAGCGTCATACAAAACAGCCTTGTGACAAAAGTGACGAGTGAAAGCTAATATATATATGTATCAGGATCCCATGACCGCCGACCATCCATAATTTCACTTTGCAACGATTTCGCGTCACTATTTCCTTCAAATATCCTACATATCTGCGCTCTGTAAGATTCACAACTGGCTTCCACTGGACATGCATACACACACAGTTGAGCTGCTCTTAGCCTCGCTGGGCTGATGCAGGGTCGCTGGACCGGCAGTCTCACATACACTGGTCCTGTCCGCGTTGTCGCGGCGCGGCCTTGATGATGTCGTCTACACGGAGGATCATCTCTGCTGCCTCAGAGGCCGAGACGAGAATTTGACGCTTCACACGGAGCGATTCCGTGATGCCAAGCGTCTCCATATCGCCCACCTGACCAGCTTCCATGTCTGAAACAGCATTGGAGTATTATGTAAATAATTCGCTCACCAACTCTCTTGTTTTTTCACATGTGCCGCCATCATGGATTGTAACTGTCGCAACAAGTCAACTAAATTAATAAAAACCGGGATTTTTTGTTTAAAGTCGGTATTTAGAATGATGGAGACTAAAACATCTGAGAATCAAGGCCAAGCATGTGACCCACCTTCAACTACGAGTATTTTTGTGTGTGTATGGGAAATAGGTAAATAATTTGATTCCTGGGTAATCTACATCACTGATATTCGCTGCGTTATATTAAGAAATATATATATGTTACAATAGTATTGGTCTTTGCGTTTATAAATCTCTGCTTACCAAGACCCATGGTCTTCTCGCCCTTGGTGTGGATCGCTCTCAGTTGGGAGACGAGTTCAGCGCTATCATAGCCGGCGTTATCCGCAATCACTGTTGGCAGCTGTAAGAACGGTCACTAGTTATATTATTGAATTCTACTTTGTACTACAATATTCTACATCTAGAACGGCAGCTTAAATCTGTATTGTTACAACGTTAGTTGCGATCTCAAAAAAATGTGGAAATATTTTTTTATGTGGATTTTACTTCCTCCGAGAAAAGGAAAATGTGCAAAATTCGTCGGTGTCGGCCACACATGGGACGGAGTCAGGAGGGTCAAACCACTCTCATATTAGGGTAAATGAGGCTCAATTGATTTCATCTTTCTTTTATACAGAATCAAAATTTTAAAAAGTGAATTTCCATGGGAAAATGAATATCGAGATAATTGTTTGTTGTTTTATTCTCTAATAAATGTAAGTAACTTCTGAGGCGTATATCGCAAACTGACACCAAAGTGGATTATATGCATTGATATATCGTTCCATAGCTTCATACACTATACTAGGTATGTATGTTTAAACAGCAATACAATGGGTATAGACCCAACATTTTCTTGAGGGGGGGGGGGGGGGGGGAGAAGGTTTCATGCATCAAATTATTAAAAGAGAATGAAACTAGAAGACTGCAATCACCTGACGAAGAGCTCTGCTGAAAGACTCAATGGCTACTGCCTCCTTTCCGGGTGTCTTCGTCGCCAACTCTGACACAGCGTTGGCCATCAGCATCTCAGAGGCACCTAGCGGGAGAATGTCAAACTCATTGTATTTCGTTTTCGAGATATCCGTAAAGATGTGACTGTGGCTGATCAATACACCACGCTTACTGAATGGCAAGATAGATCAGAAAGTATATTATGTACAAAATTGTGGCTTTGGTCATGGTCATGGAAATAAGATGACCGGATTATTTCGATAAATACTGTGTTGTTCCAGGTTACCAACCCTTCCTGTCCTGAAGAAGACCCTCACAAGGTCGAAATGTCGCCGAGAAAAGGAATGAAGTGTTCGATTTTCAAAACTGGAGTGGTCATCCATTTATTCAGGGGAAGCTGAGGTTTGATAGGATTTCTACATCTTTTAAAAACGTTCAACTATATAACTTAAGCCAATATGAACCACATCAATTTTGACCAAATCATCCGAAGAGACAACTGAAGTTTAATCTAATTCCGCAGTTGAGCTAACATTCATAAAAAAATATTTTTTAAATCTAATAAAACAAAGAAAAAAAGCTCCGCGAAAAACATAAGATTCTCCATCAAGTTGCCTATTGGCGTCTTATTCGAGAACTGAAGTGCTCACCTCCGCCGAACACGGTGGAAGTCTCGGCAACGGTCTGTGAGAGGACGCAGAGTGCGTCATGTAGAGAGCGGTCGGCCTCGTCCAGGATTTGCTGTGTAGCTCCACGCAGAATGATCGTACACGCCTCTCCAAGCTCCACTCCTAGATACCAGAAAGACCCATACAAACTTCAGTTCCATATTTGTTTTCCCTTTTTTCATTCACTTTTTAAAAAAATCAAAAGAGGAAGAAACTTATTTTTCAAGCGTTGAGACTGCTGTAAATCGTAGTACATGGCATAAAAAGATCTAGAAAAGTTTGATATTTGTTCAATGCAGAAACACGTTTACAATGGATGCCCGAAACATTTACCTGAGAATTTGAGAAGTGAATCTTCGCCGATCATGATCTCTTCGATGACATCACAGTGGCCTAGTTTAACAGTGTCGGGTGTGTCAAATGTTGATGAGATTTCTCCACCTGAAAAATTCACAAAGTCCGCGGTTATCAAATAGCAGGCCATCTTTGCGTCATACTAATGAGTTTTTCACTGTAATAGTTGTCAGTCATATTACCACAAAATCTGCTCATCAAAATAAAGATGGCTGGGAGATACGTAGCACAAATGAACGATTGGGGTTTGCAGATAATGGAAAGACATTAATAATGCGTCTTAATGATATTGTAGTATTAGAATAAAATCTTACCTGTTACAAGAGCAAGTCGCTCAACACCTTCAAAGTCGGCGTGCTCAATAGCCATGACTCCCGCGTCAGCAAATAATTGTTCAGGGTAGTTGTAGATCAATTGTCTGTTTCAAGTTAAAAAAAATATAAACAATTTAAGAGTAGTTAAGAGACAATATGTTGCCATATTTTTAACAAGGCATTTTTTTAACATTGTTATAATGATTAAAAGTTGAAACTTCAATTTGTGATTATCCACTGAATCTGTCTGACCAACTAAGGTCCATGTGACGTCGTACATTTTTGTCCAAGTACACTATCGAAAAAATCTTACGGCCAGTACAATTATACTCGAGAACTTTAATTGGCGAGACACGCAAGGGACTGACAAAAAATTCAATGTTTGATTTGTTTTTATCATTCCTTACCTATTGATAAATACATTACATCCATGCTTTACAATTTTCTCAACCTTCTCTTTCATCTTCTCTTTCTCGGCCAACTCAAGCTCGGCGACTTTGGATACTGCATCAACGCGCACCCGGGAACCAAACACCTATTGGCAGAAAGTGAATATTAAAGTCAACTGTCAGAATAAAACGCCCATCTTTTTATAGTGATTATGAATTTCTTTAGATTTAATTAATGAAATCAGGTTCAAATTAATGAAATCAGGATCAAATTAATGAAATCAGGACAGGATTTGGTAAATATATTGTAATTATTACAATACTAGTAATAAAATACCTCTCCTGCCACCCCCACAAAATATGGAAAGAGCAACCTGAACATGATATGGATGGTGTCTCTACAAAAGAAACATACCAAAGACACCCATTCGAATTTGCGGAAGAAATGAATCGACCGACTTTTAATACAGATTAGGGATACCATTACCTTGACTTTGTCCGTGTCCATGGGAGTATTTGCTACCAATATTTTAGCATTTTCGATTCTCTTTGGCTGGTTCACTCCCACTTTCTTGTCTAAAAGGAATCCTTCATCAAGGTAGGAGTCAATGAGTCCTCCCCCAAGCTTTTTGATGATTTGAATAGCATCGAGATTGTGTTTCCCCTGAAATAAAGGTGGAATTTGTTAAACACTGTGATTTACTATTGGACCTCGCTAAGATGCAACTTTGAAGGTTTAATTGTCCAACTCCGAACTTCTTCGTAACAAACTAAATATTGCAATAAATATGGCAAATTGAATTGGATATATTGTGAATCTTTAAATATTACAACAAGTTACACAACGACTATTTGACAGCGATCCCTAGCATAAATCTACAGAACTTCTTAATGAACGACATCCATAGGAAAAGATAAAATATATATCATCAATGTGCCCAACCTAGTACTGCAATATTGTGAATTAAAGTGAACGAACCCAACATTTAAAGCTATGCTGCACGACAGTAAATATACATATAGCCATCAGGGTCAGTGAGGCATGACCTTCATGAGGAACAATATATCATTAAAGGTTTCCCCATGCTACCTCTAACACACTAAGTTCACATAATCTTCATTAATTATATTGTTTATGTTTGGGAGGTCGCAAGACAAAGGGCAATGGAGGAGTCTTACACTCTGAATTATAATCTAGAGATACAACGCCCGTTTTTACAAAACGATGGGAGTGGTAATTTTGGCACTTTTTCAAATACATCTAATTTGATTTGTACACATTATGCCAGATGAGGATGATTTTGCCGTTTTTAAACAAGTATCTTTTGACTCAGTCACGGGTGATGTCTGGATGCATCAGCAATGGTGGCCGGGTGATGCATTGCGACATTATTTTCCAAGATTTACAGAATCATTGTTTTTATCCAGAATACTTTCAATGAGTAGAGGTATCAAAATCATCATGTGAAAAAACCGCCTCTAGCGCAGAAGGGTTAATTATATCAATTGACGACATGAAGACCAAAAAGCGATCATATTTTCGCCAACAAAATTCAGTAGATTCAGCCTGACAGTAGATTCAGCCTGACACAACATCACTCTTAGTGACACCCTACCCTTCAGACATACCCCCTCACCCGTACCATCATCTTCAGACACACCTTCTGTCATATAAAATATCAATAGAGGGAGGAATAAGCCTAACCGACCCTTGGGAGCCTGAACTGTGTACAAGGCAGAAAGAATCTCAAGAAACTGAGTGTTTTTTTAAAAGGTTTGTAATCTTGGACAACGTTCTACCAGAAATTCTTAATTCGAGATTTCTCAGTGAACAATTGATCTGAGAACATATTTATTTTTCTACTAAGTGTTCTACTACCAATTCCATATGACATGTACATAAACACCCAATGTCGCTCACCTTCAGTCTGAGAATGGCATCTACAGCCAAGTTAGCGAAGTGGTCTTTGTGCTGAACCAGAATTTTGGAGCTCAGTGTTGTTCGTGCAATGTTCATCAGGTCTTCCCTGAACTTGCCGGCATCATTACTGAAATAGTTCAAGTCAACTTTCGCTTTAGCATGGCTTTCTAGTATTGATAATAACATTTAATCTAATCGGTATATAAAGACGAGAATTGTTGTTCTCAACAGGTAGATGATTATTAAAGTTCGAACAACTTAAAATAATATTCAACAGTATTTGATTTTAGAAATATGTCCAGTGATTTCTGCACAGATCATTGATTGTCGTACTGAGAGCAGAATGTATTCTGGGAGAGACGCATTCTTTTTCTATAGGAGGCATATACTTTTTAAAATCATATGATAAATCATGGGTAACATGTCCTGTATTTTCAGGTTTCAATGGTAGGGTCTCATCTAGATGCCGTTAAGATAAGTAAGAAGAAATGCGTCCTTCGCAGCCATTTGTCATGTTCAGGCGCACTTGTCATTGATGATAATGAACTCACCCATGATCCTGAGCAGAGGCTTCAAGGGCAGTCCGGGCAGCATCTGTGGCCTTTCTCCATCCGTTAATGATCGTCTGTGGATGTAACTTTTGGCTGACCAAGACCTCTGCCTCCTGGATTTGTATAAGAAATCAACTTAAAAAATGGATACATACATATTCATAAGTAGCAGTACAGGCAAGATAAATCTTAAGTTATCCGTTTCGTATTACCATATATCTTTTCAATAATTTCATGTAAGAGACAGGAATAGTTATACTGCTTTAAACACAAAAGGAAACTATAAACTTACCTTTAATAACTCACACGCAAGGACGGTGACTGATGTCGTACCATCTCCAACTTCATCGTCCTGTACTTTGGATATTTCTGGAGAATGAGGCAGAAAGAAGATCCATTACAATCTGTAAATCTGTAAAACGTTGAGTATTTATATATTACTACCTTCCACTCCATACGATTATATATCTAAATAGGTAATCACTAATTCTATGCGAGTATTTTTGTGTATTCAGGAGGGTGTATTGAACGTCCATTCTTAGATTATATTCCAGTAGATCTCTCAAAGTACTCTTTTTCTGTTCTCACCTACGAGCACCTTTGCTGCAGGATTATCGACACCAATAGCCTTTAATATCGTTGCACCGTCATTTGTTACTTGCATAGTGTCTGAACGTCCCATAGACTGCAAAATTTTGTCCTACAAAAAGAACAGAGTAAAGTCAATGCAAGCAAACAAGAAAAAAACCTGTTTGGCACAGGGGTAGCTCGAAATACGCTCTTTTAGCCAATTATAAAGTAATTCTTTCAACTTCTATATTCATAGCAAATGTGTGAATAATAACACTTGATTCGGTTAATCTAAATGTCAAGCTGAATTGCAAAATATTACTTGTATTTATACGTTACTACGGTATGAAAGCAAAAAGTAAAAACCAAGAGACCATTATATGAACACTCACGATCGCGATAGCATACAGTTCATACATATAAGATGTAAGAACGCCTAATCAGGCTAATGTGGAAGGCGAATGTGCAACTTTGTCCTCAAAGCATTGAAAGAAAAAAGAAAGGATTCACATATGCTAAAGTACCTCCATATTAATGTAAACTATTACTTACCATTCCCTTTGGTCCAAGGGTGCTCTTTACAAGTTCTCCTATAGCGATCGCACCGACAAACGATGACTGAAATAGTAATAGTAAATGTAGCTTGGGTATACATGATAGACCAATGAAATGGTTATGCTGGTTTTGGGCGTTTCGGGGAAACCCATGTTATGCTAGTGCAATCCTTTCCCTTATATCCGAACACAGGTCGCGATCACTCCTCCCCAGATCTCCCGGCCCCAACATCCCCAGATATTATACCAACTATCTGCAAGGGAGAGTATAGTGTTATCTATATATCCAAAGTGGCTTTTATGGGAAATGTCCAATGGTTTTAGGGATTTTAGGGATCCTATCAAAGAAAACCAGAAAGATCATGAAAGAAGTAATGCACACAGTTACAGTGAATTCAGGTATAGGGGGTATATCTAGAAATGATATGGAATTGACAGACGCAGGTTTAATTCTGGCTCTTAATATTTCTGTGTTTTATAAAAATCCCGTTCAGCGATTCCCTTTAAATCTGAAATCCCTGGCTTTTATACCATGGTTTTAAAGGGCCTTGGGTATTCATGAGCAGTAGTAAGTTGGAGTGTGTCAATATTCTTACCAGACGGGCTGTCTCGGCCTTTTCTTCCTCAGCACCATGACTGAGCACTTGTATGGGAGCTAACGAAGCCTGATAAAAAAGAGAGGCAAAACAACGTTATATATATAAGTTGGAAAATACGCTAGTTTAAAACAACAGATAACGTAACAGTCAAGTAAAAAAGTGATGAATATATGTGATAGCAACAGGTATGCACTATTAAGTCAATCAGACTACCGCATAAATAAGCCAACAAGTATTGTTTGCAACCTTATGACGAAACAAAATTAGTAGACTGATATCGTTGTAGCATTTATTGTCTATGGCATTATGAAAGGAAAATGTTAGGCGGACTAGAAAAGATGTGTCAAAACATGCCGCATAATAGTTCACTGTGAATGTCGGTAACAATGACACATGTAAATGTCCATATCAATAGCAAAAGAAAATGACTTGGAAGTTGAAATCACCTTCGATTATATGGTATGAATTATGATTAATTGAACAATAATACAATACGCTCAACATAACAAAAAGATTTCAAATATTTGCTATCCGGATGTATCATGACATCGCAATTAGCATGTTGGCTGGTAGTCAGACTAGTTCGACCCTTTACTCTAGTAAATATGTTTGGGTTGTGAACCCTAACTGGTTGGGTGATATTGATAGAGGTTATGGTTTACTTGAGAATAAGAACATTATTGAAGGGCAATGACTACACGTGACGGAAGATATTGTGACTGTCTTAGCCAGTGTAACCAGCCCTGCTCTCAATTGAGATGAGGGCGTGAATATTTTACTGTCTATGCCACTATTACTCGTCCAAGTACTAGAAGTAGTACTAGATCTAGTAGCCTAGTTACCAAGTTGATACGTGAGGCTCAGTTCAGTGCACCATTGCACCATCCACACAATCGTAAAACTATGTTGAGAGAACGCACAAGACAAGCCCTGACCATAGATTAATGTTGATCGGGATATACTTTTCAATGGCATAACTGTAAAGGATAGTGAAGGCATGACTATGTAGCTCAGCGGTGGATTTGCCTGTCTGTGCATGACTCAGTTTGACAAGCTGACAGCGTTGTTTGCAACCATGTGGGTTCCAGAACTTGCAAAAGACCGGCTGTCAAACAGTGAAACACAGTGAAATATAATAAAGTGAGCGACTCTAAGCCTGTTTACGAAGTCGAAACTTCACATATGTGGTGGGTAGTCAATTCTATAGCATATCACACTTAAACTTACCATAATGATTCGTGTTTATGGGCTTCTTCTGGATCTATTCTAGAATACTCCACGCTTAGACCCGCAAGATGTCGGAATCTCGCCAATTCTCACGTGACTTCATACTGCTCCGAACCCTCTAGCGGATAACCGGGAACTATTAGCAGTGCTGTTCCCGCGTCATCCGCTAGGGAGTAGCAGAGGGTCCGCAAAGCATTTACACCACACTGGAACAGTGAATGCTCTCGCACTTCCCGCGCCTCTCAAACGCACACCCGTATCGCCTCTACCGTCCAGTAGGCCTAGATCTATATACTCATTTTGACAGGCAACCATTTCAAAGTACCGCTATGCTACGGGTAGTAAGAAGTCATCACTACAGAGAATTCCACGCCCATCCATCAACATACCATTTGTGATTTTGTCCCTGGTTAGTGGTTATTTGCTGTCCCGTGGTTTTATTTCACAGCCCGCTTAAACCTTTGACAATTTTACAACCGTACATCACACGTACGGAGTACATCCATTCAAAAACATCAGTGGAAGATGAAATTTCGCGATAAAAGGTATCTAATAATCCAAAAAGTCCTCAAGGGATCTGCGAAGTTTTGAGAACCCTGACGACTCAAAACGGTACTAGGCCTAGGGTCTACCACTCACGCGTCGGCTGCCTCGGCATTTCTCTGAGAGAAGTAGTCAGTCACCAAATCTACTTTTCCAGATTACAGAATTGAGATGCTCGGAATAATGAGTGGCATGTTTATTTTTACATTTTGATCGCGGCAAACGCCGTAGAAGTCTATTGTGAGACCAAAGACAGCTACAGGGAACCGGTTCACCAAACTCTCTGACTGGTACCTAGCAGTTTCTAACTGCTCAGGAGGCGAGGAACCAGCTTAATAAGTCTCCCAGGCCACCAGCAGACGAATATGTTTAAAGAAGTCCAAATGAGAAATATCTGGTACGTAAGAAATGCAACAATGAGCGTTGTAGATGTTTTACATACTGGCATTCTATATATTGTAACATTTAATGCATCAGTTATCGAACTCCATTGATTTAGTGAACTGTAGATTTCGAGATATTCAGTTCACTGAGTGAAGTGACCAACGGAATACTGCCTTATTTTGTTGATGTATTGTAACTTAATGTAAGGGGGAGGGGGGACAGTTTCTAGTTGGGGGGGGGGGGGGGGGGGGGGGAGGGCACTTTTTTTGTGTATTCCAAGGGGGCAGCCAAATTTTTTTGAGTATTCCAAGGGGGGGGGGGGACTATTTTTTTTGGTATTTCCATGGGGGGGGGGGGGGGGCAAACTTTTTCACTATTTCTGCTACGGGGTCAATGTTTATAGCTAAACATGGAGGCAGACTCCCATATTTGTGTTCAATGACAAGAATTGATGTTATGAAATGCATTCATATCATATCATAAGAAATTAGCTTAGTTTTACTACTATAGTAATGATTAACACTCAAGGTAACCATATTTGTATCACTCCCTGGAGTTCAGTGCCTATGGTTACAGTCCCGTTTCTCTAATGGTAGATGGTTGTACACCCTCCCTCAGTCCGACAGACTGATGTGGAGGGAGACAACAATGGACGAACACTAATACAGTGCAGTCTCATAAGATCATTTTCTTTAACATTGATGAATTAAGAGCATTTACTACAGCATCAAGTGCTACAAAATACCCCTGTTGCTGCTTATTTCAATAAGATTACCATAGTTATGGAAGAGCACTATGAGCAAAGAGAACTCTTTATTGAAAACTCTACATTGGGTACCGGTACTTAAAGGGGTTCTGCATGCAAGAAAATGGGACTTTTTCTTCCTTCTGTAGTGCCACACCTTAGATTGATCCACTTATTCCAAGGACCCCCTGTAGTGTTCAGATGGTACTAGGAAGTAATTGGAGAGGCCTAGATGTTGATTCACAGAAAACATTGCATCTTTATTTAGGTACTGGGGGGAATGCATAGAAGTTGCATAGGGAAAACATTTCATGATACACCATCAGTTTCTTTTTCCAGTATCAACAATAACAAGGCACCCGGCACCTAAGGTAGGTGCTTTTACATACACAACACCCTCACACCTTGCCATACTATAACAAATTGCCAGAACATCCGTATTTGCATGTCAATGATACTGCTACAAGAAATAGTGAAGGTTTGAGATTCTGCAAGGGAGCCTGATGACTACCAACTGATGGCACAAATCAAGAAAGCAGTTGCTGCTGGATATCTGAATGTGAACAACCAAGTCTCAATACGTGACTTCAGTGAGAATTAGGTTCTAGCTTTATGATTGATTATATGGGTACAGGAGGGATGGGGGCTTCCAGCATGTCTGCTAGCTGCCAACTACAGCCTCAATTTGGCAGGGGTTGCATCCCTGATTTCGGGTTAGAACATTAGCAGAATCTTAGAATTATAGAGACTAGGAGCATCAACTCAAACTCTCATCATAGCACCATATGGTAGTGCAGCCGACTTCAACCAGTTGGTATCGTGCTTGATGCTATCACACTTCAAGCATTTGCCTGTGCCTGTATGTAGAATCTCATATCAACACTAAGTATAGGTTGTTTTTCAAGATAAATTGTCTGGAATTGCCTTTAAGTTGTTCCCCACAATAGATCGGTTGATATCTTTTTAAACGTGGGACATGCTAGATCTATACGCTGCTTAGTATAGAGGTAGGGATAGGTTTGAATAGGGAGAGGTTATAGAGACTTTCAGTATGTTGCAAACAGACACGATCTCTTCAATATCTCCATGCCAACTATATATCGTTGGGGAGGTGCAGAGGACCAGTATTTTAGTGTCTCATGGGAGTGCCCAACTGACTATGACTAATCACTTTAGACAGAAATAGTTTATTGACTCACTGGTGCTTGAAGTTGATATATTTGGACCATACAAAAGGCAGTTGTATAAGAAGCTGGTTGACAAGTGGGTTACATTAAACGACCTAGAGACTAGAGAAAATACAAGCCTTTGAATAGTTTATTTTGTAATGATTCCAAGCTTATTCATCAATGATGAACATAACAGTTGTTTCTGGTCATAAAAGGTAGGTAACAAAATCGCCTGCTTTGAGAGGTGGGTTATAAATTGGGGGTCCTTATTTTCACACGAGATGGCAATAATGCTAGCCAGAGCATCGCAAGTCCCGTTAGAACATTATATATCAATTTTCTCTTTCAGTGTGGGGACGGGATACCAAGATACGATTTTCTGGTGCATCTCCCCCATTATTTCATTTTTTTGTTTGCTATTTCTGCTAGGGGGTCGGGGAACATTCAGCTAATTGACAAGGGAACACTCATTTTTCTGTCTTAACTAAACCCAACATGTCTCAGTAGAGCATTTTGTTCGATGGTATGTGCCCTGATGTTCCTCTTTAGTACTCTTATAACAAAGTATACGGCGTGTGGTGACTAATCTTCAGGTCAGTCAACCATCAATCAATCATATATCTTGAGAGATAATGATGTTCAGATGGAATTAGAACCATACCATATCATCTCACCTATAACATCTATATATATACACAATATTGACTGGTTTCAGATACAACTGGCTGTATGCTCCGAGGAGTTGACGCGTAGTAATGTCCGAGCGTATACGAGGATATTGCGCAGAGTCAACTCCGAGGAGCATACAACCGCTTTTATCTGAAACCAGTCTATATTGTATTTATTATCCACCTTTGCTGGACAAGTGGCATGTCGATATCAGTTAGTTTTAGTTATGCACTATTTTCCCTCACGGACTATTTTTCCGTTTGCGCCACCCAGAGCATACAACATATCCGTATGCGCCGGGTATGTCCATACACACTCCCTATGTGTTTTCTATGGACACTTTGTAATAGGTGGATAATAAATATATATATTCGGCAATGTCCCCGCTTGAATTAAGCTGCATTTTGTACGAGCTTTCATCCAGTACTTACAGCATCAAGGTTTGGATTCAAGGTTTGCCATAATGAGGTAAACAAAACTGAAATATCAATTAAATGTACCGGACCGGTAGTTTGGTTACTTTACATTATAATACATTGGTGCACCTTCAATGAATATGATAGTTTAGCCCTTCCTGCACCCACACTCACCTTTAGGCCTCCATTTAGAAGTAAATTCAGTTTCAAATATTTCCTATTAAAAGAAATGTAGTCACTCCGTTCAAAGCGGCATGGATACAGTTATCATGTTATCTGGACCAAATAGTTGATGATCTAAGTTAACATTACGGTGCTTAACTACCAGGTAATCAAAGCGTCAGGCCTTCAGCGGACGTAGAACAAGATAAGGGTGTGTGTAAACACTCCCACACATCCTATCATATGCTATCTATACAGTGATTAAACAGCCTTATTAACGTCAGTTTGACTTAGCCACTACCTGCTGCCTCTATCAGGCTTTTTGGATGCCTTATGTCATTTTCAGATATAGTGACATAGCACACACATACTACCCAAAGAAAAACGGACTTGATTAAAAAAAAGCCAAAAAAGCCAAAGAAATTCATTATATGTAATTTTGCACATGGAAGCTCGGCGTAATATTTAAAAGAGGGACATGCCTCTACCTGCGATACATTTTAAATCGGAGCATGGTTCCCACATTTGAATGTTACCATTAGCCTGTGCACTGTGTATATATGTCTATGTATCATTAACCCCAACGGGCATGCTCATAACTTGTCAGAAAGTAGCCAGTTCACTGGTCCCCATTATTCCGTTGCTTTTGGTTTCTTCTGAATCGTCATCATTTCCGAGAAAAAAACAACCCCAGAGATATAAAGTATATCTGTATAGCTAATATGATTCTGGTATAATTTTCCTTTAATGTGTGTGATATACCCATTTATCAACAATATCATTAAGTCAAAGAATGCTATTTTCTATCAGGGGGCGTTTTATACATCTATGGCTCTGGGTTGATGCGGCGCAGCTGAGGGCCATCACACTTGATATCAATCGTGATCGTACTGTACCATAGCATCACTCCAGTGGGGAAGCATAACCGCAATTTATCTGTTCCCGCCAAATGAGGACAAGTCGTCAAGTGGTTCAGTGGGGTCAACATTGGAGACTGGTGGTGAACGGGAAGGACGCGGAGTGGGCACGTTCGGAAAACCTTTGTATACATGTATAGCAAGGTGCGTTTTCAACGACTACGGAGTGACTCACTCGGCCGATGATATATAACTTGTCATTGCGAACAACCTGAGTTACATGAAATGATGTGTATTTCACAGTATTCTCCGCATTATAGGCAATGTCCTAGTTGGGATACTGAAACGGTCATTGGCTGACAAAATATATCATCACATTATAGCAGGTATTCCATTCGGCCAACAGTGAACATCGGGCTGGTCCGGGCTAGTCGCTACGAATCTTTTGTAGATTTCTGGTCAATTCCGGTTAAAACAGGTCTAAAATTACTGGCCTGACAGGATCTGTCATGAACCTGTCACCCCGCAGATAGGGCTCGATGATTTCTAAAAAGTTGGAATTGCCGGACTCCTGCCAATCGCAATCCTGCCTGTGGACTGTAATATGTCATGATTGCAGCTAGAATGGGGTAGTTTTTTTAACTCTAATGGAATAGCTTCGCCAGGTATGACTAAACTCGCATTTGGAGCTGGTCCTTCACTCCGATGCTTCCGCAGAAGTTAGACATTAACAGAACCGTGTCAGGCGCTAAAAATGGATCTCAGAAAGTCGTTCGGGTGGGAATCTGGCTTGATGGAATACCCCCTTTAAGGAGCCACTGCCCAGGAAGTATTCATACATTCAGTTAATATTTTAACATTCATGGACTTGTATGTTTACCGTTACGGGTGAGTAATAGCAAACATGAAGATGCAGTTCACATCTGCCATCATCTTATTACTTAGGCAATTTTTAACTAAAGACATATCTAGGATAAAAAGAAAAGTTTTCGATATCAAGGATACAGAGACGCCTCCAGGAATCAACCAAGTAGTAGTCTATGTTTTACCAATACTGATGAGCTATTAACCAAGAGCTAAGAAGACGGGTAAGCGATCACCCCGTGTAAGCAGACACTTTTGCTCGGAACGGAAATTTTCCCCTCTATTAGATGTTTATTTCAACCCCGTGTAAGCGGTCACTCCGCATACGCGGACAGATATTACGGTACGAAAACCCATTTAACCCTCTGTAAACAGACACCTATGAGAGACACCCTATCAAATATGGCCTCGGGTGAGCCGCCGGGAGCCGAGCCGGGGTGAGCCACGGACCGTTAGTATGTACTCATAGAAATTAATTCAAAGTTTGATAACATAGAATCAAAATAATATATCAGATAACTGTTTTCAAATTCATCATCGCCTCTGTCTGATCTACACGTCGATACATTGTACGTCGGACTGGAGAACACTTGAGAACCCCGTGTAATTAAGAGGATTAAGAGGAAAGCCGCGTTAGTGGACACGTGTAAGTGGAGAGTGGACCGGAACACAGGGTGGGCGTTTACACGGGGTTCGACAAGTGGAATCTTCTCAGAATACAACAGTATGGTTGGTACATCTTCCAACTCATCAAAAAGAGTTTCGAGGTGTGAACATTATAACGGTGGAAACGGTGTACTTTATATTATAGTTTACGAATGTACCCACTGTCAAGCTTCTATTTGGGCCCAGCTGAGTCTCACGTGGACTCCAAAGTGAATATACCTACTCTGCAAAGTTTAGTCCACTTCCTGAATTTAGTGTCCGTTGAATGGTGACGACATAATGGTGGTTCTGTTATGGAGAATCTCAAGTTTCTGAGAGGAATTCTGTAACCTCGTACACGGTCGATTACTGGAAGTGTTGGTATCTGGCCCCGTTGCCCTGTGGATGTATCATACTCCGAGGTCGGGTTTCCCGCTGGAGTTTACGCTAAGCCATCTGACTTGTGGAAACACTGTCCTGTGCTACAAGGACGTTTCTTTACCAATACTCCAAAACTAGGTTAGTAAAAAACTACCATTGTTTGAGACACTATGAATACAAATAATACATGATGAACCAATTTTGTTTGGTAACGTACAGTGTATATATGCATTGTATATTACAGTATACAAACTGCACTCTGACGATCAATGAAAAGCCTCTCTTTGAGCTATAGCCCTTGGGGTATGAAAAGTAACCGTAATGAACTACACTTGTACGCACATCTATAACACAAAGCCATTTTTACAGCACATACAGGTATGGATCTCATTTGATCATTCCGCTCTCAATATGTCACTTTGCATGAATAGGCAGACATGAAGAAAAAGGGAGTGTATTTCAGTTTAACAGACCTTAGAAAAAGTCACAGCCCAACGGGAGGTAGTGTGCAGGGGCGGTGTCCTGTCCTGTCTCACCGGGCAATCTGTTAAAACAATAGTTCTAAAATGCAGCAATTTATATTATAAATCGGCAGTGCAAATCGTGGTAGCTTATATAATGCGTGAATGATATACGCTCTATATAAAGTGTTATGTATTGACCGGTCGATTAAGTAATAAAGGTTTATAGAGCGGGATAGATAATACGGCAGTAAATTCAGCAAATTGATTGGCCTAAGCCATTGCAGCCAGATAATTACTTTACCTAACATCTTATACTAAACTTAGTGCTAAAAACGAGACATAATTTGGTTTCTCTTAATTTAACTATTGAATTAGTATAGTCCGAAGAACTCATGAGTGGAGACAGGCGCATACATAAGAATGTAGGTCAGTCAGAGTTTCTAGGACTAGAATTATTACTGATGTTATAGTCATATATAGGATATTCTATAATTGGGAATCAATGAACGCCCCATCAGGAGAGGATCCAGAATTTTGTTAGGGAATATTGAATAGGAAGTGTTTTCTCTAATTCTGTGGTGAAGCGGTGTAGGTAAGGGCTAATGTGAACCCACTGCATGGTAAGAAATATTGAGATCATCAGGGTTTCTCATTCGTTTGACTCCCTTCCCCATCTCCGGATCCGTAAGTGTTTACAACAACTTAAGAAAGCCCATTGTGGTGAGTACTATTGGGGATAAAAAAAACAAGCTGTTTCCTTGTTGAGTAGGTCTTCGCTGGTGCTTCCTGTACTCCAGTGTAACAGGGCTATATGTAGAAGGAAGCAAATACCAAGTCTAGATGCTTTATCCGACAATTTCTTCTACATCATTTTCATTGACAACACTTATAATCTTTTTTTGTTTACATGATATCGTGGAAATTATACCATAGAAAATACGTAAAGAGAACCCAAACCCGTCTCTTTTACTGGCCTTGGTGTAGAAGTATGCAAAGGAATGCATTCCTAGACATATTTTGAGTTATTTTCAGCGTGTATCTAAGTATGATTGAACAGAAAAGCAAGAGAAGAAGGTGTAGTTTATGTTCATTGAATACCTCTGCTACCAGAGGATCATCAGGAATTGTGTGAATTATGTGTATCGTTCATTTATTATGCATGTTGGGAAAGGGGGAAAGAGGGCTCAGATGTGTGGTTAAGAGATAGTAAGGTATGCAGTATCATATCATTTTGTTATATGACTGACTTTTTTTACGACTTTCTCCACATCTTGGCGGGGTGCGGGGGTGTGCCAGAGGGAATTTTTCCTCTTGCAAATATGTGCCGATAGTCTTACGGCCCGGCACAAGGTGTCTGGCCAGCTAACAAACATTGGCGTCCGTGAAAATTGCTGAACCATGTCGACCTGCTCCAGATTCTTGTGATCCTCTGTAACAGTTCGTGAATTTGTAAAGAAGGAGTTTAGAGTTTTGCTTAGATTTTCTACATTGTGTCTACTTATAAAACAACAACTTGCCCATTGACTGCTTTTGTTGATTTGAATATTCAAGTGGCTCCTAACACTGCACATATGGTAGGCTTTTGATGTTGGAATAGATATAGTTCCCTGTATCTATGTCCTCTTAGTAAAGATATATACAGGTGTGTATATATATATATATATATATATATATATATATATATATATATATATATATATATATATATATATATATATATATATATATTATATATATATATACAACCATAGTTGAGTTAATCCTGGCATTTTGCTTGCATAGCATTTTGCTTGTGGGTCAGCCCTGGGAGTGCCGATCCAACCATTGTGTCTAAAAATAGAAGAGAAGGTCAAGCCTCATGTCCGGGGCCCGTTGAATAATCTAGGGTTGTACTTGAAGACCCTTTTCTATACCTCTTTCAAGGTTTCTCGTTTAATGATAACTAAGTTCATTCGCTAAGGCAGTCTTACCCGCCCATAAAAGGTCGTGACTCATGATGGATCGCCCCTGGGTCTCTTGGCGTACAGAAAAAAAGGGTCTTCATGTACGCGCCTCGGTTACTCAGGTAGAAGTGACTAGCAGTTGCAACATAAATCAACAGATGGCGAGAGAGTCAATTTGGGTTCAGCTTGAGCAGGGGGAGAGACACGCTGGAAGACTGCACTACTCCAGTGAAGCCTTACGATTGCGGGGGTCGGGAGAGCCTGTGGGGGTAAGGGTGGGGGATGGGGGGGGGGGGGGGGGCATGGCAGATATCCTAAATGTAAGCGTCGGAATTTTAGTAGGGGTGGAACTGCTTACAGATACAAAAATATAAGGGGTAAGGGTGGAAAGATTTTAACTTGAAGATTGAGTATGGGTTCATTCTCACCCCTCGACAAAAAATCCCCTTGTCCAGTTACTGTAGAGTGTTAGAATAACGTGCAGTTTGAATTGATGTAATACAGCAGTCCTTTTGTCGGTGTATATATATTTCATTCATTCTCAAAGTATGATAGTTTAGATTTGATAGCACTATACTCGCCGTGATGCCACTCACAGAAAACTTAACAACATGCACTTAGTTTATAATTACGTAGTCCCTCCCACAAAATAATGTCATTTTTGAGCCTAGTTCTATTCCTTCAATGTTTATTGCCGTAGATCAATGATTTTTGGCGAAGATATATGATAGGGGGTCGAATGATTTCGATAGATAGGTTTTGAGAGGTATCAAGTGTACGTTTGTTACAGTTGCAAGCTATATGTCTTCCAGTGCCTTGTAGAAAGTGATCAAAATTGCGAAAGTGTTTATTAGGATTTTGTTCCTAGGTATATATTGATGACCACAATTGTTTTGTTCCTTTGGGGACCTTTTTGTACAACACAATTGGTAATTTCAAACTCAAGTCGGCTATATTGAATACACAGATGCTCCCCTTTTTGAGCCCTGATTCTCCTAGAATCTACTTTATAAAAAAAACCCATATAATCATTTTATAAAACCAGTTTATTTCCAGCCAATTCAGGAAGTGTATCATGTGATGTTGTACAGTTTTGTTTCTTTCTTTCAGGAAAAAATTATAAAAGTGAATGTAAGGAACAGTTCGATAGCAGAATGGGAATTACAAGCTGACTCAATTCTGTGCATACATTATCGATTTACAAAAGAATTGCACAAGACAGACTAGGAAGCTTATTGAAGATGGCACCTACCAATTCAGGTAAGCCCATCACTGATTGACTGTACATCCATTCCAATCCACAGGACCAGATTGAACTTTTTCAACCGCCACAAGTTACGAATTACGTGTACATACACAAGGTTTCAGGTTGGCCGACAAGGCACCAATGTTAGGTTTCGTGACGATGAACAAGATACTGCCATGATCATATGACTCCCCTTTCCATATCCCAAGTATTTTTTTTATTTATTTATTTTGTTTCGGTCAACTTTTGTTCGATGATACATACATCCTTTCGTACATGATAGTATTCGTACATGATAGATAACAAATCTATATTATAATAAGATGAGACGGAAAATATTCCCACTAACTCGGCGATGGGCAGGATCCATTCTTAAGTAACAAAATAATTATGAGACATTATTTACACCATGTAGTAAGCAAGCAAACAAGCATTAAGAGGGGCACCGTACAAACGTCATTTTGGGTGGCAGGTGCAGCAGTCACCATGTCCATTTAATCGAGTGTTCCACCAACTAAGCCTTGAGCAGGTGGGCAAAAAGTGAATGAATTGTCTGAGCTCTTCCACCAACCCACCTAATTCTAGCCGGCTGACGACCGGGGCCTGTACACTGCCCGGCAGGCATCCAGTGACTGCATCCAGCAAGCCAGACAGTCAACTATCGCCATGCCTTCTGGTGGATGTATGTTGGCCACCCTAATGTGGTAGGTGAATTCCCCATTCATTTGATAGGGGCACCTCGAACGCGCCTCCACATGATACGCCGCTCCGACAATGCATAACCCGGGGATTAAGCAAGGCAGTGTGCAGCCATGGTAGGATTCATACGGGAAGACAGCTTGTCAAATAACTGCTGAATTCTGCATCTAACCAAATAATGACAGTATATGAAATAATTGTTGACGTTATGAATGTGCATAGTGCACTCTGGTGCTAAAATTCTGCTCAAACTACTCCAGCTGTCCAAAGTTTCGGCCTCTGCTCGTGGGTTGACCATGTCTTTTGCGGTGGGGTGGGGAGCAGTCTGCACAGATGCCTGCAATGCTTATGGATGTGTGATTGGTTGGCTGGCCAGGTGCTAAAAAGCTATTTAAATAGGTTTGGGCCAGCAATGCTTTGCAGGCCGCATTGTATGATTTAGTGTGAACAGGTGCTCATAACTTTGCATCACCTGGCTGGCCAGGTTAGTGGAGGAGCGGCATTTTGGGGCTTTATGTCAGGCCAGCACTCCTTTGCCTACTTAGAAACCACAGCAGTCTGATAACAGTTAACTATGATTATCAGACGTTAAATCAACCAAACCAAACCAAACCAAACCAAACCTCGGCCTACTGCCAGCTGACGCCGGTACTTTCTAATTGAGGAACCAGCGCTGCCGCCAGCTGGCTTGGTGCCCCTGGTGGCCTCTTCCACACTCTTCCACTGACCAGATTGCCACGGGGAAAATTTACAGGAGTAATCGCAATGTTAAAATTTGTAACAGAACTTATCAAACAGTGTTATCGTCATTGTTGTGTTGGTAGTGGGAAGATGACAAACACACGCAGGATTTAGAGTTGGGTGTTTCTCTGCTCATATTGTTGCTATTCTGAGCGTTGCCATTATCTTTTCAAAATACGGAATTACAAAGACACAAACATAATCGACGTAAGCAAACGGAATGACTCTAATATACTACTGTTCCGAGCAAATTGTCCTCTTAAGCGGGGTGTCCCTTAAGCGAGGTTAAAATAAAGTGAATAAACATTTCTGTTCCGAGCAAATGGTCCCCTTATGCGGGGTGACCCCTTGAGCGAGGTGTCCCAGAAACGAGTTTGTACTGTATAGTTGTTCCCCTTCATCAGATAACAGTTGAAGCACCGCCAAACATTTGAGGCGGGGCTCCAGCCAAATTCTCTAGCTTGTAGCTCACAATATTGAACTGAAGGGTATACACCAATAGCATAAGGTCCGCCATTTTGAAGGTTATAGTGTCTGCTCTGAAGCTAAGGAGACTGTGATTGCTGCTCCCATGGCTGCTGTTCCCACAATTGCCACTCCAGTGACTACTGCTCCTATGACCGCTGCTTCTTTGACCGCCGCTCCTTTCTAAAGCCTATAAGACATCAACCCGACCGCTGTGCCCGATTCTACCTTTGCCCAACGGATCCGTTGGGTCTGTGACAATCTGCATCAATCGGGTCGATGTACAATCTTTACCGACCCAATCTTATTGCTTTTCCCGATGGGTCGGGCATTACTAGAATGTCAGATATGACTGACTCTCCCCGACCTTAAGATTTCGGTGTACGCACATTCACCGACTGTTCCCGATTTTGAGCAGGCCGTTTAAATAGCAATACTGCCTATTACTCAGTCCGATTTACAAGTGCCTTATATCGATTTGTAGGGTAGAGAGAGGCAATGATAAATCTGAACTGAAAACCGTTTCCTGATATCTTAATTGGATCCTAAGTTATAATACTTTGAATTAATTTCTATGATTCCACACCAGCGGCCCGTGGCTCACCCCGGCTCGGCTCCCGGCGGCTCTCTTTGATCTTATCCTGGGTAATTTACGAGGTTATAAAAGGAGGAGGTGTGATCGGGAATGGTGTAGATGTCAATGTCTTTTAGGTATAAGACACTGGATTTTTATTCCCGACTATCACCGAGCCGATGGTCAGGATGAATCGGGAACAAATTTCAGTGTCTTATAGGCTTAACTTCCACAACTACTACTGCTGTATCCGTGACTGCCCTTTCTCTGTCAGCCACTACTACTCACCAGTAATTTCATATACACCTTCAGCCTGTCATGCTTACCCAGGCCCCTGTGTACCCTGTCTATCTGCTCTACTTGCACAGCATCCAGTGTACATGCCCTGACCTGCTGTATGCCTAGATAGGGTGACACTTTCCAGTAAGGCGCCCATCTCGGTGGCACTCGTGTGAGGGACACTCCCCTCGGTGGCATCCTTCCGAGTGTCACCTTCTATGGTTGGCATGTTTCCAGGCAGCGCCTTCTTCGGGATGCTACCCAGATGGGGATGGGTAGCACTCTTTCTGGCAGGTACTCCTCTGGGTGCCACCTTCTTTGGGTGTTAACCCTCTGGATGGAACTCATTGAAGACATTTCTGTGAGAGACATCTCTCTGATTGGTACCTTGTCTTAGTGGAATGCCTCCAGGTGGCAATACTGTTGGTCGCTCTCTCCTCGGTAGCATTTTCCCTGGTGGCCCTCCTCTGGGTGGCACTTCTCGGTCGCACATAGATCTGCAGATGGCGCTCCTCCGCGTAGCACTGCTCTGGGCAACATTGCTCTGGGTAGCAATTCTCCGGGTAGCACTACCCGGAGTGGCACAAATCTGAGTGGCACTTCCTTGATGACAATCCTCCAGAGTGCTCCCAACCCTACAAGGACCTCTGCGACCTTCAGGCGCTGTCAGCCGCCCCCCGCCGTTGCCGGCGCTTCTAAAATCGGTGACTGGGAGGTGGCGGTGGCGGCAGTTACACTTTATTATCCATATACTAGCGACTTCGTCGATTCCTATTCGGCTACCTCCCCCCCCCCCCCCCCCCATTAACTTGTGGTCATCATTTCGTAAGACACAGGTGCTTGAGCTGATCATCAGCGATCAGAACAGTATTCTCGGGAGCGGAACGTTTAGTTTCTTTCACGGCCGCTAGGGGCAAAGGGTATTGCCAGTTTTGACCACCCTAGCTTTCTGTTATTATTGCTCGATCGACAAAACGTAAATCGATGTTTGAACTCACTGTACATGATTAATATACATAATTAAAGGTATTTTGATGTGTTTCTAACAAGATATATCAATAAACATTGTGGGATACAAGTTTGAATGTTTGAATCTGCACATTTTTGTACTTTTGAGCAAGTTTTTATTTTGACATTTGTAGCAGCCTGGTATCGGCAATTTCGGCAGTTTGCTGGGGAAAACACGAAATAAAACAATCTTTGCAAAACGAATTGATAAAAAAAACACCTCCAAACATCTTCTCCTATTCTCCACCTCTATACCATTTTTTGTTTGGTGTTCCTAAGTTGGATATTTACTGAGATATTACCAGAGATGTACAGTGAATTTAACATTGGTTGCTATGGAGTGAAAAGTTGTTTAACCCTTCGCGCGTACGAGAGTGCACTGCACCGCTTTACCGAAAATAAACTGGACAGCTATAAACCTGAGTAGCGCAGTGTTCGTTTTTGCGGCCGGACCTACCCGTTACTACGTTGCGTGACGTCATCGCCGCTCCCGAGAATGGATTGACACCAGCGAAAGAGTGTGATCTCATCTCTTTCTGTCAAGCAAAGGAGATCATAGAACTACAGTTCTAAATTATGTTTTCAGTACGCTTAGAAACAAATCATAGGATAGAAATACATCTGTGTAGAGAAACCAAAAAAATAGTAGCAGGATTCAGTTAAGAAATACACGAGAATCTCACTCTCGTGGCCCTTCAGTCTCCATGCAGAGGTCTGGTTCACTCTGTCTCTATGTGCGGGAGACGCTCCAAGCGGATTCTACCAGAATCGTAGTTTTTTAGATATAGTTGGTAATTACGAAGTCCCCATTGAAATCACGTAGGGAGTGCGTCGAGGACACAACATCATTGTACGATCCCCTTAGAGGATACAGGAAAAAGTCACTGAAACATCACCTAGCGTGTTGTGCGTGAGAAGATCATTGGCCATTTAGTCTTTCCCTTGAGAACTTGAATTTGCAATACTGAATAATATGTGCAATATCAACCTCTGTCCCTTTATATGCCATTTAGATATTCAGCTGTGGAGGTGACCATTTGACATCCCAAACAAAACACCGAGGGGGGGGGGGGTTTCAGTAACGACAATCGTTAATAATAGCAACCGTTTCCTGGCGTCAGTGTCCTACGATCATAGAGGATCGGCTATTGATCGTTGGCTACGACATGTAGGGCTATAGCAGTGACAAACATAGGGTATCGTAGGTGAAACTATCCTACCCCTAATAAAAAACTCCATAGGCTTAACATTAGCGGACTGTATTCGGTCTACGGTGCAGGAAAATGAAATTTATCACTCTAGTTGGATACAGTTGTCAAATGACGTCATTTGAAAAGCGACCAATGATTAACACTGATTATCTGTGAGTTTTATTAATTTGCTGAAGTAATATAGATGGGGTAGGATAAGTTCTAAACCAAACTTGAGTTAGTCGTGTTGTTTATTGCACTCCAGCATGTCACATATCACTGCTCTCGGCTTCGCCTTGTGCAGTAAACGCGACATTGCCGTTGTGTAATAAACAACAACACGACTAAAAATAACTCTCGTTTGGTTCTCCTAATTGTAGCCCAAGATTAGACATGTGGTACAGGGATAATGGTTGGTCGTAACTCTTTTTTTTCAGATGCTAAAACCCATTCAAATTAAGAGGTATTTTCAGGGGTAGATTCTATATGTATGGCATACCTATATACCAAATTTCATAGAAATATTTTTCCAAACCATCATGTTTCAGTTGACAACTACGGTTACTGCACCACTCAGCTGCCAAATGCTGGTAGTTGGGTGATTTCTATATTCTATGATTTTTGCAAATAACCCTGGATAATACAAGTTTCATATATCAACAAATAGAAAAAGCAAAAAAAGGCATGTCACCATACTAACTTCTGGGAAGGTCATCTGGAGAAGGCAATGCTTAAGTATTGGTGCCTATGGGAAACTGCAATATTTTCATTAAATCAGATGGCAGCAACTGTCTAAAATTTAGTTCTGAGTATAGATATAGAGGGCATTGCGATACCTACCCGCATTTGTCTTTAAAAAGTCTAAAGTTGGTTGTTGTACATTTTGTATGTTACCTTTCATGTTGTTTAAAAGCCTCATATCTGTGTCATCCTCGGGCACAACGGTGTGCCCTATGGTCCTTAGAACCCCAGTTTCCCTTCAGTACAGTTAAGTATATCGGGTAATCATGTCATGTATGGCCGTATTTCTGTCAATCTGTATCTGTCTGTCCTCTCTCTCAGCCTAGCGCATACTGCATATTTACTCCTTTACAATTTTTTTTTATACTAAACCCGATCAGCTTATGAGGCTGGTTCGCATAGAGGGACTGTCTGTCTGTGTGTCTGCGTCTGTCTGTGTGTCTGTCTGTGTGTCTGTCTGTGTGTCTGTCTGTGTGTCTGTCTGTGTGTCTGTGTGTCTGTCTGTCTGTCTACTTTTTTGTTTAATAATGTTTATTTCTCCAATCTGTTACAGAGAACAGTTCTTCCATGGAGAACCGTGTTTACAATTATCTGTAATATTTACATCGATGTGGGTTTATTTGTAGGTGACGATACTAACCTCTCTGCCTTCTTGCCTCCCTGCCAGCCTCACTTCCTCCCTCCATCCTCTCTGCCTCGTGCCTTGCCTGCCCCCTTCCCCACCTCCCTAGCTCCCCCTACCCCATGTCTCCTTCCCTGACTTCATGTCTCACTCCCTTAATTTATATTGTTTGACAAATTGTCATATTCAGTGCCAAATTCTGCCATCATTGGCGTCAGATTAATTCATGAATTTCTGTAGATAAAATACTCAGAGTGTAACCCCCTGTTTATCAAAATTCTAGAAATTGATAAAACAGACCAATGCAGGGGCCATGTCATATCATATAGGCCATTGCTGATGCATAGCAGGACTTGAGATCCTGCATTACTTAAAGTTTAATGGTTATTCGCCTCACTGAGTCACCCTAATGGAATGACCAAAAGTTTGTCTATGAACATAGGATACCTAATTCTGAATATAGTAACATCCTACTAAGATCATTTGTACTAATGTTTTTTGCATATAATCTTCATTCGTGAGAAGTCGATTTATATCTTTTAATAGAGTCATTTTGCTATGCAACTCCCGTCAAATAAGGAATGCGAGTTTGATGAAAGGAATGATTAATTAATGTGGTCGCTCATATCCTAACAGTTATGACAGAGCCGTGCATACAGTCGCCTATTCAAACTCAATCTTCCATACTTTAGGCCGACCATCGATGATCCATTATGGTCCATTAGACCGGCAGGAGTCACCACACGGGGAAAGCCACTTTATATAATTTGCATGGCGTGGGCGTGCGTCATAGTTTGCACGCCTGTCTCTTGATTTAGGTGAAAATATGATAAGGTGACTAAATGTGATCCAAATGCCGTTCACATCCATAATCCGCGATGTGTAATCATCTATCAGTAACACACACCTATATGGCTGTTTATCACCGAAATGGGATCCATACAGATGACATCTTTCATTAATTTTTCTTTTATGTAGTTGTTTTGTTTGTTTGTGTTTCCCTTGCGGTGTTTTTTTGTGGTGGGGATGGGTGGGTTGGTTAATGTAAAATATGTCTACCCTAATTTTATGGGGGGGGGGGGGGGGCGCTTCGCGTTGTCTCTTTTGCTTTTATCTACTAATAGTTTTCAAGAGCTACATAGTTAGTCTCAGAGTTAGGACGAAGCGGGTCACTAAAAAGACTCAAAAGATTAAAAAATCTAAAATTAAATATAAGAAGTGTCAGCTATCATATATATGAACATAGATTTAACATAATTTTGATCTGTGTGGGCGTATTGTCCGTGTAGGTAACGCAAAATAATATCCAAGCGAATGCGGGCAGAATGCGGCCACGTCGATCAAAATCATGGTAGCGTTTTATTAATTATACAGTATTGTAAATTTAAGATATCAAATGAAATAGAAAATAGCCGCCAACCTTCTCACGCGTTACTTTGCATGCTGGGGACTTTTTACCGTAATATCCTGGCAGATTACGACTATTCGTAATCTCCTCAGTACACTCTATACGTTCATAATGACAGGTTCGTATTAGGTAGATAATAAAACAATTCTACAGAATAATATACTATAATATTACTTACTTCTTCGCTGGTAATTATGACTCATCACTGTTTGACCATTGCCCCTGTCTCACAAACTCTTTTATACCAGGTGTAACTCAATCCGCACAGTTGCATGTAATAGCGTTAATAGGTAAAACCCCATATAAGTCGGAATATAGGCACAACAAGTTACCAATTCCACATATACTGTTTTCATTATGTGTACATATGTTGCATGGTCTCCTTTTAACTGTACTATGAAGAATAATATGATTGGATTAACTATATGTCTGGGAATGCATTGAAACTAGCACTTGTGCTGAGTATAACCCAGCCTAAATGAACGTTTAAAAAACACAAACATTTTATTCAAAGTTGTCCCAGTTTAGGACTGTCCAACTTAGTATTTTTACATTTTTATGTAGAGTTTGTGTCATTTTCGTGAAAATTACTTTCCACTTGTGTTAGGACGTATGGCTAAAGATCCCAGAACATATCTTTACAGAAGTTAAGATAATTAAAGAAATGAACCCCAGCAGGAGAGGAGGATGAGGCATGTGTATACTACTAAGTGAAGTAGTGAGTCAAGTTGTCAGGTGGTCAGACCTGTGGTTGCGGCACAGATCTACTTAGCATGTTAGAAGTATGTCATACCTGCAGCCCCGCGAGACACACCCCCAATAATATTACGGGGGCTGGAAAAAAGGTATTTATTTGTGTGTGTATTCTAGGGAAAATAGAGAAGCGGATATAAACAGTACGATACGATGAGGTATGTGGGGATGACATACCCTCTGGGTCCTACATCAAGCAGCACGTGCCAACATGAAGATGCATGCCCATGTACACACACAGGTACACACACGCACACTCGGGTGCGGCGGGCGGTGAGCGGGTAACATGCACGCTGCAGGCTCTCACTTTGTATCGATGCCACCGCAGACTCTTGACTATTCCCGGGAAGAGGAGCGGCTGCAGGACAGCAGACTCCTCTACATTGCGCCTGTGTCATGTAATCCATTGGCTGGTTCACCTAGAAAGATGTGTCTGGATCTCCTTTTCACATGCACATAACATGCCATCGTGATGCTCCGAACTGCCAAGTGACTAAACTCGAAGGAGGTGCAGTGGTCTGTGTTCCCTCGGTGGAGAAAAGCATGGAGGATGGTGTGTGCTGAACACATCCTCTCGGACCAAACGCAATTACTATGATCACACAGAGCACATTACACGCTCTCCAGCAGTAACGGAGATAAACCATCCCTGTGTGGCCTAGGACAAGGTATTACTGCTTCAAAATAAACAGTGATAAGGTTTTAGAGGACATCACCAAAAAAAATCAATTTCTACACGGATTTAGGTGTTTGCTCTGTGGGGCTCTTCGGCGTGACAGTGTATGATTAGGATAGTGGGACATTACTATTTGAGCATGTGTTGAATTTCACTGCAGCCCACATGGGTATATGACACCGTGAGCAGCTCGGGCTTGTGCTGTGGTAAGGTGTCAGCATGACAATTATAATGTCTGAGAGGGCCAGGTATCGTCAGGTATGACAACATCTCGGCCGGAAACCAGTTGCCAGCTTCTCCAATAGGTGGTAGAGTTCAGAAGAGAATTGACATCTGTTCGTATGCATGCAGATAGATTGGTTGCTTTTCTGGCAGCGCACAAACTAGTTCCCGTTCCTATATTGGCAATTGGACCTAGTCGAGCATGACCGGTGCAGCCAGGCGTATGCCGATATAGGCTTTGTAAGAGGTTAAACCCTACACGAGCTAAACCCTACACAGACATCCTGCGGGTGGACATATTTCGTTACTTTTTATGGATTCATGATGGCCTATATACAGTAGTTGCTGACAGAAGGCACTGAAGCATGACCTGATTTCAGCCATCTCGCTGGAGCCGTTTTGTGTTTTTCCTAAGTGCATCCATGTTTGATGAAGCAGTGGATGGAGAACCAGCTAGATCGTGCTAGGTACTAGAGGGATCGGATGAATGATTCACAAGGCCAAACATCCACAGGATCGCTAGTCCCGAGTCCGGAACAGGCTTCGGCTCTTTCATGTCTGTCCACTACCCCCCGAGGAGCACGGGTGGTCATAGGGGAGCCTCTGGGATCGCTCAGCCTCCTGTGATCTCGCATCATTTGTAGAGCACCCCTTAAGACAGTGAAGAGTAAGTTTTTTAAGCAAAATGGAATCCCCACTACACATTCACATACATGTGCAATGATATTACATTGAAGTTGGAAATACTAATTCCTAAGACGACACGAGGACTTGTTTAGACTTCATCAATTTCTGCCTACATGTATTTTTGAAATTACATTTTATTGGAAACTAAAGGAAACCATTATCTTAAGATCAACCCTGACATGATGCGAGGAAATAACAAAACACCTGATATGATCAGGTGTTTTGTGGTCTCTACACGGGTAATAAACATGTTACCAGGTGATTTATTCTTACATGAATGCAGATCCGGATCCTTCAGCTGGATGGACTTAAATATGCATGGTGGAACAGTCTGGAAATGTTGCGACATTCGGCTGTCTATATTCACATGTACTTCGGAACATAGCTTGTAAATCTACCAATGGAGGGAACAGAGTGTCGCCCAACTGTGATTATATATACTTGGATGAAGAGCTTTGAAGAAGCCTAACAAAATCACCGTGTGGTATTCTTCCACCGTCACAAAAGGACGATCTGCACATAATGTACTATATAAACCGTGTGTGCCATGGCACCGTGACCCACCACCCCCACGCTCCACCCCACCAACCCGTCGCTGTCCCCTGTTTAAGCCCACAGTTAGCAGTTAGCTGCAGGCTTGCAATTTACACAATTGATCGGTTTGTCTCTCCATTGTCTGGCGTGCGGTGTCTCTCGCCCAAAACACATTTGAGTGGTCCGATGTCGATCATTATACCCATCACGTTGATTAATTCGAGTCTATAGTGTGTATGATGATTTCAACATTATCTGTTACACATGTTTATATCTTCCCCATGTAGTTGCACTATCATGTTCAGATATTCCAAAGATATATGGTTTATACTTTGTTATGAAGATCATAAACAATACAAAATGCCTAGCAATACCATCTTTTTTTACAAGTGAAGACTCAGAAAAGCTAATGGGAGGTTAGTATATGACATTTATACCAAGCATCTGTATTCCAACTGTCGGTAATACAAAAAAAAACATAAAACGAGCTGAGCCTTTATGGATCCAGCTATTCCATATTTCTCCCTTCTAATCTTTCCAAGGTGACCCTGCCATAGACCGCTTCATCCCAAAGTTGAGGCAGAATGTCATTAACTCATTATCGCCAATTCGCCGACCGCCCTGACATTTGCACACTCGGGCTGTCTGCCGCCAGTGGTGATTGTAGGCTCGGGTTTCCGCGTGAAAACGTCCGCATGATCACCGGCCGATTGCGAGCAGACGATGCAATGTGTCCCCAGATCATCCATTGGAACCATGTGTGCGTCTTACATGCAGATTGCACGGAATGCAGTGCTGTTATTGTCCAATCAGGAACATATGAACGACTGTACTGATACGCCTGTCGTGGTTTGACAAGGAGGTATGCAAGCGTGAAGGACAATGCACTGATAGATTGATTTCCCCAGTGACGGACACCTAATGTGCATCCCACCGATGATTACGCGCGAAACACACAAAGACACACATGACAACTTTGGGGATAACGCGTGTTAGTGTAAGTGGCTCTGATTGTTGAACCGCCACTATAATTGACCACATGTCTGGGTTGACATGCTATGTGGAATGTGACGTGTGTACGGAATTTATGATCACGGTTGTCACACACAGAGGAGACATTGTCATCCAACGCCATCACATGGCGTTCAGCTGCTTATAAAGCGGACCCTGGTGGCAGGGTCTGTGCAGGGCTGACCCTTGCCCATAGAAGTGATGCTAATACCATTTACGCCCAGTGCGGACCGTAATAACGGGACCATAAGCGCTCCGCTGAGCTGCTCCGAGCCGCTATGAGCGCGACAGGGTAGCACCAGCCCGCAGTGGCAGCAATACGGTAGTCTGTCTGTGTGACCGTCGTCGTGTGACCGAGTATTGCTGCACGGCTCCAGCCCCACCACCCACCAGGAGGAAACCTCCCTACTCCATCCCTGTCCCCTCCCCTACATATCCGCCGCCGCATCCCCGGACTGCATGCGTGCCGCTGCCAATGTGGCACAGCATGTATTGTCGCTGTCGTAGGAAAACATAAATCGAAGACCTCTATTGTTGCCAAAAGGGTGACAGAACAAAGAGGGCCGGCCTGGATGTAGTATTTTCACTTCTCATGTGCACATTGTCTGATAGCTGGTATCAAGGTGCTTCTGTCTTCACAAGGTAGAATTTACCCGCATCTATCAATACAGACACCACTTTAGACCCGCGTCAATGGAAGGATGTCTATCTGGGACCTCGGACCCAATGGCTGGATGATCCATGACCACCTCTCCCCCTTGGAACTATGACCTGTGTTGATCTATGAATCCACAGGTTTTATCCGCGCTTCACTGTTAATCCTATGTAGGATGATTCATGTCAAGCTCTTACCCTATTGAAGGATGATCCAATCAACATAGGACGCATAGGACTGATGCCAAGTGAATTTCTGTTACTCGAACAGTGACATGCTTCAAATGCTTACTTTCACTATTACATAACGATATTTATTCAGTTGAAAGTTCAGCAGCCGTGAAAAAAGATTGAAAAGCCACATCCAGGGCACCAGCAATTCAATATACTACTTATTTATGTAACAGATCCCTTGGAGATGTAGCAGTACGTCGACATCTTACGGCCCATATATAACTTAGGTTATAAAACAATTAAGAGCACCAGATGTTCGTTTTGCGGTGACAAATTGCCATGTTTCTGCTACTCCACAGAATAAGCCGTGTGAATATATAACCCGACGATGAGACAAAACTCAATAGTGTAACCTGGGTCTTGAGAAAGCCCCTCCACCCACCACGAGTGTGTTCTATATTTGCTTGTGTCGCGTATTAATTTGATGCTCCCACACAAAGGAGACGCATTATCTTCTCTACAATATCAACATTTTTGAAAGTATAGGCTGTGAAGTCTACGCCTATGCAGTGGAATACTGAATGGTGAGTTTCTAGCAGGTTGTCAGTCTTTTACCGGTAGATGGAGAAATGGCCTATACGGGCACGTCCATTAATATGTCCACCTGCTGTTAAATGACAGTGAGAGGCGCGCTCTGAGCTGAGGCGTCGTGTCTTTGGCTTCTGTCAGGTGTTTGCATCGGAGCCCATCACAAGAACGGGCATACTCAGCCATTGTCAAGAGAAGTCTATAATTGTATCAATGGCGTCATCATAATATTCAAGGCCCATTTATTTCTTGAATTGGTAGAAGTCTGTGACTAAGGAGCTCGTGCTAGACAAGCATTCAGTGGATTACACTTTCTCTTCAAGAACTCTCAACCGAAAGACTGGCAACATATATATCCCTGATAGCGACATAGACTTTACAGGTAAGTACCAAATGAGCAATATCTT
Source organism: Alentia gelatinosa (assembly GCA_950022655.1). NCBI lineage: Eukaryota > Metazoa > Annelida > Polychaeta > Phyllodocida > Polynoidae > Alentia > Alentia gelatinosa. The sequence goes on along the minus strand of OX465580.1, from coordinate 27,225,112 downwards.
TGAAAATTGCTAAATCATTTGACATAATCATGTTTATGATCCTTCTATATAGATTTTGATTGCAATTCAGTTCAAGTTTTCATTTACGTATTTCAGAATGCACTGGTAAATTTATAGCATTATTTATTACAATGGAGGTATGAGGACACAAAAACCACCGACCTGTCAACATTTAGGGCGGTGAACCTTCTTCAAAGACTTTTATTTACCCTGGCTGTGATCAGTCACAATTGACTGGTCTTGACGCACCCCCAGCTTATCACATGTTCGTACAATATTTCTAGGTTTTTCCGGCATGTTTATCATACAACATATATACAACAAGTCAATAAAATGAATTCTTGGTTGACATTTCACATGGTTATGAACTTAGGCAGCGTTATAGTATGGTATAGCATGGATCAATATGTCTCCCGTTATGTTCTATTTGGCAGCTCGTCAAAGATTCGATTTTAAAATGTGATAGCTTCAAACGTGTATAATGGGCGAGACTGCACTGTGGAAACTCCGGTTATTAGGATCTGCATCCGATCCCCTAGAAATTCATAAGGTCATTTATATATCTCAATTATGTCCTCCCCATAGGTCGCTAGTTTTCAGGTATTTTCATGCCAAGAGATCATTTTCCAATATTGGCTGTATGATATTCTATATACAGCGCATAATCCGAAAAATGAAAAGAAACACCCGCTTTTTGTTACATAGCTATACTTTTCATTTTATAGTACTTATACGGGATGAGCGGGGACAGGGCACGCCTCAAGCCCTATCCCTACAGTTGTCCCTGTGTGTAAGGTATTAGGTGACGACTGGCAGGATAGTGTCCAGTCGGGGGGGGGGGGGGGGATAATAATAACGGGAATATTCTCGAATATTCTTTCCCATACCTCCCTCGTATCCTTGTCATATTCAAATGCATTCTATTTCATGTTTATTAAGTATTCATTTAACAAGCGAAGTTATCTGATATTAACAAAACCATGGGTTTTCAAATGGTAGCGGGAAAATATATTAGTGATTGACCGTTGGAACCAAATGCGAGTACAATTTGTATATAGGGTACCTAAAATAAGATAGAATTGTACAAATTGTGGTATCAGCCCAGTTTGCTGAACCTTTCATTCACAGCCTCAGTATAAGATTTCATGAAGTATTTTATATTAACCTTGATTATCATTTACGGTCGATGTATACTCTTGTAGCACATAATATATATTTACTTTTCTATTGTATTGGGGAATTTTGGAAAGAGCATCATGCTATGTACTGCTACTTTAAAACGTATACAGGGAATGTCACAGAACTTAAGACGAGTAAAGGTAGCATGACCAAAACTTTTGAAAAAGGAAGCACAAAACTGCCAGATCAGGGCTCCCTATAATATAATAAAATGCAGAACGGCTTAAAATTAGCCCACTTAACCAGTGTTGGCGTATAATCTCACATATGATCTGCTTCAAGCAGCCCCAGACCTCGGGCATTGCCTTCTGTTGGTAAAATGTCAAATCTTTTGTCGAAATCCTCGTATAGAACAATCAAAGGTTCAGTGAATAGAGACAAACATAGTAAATGTATGGCAAAAATCCAATCTACCTGAAAAATGCATGGGCCTTGATGATATAGAGTTGGCTACCTGAATAGGTGAGCAGCTGCGTACCATCTGCGACTACGGGGCAGACTAGTAAAGGTGTTCAGTAGAAATCACACACAATCCGATGTTCACTGTTTCAGTCACTATGATGTATACCACTAACTAATTCCTGTGATATTGCATCACAATGCGGGTGCCCACATTGAGGGTTATGTTAACAACACTGTCATATAATGGTTATATATGGTCTGTATTACAAGTAGTTGAGGATTCCAACTTGCAGAGTGAACAATCGGCTAATGTAGTATGGATCGATTAATAATTCTTTTTTAAGCAATGAAGGCTACGTTGCGCTTTAACTAAGTAAAGCTTCATGTGTTAACGTGCATGGGACATACATTAGGGCATTAAGGTTGCCGGGGAGCAACTGGTAAGTTACTGATACCATCAACAACCAGTTATTACTTTGCTTTGTTATTTGATATGACACACAATGTTTGTGTATGATGATTTGCCATCTATACGATTATAACAAATCAATAACCCCCTCCTCCACCAAACTCAAATTTGATGTAATTCTAATCCTTGATGAATGCCTTCTGTACATATTTGAGTTAATCATATTGATTGGGTCAATAGCAGAGATAATTACTCAAAGGCCTAAAAGCCCAGCTTCAGGGGGCTTAAAGTAATTGAGCCATGTTCGACTGCCGCCCTTTGCTGTGCGTGGTCTGTCTGCGGAACCAGCTTTTGTCTCCGGTAGCCAGGCATTTTGACGGTATTAAATAATGCATGACTTTCCCCAGACATGTTCATTTGGGTCAAGTTTGGCACCGGCTCCGTTAGTGGTGCCTCGGTTGAGGCCAGACGCTGACGGATGAGGATGACACCTGTTCTGACAGTGACCGCACCACCCTTTTCACGGGTGTCGTACGGGCCCTGCAGTCGGTCGGGTGGAATCACCCCTTTAGGAGAAGTACACGCGATGATAAACGGGGACATTTTGTGTAAACGGACAGAGCAAGACTCGTCTAGTTCTATCGGGTCCAGAGTAACCTGCTGGGTCATCATCGGTTTGCAAAAACCAATTTAATTCAGTAGAGCGAAATACTGTCCGTTGATGGCTGGGCAGTAATGTTGTTCTTTTATTACTGAAGGAGGAAAGAGGGGCTGCTTTAAGGCATTTACACGTAAAAATGGCATACTCTGTTTATGATCGGATGTAAATTTACGGAATGTAATATCTATTTTATTATATTATTTCCATACTTCATATCATCAACCTATTTATTTACTTATTCTTTTATGAATGCATATGTTAAATGGAAAGAGAAAAACTTGTTACATTGAGATCCCACCAAGTGTAACCTGCAGTGGAATATCTTTCACCTATAAGAACCATTATGTGGTGATAAAAATAAAGAATTAAGAAAAATGGGAAATGTACAACCGAGCCAATACATTCGACTTTAGACTCAGCATAGTGGACCTGTGATCGAAGTTATCCAATCCGAAATCAACCTCTGAGCTAGCTCCTTTAAATGCTGGTAGTTTATATTAGAGTTGATTTGGATGTCCATCAGTTGGATAAGGAAGGTTGAGCATAATAGGATTATGCGGACGTTTAAGATGACGTTTGGTATGCCTTTATGCCTGCCACATTGCATCCAATATCTCCTCTTTTCACTTATAGTTAACAGATGAATTTTTATACCTATTGCCTTTAAAGTGGATAACACTGTATCATGCTCATATAGTACAGTATTCAGACTCCAATTTCTAAGTGAAAATCAATAATGTAAATTGGAAAGAAAGTTAGACCAGGAATGGGTCCCTGGAGGACAACAACCCTGACATGCTCCATGATAGATAACTCATAAGGCAGTTCACCTGCAAGTTTGATTATTTAAACTTAATAGTTCCATTTTTTAAATGTAAAATTGTTTGGAGAACAGCAGTATCGTCCACATGCTTGTAGTCTATGAAAATAAATGTTACTATTCTGTAATCATTCAAAAAGTTCAACAAAGCCTCTGGTTGCAGACATATGTTTTTTTAGGGCGAAGACCGTTTAGATAATTCTGAAGAAAAAAAACCTTTTTCTGAACAGGGCCTTATTCTATTATTAACTATCTTTTCCAAGATATTGTCAGGGGGAGGGAACAGGATTACCTAGCTTACACTTGGCCGATCTGAGGGAGAAGATAGATTGAGAGATATAGTACTGAATGTTCTTTTTTTCTCTCATTCTAGAAGTGTTTATTTCAAATTCTGGAGTTTCCAGGTCTTCCATTTGAATTCACCGGTATCTGCATGTACAATCCTTGTCTTATTTACTTTACGACAACCCAAAATGAAATAATGGCTTCCATGTAAATAGTCCTATTTAGCTTTTATCGCCCGCTTGAAGTAGGCCACGGTATCATGTGCTTGTACGTTATAGTCTTTACCATCCCATTGCTTTATTACTCTGTATATTGGAGAGTGTTTCATTTAGCAGTTCTGTGACAGATTCAAATTTGTCAGCTTTAAATCATTTTAGAGGATTTGATGACTTTGTGGTTTGTTGCAGAATGTTGTTATTTAGTGAAATCTTTATATCATCTAAATTACCTGACGAGACATTATTTGCGAATTCATGTAGAATTAGGAACTAAATGCGTATGTATAGTCTAACATTGCACGATATATCTAACCCACACACATGGAGCCACTTGTTATATTATGATTTGTGCCTATTTGTCGGCGGCATTTTTTTACTTTCAACAATGCGCAGAATGTGTTCCTTGCCGTCACCACTCACCGTCGTGCTGGTCAGGGCACCCGCTTTTAGCCCAGTACATAGCGACACATGACCATGAGTAAGTTAGCGAGCGCTCGCATGTTTCAGTAATGCATCTATGAGTGAGGCAGCCGGCGCGCTGGGATGTGGTAAGTAGGAGACCACGATGGCTCACCGCTACTTAGAACGCAGTTCCCCAGGTCTTTTTCCTCTGGGATGGTGATTATTGATGTGACAACGATGGTAATGATGACGTTCTAAGGTCATAAACCATATATCAGTTGGGGCTATAACCCTTGAGATGAACGAATTCTACCCTTACATAGTGAAACATAGGTAATGTTAATAGCCGTGTTGCAGACTGCAATTGTTCTGTAAACGTCGTAAGACATCTATACCTACTCCCTACAGCATTTACAATCACAGCGAATAACTGGATAAGCACGCTACTTTGCTTGACTCTTGCTTAACCAGCATTGATGAGCAATCGCCAACGAGTATTGTGGACCCGAGGATAATAATATATGAAAAGCAGTTATCCCAATAATTTGAATGATATAAAGACATGTTCCACACGTTGCATTATTCTATTTGGAGATAAAGTGAGATGTTTAAGAAATAGTTACTCTATACGCCCAGAGCTTAGCGCTGCACGTTTGGTACTTCTGTGAATGTGTTATTATTAGAAATTACATCCGTAAATATATTCTAGAATCTATTGCATTAAACTGATTAATTGTGTTGACTGTGCTGCGTTATTTAAGCTATACGTGCTAGGTATCACGGAAACGGTAACGACCTGTTCTTGCGGCAAGCTGTTGATCTTCCGGCTGTCCCTATTAGGGGCACTCCACACTTGATCCAGAATTTATTCCTCATAAGACTTCTAGTTAATGGCTGGTATTTTTTTTTAATTTTTATTTTTTTTTATTATCAATGCCTCTCAACAAAGTTGAGTTTTTCAGGCATTTACTAAATAACAGATACATTGTATTATCCGGGTAGTCACATATAAACAATGGAGACACGTATTTGGTGAGGCAAATGGTGCTGGACAGAACAGGGCAGTAACTAACTGCCCTCAAGGACGGATATTGGCTCTACATTGTCTGTCTATAATAAGTTTCTGATTCAAAACGCACTCGAATCATTGCTCATTGTAACTTCTCAAGCCGGTGCTTATGCATCCTTACGCAGTAGTTAAATGCACCCTTGCATTTTGCATCGTAAAATTCTTAAACTTCACTGTTTTATGATAAAACACCAACAACCAAAGGAAATGGGGTTCCAAAGTCAAAACACAATCATTGCCAGAGATCTTAAAGGGATTTAGAAAGCTCTACGTTGCTAATCATATATCACCTTGGTATACCATGTAATTATATAGTGTACCCTTTGTCAAAGATTGAAACTAAAGTCAAACATCACGGACATGTATACATATAAGTCCGTAAATAGATCAATTGCATCAGGCTAAAACATCAGTTTGGTCAGACACAAAAAGTCGATTTATCATGGGCGTATGGGTTCACCTTCCTTTCAGTACCTCCTATTTTCAGAAACTGCTCTCTGTATTGCACGTTTTGAACGGGACAACTGAGTAACTTACCCCGAATGTGCTTCGATGTGCGCAAAGGCGGGTAGAAACCCCTCGTGGCATCGCACAATACCCAACTCCCTCACGCTCCACTGAGACTTGCCCAATACTGATCCCACTCTGCTTGTGTTGTGGCAGGAGATTATCCTCCAGGGCAACGGGGAATAGAAAGCTATCCACAGGAGGAAGGGGGTACAATTGTACTAAATAATTTGCTTTAGCACATGGAGCAATGCGTACCCGGCCAATTTGTTTGGCATATATAACCGCCTGTGTAATACTTCTGATGACTTTTGTGAGTCCTTATCCTCTCCTCCTCTTTGTTTATATGCATCGACACTTGTTCTAGCATTTCAAACAATAATCGGAACGTATATCGGTGATCTATACCCTCCATCTACCTCTCAACACAACACCAGACTGTACCATTTTGTTGAAATGCTGTGGATCTGACTGGGAATTTAATAACAAGACTCGAATTCAGACACACCTGCATCAGCTAAGATTTAGTAGTCCCCAAGGAGCGTAGGAATAAGTGAAGATGAGCGGAGAGGCATAGGCCCATTGCGCGATTGTTTGGGCTAAATTTTATGCAATACTCAACATTAACTGAACAAAATCTCAAGAGTACTGTATCGCAATCACCATATCGTTCGGGACGGAGTTACAGAGTAATAGCTAGAACCAGGTGGGGAGTTAGCTCAGTGGTTAAGGCACTGGACTTGAAATCCAAAGGTTGTGGCAGGACCCATTGTCTGAGGGAGAAAAGTGGAAAACAGAGAAGATGAGTAAGAATAAATTATGCACAAGTCGTATTGCTCTGAAACAGACCACAGCAGCAGCAAATAAGCAAAGTGTCCTAATTACATATTACTCTTCCATGGCTTGTTTGAAGCTTTGAACGGTATCAATATATCCTGATCAGTTTAAGAGAATTTCTATTCCCGCTCAGCTGCAGTGTGATAGAATAAATAGAATGCCCTTATTAGATAAAGTTTATTATTAGCTATTCGGAGGCTTTAGAAGTCAGGTCCTATTGCTTTAATGCTTCTCCATTCTTCAGAATGCAGTGGACCTAATTAGATAGCCTTTAATGATAAGATTAAAGATTCACCATATCCATGTTTTCCCCTTAGGTGTAGATGCCTTTTGAAAAGGTTACATCTTTATATTTCGGCAGGGAGTGGTGTTCCTTATACAGTTTTATCTTCATATCCGATTTGATACAGAGATGGGAGCACTCTATTTAGTCTAGAAAGTATTACACTTCTCAGTATGGACAGTCAGGAAGTATTACATGTCACTTCAAACAAGACCACAGTTTATGTATGAACCTTTTAGTTTTAACAAAGAATATAATGTGGTTTTTTTTCATCAATATTGGCTCTGGGTAAATATGTGTCAAATATGACTCCAAGGGAATGTGAACGAACCATTCCATCATGAATAAATTAAATCAAAATTGTTCAGATAAAAAGATCGTTTGTATTTCACTCTCAGAAGTAGAATTTTCAAATGATTCGGTTGGGCCACAAGATACTGTCCCTGGATCCCATCAGGGGCCTAGTGGGCCCATAAAGTTTACCCCCTGCTGATTTTTCGGGTTCCCCCCCCCCCCCCCACCAATTTCCCAATCCCATGTGACTATTGTTCAGACCGTAGACCAATTTCTAGATAGGATATTACATGTATTATAAGCAAGATATGTAACAACATTAGCTCATCTATTTGTTCAATGCTAATTAGATTTCAAAATATGGGTATTCTTGACAATCATTGATGATTAATAGTATAAGAGACCTTGTTATCGTATATTACATTCTAGCGGCGGTGCAAGTCTAATCGAACATACTGGACGTTAAACTATCCAAACAAACAAACAAGGGGCGGTGTCCACCAATGCAAATGCGAAAATTGAGACTTTCTGACGCACTAATAGTCTATGACATAAAAAAGCCCGTGTCACTGCCGCATCGGAAGGGAGGAGAACGTTGCATTGTAGTGCGTCAGAACGGTTTTGGCAGGAACTCTATTCGTATTGATACACTATAACTCGGGAAGTATCCATGGGTATGAATTATTTTTTTCACACTAAAAGCTTGATTCTTAGAAGGAAACTCGCGAGATGAAAATAACTTGGTCCGCACTACACCTCGTTTGACTGCGGTGTATTTCACTCAGCGAACATCGAGTGGGTTTCTCATTTTAACTCACCCCGTATAACATCATTTATTGATTAAACAACATACCCAATTAGCCAATGATTAATGGGTACACTACCTTCACGGCCGTGCAGTATGAGTTCCTAGCGTTAGGCCCATGGGGAAAATACCGGGGTGAGAAAACAAGTCAAACTGTGGCAGCATCATAATATTGACATGGAATGATGGAATTGAGACACTTAATGAAACTACGGACTGTATATACACATGTAAAGATGCCATTATGTGTATATAGGTTCGTGTGTATATGAATATGTAGGTCCGTAATAAATACTCAATATTACCATGATTTCGGTCTGAGTAGCCGTATTCTCCGTTTAGTTGGCGCGAAGTAAAACTCTGAGCGATATTGAGGAGTATTGTACCAGTGTGTTGAACCAGTATGTACAAAACAGTATATTGTCTTTTAGACACTAAAAGCTTGGTTCTGAGTCTCACATGCGAGAGACAGTTTTCCAGTCAAATTAGATACTGATGCACTACGATGTTGCATTTATATCGCTGGATGTCCAGCAATCATTTTACTAGCAAAACAATGCCTTGAATTGTCACAGAAACTTTACCAGTGCCCACGGGTGACTTACAGGTGTTGCAGTGAATATTGCTGTCCCAAGATACCATTTGCAACACCTTGATATCATTGACATTTTGCTATTTTCTGTGAATTATGCACTTTCATAGCGGATTCTTAATCACACTTGGTCTTGTTGGGAACCTATGCTAGACGAGAGAGTGTCATGAATATAGGGATATCAGAGATCAGAGAAATCCCTGAAATCAGGGATCTATATAAAACACAGAAATAGTGTCCTCGCTATTCTATCAATAGAACCTGAGTATGTTAACCCCATATTTATCTAAGGAACCCCATATACATCACTTCCCCATGGATTTAGGGATTCTTACTTCCTTGATCTTCAGGGTTTTCCCTGAGATGCTGGCAATAGATAATGCGTAGATGAGAATCCCTGAAATTCCTGAAACTATTGAGCAGTTCCCATGCAAACCACGTTAGATGTATAGCTAACACTCCGAACCAGCTTCATACTTTAATCTTCCATGTACATATTTGGTTTAACACCAAGGGGACATAAAAGATAGGGCTCTGTAGAACTAGTCCTACTCTCCAGGGGACACATTTTTCATTGTATTTGAGTTCCCAGTAAGCTCGTTCATTGTTGTTGCGGAGGGGGTGGGGGTCGACTGTTCTTGCAGCAACGGACTTCAGAATCAGGGATTTCTTCAATCTTCAAGGGCTGCTGACATCCCTGTGAATAAGCAATTTAAGGTATTATTGCTTGGAAAGCGTGTGTGGTTTTATGTCGAATTAACATAAATAAAAGCCTGTGATTGGCCAGCGATAGTGCTGTGAAAGCTTTTGCAGCAATAGTCTTGTGATATTGCTTTCACTATTAGTAAAACGGCCACTGCAAAACATTGCGCTGCTATCACAGAAAGCAATCGTACGGACATTCCCTATTAGTGTTAGAAAGACGGGCCCCGGGCTTTGCTGCCATCTCCTGTATTCCCTAAAATCCCCACATGACATTATCCCTCTCACTGGGGCTGACTCAATTACTTGTGTAGAGGGCAGGTTTAGCAAGCAGCGTGGTTTAACTCCTTTACGGTCGCCAGTGGAGCTAGATAACAGTAGCTTTAATAGAAGCATACCCATTGCAGCAGCACTGTGGGTCAGACCCTATTACACACATAGCAAGGTGATAACTCAATCGATGCAATCACCGTTCTTTGGGTCTTGGTGGGGGAAGGTACCCAAAAGGACAACCCCTTTGGTTGTTGTGCCGCAGATGGAGCCAGATACCTATTGGAGCTATACCCCTAGTTCTCTGTATGTCATAAACAATCGGGAGGAGAATCTTGGAACAAAACAGTGAATAAAGAAAGATGCTACAGTCCCTGAGACATACCACACCGGAATTGAATTGTGGACCTTGGTCACTTCTCTAGAACAGATGGAAATTTAAACTGACCCTTTGGTCAGTTCTAAGGGATAGTATTCCAAGATTGTAGTCCAGACATCCAGTACCATCACTATTGTGTAAGTTTGGGGTGAGCTTGCTTTTTCAGTATTTCGAAGGGGGTAGCATTTTTCAGTACTTCCAAGAGGGGTGGGGAGGAGGTGGATTGGTGCAAATCTCCATGGAGGCGCAAAAATATATTGTTCCATGACCCGGCAGGCAGCTTGCGGGAAACCAAAGTCTTTGGGTTCCGGGGGAAGGATGGTTGCAAAGCTGAAACTTAAAGGAATGGACGCAAGGGCACCATGAGGAGTGGAGCCTGCGGCTTAATTTGATTCGAGGGGGGGGGGGGGTCAATTATTTTTTACCGAATCTTGCTGCGAAAAGTTTGCCCCACTGCCATAAATAATGTCGTGTATCAGGTGCTCAGGGGACACCTCCCCTTGATATTGGACACATTTTGGGCCCAACAAGACCATTACAGTATCCTATCCCATATCTTCCAACGGACCCTGTTTTGAGGTACTCCACACCCGTCTGCAATATTGGAAGGATCCAGTCTAGTGGAGTATATGACTTAAAGAAATGCAGCTTATCGAAGGCAGAAATGCGAAAGAGGAAAATCGGACGCCCGCCTGTCTCCTAGCTTTTATCTAAATGGTACGGGCCAGATGACATGACATGTTGAGGGGTTGGTAAAAACAATGGCTACCATTCCGCACGTAATAGAGGCTATTGTCATTAATTATACATCGCCCGCGTCATTATCCACCGCAAAAGAGCCCCGGAAGTGAGTTGTACCTCTTGCTGTGTGGCCTCGGGTATTAATTCTGACTGGTGGAGATGACGCAGCTTATCATTTTTCTGCGACAGGGGACAGAACGGGCTCTGTCAGGTTTAGACAGAAACAAAGGTAATTATTTCGACAGCGAATCAAGGGTTAGTTAGTGAGGATAAAAAGCATTGGGTTGAGTTGAGAGACAACATGAATGGATGGAAAGGTTTAGATTAGATGGTGCCATAATGCGATGAGTAAACATACATGACATATTATGTCTTCTTTCAATGTGCATATCAGATGACTATAGTAAGGGAAACTCTCCAGACGCAAATGGGTGGGATCTGAGTGTGATGACTTTATGACATATGTATATGACTTATAAACCGAAACACTGACCTATGTGCACTCAGATCATGCTGGGACACCAGCATTATAACTTTCTGAGGTCTTCTAAATCTAACGGCGACTCTTATATGCATGTATATATACATACAATCAATTTCCTCCCGGGAAACTAAGAGTGGATGGCCATAACATAACCCAAAATTTAAACTGTTGGTGGTAATACATGGACCCACTGCCAGATATTATTGTACGATACCTAAGTCGAAAATTTGTCTCGATCAAAAACATATATTTAGATCAAAATTGAAAAAAAATCATATGTCACCTGTTCAGCATTGATATGCATTGAGTTATATTTTCATATTTATAAATGAGTGGCAACAGCGTGTTGAAAGCATCCTGAAATGAAATTGATAAAACAGGAGTAAAACAACATGACCTGCAGATTCATGTAAGAGGACAATGCAAAATGACGTGGGCCTGTTTCAGCCGACACTATGATAATTCTATGCAATAGGGAGTAAGTGGCGGTAAGGCAAATATTAGGCCACCTGTAAAGGAAAGACAGACAAATCTATAGACCCATAGAGGCACAACCATTCACGCTGTCTCGGTGTGAGAGTAATGAAAATGTTATAGTAGCATTGTTGATTGTTGACAGTAGTGTTACTCTCTGTATACCGGCGCCATATTGTTATAAATAACAAGTCTAATTGCCTCTATACCGGCAATAGCAATGTTATGATGTGAACCAAAACTTTGTTTGATGAACAAGAGGTACTGCCATTAACCATTTACCATTAAAAAAGGGACACGTTACTATTTCATTTATAGGCCAATGGTCCCTAGATTATCGAAATTCGTGGATGGCATCAGCATGCGAAACTCACTTCATGTTGAATGCTAATAGAGCAGCATTTAGATTTATATAAACTCTTTGTTCGTTAGGTCACTGGATGGTTAAATAGATCGGGGGTGAGGGTGGGTGGGGGGAGTTGATTGCCTCTGGAGGTTTTAAAGGTAGTTACGGATTGGCCCGAGCCTCTTTTTTATCAGTAGACTTTTATTTATTCTGTAGTTATACAGTTCTTCTATGAATCTTGTTCAGCTTACGTTATTTATTTGATTCTGATACAATAGATTACTCTGATAGGTGACTTTACTTATATTCAGTCAACATTTTTCAAAGATAAATCATACGATGATATGATCATACTGTTGATGATAATAATAATCAAAATACGTATTCATAATATTTTTGAAGCACTGACAATTGTAATTATCACCATTCAATAGCATTCAGTTTGTAATCTGATGTAATCATTATGCGGGAAAGCGATGTAATATGTCGAATACAATTGATCAATAAGAAAAGCAACACCTAAAAGGATTGCACAACTTCGTTATCCAAAGCTATGGGTATGTTAATGCACAATACCTTGCATTACATAAGAGGGATATCAAGCCCCGTTGGTTTGTAAATTTATTCATAGTTCTGATGAATAGACTAAACTTTGCTCCCCCATTTGGTTTACTTACAACTGTAACCTTTTAGGCTGCGCATTTTTGTCAATACATCTTCCTTATCAGGAAACAGTATCTGTTGTGGTTTTACATTCAATTTACTTCGACGTACTCTGGTTAGATAGTTATGTCGCTTCTTCACCAGAAACTTACATTTCTATAGATTATTCATGATCATTAAGGGTGAGAACTAATCCCGGCAATGGTCTACAGAGATATGGAGGTCCAGGCATCCTCACGTAATGCATTACGCCATACACTAGGCGAAATTGGAAAGTCGGTCACCGTCATTTCTTAAATTGACCAGAGAGTATACCTGCCTAAGTTTAGCTATAATATGTGTATCAAAGAACCGTAGACATGGTCTTTGTATTTCATTTAAACAGGAAGAGAGAAAAATAATACTTTAGAGATTTCGTATCTTGACTTCTGCATCGAAAGAATCTCATGAGTATTTTCACTCTTCTGCATTGTCCACCACACAGCTGTTGTCTCCAGTTTCCATATCTGTAAAATGGTAAATAAATAGGTCAACTATAATGCTAGTTAATGATAAAAGGGCTACTATAATCCCAAGACATTACTACGACCCTACACTTATGTACTAGTCATAATGAAGGGGAAGTCTTGGACGTTAAACTACCAGGAAATCAGGAAGATGATATAGGACGAACAAAGATATATGACTAATCTACACCTCAAAAGAACAAATATACCTTTGAGGACACTGAAAAAAAATCCATTACCGGAAATATTTGAAGGAAAAATACTTTCAGACACGTTTTTCCCCCAAACTGATACTAGATCTCATAAATGTGTCTCTTCAAGAAATCTCCAACATGACAACTTTGACCTGTATCCTTTGGGAAACCCACCGACTAAAAAGAGTGTTGCAGGCTCTCAAATCTCAAACGCAGAGATATTTTCCGATTACAATTTATCCACGTCCTATTCAAGCCCTTTGTGGCAGGACTATGGTTTAGGCCCCGGGGCGATGGGATATCGTATATATGAGGGTGGGGGATGTGTATGTTTGATCGTTTATACCTACAAGTTTTCTCATTCAATAGTTGTTTATTTTGGGATATTAGAGGCAGAATGGTAATAAAGCAACTAGCGTGGGATTGGAGGGTTTATTGGTAATTGTGGGTATACATGATCTTTTATGGATTGGCCATATATTCTCCAAGGCTTAGTGATCCGGACACAAGGAATAAAAAAGAAACCAACAAGTTTTGGTCAAAGTCGTTGTCCTCCACGAGTTTGATACGGAGTGAATATCAAGTAGTGTTCAAACGAGTTGGAGAAAAACGACTGACTAAAACGAGTTACTTTTTGTATTTATCTCACCCCTGTGCATACTAAAGGAATGGACGGCGCACAGGATATAGGCCATGGAGAACGGACTGTAATACTCATAGGGGCATGGATAATGAGTTCCCAATGTTCGGCCTATGGGACAAAAATACCAAGGGTGAGATAAACAAGATGTGTGACCAGAGCGTGCATAGTGCTTACTTCATACTAGCTACCTTCACAAACACACACACACATGCGTCCTATGCCCTGCGCCAGAGCTGCTCGCCGCCTACTGGCCACTCAGTGGGTGGGGAGAGCGGCTGGCGGGAATCGGGGAGACGGCTCAGCCCACACTGCCCCATCCCCAGCCGCTACCTCTGTATTCCGACGGGTCTGAGTCTGCCACAGTTCACGTCGCACTTGCCTGAACAGGACCTGGCACCGCATGGAGTAACTCCAGTACCGCCCACAGAGTCCATACTGAGCAGCTCTTGTCGCCGACCTCTTGAAGGTAAGCACGGGGTTTAGAATTGAGTGACAATACTGAGACACAGCAGGGCCCACACACGTCCTCATAGTACATTCTTTAGTGTGGGTATTCGGCCAGCTGTCGGCAAGCGCACCTTATGGTCTTCTTATAGATCTTTGTCACGGATGCCTGTTGTCACTTCGTGTTTTGTATATTTAAATCAGAAGAAGAAAGAATATGGCCCTTCCACCTCATAACCTACGCTGAGAATACAGGATGTGCCTGCTAAAATAGCATTTGCGGTGGTATTGGTATTGACCTTTGAATTGAGAACTCGTCCCACGCTTCGATCGCTCATTATTCATCCCCAGGGAAACTGTTATAAAAACTAGCCGCTCAATAGGATTTCTACAGGTGAGTTAAAGCCACATGGAGTTGGGGTGTGGAGGAGAAGCATATTTTGATATATATATTTGTTATCTTAATTGTGTATTTTTCTCGGTTCCAACGGACTATAGCTAGCCCATGGAAGGACAATGTTTTTTATACGTTACGTCACGCCCACAAACACATATTTTGAAAGGTGCCCTTACCATTCCTATGGTTAATAGTCAATGTTGTAAATGTCCCTTCTTGTAAGAATGTCTGATTATTGCTGCTATCATTATTAGTTGGTGTTTTTGTGATCAGTGTGCTTGCTGCTATCTGCTCATGCTGGCGGTGTATTGTCAGTATGCAAAGAGGCATCATCAGTACTCTTCGCATAGTTAATGCATAGTCGAATTCGAGGATACTGCATAGTGTCAACTACGAGAAGAATACGACCATGTAGATCAAAATCATGGTAATATTGTATTTAATATTCAGCATTCCAAATGTAAGTTTCCAAAGGAAAGACAACATAGCCACCGACCCTCTCACGCACTACTTGGCAAGCGAGGGACTTTTCCCCCCGTATTCTCCTAGAAGAATATGGCTTTCAGTAATTTACTCAGTAGCGATCTTTTGGATCTAAATATTAGGTATTAGTATACTTTGACGGTGTTCAATGTGCATATAGTTATAGGTATGCGTATATATTGTAATTAGTATACAATTGTGGTGTATAGTCAGTGTGCATGCCAATGCTCGCATATGTAGGCAGTGTATAGTCTGTTTGCATACCAATATCAGTCTCCACAACACTATCAGCATATGTTGGTGAAAAGGACGAACCTTTGAGTTTATGTATATATAATCTCCGCGTAGATGCGTCACCTCAGGCGTAGATAAGGTCAACTTATTTGGCGTCATATCTACGCCTGCTTCTGTACACATAGACTGTAAACCCTTATCTACGTTTACATATGCTTATCAACGTCACTGTTTGATTATTCCTATCTCTGCACATTAAGGTCACGTCACAACTGTTGTTCTTTTTTTCATTTGCAATTAGTCAATCCATGGAATATCCAATATTGTATCATGACAATTATGATTATAAAATCTTTCTAAACCCGATCATTTATCTAATCATATATGATAAACTCAGCTTTTATAAAGGTTTTTTAATAGATTGTACTTTCAAAACACCATCGTTTTGTGGGTATCAGCCTACACATGTTTCGATAGCAAAAGTCCAGATTTGCCTTGTATTGAGAGACCGTCAGTACCGTCGGTAAACCTTTTATTTATTTTTTATCTATATGTCTGTGTATGTCTACGCTCGCGTAGATAACTGTATGTAAATATGTTTCTGCGCTGGACGCCCAGTACAGCCATTACGCCCGCGTAGATATACGTTAGATGTGTCCTCTACGCTGACTTCGCGGGAGCCCGATATGGACCTATGTACACTTTTGTATATGAAAACATTAGTCGACACAGCCTATACGAGCATCTAAGCGATGGTGTAAAGATTAATAAACCCAAATTCGCGTCCTGTGTAGACTGTTGTTATGCATGCCGCGTTGCACGTGTTTGTGTTGGGCTTTTATAGTGCTTTGAATATGCGTTGTTCGTGGGAGCACGTAGTATGAATCATCAGTTACCACATTAAAGAGGAAAATCAACAGCATGTCACATGCTTAGTTCAGTTTGTATTAATTCGCTACGGATATTTGGTACATGTAGATTCTTTTCCCTTCATATGTATATACCGTTTATGAAGCATACTTTTTCAGTCGCTTCTAGATAACATAGAACAAAATAGGAATAGAGACCGTTCAGCCCTGTATAGTAAATATACTAGGAATAGAGACGTTCCAATGTCATTAGGCCCGAAGTTACTAATACGTGTACCTGTGTCGTATCGACTTTAAAATTTAGGTATTACGAAGATTGCTACGGAATGGAAATATAACGTACAGTACTTTGTGATAATGCGATCATGCCCATTGATCCACTTGAAGATGATATGAAAATACTATTGCAATAGCACTTGGATAAGAACATATCGAACATGCATTTGAGATATGATCGCATGCAATGCTGTATACATGAGGGCTAGGATTTGTCAGCTATATTCTCAATCGAGACTATTTTCTCACGGTAATATCCATCGCATACTATTAAAATGTGACAAATAACAGATGTGTTTAAATATGATTCATCGAAATATGGGTATAGTAGATATATGCTCTGGAATAGTGAAAATTACTTCTTTCCCGAAGACGTTCTCGAGATGAATTTTAGGAATTGGGTTCCGTAAAACCGTTACTGGTAGACAAAAGAACATGAAGGAAATCAAATGTTCTTCAGTCTGTCTCTCACAAGATTGTTTATCTTGTAAAGTACTCAGAAAGTCAGAAATCGACGAGAACATACAGTAGCTTCCATTTGCCAGTTATTTAGCCTGGGTCCATAGGTGGTATATCAGTGGGTGGGACCTCCCCGCGTGCCTGAGGCGCGTGTCAGAGATTGGGTTACATCACGGTCCACCCCGGGTGAGCTTACATGGGGTGGATGGTCTCAGCATCTAGGGTGGATTGTGTATGCCCTTTGCATTGACTAACATGTTGGATTGTTGAACTGTAGGTAGAATGGTCAGGCACAGGTGAAGTACACAGCACACCTTTCTCTGCATAAATTTCCCCTTTTGGAAAAGCGACCGATGGAGACCCGTTCACGACCAGAAATGTGGATCAGAGTTGTCATAAATATTGCACGACTCTGGGACGCGTGCTGGACGCTGTTCCCTGGTGGCAGTGTTACAGGATTGATTTGTAGCATGGCATTATGTTGCCTGCAGTCAGCACGTTAAAACTAGATTACCACATGGCTGATTCACCAGCCTAATGGAACATTAAACACCCAGTATGTTTCGGGACACATTTGTTGGTTGATATTATGGAACGGTGGAGGAAGTTGTTTCTCAGCAACTACACGTATATACTCCTTTCCCACATTCAGGGGCAGGAATTGTTAAACTATCCACAGACGAACCTTATTAAGCTATTCTTCTTCGGAAATTAGATACATTATCTAGTCTTTTTCGACTTTCTTGTACATTAAGGACAATATTTAAGTTGCTAGTTTAATAATCAAGAAAGAAACATCCCCTCCATAGCCTGAATGAGTAGCCAATGATCTAAGGATACATTGGTTTTGATAGTACTAGTTTTTCTGTCTTCATTACTGCACAGTTGTCAGCTTGTCATTTAAAAACGTTCAAAAGATATATCATACCGTATCAGGGGTATCATGTTTGCCATCATTTAGAAGTGTGCAATCTTAAAGTCTGATGAAAAACATATAAATGAGAACACTGAGCACTAACAAGCTGTTGCCTTGTATTTGCATTTAATAAACCTCAAGGCTGCTAGTACCACAGCAGCGCAATCTGACAAAGCAAGATATTCTAGATCGGTTGACCAAGTATTTCATATGTTTCAAATGTATTCGTAGTACATAGGAAGTAGTACATAAAGAGTACACTACGTATACAGACCTGTCAGTCACACTGCACCCACCCTTCTCCTTCATCCGCCGCAGTGGTAGGCTTACTGTTAAATCATTTGACCATCTCTCTCCTGTCTGTATGGAGTGGGAAGTAAAAGAAATACTCCCACCCTGGTAAATGTCTAGGGGTGATGTTTCTAACTGAATTCATCTCAAATTTTCCATGACCTTCCTTGTGGTGTAAAACTAGTGTGGAAGCTGAACCTAGAGGGATTTTGGAAAGGACCTGTATTGGTCCACAAAGCATAAAATCAAACAAAGAGACTTGTGGACCAGAATAACGCAGAACCATGCTCAGGATGGGCAAATACTATGTAATTCTTCTAGAGGATTGACACTGAGAGCGGTTCACATGCCACATATAGCCTTTCCTTGCTATTTGAAGGCAACTGGCTATGATGAATGAGGAAATATGTTGAAGTTGAGCATATATGGTATGAATCAAGATAGTGATAAGTGTACATGTAACCCTAGGTGAAGCTTGGACCGTGACTACTTTCAAATGATGGCAGTGTCGCCTTACATTTCTTATTATCGGCTTTCAATATGCCACCAACAGTTTCAGATTACCCTTTGCTATAACGTAAATGAACAGTCGAAGGTTGGTCTAGAAAGTGAGAGGAGGGGTCATGCAGTGCCGTCAGTACAACACCCTATGGCCTCCTGCTTTCCCAGCAGAGAGTAACCCAGCAGAGCAGCAGCACTGTAAATATGTCCTTGTTAGTGCTTGCATAAGGATGGCTGATCTGTAGGGATCCTACTGTTATGATCATATGTGTCAGGGATGTCAGAATTTAGGAAAATCCCCGAAATCAAGGATTTTTACCCAAAAAAGTTTTCCTGTCTATTTAAACGCCTTAATGGAACCTATGTATAGCAATCCCATATAATATTTTTTGAATCCCATATACCTGGCTTCTTTGTAAGGTAGTGCATTAATACTTTCATAATCTTCAGGATTTCCCCTGATAGGTTGCCAATATATGATGCATGGATGGGAATCCATGCAAATCCCTGAAATCATTGCTCAGTTAACATACAAACTACTTAGAATAACTAGGTACCACAAGGACTCAGCTTCATGCAAGACACTCCCATGTTGATGTTTGGTTTGATATTGATGGTCTCCAGACATAAACTATACTTACCAGTCCTACTCACCAGGGGACAAAGTTTCCTTTATTTTTGGTTTGTTCAATTGCTTCGGAGTAAACTTGTTCATTACAGTCCAAAAGAGCAGAGATTCCTTGCCATGAAATTAAATTTCGACTGAAAATGATAAAAATTATTCTAGAAATTGAGTGTGTGCTTGCCCTTGGTTTGAACCACAGATCTGATGACCAATCTAGTGCCTTATCACTAGCTAATTTGGGATTTATGTCATGCAATGTGGAATTTTACATCTAGTAAAGAGGTCTAATGGAATGATAGCTCTGTGAAATATTTTCTGCTCTACTGTAAATAAAACTACTGTTACTGTATATTATATGGGCTTCTCCTTTATATAATAAAACTCAATATAGTTTATGTTAGTTATATAAGCAATGTGTGTAATGTATGGTGAATAGGGTGGGGGAGGGGGGTGTCGCCACCACAAATGCCTTCAGTGATATTTCTGAAAGGCTGCTGACATACCTGAATGTCTACCTCACCTGCCAGCCTGCCTGGCTGCCTTCAAGCAATTGAATAAACTATCTGCGAAGAGTTACCCATTCAAGAATTCGGAAAAGAAAGATTTAAGAATGCGAAAGGCAATTTAGGTAATTTCCTTTGCACATCTTCTTTCTTAATCATTCTGCACCAACAAACAAATATACATTGAATTTGCCAAAGAAGCTTTTCCTCTGAAAAAACAAGAAACCTTTTACCAAGGGAAACGTGTTTTGCCAAACATAGAAACAACGGGGTTTAGACAACGGTGATAAGGAATCAAAGATAAAAGAGAGGCCTTTGCAGACACTGGTGGCTTTTGTAGGCATGGGCACCTTTTTCCGCAATCTGAACTTCAAGGCGAGAACATGAAGCATTGACATAACATATTTCTTTCAAATAGAGATCATTGTCATGTCGGTCATCAGAAACACAAATAACAGGTAGTAACCGTCGGTGGGTTGCATATACCTGTCATAGGCTATAATTTATGTCTTCATTCAGACCTACTGTTTCCGAGGAGAATGTTGACACGAAAGCGATTGTATGACACATGGTTTTCTTATATCCAAATGAAGGGAAACTAATGTAAAAATCTGTAAGGGAAATAATCGATATATTAAACAAACTGTGATAGCTTAGTGCGTTTGGCCAGAAAGTAGGAAGGTATCTGCCGTGTCCTTGCTCTATATATATTGTTCTTTCATGCACTTTTGATGTTTGTCTTGATTACTTCTTCCTCCCTCTACTAGCCTTCTAATTTTGGGGGATTAGTATCATCATCTCATACCATTTTGGCATCTGTCTTCCTTTCTAGTCTTGAACGTCCTCCGGAATCATAAGCATTATCGGCGATGTAAGTTCTTCTCTATTACCACATATGTGTGGTTGAGTAGTAGCGGATTCAAAATGTATTTGTATATTTCTTTAGAATTCACAGGAATACATTTACATAGTATTCTATAGGTTCCAAGGAGATCATATACTTAAGACGGCAAATCTCTCTCGAAGATACTAGGGGCCTGTTTTATTTTCTTAGCTAACGAGAGTATAATGCCCGAGGAGAGGTCCTACGCGGGTTTGGGTTTGATTAGTCAAAGTACCATGGGGATGGAGAGTTGTAGCCAACGATATACGAGCTCTCATCCATTCATGTTTTATTATTTATTGTCGGGCTGGGTTACCTCGTCCATAGTCTCCTTCAACTCTCCTGGCGGGTGACACCCCTAGGGGTATTGTGGGAGATTCATAATACCAAATTACTGGTAAAGCTTATCTATTGATTTGAACTAGCGGAAATATATTTATTATGATTCAAATATAAACTGGAGGTATTCAATGGAGAATTGCTGAGATATTTAGTTAGATTAATTTATAATTACAAATAATGAAATTCGTTATAAAAAACATCACTATAGGTCCTCCCCAACGAGAGTTAAAAATAAAACGGGCCTCTGATGGCTTGTTCTTTCTTTATCTTTTTTTTTTGCCAAAGTCTACTCTCCCCTCCTAATCTCCTTGAATTACCAATAAACTTTAGGTTCTCAGAACTCATTCCACATTTATCTTTGTGAAAATCTTAATAATCCTAGTACATGGTATGCTCAGGCTATACAAAGATTTCTAATACTGATACCCATGCAATGGTGAATTGTTTTCCATATTCAGAGTATAATGATATCAGCAGAAGATGATGTATTGCTCATTTATCAGATATCCATAAGAGTATTATAGATTAGAATGATATAAAGGTTCTAAAAGGGAGCAATCTGATAATTGTATCGGGGCTATCCACAAAGTATATACTCTGGGCGGGGTCGGGTGAGGGGTTAGAATTTCGGGATTACGTCTTATCTTTCATCTATTCTATACATCACGGGGTTGGGGGATTGCATTGGTCATGAATATTTGCGTATGTACTTTATGGATGGCTCCTTAAGATTTTGGCAAGAACTTTACCAGACTCGCACCAATTTTAGTGACTCTCTGTGATAATAACCCACTGTAGAAGATAATAAATTCAATAACTCTAATTAAGATATTGAGAAATTTTTCTCAAATGTATTATCTTTGTGTCCTTATCGATTTGATATACTATGCATGTAGATTACACATATTACCAGCCAACACATATTAAGCAGGCAGATTACAAAGTGTTCTGCTTAAAGGAAGCGATGATTGTTTGTACATGAAACATGGTTACTAACAAATGATTGCACTCTGATGTTGGAAGTGTACCAGAGTGGGATAGAAGACCACATTTAAATAGTTAATCTTATTCAACTAACAACAAAAACAGATGACACGCAAACGTGACTGTTTTTCCACCTCCCTTTTCCCCCACTTAACTCTCATGTGAATGCAGATCGTTTAGTGCAATATTAGTGGGACGGGGAATTGAAGGAAGGCAATTATCTGTTTTAGGCTTAAGGAAAGGCTTGTCCGGGTGAACACATTCTAAGATGACAATGATGGATGGTTCATTCATTCACTCACGTTTTTATATCCGTTCTAGACCACTTGCTGGAAACTACAACAGTAAATTACAGTTGTATGATCAATAAGTATCAGTGTATAATACAAAGGGTATATATTCCCAGATGTTTTTCTTAATCAAATATGGCCATCGCGGTATACATTGGAATTCAGGGAGTCCCTTTTCCTTAAAATTAACTCCTTGTATTATTTCT
This sequence comes from Alentia gelatinosa, assembly GCA_950022655.1. Classification (NCBI taxonomy): domain Eukaryota; kingdom Metazoa; phylum Annelida; class Polychaeta; order Phyllodocida; family Polynoidae; genus Alentia; species Alentia gelatinosa. The sequence continues at coordinate 27,202,244 of OX465580.1, read as the reverse complement.
AGACAAACATGAAACGTTAAGTAATGAAAACAGAAGAGTATGATATCTCAATACTAGACAAGTATGTTCCTCTGAAATCATTTATTACTTTAGAGATAAACTTGTTCAGTATCTCCTGTCCCACCAACGGTATGAACAATATTACCTAGATCTTTATCTGATTGACCGCTTTCTCTGCCGTTGTAAAAGTATATTATTATTATTATTATTGTTGTTGTTGTTGTTATCATCATCATTATTTCATTATTATTATTATTATTATTATTATTATTATTATTATTATTATTGGAAAGGAAATCTTGTTAATAATCAGAAACTCGACGTGAGCGCCGTGCATTGTTTATATGAAATAGGTCCTATAGTGCCTGCCAGGTGGCAGAAAAGTCCATATTTTACTGAGTAGAATATGGCCGTCCATATTCTACTCAGCTATCTGTAGGCTCCATAGGTTTAGTATGGAGACTCCGTATTAGGTGGGTAATAAATACACAATATTACCATGATTTCGATCTGAGTGGCCGTATTCTCCGCGTAGTTGACGAGTATTGCGTAGCGTCAACTACAAGGAGAATACGGCCACACAGATCGAAATTATGGTAATGTTGTATTCATTACTCACTTATTTTTAGATTTAAGCAATAAATGTGATCGTTAGATAACTTTTCAACGTAATTAAGAAGTTATGTTTGGGACTACTTTCATCTCAAAAATCCGTATCCTCCTAGGAGGGTACGGAGCTCCGTATCCTCCTCAGTAGCGATCTGTAATCTCCATAGGCTTAGTATGGAGACTCTGTATCAGGTGCGTTGTTCATGTATCTCTGATTCCACATACCTTATCAAGTATGGGAATTACTGTGAGTAATGCAAAATGAGCAGATCTTAAAAAGCAGTAGGCATGAGTTTTTTTCTTTTCTCGTTTTCTAAAGTGTGCTCTTGAAATCATTCGTTGTTCTATATACCAGACTGGTTTTGATAAATTTCCCTAATTCTACGATTAAGCATGCTACATTTGTACACCAAATATATATATATATATATATATATATATATATATATATATATATATATATATATATATATATATATATATATATATATATATATATAATGTATATACCGCAGCATAAACCCTCTCTTTCCGATCAAGCTACTCTATAATTTAAAGAAAAGATGTGCCTTGGCGATTCTTATTTAGCCTCGTGTTGGATGGGACAGCGATTGTCATAGGGGCGACCATGCCTGGTCATGGGCAATATGCTGTCAGCCCCATCCATTATAGATTGAGCCATGTTCCCTTAGCTGTGATGAGGCGCCCACGATGTATCCGTACACAGGCACACATAGGCAAACTGCTATCTAACGTCCATGTCTGTATCAGAGGAGTTATGGGTACCGTACTGATATAAGATATATTCATCATAGCATCCAACATGTCAGGGATAGTGCAGCAATGGCTTGTACAAACTCTGGGAAAGTTCTCAATGTTTAGCAGCATAACCCAGTGGCGAATTACAGGATTTATAGCCAGGTATCGGTCATGGGTCCTATACTTTTCGATTTTTTATTTTCATAACTTTTATCCCCTGTTATCATACCCACCGAGTCATGTACATCCCCAGTCCTTTATTGATAGAGGACACGCACTATTTTTCATTCCTAAAGTTCAACCTCAGCGTTCGCAATAATGGGAAATAAGTCTCAGAGAGTACAGGGATACTTTCTGCACTATATATGTATTTCCCCATGATTCCCAATCCTGTCTCTAACCCAACAAGTTATTCTGTTAGTTCCACCTTTTATGTTATTGAATCAACTAATTATGATATAGGACATCACTTTATAGGCAGCGATTGATCCCTTGAAGACCCTTTGTCACCACAACAAGATTATTTAGTGTATAGTGCATATTGGAAGCAGGTGTTGGCCAGTCCCCTCGTACAACTCACCTTGAGCCGGCATAGCCAGTTATATCCAGCCCATACCTCCTATAGGAGGGATTCCCCAAGTAGCTGTCAGTACATCAAAAGAGAGGCAGGGGTCCCATCTTTGGCGAGGCAGGCACTCAGCATGATAAGAGTCTGTCCTCTCAGAATGAGGCTAGTCTGCTTCCGTAGCCTTCTACCAGTCGTTTAGGACTACCAGTGATGTCTATGATAGGTCAAGAGCAATTTCCATATTGGCCGAGAGGAATGTCAACATTTCCTCATGAGTCATTGCTTTCGGAAATGGTGTGACCATTTCAGATTCAGGTATTTTCTGTTATTGGTTGTTGACAAAGGACATGCACACCTACTGTGTCTCAGATTTTGTGATACCAGTTAGATACGACGTATTGTATTTATTGCCTAGAATTCATAAGTTTATATGACTGTATAGGTTACGATCAGATTGTAGTGATTGAATCGCGAATTCCATGTCACATTAGCTGAAAACCTATTGATGGTCTATCTCTTTCACCAGTGAAGGTGTTTATAAAAGTAACACTCTCACGACTATGTTACAAAATGGAGTTGATGATACATACAGGCAGCACAAAATCCCTACATACTAGGTGACTACTGTTATACTTTTGATTACACAAAAGTATTTAATTCCGTATGGATATTGTAACTATATCATTGTTGATATTTTTTTGTAATTTCCACATTTGCCTAGGTCTTGCCAACTTTCATCATTTCTTTTTTGAAAAGAGCTTTATTTCAGGCGAAAAAAGTTCACAGTAAGCTTACAGTGATCTTCCACTGTTTCCGTCTACATTGAAAATTAGGATATAAACAATACAATACAGTAAACGTGTCAAGTTAATAACAAATTGAGTTAATCAGATGAAAATACTTATATTCTCCCTCGTTCCATACTTCTACACATAAAAATTTAATTCTTCACACAGCTATATTGCCTATATAGTGCATATATTACCTATATAGTGCATATCTGCATGCTGCTTAACTCTAAGCGAGAGAAACAGCCCAAACGATCTAGATGATCAACTTAAATGAACTAACGATACTTTGTAAATTAACAGCTGTATTACTTGATGCTGATAAGATAACACGGATACAATGGATTTATGTTAGTAAGTCTGAATACAAGGGTGGCAACTGATCTAAGGGTGAAAAGAAAGATGTTAGATCTGAGAAAAGATATACATAGGTCACTGTAAAAGTTGAAAATATTTAAGATTGTATAAGGACCAAAAACTGGAACGAATAATGTAAACAAGAGAGAAAAAAAAACTGATTGCAAAAGAAACTCTAAGAGAGAGAGGCAATTGTTAGGGATTCCCCAGCCACTCACAAACAAAGCCGATATAAAGGAGAATGTAGGACATTGACAGTGACATATGTAAGCATCTTACTATTTCTTTTGAAGCTTTTATTTATCATGGAGATAATAAAAGTATTCACTCCCTATCTTTCCGATTTTCCAGCGTAATGGTTCCGTGCCTTACTTTACTCACAGAGTGGGTTTTACATTTGACAAGACAGATTGTTTATGATCTTATAACAAATTGTTTTTGTCAGGGATACAAGCTGTTACAATCACATACTATTGGTGCGTAGGGTAACCACCCAGAACGATCCGTGAATAAAATATCACAGGGACTTGCAATCATGTGCATGCTTACAGTGTCAGAGTATGGCCTATGTTATATATAGTATGTTTTCTGATATGTCTGAAAAGAAAAGCAGCACAGGTCTACATATGGCATTGCCCCTAGGAGTTTGGGCATAGGTCTCCCAGAGGAACACACATTACCATCTGGTCTGATCTCTTAGTTAAAATGTTTGCAGTATGTTTTTGAGCCTAGATTTGAGTGTTCTTGCCATGTCCTCATGTTCATCTACCCGTCTAATATCTGGGCTGAGTTTGCTCCATAGGTTAGCTGATTTGTATTCGACAGAGTGTCGGTATTTTGTACGATTGATTGGATTACTCACAGCCAGTCCTGGGCCTGCAAACAGTCGTGTTTGCCTGTTTTGTGTTTCAAAGAGCTTTTCATCACGCCACCTCAGGTAGCTGGTGCTCACGTCGGTGGGTCAGATAATTTATGCTGAAATTCTTGTGTAGTTGATTTGTGGGTATTTCTAAGTAAGAGGCCCCAATGCGATTACATGCAATTTATGAAACCTATTTAATCACTTCATGATCATTGTCCTTTGTAAACTCTATTACAATGGATGGGTTAATGATTTGTCTTTTCTGATGGTTCTTGAAACTGCACGCGGTCATCTATTAGCCGCATTCATTTAGTTTCAAAGAATGAGTACCATGAGGATATGTAGCTTAATCATGCAAACTTACCTCAGAGCTCCTATATTCAAGTCCGCCATGAACCAAGGTCATGATATACAACATAGCCTACAGCTTATTGCACCTTACAATATTCAAATCTTTGAAAGGACTAAAAGTAAGTAAGTCTCTTTCCTTAGTCCACTTGACAAATTCAAAACACCACTATGTATGTGTATATATTTATAAGGTACTAGCCGAAACGTACAGGAAATGAATCCGAGTCTGGCATTGGTGTGAGGTGACCAATCCATCATGTTATTCATACGTCAGGCAATCACTGATGACAATAGTTGAGATCGGGTACCACCTGACTGCCGGCGACAGACTGTAGACCACCCGTCGGTCATTCAGGTGACTTGTCCCCTGACATTTGCAGCGGCCATGTTTGATTAGCATGATGCTGTGGTCTCTCTGGTCGGCAGTCAAGTGGGCACGCCGTGATCCCCGCCATCCCCACGCTGATCCTCGCCCTCTCCCCATGTCCTGGATGCTGATGGCAGACTGACGGGTCTGCCAAAAAGGCTCTCCCCCCAACACACACACATTTAATACCCCCAAGGGGACATTATCCATGTGCCTGGGATCATGGTTATTTCATGCAGATTTATGATCATGAAGTCCCATTGGTCGACACCTTTTTTCTCGCCCCTTATTTTGGGTTCGCATTTACGCCGATTCGTACGGCCCTGTACACGCACAACTTCCATCGAGGTGATTATGTCATCATTTGTATGTTTGCTGTTCTCAACAAATCAACCAAACCAAATGCTGACAAATGTTTGCAAATACAACATTAAAGCAAATCTAAGCTCTCTTGTGTTGACTCTCCATAGGTCTGCTGGGGTGGACAGAAATTACCAATCTGTTCACCCTCTTGGTCGCCTCGCCTCCTCGTGGTGCAGACTGGATATGCTTGCACGCAAGCATAACTAAAGCGACCAGGGTGGGTGGGGAGTTAGCTCAGTGGTAAAGAGCACGGGACTTTGTTAATTCGGGTCCCACTGCAGCCACTTTTCTCCTTCACCCCCAGCAGTGGTAGATTTACTGCTATATCAAAGGCCAATCCTTCTCATACCATGTCTATGTGGAGTGGGAAGTAAAAGAACTCTCACCTCGGTAAATGTGTAGGGGTGGGATTTCTATCTACATTCATCTCATAGATACGATCAAACCCAAAGTAAGTCTAATTGAACAAATTGGACGTTAAACTACTAAAACAAAAAAAAAACAAAAAAAAACCTCTCCATAGAAAATAATACTTTACAAGAATCAATTACCGTTCAGATAGTTAAATCAGAGTGCAGTGATTTTCTCCTTGGCTTCGTGTACTCTTCATTTATATAATATAATACCCATGGTAGATGTAGATTATTGTGAGTATGCACCACAGGCAGGGACAAATGTGATTGCGCTATTTCAAGTATCCATTATATGTATTGACTCTGTCCGACCAGAGTGAAATACTGGCCGGACTGGTATTGAGACAAGGGGCCATTTCCAAAAGTAAGTCTTGTATATTTTTTCTGTCCAAATTCCTGGACAACATCATCGTCTGACATACTGCTCTTCATAGAAATATGCAATGGAACTAGCTGAGATCATCTAGAGAATTTCCAGAGGCTGTTTTTTAGGAGCCGGTGCCACATGATAGAAATGCTGATACTACAACATTGCACACAGTTGATTCTCTCTTAGACCATACACGTAATATCTCGTCTTGTGGGTGCCGGAGGAAATTGTTGGACGTCTGTCATACGTCGGACAGAAAGCCAACATGTGTTTATTTACCATGTTGGTTTACGGCTCTCTCCCGTCGCAACTATAGCTGTCTGCACACAGCCTGGAATTCGACTGTCCACCTTTTATGTGTGCCACATGTGCTCTCAAGGACAGCAACTAATCTGCCTACGGGTTATTGGCGCTTTATGTTGCAGAAATAATGGCGCGCCCTCAATACAAGTCGGACATTTCTCTAATCCCAGGAGCCTACCTTAATGATAAATCGGAAATGATAGTTCTTGGATAGACTGTTCACCGGTATTGGCGCCACGAACTCAAAGACTCATCCGTAGGTTTGATTTTAGACCTTGATCTGCGACTTATGGTCTAATTCCGAAGTTGGGTCTGGATTTATTTTGGTGTCTCGAGCCTGTATAAGCAACCGATCTTTGATATCTATCATCAGATTTATGTTCCCGATCGGAACTACGTGTGGAATGATGTCGATGCTCGTCAACGTAAACAGTATGCAGACAATCTAGTGTCACATAAAATAGGCCACCTAAAGTAGTTTGAGATATTAAGGGAAGGAATATATGGAGGGCGCAATATGGTGCGATGCTAATGAACCTACAATAAATACGTTCAATGTGCCCCGCTCAAAGTAACTTGATGTCATAGCGCTAGAGTTAAGAGAACACCTCATTCCTTACGCGAATACTAATAGATGATCCTATATAACCGTCTTTTCTTTGACAGAACACATGAAGAATATAGATATGCCATTTGATATCATAATTATTTTAATTCAGGCACTATCTCAAGGGTCGTGGCCAAAATTTTAAGTAGATCTCCAATCAGATGCATCATGGAGCACTGGACATTATTGTATGAGGGCAGTTGCCTATATAAATTTATGAAACACTAGCGTCTCCAAAAACTGATTCTAATACACATATTTTCTAAGGCTAAATCCAAACTTGATGATCGGGAACATATCTACTGTCAAGGTTACATTGACTAGCAAACAAAGAACCTGATGGGGGAAATAAGTCTAGGGATGGAAGAGAAATTCTAAACTGACTGGACGTAAAATCAACCAAACCAAACCAAGCCAAACTAACGGACCGTACTTTGTATCATGTTTCTATAACGCATGGTTGAATGTCTGCCGGTCATATTACCGTTATATCGTGAGGAATGACAAATCACCTGATCGACATATAAATGTCATATTGGAATAGGTATGAGTTTGTCAACTTTGCTGTTAATCACCAGTTCTGCAGTGCATTTTTCGACTCCACTGTATCACACTACTTTCCTGTCAACTCATTTATCTCCATTGGGCTGGCTGTGATATAACGTGCTGGGGTGAAAAAGAGCATCGAAAACCATTAACCCCTCGCGAAGCCCTAGTGGTGACATGGTCCACAGTCTAGAAGTAGAGCGCTACGCATTGAGCACCACGATTTCCAGCATGATGAAGGTCTTTACCGCGTAGACTGCCACGACAGTTCGCGGTGTTTGACATTCAGTATCGGTCATTCCCTCATTCCCGCCCTAGAACCACAGAATTAGCCACATAGCCAAGACCTATGTACACTGTACATATAGGGCCAGTTCCGTCACCAAGGAGTGATTACTATTCTGTTGCTGTTGATTCAGGAAAGAGCGTGTTCATCCTTTGCGTCACCCTACACGCGGTGGATCCACTCTGAGACAGAATATTTACATGGAAACAAAGATAAAATACCCAGAAACACTCATAAAAGCAAAAAGACTACTCCACTACTGGAAAACCCCAAACCAGAAAACAATAACAGAACTCACAGAAAACAGCAACTGGAAAACAAAAATGGAAGCACTCCTTAAAGACCTGTAAGGTAAAGAGTGAGACCAACAGTGAGAGAGTACGTTTCACTACACAATTAGGTCTCACTGTACCTATCACTGTTGAGGCACTATTAGTGACAGGGTAGACCATGTCACTGTTGGATTTAGAGCTTTGTTTATGTCAGAGTATGGCATAGTTTTACCCACTTCCCGTAGGAGTTAGGCAATGAAATTTTTACACGAGTAAGGTATACATATATCCTATAATATATATCAATATAATATTTCTCCATACCAAATATGGAGAAAGTCCGCCGCACCGTTCTGAAGATATCGGCATTTAAATTTTGTCATAGCAAATACTGCTCTGGTGGCCAGTGTCTCTGGGGGAGACAGAGGGAACAGCCGAAACCCCGCCGCACTACGGAGGGAGTGAAAAAGAATAGCGACCAACACAAACGCACGCAGTGAGTACAAAAGTTCAAACCCCGATAACTTCGGAACGGTATGGCTGTTCGTCTTCATATTTGGTACGATTATAGGTTATACATATACCTAACTCGTGTTAAAGTTTCATTGCTTAATTCCTATGGGAATTCTACGTCATCGCGGCCCATTGACGAATAAATTCGAATGTCAAACGCGTGTGCATAGCAAGACCTGTGCCAACAGTGAGAGTTTGTCTCACCTCAACAGCGAAGCCACTGATGAAACGCGAATTTGGGCTTGACACTGTTGGTATCGCTGTTGCTGGCACTGTTGCAGTCTTACCTCTCGCTTTAACCCCCTACTAGTGAAACGGCCGCCAGGATATTAATCTTGAGATAACAACCAAAATGACAAAAAATCAATGGACGAACCTAAGAAAACAGGCAACACATCAACAATGGATTGAAGCCATAAAATCAAAGAAACAGATCCCCGTAAATACCAAATACCTCATGCACAGAACCAATTGGAAAACACCCACAGACCTGACTACCTAAACAAACTAACAAAAAAACAGGCAAGCCAAATATTCAAACTCTGCTATAGGATGTACCAAACCAAGGAAAACTACAAATCCATGTTTAAAACACTCAACTGTAGGCGGTGTGGCCAAATATATACTCAAATACTCATATACTCAACCAATGCAAAATAATACACCAAACAAACAAGTCAAAAATCTAGATCAACCAAGCTTTCACAGACGATATCCCAACCCTCAAGCAAATAACCTCAAAAACCCAACAAACAGAGGAAAACCTGAAAAACTCAACTGAAAACCCAATGGAGAACCCCATCAACCAAAACACAAAAACAAAAACCCACAGAACCCACCAAACCCAACTAGCACAGCTCGCAAACGAAAACATCGTTTGCTTGAGCGACCCGGAAAACTGGAAAAGTGCACGAGTGGGCGAATAGCTTCACTCTCAAGTCAAGTCAAGTCAACGCACGCGTGGAGGTAGTTGTGCACATACTAGGAACAAATGGTATGTTCATCATTGATGACAGAGCATGAAAGTATAAAAATATTTAACCATTAGAAGTTTTAGGTTTTATCCAGGGGTTTCTTGATGCAGCCACTCCTAAGCCTCCGGTCCAAATATATCTAGTAGCAGTGGGCCACTGAAATACTTCGGTCTACATTAATTGGTCATGGTTAGCTTAATTCTCATCTAAAATCATGAAACACTGATCCCCTAGACCTAGTATTCAAAACAGGCTCAGAAAGGTACTAACTATTTTCATTTTGGAGAAGCAAGTGAATCTCTTGAACTGCTATATACACACATCCCACAGCTCTGAGCTCTGTCCAGTTATCTGTCCCTCTACATTGTATTTCCATTTCCTCCCCTTCTAACTATGACTTTCACTCCTCATGGTAGACAAGACAGTTCTATTGGTTAAGAGCTATGCATTTTCACATGCCTTTTCTTTATGAAAAAGAACCTAGTCAGACGAGACCGAGAATGGGAAGTAGAACTTTCTTTATACAAGCCAAGCTCTTTTATTAATTATCAATATCGTAAGTTTTCAACATGCGGCCATCCCTCGACGTATATGTGGACTATCAATCGTTGCCGATTTACTATCAGCAGCCTGAAGTATTGCTATATACAGAGCAGTCTAAGGTAGCCGCCCTCTCATGTCATTATCTCTAAGAAATAACAGTAAAAAGGTAATACAGTTACAGTTATGCAAGTTCTTGTATTAAGCAGAATGGTCAAGAATGGTTCTAGTATCCCAACCTGAATCTAGACCCTGCTTTTTTGTTTTTCGAGAACTATATGTTATCATAACCAATAAGTCAAACTTCCTGCCTACCATGAGGGATCACACACAGTTTCCTTAAATGAGATTTTGATAAAGAGAAGTTTCATAAATTCCTTTGTTAAGGCTGTCTGCATGAGTATGTACTGTACAGGTACAGTTATATCGTGAGTTCGGCGACTGCATGCCGTAATGGAGAGGTGTGGGTAGAACATGAGAGCATCAGCTCCCAGGCTGACGTGTTATACGCAGAATCGAGGTGTACACAGAATATGAACAGACAAATGTGTAAACCTGTCTGCCTTACTAGCTTCGATATATTTCTATATTATATACTATGATGAAAAGACTGGAAGTTGTAGATAACGCATATGTAAAACGTTTCCTGATGTCTAACATAACAAATGTTATTGCACCCTGCAATATTCTCTAAGGCTTATTGCAGGACGCAAGCATATACTGACTGCTTTTAAAGGCATGTCAATGGATATGTACCACGGTGAAAAATGTACTTAAGGTGACATAATAAATGCACTTCCCTTCAGTATCATTCCCATGATATATGACTCGGTATACCAAATTATATGTTCACTTGTCTATGTTTCACGAGGAAAAGGTTTTATGATGTTCCAGTACAACAGAGACAGACGTGGAATAGTCACTTTATATGTTCTCTGCCTGCTGAAGCCTACACACGGGCCATTTAATTCGAATGTACCTAATGTATTTCACGAATGAGTATCTACATTCGCATAATATTGCATTAATTTATGATTAAACGACAAGATATAGGCTGAATGATGGGACGATTGTCATCGGCCGAGTATGCTATTGTGGAAATTTTAACCTATTCATCAGCAGATCCTTATTCCCCAGAATATCTCTTCTGTATTGTTCCAGACTAATCTATCTATGCCATTTGGCGTCTGTGTCTGAAGGAGAAATTATGTATTTAACTATCACCCCGAGGTGAAGGGCTCTCAGAATAGATGATTATGCACAGGGCCGTTTACCAACCGGAATCGTACCTTTGAAAGGCTATGGTAGCGGGTTAAGTGCGAACTCTTTTTAAAACATATACCTCGCTGAGAGCACGTATAATAAATCATAATCCTCTATAGGGGTACTTTAAGCTTGGCGGGGCGTGTCGGAAACCTATTCGCCTATAACCTACGAGTCTCTCATTCAAGTTGTATGTTAAGTAGGAATGCAGAATGTAGATTAAGCCGCCTACACCACAGAACCATAAATATGTTCACCCCGTTGAAAGAACCATGGAAAAAAAAAAGAACCCGCCACACACCTCCACGAGGAAGAGAACGGCGATTTATTTGAAGAATTTTCTCCTCAACCATGTAATATAGTTGCTGTCTCATTGTTTACGTTGCATCTCTTGGGGAATGACTTGTGACTACGCTGATGGACGTTGAACAAGAGGGCGTTGCCTGATTGGACCCATTAGGAGTGAGGTACATTTTCGTAAAATGTAGTTAAATCTGCCGAGTTCGGCAGCATCCTATATAATGAGACCCTTAAAAGCTTATTTTTGTAAAGGGGAAAATCCCAAATTGAATGATTAACATACTCTGACGGGTTTTTACGAACCTATCATTTTTTTGGTAAAAGCTGGTAACAACAATAATAAACCGTCGCTTGTTTATTGTTTCGAGATCATTGTTACAGTTATCAATCGGTTCTGGATTCAAAACAGCTGGTAAACGCGGATCTTTCATAGACAAAGCTTTTTACGGCCCATCAAAATTATAACTATATTCAGAGTTTTGCTTTAATGAGACCAACAGCCTTTTGCAGGATGAAAGCTGCAAGTAACTATGCGCAGTATTTAACGATTCTTGCGAGGTATTTTAGGTTTTCATTTGCGTTGAAATCGTTACACAGTGAGCGATGAAAGTGAAGGCGATCGTAGCTCTCTCAAGAAACATCATAACCAGAACATATATTTAGTTGTGATTCTGGTAGGGGTATCAACCTTCGGCTATGCTATTTTCAGTTAATGTAAATCTGAACAGAGGTTTAAAACAAATCGCAGTTTATTTTCTATCAGATTTGATTGAGAACCAAACTGTGTTTATTTACTTTTTTTCTTTTATTCAGGAAAGTTCGCTTGCAATCAGTCGCAGTCTCCCACACGCCTTGTTTTGATACTTAGCTATAGGCATACAGCATTCATAGGTACTTGTAGTATCGTGGTTTTACGCCATTTAGGATTACCTTGCAACGAGCAGGAACAAGTGGGTTTATGACTGAATAAATAACAACTAGATGATGCAATCATTCATACAGACAATATTATCAGCAAACTGAAAACTAATAACAGCTAAATAAATAATCTTTATATGGAAGCTTGTGGTTACTGATGGAAATTAATGTAGGTGTTTTTTATAATGGCCAGAATACATGCTTCGCAGAGGCCATATTATGTACACTTCTTTTGTGAAGTAAAAACACCAGTGATTGATTATGATGCTTTACGTGACATACTATTAATATATTTAGTGTCTTGATCGATATATGATACAACCTATCTGTATTCGTTTGTGAAGTCAAGGGTTGTTATCGACTATTCGACTAATGGTTACTCCTGAAGCATACCTGTATAGCGCATCACCTGATGAAATTTCCACTCACTGTTAATTTTTCTGTATTGATTATCATACGCCATCTTCTAAGTGTTGTACCATCGTACAGAGGCGCTTCAAACGATCAATGCATTCACACCTTGCATTGTCTGGGTTTTAATGGAAACCTCATCTCGGCTCCTACTTGAAGAGACTAATAAAGGCTGGGTTTCATTAAGCATATCTAATGGCCGTGCGGGCGTCGTACGGGCACCGTATTAGCCACTGTCAGGTAGATATATAGAAATAAGTGCGGTCACAGCTCACCAGCGTCACCCGTGTGGCGGCCGCACGGCCAATGGCCGGTAAAACCTGATTATATATTTTTTGCATATTACAGGCCGGCGGATCCTGTATGGCCAACGTGAAGCGTAAGCCGTGTGTGTCTGTACACTATGATGGCGTCCAAATCGGGTGGAGCACACACTTAAAGATTTACAATAGGCTAGATTGTACAATAAAATCATCTTTTATCCACCTGAATGGATTCTAGAATACATCTAGTTTCTACCTATTACCTAGAAAAGCACGAGGCATCATTTGAATATGTGATTCTCTAAAGCTCTTACCTTGAAGCCGGATTTCTCAGAGTTCTGCTTTATACTTCACTTTCATTTAAACGGATTACCAGTGCTTCAGTTCCTCAGTTTCTAATAGACTATGTCATAGAGAAGCTCTCTTGATGGCAAAATAATGCACAATTTTCTGAATGCGAAAGAAGAAAGAAGATATAATTTTTAGGCTTATAACTCCAATATCAGGTTTTACACAAGGTTATGCACATGCTCTCGTCTTTGATCAACGGCAGTAAAAGTAAAGAAAAATGTCTCCATATTTCATATTTAAATCATTCTAGACTTTTCCCATCGGGGTCGGTAGCTTTTCCACTCTCCAGGTTGGATATTAAGAAATAACTCTGTGTTGAACAGGGAGCAAATGGTGCCTCTGTTAAGGGATGAAGCTGAGCGGCAGGCCACGTGAGTGATGTGATAATAGTATGCGTGGAATGAAGATAACACACGCAGCCGGCTAGAAGTTAGGTGACCTGAAGTAGAGAGACAATATTTGTAAAGGTAGGATTCGTGATTCTCAGGTGTCATGGTCGTATAGATTACCAGATGGCAGCTGTTGGACAAATCTAATGTAAATTAACAAAGATAGTTTTCGGTTGAGGATATAAATCGTTTGCCTACAGATAAGATCATATTACCATGGATCTGAAGATTTGACCAGAAAAAGACATAACTTTACATTTGTAGGAAACAGTGCCTTATAAGAAAATTGATTAGTTTTATGTTTTAATTTTTGGAGCGTGAACGTTCTCTCTCAGTTGACTAGATCTACGATTTGACCAAGAACTTGAACTGTCATCTGTGCTTTGAATATTTATTTACACTGCGTGAAGAGCTGAAGGTCTTCAGCTGAATGATTCTTTCTTCATTTCCTCTGGCCTCTGCGCTTCACTTCTAAGAGTAGACATCAAGTTTTCTAGCTTGGAAATCGTCCCGGAGAACATCCTTTCTAAGGCGTCTACCTTATTCAGCAGATGTTGATCAGCTGTAGATCCCTCTCGAGGTTCCGGCATCTCCGTCATCTGCGGCATCGCCGTCTCATCAATGTGGCTACAAATAATCCTGTATTTTCGTAATTTTTTCGTTCCAATAGACTCTACCTGAGAATCCGTGGTTGGAAATAATTTTTTTAGCGGTGGGACAGGACTCACACAGATACGCCACGTTTCTTCATACAAATAATCCTGGGGGCCGTTTCACTAGGAGGGTAAGCTGCCATAGTGAGACCACAGTGATAGTTTACGTTTCATGAGAAGGTGCAGTCAAGCGTGAATGCGAGTCCGGTAAGGAGTGAGACCAACAGTGAGAGAGTACGTTTCACTACACAATTAGGTCTCACTGTAGCTATCACTGCTGAGGCACTATTAGTGACAGGGTAGACCATGTCACTGTTGGGTTTAGAGTTTTATTTATGTCAGAAGAGGGCATGTTTTCACCCAGTTTCCGTAAGAGTTTGGCAATGGAATTTTTACACAAGTAAGGTGGACATATAACCTATAATCGTACCAAATATGAAGACGAACGGTCGTATAGTTCTGAAGATATCGGTGTTTGAATTTTGTTATAGCAAATACTGCTCTGGTGGCCAGTGTCCCGCCGGCCTCCGGGGGAGACAAAAAGAATAGCCGAAACCCCGCCACACTACGGAGGGAGTGAAAAGGGACAGCGACCAACAGAGCAGACGTTTGCAATGATGAAATTCAAACGCCGATATCGGCAGATTGCTTCATCTGATCTTCTTCATATTTGATACGATTATAGGTTATATGTATACCTAACTCATGTTAAAGTTTCATTGCTTAATTCCTATGAGAAGGGGTGAAATGCGACGTTATCCCGGCCCAACGACGAATAAATTTGAATGTCAAATGCGTGTGCATAGCGAGACCTGTGCCAACAGTGAGAGTTGGTCTCACCTCAACAGTGAGATCAATGATGAAACGCGAATTTGGGCTTGACACTGTTGGTATCACTGTTGGTGTCACTGTTGCAGTCCTACCTCTCGCTTTGACCCCCCTACTAGTGAAACGGCCCCCTGTAGTCTGCTTTTTTCACAGGTGTTTTTGCCTTTTTCACCTTTCTCTCCATCCTGTTGACCCGCTTAGAAAACCGAACCAAAGTTTCTGAAAAAATGTCTGAAGCTTACTTGTGAACAACTTAGAGCAGACTGGCAATTCTTGACTAACCATCAAACGAACAGTTGCGTCACCACCGTGGGTGACAACAACAGTGACATCATGGTGACTCCATGGTGAAGCACCTGCATGGTGACTAACAATATCAAAAATATGTTAGCGGCAATATAAATATATATGTATAAACCCTGGAGTTATTCTTTATACAATTACTTTTAGAGGGAAACTATGTTCCTGTGAAAGAAAGTGAGAGTTACTGGGTAAGGCTCAAGGCCGAGGGCAGTAATTTTTCTGAACCTTACCAAGTAACTTTGACTTTGTTTCACTGGTACTTGGTATCACTATTGCTTTATCATCCATCGTACACAAAGCCCCCATTGAAAATGTATTGGGACTCGGTAAACCACTACCCATTGTATAAATCTGTCAGATACCATAACTGTGGTATGCGGATTCAAATCTGTGGTATATGGCCTCAAAACCATGGTATACGGGAAAAATAGCCCCTTTGTGCTATAGAGCAAAGAAATAGTCCCTGTTGTTATACCCTTTAATATGGCAATTACTAGGTTTAGTTTATTCGAAAAAAAGATGGATAATAAATGCAACAAACGATGGTTATGTGGAAAGGCGGCTCTGTAAACCACTCAAGGTTGACGTTGTAATACATTCACTAGCGCTCATGTATTACTTCGCGTCAACCTCTCGTGGTTTACGGCCGCATGTCCACAAAAATTCATAGAGTGGGTTTCTGATTTTATCTCCCCCCGTTTAACATCATTTATTGATGAAATAACTCACCAAATTAGTCAATGAGTATTTGGTACACTACCTTCATTGCGGTAGACTACGAGTTTCCAAACTTTAGGCTTATGGAGAAAAATACCGGGGTGAGATAATGCTCGTAACTTACTTTTAAAGACACTTACCTTAAAGTATAATGTTTCAACTAGTAGTTGAGAGAGCAGAGATTAATTGTTTTTTCACTCCGAATTCCTGTTCCATATATTTATTGTTATTCTGTTATTGCCTGGTGTAATCACTGAGTAATAAAATGCCATTCTTAATCAGTCGTCTGAAATGAATGATACAATTGCCTATTAACATGCATCATTAAACACTCATCCTCCCCACTAGAGCACACCTCCCTAATTTCCTGTGCAGAGGCAATCTAACCTGCTATAGCAATTCAAAGGCAATCTTAATCAAACCCCATGAGCCTGCCATTGTTGTCGTAGGCAGAGCATTAACATTACATTGCAACTCCTAATCATGAGATGGCTGGTTAACCCTTGGGATGAGAATAGTTGATGTTGGGACCGCCTCTCACCAGAGGACATACTCACACATAGACAGGCCGCTCGCGCGTACCCCAGGTTTCCCTGTAGAAACCAGTCTATCGATGTGGAAAAAACGAAGAGTTCATACAAACAAATAGTGCTAGAACTTTCCAAGCCGAGATCTAGGAAGCATACCCTAATAAATACACCCACTCCCCATCTAAGTCTGCCCATTGTACCGAAAATCAAGTATCTGCTTTGTTTCGAGTAAACGTAACTGTCATATACGACTTCTATCCACCTAGTGATTTCATAAGAAATAATCCAGCGCTCTAAGGAACCGGAAAAATAGCGACGTATGTACATGCCTATAACACGAGATTTTACTGGTATGGGACAGGGTTAGGTACAGAGTTAACTTGTGGCATACAGTTTTAATGTACACTGTGGTGTCTACCGACCATTATCTCAGGCATTTAGCCCGGGGCCTGCTACGGCGTTCAGCACATCTTATACTCTCCCACTTTGGACTGTTGCCTAGGAATATAATCACTATCATTATCCACCTAATACAGAGTCTCCATACTAAACCTATAGATCATACAGATGTCCTCGTAGAAAACGGAAGAAAAGTCCCTTGCATGCAAAGTAATGGAAAGAAGATCTATGGCTATTTTCTCTTTCCTTTAATAACTTCGAATTTGAATGCTGAATACATTACTTCGGATATTAGTACGCGTCAATTACGCGGGGAATATGACCATGCAAATCAAAACCATGTTAATATTATAAATATGTCTTCGCCAAACCGTCTGGAAATTGTATTTTTGTTTTGGGATCTGTGCACAAGGACAGACTACTCTGAAGGCTGGGTTTCAGGTATGCACTTCTTGACATTATCCTGCATTGTCTATCTAGCTTGTAGTTGGGATTTAAAGGGTCATTAGTTGATTTCAATTAAGGTGTTATAACATGAGCTGATTACACATTAGCGTATGTGTATATGGGAGAAGTAATAGTAAAACCTGCAGGAATTCAGGCTAGTGTGGTGCTACTTCTCTTGATCACAAGATAACGTTGCAAATGATAGTTATCAGCTCATAATGAGCAATTACTCACGCTGGTTCAAATGCTGCGCATTGTCGCTCACTTTCGTACTAACTGGAAACGATTTTATTGATCACTTGGTATATCATGATTTCCCAACGACATTGATCATACAATTGGAGTGAGAATGGCAGTCGGAGAGTAAGGTCGACGGGTTGCGCACTCCGTGTCAAGACGGCAATTATGCACGGAAATGTTGAGAAAAAGCCTCTATAGTTTGGATGATGGACCTGTTCTGAAAGTTTCTGCAAGTTATGTTGATGAATCTACGCCAAACAACCCAAAGAACGACAAGGAAAAACTCCCAGGTGAGCGAAAATAGAGAAGGTAACCAGGGACTCGGCGAGACAAAACAAACCAACTCGAGTATGGCAACCACAGAAGCCACTGAGGCCCCAATTGAGCCTAAGAAAGACATATCGACGTCATTAGAGTGGATAATGAACCAACTAGTCGAAATGAGGCAGGAAATAGGCGAAATAAAACAATCAAACACAGGGCTAAACGATAAAGTTGATAAAATGATATCGGAGTCAAAGGAAAATCGGGATAAAGTCAAAGCGTTAAGCCAGAAATTATCTACACATATCGACGAGTGCCAGGGCACCGGTGCGGGGTTGGGAGAACTTGCTTCAAAGCAAGAGGTAGCTCACATACAGAGTCACATTGAGAATACTCATAAACAAGCTCAACAGTTCAATATACTGATCAAGGGTATTGATGAAGTTGCGAATGAACAAATTCATGAGACGATGAGTGCACTTTTTCGCGAACTGCGAGTAAGTTTCCCCTTTTCAACAACGCATGGGGCCTTCAGGATCGGGAAAATAAACAAGCCAGCCTGGCCGCGGCCGATAAAAGTTAAACTTATTGCGAAACAGCAGAAATCGGAGATTTTTGGCTTAAAGAAGAATCTTAAAGGTACCAGGTTTGACAAGGTGACTATCTATGAAGATTTGAATGACGATGAGCTTAAGGACAAAAAAGAACTGCAACTAATCGCGGAAGCCGCGCGTAGGTGCGGAGTGCTAGACACAAAAATTAGAGGCCTGTCAGTCATAATCAGTGACAAGTCGTACAGCCAAGATACGTTCAAGGATCTCCCACGGGATATAACACCGGAAAAGGCGGCTACTGTTTTGGTTAACGACACAATCTTCTTTCAAGGACATCTCAGCCCTCTCTCGAATATGTATCAGTGTCAAGTGGAGGATGTTGTCAATGAGGTAAGGGGCGGAACAAGTCTATGCTCTAAGAATGGGAAGTCATCACGATGACAAGGCAACGTACAAGCAGATACTAGAGTGTGACAATCCGTATACGATAAAAAACATCACTAAACGGATCCATAAGGATCATACCTGGCGCAAGATTGAACGGGCTCAACTGGAAGAGGTGGTTAACCTCAAGCTGGAGCAAAACACATGGATACGAGATCGTATCGGACAATCCCCTGCTACTAAGTTCTTTGAGGCAACTCGCGACAGCACATATGGCTCTGGCTACACTCTTTTCGGCCTGAGACACATTGACCCGCCGAAAGCAGAGAAACCAGGTTTCTCCAATGTGATGGGGGAAATAATCACAAAAATCAAGGCTTCATTGTGAGTACAGCTTCATAATTATCTCTGAACTAGGGACACGTAAGTTTACCGGAAGACCCTACAGTGACTGTATACTATGTTTCGAGTACTGCTACTAGGCGACTCGAGGGTGGCCGGATTCAAAACGGAACTAGACCATCAGCTGTTGGAGCAAAACATACATGATGTGAACATTGATGTCCTCTTCTATAGGGGGGCTCGTATCTGCGACGTGCTGAAACAGTCTGTGCCAACTCTTAAACGTAGACACAAGTATGATGTGATTTACTTAGCAGCTGGCATAAATGATTGCTCTACCAAACTTCAGGCCAGGAACATAGTCCCTAAATTCGAAAAATCTGCTGATATCGTGAACCACTTGATGGCAGAGTTAGGCAAGGCCAAACTGAGTCTTAGTAAGTTTGCTGGGTTAGTGGTTGTTTGTGAATTTGTCGGTCTTTCCTATAAACTCTACAACACACCCGGGGAGCCCTTCCTGGAAGACCACAAAGCACTTAACAATGCGGCTGTCGAAGTGAACAAGGCAATCAAGCAACTAAATGATCTCGAAAACATAAAGACCCCGCATATGCACCAACATGTGCATAAATCCCGACATGGAAAAATGGGTCACCGGTATAGTGGTACTACAACTGATGGTATACATTATACCATTGCAACAAAAGACAAATTTGCCAGGAACATCGTGTATACTATTAAACCTAATATTCACCTGACATGTAATTAAGAGCTGAGAAATGGTCATGGTATCACTGGGATGTGGTTAATCATGCCCACACGATCCATGATACAACTCAATGGATCCACCAGAACTTAACGATCGTTAAATGGGCGTGGTGAGTTATGCTCAGCTATGATCTCGGATATCTTTTGATCAAATGATTTGGAGAATGGGTGTGGTTAGTTATGCTCATCTTTAACACAGTAAATAACTAAGGGATTTATTGTTACTACAAATTGACTGAGTTGTTACTGTACTATATGTGTATTGATTGTCTGTTTTATTTTCTTTATTGACATTATTAGTCAAACACGATCGTGGGCAAGGGAGATGTACAACAAAAGAAGGTCAGGTAATCTAGCAATTTGTATTTGTAAATTTTTCCTTGGCACGTAAAACGCTGACTGTTCTAGTGTTACATTACTCATGATATTGATTATTGTCCATTGTGTATTTTTGTGTATTTCTGAAAGTCATCACAAAACCAAGGTTTGCCTACTAAGATACTTAAACATTGCTTTAAATTACTCATTCACGAATTGACTTTCATATTTAATTTAAGCCTAGCTACATCTATTTTTCCAAGGGAATGGAAACAAGCAATTGTGGTACCACTACCGAAACCAAATTTTGATAAGGATGTAGGGAGTCTTTGGCCTGTCTCTTTGCTGCCCCTCCCGGGCAAACTGTTTGAAAAAATCGTCCATAAACACCTAATCTCTTACCTGGAGACGAACAAATTACTTTCACAAAACCAAGGTGGCTTTAGGAAAAACCATTCGACCATAGCCACATCAGCCGAGTTCACAGACGAGATTTTCACTAACATTAACAGCAAAAACCCCACCCTAGCCATTTTTATAGATATGTGTAAAGCTTTCGACACTGTTAACCATAAAATACTTATTAAGAAATTAAATCACATGGGAATCAACAAACCTTTATTACAATGGATAAAAGACTATCTCACAGACCGCTTGCAATCCACCAAAGCGAATTACATACTTTCTGAACCAAGACGCATAGTAATGGGTGTCCCGCAAGGGTCAACTCTAGGCCCACTTCTCGTGTACATTAACAGCCTTGAACAAGTCATAGTCAATTCCAAAGTGAAACTGTATGCCGATGATGCGGTCCTTTTTCTATCTGATGGGAACTTTAGACAACTAGTCAAGTTGATGCAAGAAGAGCTAAACATACTGCATAAATGGTGCGCCACTAACAAACTTACCTTAAACACGAAGAAAACTAAAGCTATGTGCTTTGGCACTAGAGGCACAATTGTAGAGTCCAAAAATATTGACCTTGAAATAAATGGGCAAATATTAGAGGTGGTCACCAAGTTCAATTACCTTGGAATCCAATTGGACCAAAAGCTATGCTTCACAAAGCAGATCAACTCAATGATAAGTAAGGCATCTCATAAAATCCATCTTCTGGCATATATTAGGAAATACCTGACTAGGAGTCAAGCAGTTTTAATTTACAAAACAAAGGTCCTGCCGTACCTCGAGTACGGTGGCGCCTTGATACAAATAGCACATTGACACAAATAGCACATTGTTAACGCGTTTACAACGCTGTCAAAACAGAGCCCTGAGGATCTGCTATAGCTCAAATTTCCCAATGCCCACAGACTTTTTGCATGTTTATTTTAAGGTTAATTACCTCTTCGAGCGTAGGGAAGTCCAATTGCTCAAGCTAGCTCACGTCGGAGGACAAGATCACACAAACCTTGAACAGGAACAGAAACCAACAAGGCTGTTTACAGCGCCAGTGCTTAAGATTAGTCAACATATTGCATGCTCAAAATACAAACAATCCGTGGTATACAAAGCAGCACAATATTGGAACAAGCTAACACCTGACATACGTCATATTACCTCAGGAGATGACATGCATAAGTTATTGCGCAAGCGACTAAAGACACAAATTGAAGGGTATTGAATTTTAGTGCAATTGGTTAGGTAAGCATGGCAGTGTGATGGCTGCCCAGAAAAGGGTACAACAAGATACTATTTTTATTTGTCAACAGGCCAGTTGTAGCATATTTAGTGATTGGACAATGTTGTATTTAGGTTATTATTTAGTCTGGTTGGCAAATTGACTGTGGTCTACCCTATGGAGTTGTATTAATAATTTGTTTAATGGGTGTATCAGGAATTATCTAGAAAGAAATGCCTTTTTAGGCTCTTTCTCATCTAAACCTTTTTCTGTACTAAGTAGTAATTGTCAGTAATGAACCAATGTTATGTTCATTCTTTATAGTTTTAAGGAGTTGTTGTAAATGCCAATCTGATAGTAAGTCTACCCTGTAGACATGAACAGGCAGAGGAACTCTGAAACTGGAGCGCCAGGAAGATAGGAGGCAGTTAAAACCACCTACGGCTCCACTCCAGTCTAAATAAAAACCTTTAAAAAAAAAAAAAATTGCTTTAACATAGCCGTCCTTTTAAACTTTTATTACTGCTGAAAAGACCCAGGTATAGAGACGCAGACATTCTGAGTCAATCACACCAGTTCTTCCAGAATCAGGACCAACCCCTTGCCACATTATCCATCAAGACCTTGCTGTAATCCAATTATCCACCCTCTATAGAGTAGGAGGTGTCAGTCAAAGGAAAACTGTTCGATCAATGATCAGTTAGGGGTCCTACAATATTCACATCAAGCTTGCCTTGAGGGGGTTTGGGGAACTATGTGGGACTATGTGGGACAAACCACTGTGTTAATAGCTCCATGAAAATAAGGACCATTCATATACTGGGCAAGTCCCTCAGACAATATAAAGTTACATGCCCATTTACACAGGGGTATAATGTCGCATTGTGTTCTGATTCTCACGCACAGTTACACATATGCACGTCTCCTTTTTTGAATGAAAGCTGTTTATTAACAAAAATGTTGTTCATCCGGTTCGGATGTTTTTCAAATATAGTAAGTAAGAGACATTTGCATAAGAGGTACTTTTCATTTCTTACGGGCATCACTTGGCTTGCTTGTCTTTGATTACGGACGTAATTGAGAAATAAATCTACATTGAAACATTTGCACTTGCCCTTACACCTGACAAACCCTTTATCAGGGCGAGGAGGGGTGGAGTAGGTGGAGGGGTAGGCAGGCAGACAGGGACTGAAATGTAGGGCCCTACAACCCTGTGGTCCTCTACATCTTGTAGTACACTCCCCTGACTGGCAATGCAAACGAAGATTTTGCTTAAGGTCATCTGTCATTTATACTCAGACTGGGACCAGGTCGATGTTGCTGACTCATACCCTCATTGCCTGTGTGATATCACCAGTACTGATGACAAAACTGGCCCTGAAGTCTCAGATGGTCAGGGTGCTGTCATGTGTAGTGGGGCTGCCATTGCAAAAAAGATATCAAGGAGAAACAGGATCGCTTCCCTCGGTCTGCCCTTGCACCTGTGTTGCAAGTGCCAAAGTTGAATACAATTTTCAACAGTATGTCATGCCGAGGGTCCTTACACATGAATATATGTCTCTCAGGGACTCAGCAGAACATTCTTGCTGCTATGTCTGGGGTGGCCCACCAGTCACAAGCCCTCAACCTCAAACAATAGGTGAAAATGAATACAAATTCTGAGATCAAAGAACAAGTGGCTCTGCTCATGGATTATGCCTATGTTGGTATGATGGATTTGAATCTCATACTTTACAGAGCCATGTCAGATATGACACATACCAGGGGATATTTGTTGATGCGAAACCTGTATAAACGATGGTTGAACCTCATGACTTAGGACAGACCTGCCACACAGGAGTGGCTAGATGGTGAGGATCTCAATGGGCTGTCTGCTTGGGTGGACAGCAATTACCAATCTGTTCGCCATCTTGGTCCCCTTGCCTCCTCATGGTGCAGACCGGATATGCTTGCATGCAAGTATAACTAAAGCGACCGGGGTGGGGGTTCGCTCAGTGGTAAAGAGCACTGGACTTGTAATCCCAAGGTTGTTGGACTTTGTTGATTTGAGTCCCACTGCAGCCATCTATCTCCCTCACCCCCAGCAGTGGTAGATTTACTGCTATATCAAAAGCCAATCCTTCTCATACCATGTTCACCAAGTGTTAAAGGTGATATTTGTGCACCACATTCATGGGCGCTCTGTTTTTGGTACCTTCATTATAGCAGAAACAGTGCAATAGTGTCATGAGAGCATACAGGCACTACTGTCACTACTGCTGAAGCTAGGCCTCAAAGCTATAAGATATAAAGGTGTCACTTCACCCACTACACCTAACACTCTTGAGTTATGTCATTGATACCAATGAGATGAAAGCCTCTCCCACTGAAGAAAAAGCTATCAAGTTTGAGGCTCAGGTGAAAGTGTTAAGCACTGGGCAAAAAAAACAAAAGTCAGTCAGGTCTGATGAGGTTCATGGTTGATTTCCCAAAAAGGATTAACTATGGTGGAAAGCGAAGAAATTCGAGCCTTGAAAAAGAGGTGGGGGAGTATAAGAGGTCCATGAATATTGCAAGGATGGTCTGGAGGATATTGTTGGTAAAATCATCAGGTCAGGATCTATATGGATCCCGAGTAAAATAACCGCAACTCACATTAACCATAGATGCATCCAATATAGGCTGGGCTGCCCTTCTCAAGATATGGATTTGTGTCAGCACAAAATCTGTCGAAATAAAAAATTACATAGAAAATATGCTGAGGTGCTTACTGGGATGGTGGAAAAACCACTAAGGAAAGTTGGGGCTAGCCAAACCGCAGCGGTAACCGTTGGGATGCAGTGCTTCGCTAAGTCCCTGAATGATTCTATGAATAGGTGCCTGTTGGACAACATGACAGCAATGGCCTATCTGAACCATAAAGGGGGTTTGAATAATGTAGGATGTGATGAAATCACTTAAGAAATCTGGGAGAGGTGTGAGCACCAGAATATATGGATAATAGGGACGCAAATCCTATGGGAAAAGAATGTAGATGCAGACAAGGAATCTCCTACAAGACTGAATGGGAGTTACCTTTTCACTATGTAGTAGGTAAATTGGGCCACTGTCATATTAATCTGTTCGAATTGAGGTTTACAAACTAACTACCAAGATACTGTAGTCGGCACCTGAACCCCAGGGTAGAAATTATTGATGCTTTCTTTTTCTGATTGAATAATAGCATTTCCACCTTTCAGGTTGAGCCTCTGGGTCTTTCAAAAAGTGAGAAAGGTCGTCAGATGGAGTAATGGAGATCTATGTAGCATTTGCTGGGTACCAAGGGACAACAGTCCTAGGGTAGGACCGAATCCATACAACTATCTCTTATATAGAACGTCCTGACCATGCTGTAAGCCACAAAACAAAATACGAAACACTGTTCTGTTCATGTTGACTGAAATATTAGTTGTTTTGCCAAATTAAATCAATGATTCTTATCAATTTGGGATATATAGTGAATATAGAACGCCCCACCATGCTTATACAAGCCACAAAACATGATAATAATTTACGGTTTGTACAGATCTTGGTGTAAACGCCCAGTTCCAAACAAACTATAAATTATCATCTCGTTTTGTGACTTGTACAGCATGGTCAGGACATTCTATATAAGAGATAGTTGTATGGATTGGTTCCCACCCTAGGACTGTTGTCCTTTGGTACCCAGCAAACGTTACATCTCTATTGTTCTATCCGACGACCTTGTAACATAGTAGACTTTAGGTCAAATATCACCTTTAACTAAGGTAAGTCTCATTTAACCTACAAATCATCAAAGTGACCATTACATTTATGACAACACCATTTTGATCATGTACAAAAATCATTACTTAGTATGATAAAGTAGTGCAGATCATAAATATTATACAGGCTAATAAATGTTATAGAGGAAACCTATGAGAGTTTAGAGTCTGAGCTTGTATCCCATCGAGTTTGAATCACGTAGTAATTCACAAGGCAAAGCCGCGTGAATTACATAGTGATTCAAACGAGATGGGATCGAGCTCTGACACTATACTTGAATGGGTTTCTGAATTTATCTTACCCTTGACATTAACTAATGGGCTATCATTTGTGACATAATTCCCCATTGGATATTTTTCTTAAATATCTAATGGGTGTTAGATACGAGTTCCCAATGTTAAGTCTATGGAGAAAAAATACCAGGGGTGAGATAAACAAGTATATTACTAATTTCATCTTCCGGATACTCGTACCTTTGTTCAGCGTATGTTCACACTTGTATGGAGACAAACATGCAAAGAGACTACACCCAGACAGGTGCAACAAAGAGCACCGAAGACACAGACTCTCATATGGGTGGTTATAAAAGAAACAACAACGCATTGTCCTAGTATACCTTTATGCAAAGGATAAAAGGGCCCAAAAGGAAATGTAAACAACAAAACAGGTATTGTAAAATTTTCGGTTTCTAGTGTAAATGAGAGATAAAGAAATTTTGAAATGGCATTGGGATTAAAAAAAAAAATACTTCTTCAACTTGGCATATCGAGAGTAGTATCTGCTGTCTTCCTACAGAATAATGATCAGTAGATTTCCTGTAACTTCTGTGTACAGGTACCTCTCTTTTGTCATCATTGAAAGGTGGGGAGGTGAACACGCCTTAGCTGGTACTGTGGGAAGCATGCTATACGTTGATATCATGGTGTAAAGACATCACTTGATGCCAGCCATGCTTTACTGGCATGCACTTCCACGCCTCTTCAGTGTCACAGACTTCCTTCCATAAAGCGGTTTGATTGACGCCGTATCCGATGACTTCTATGCAGCAGGTATGGAACTGAAAGGGATTCAATACAAGTTGTACATTGCATGCCGATAGCAAATCGCAAAGGATATACGACTTTCGTAAACTATACTTTCAATTAAGCTTGCCGTCTATCTGTTATGATTTTCCGGTCCTACACCAACAGACATATATCTATTAGCTTTTCCATTCACATAGTCTTTGACCTGCCCATTCATTAATCTATGTATCCTCAGTCTTTTAACGATGCACCACGTTTACCCATATAATACTAGTTTTGCAGTAATGCATTCTAAAGACATTATATATTGTGTGTGGTCTTATAAAATATTTTAGAATACCACACACCCAATTTCAGACACATGTTCTGAAACCATGCTTCTAGAAATTTAGAAATAATGATTTAGATTCCTCTCAATCCAGGCTGCACTATGACCAGGTAACTCTACATTAACTGGGGCAAAACCAAAACAGGATACACCCCCACAGTACACAACAAAACATAAATCAGTTGGACAGTGAATCTGACAAAACTATGCCCAATAAAAGAGAATATAGGTAAAATAATCATAAAGCTATCATAGAATACAGTCCCTTACTTATCTGACGAGCTGGATGACGGCGAAACTGCATAAGAACAAAAATCTAGGCTATAATCACAAACATCATGCCCACCTGGTCTCCATCTTGGGTCAGGGCAGGTCATATCAGGTAACTTCCTGTGACATGACCAATAACAAGACTAGAAATCAATGTGTACATGTGTACATGTATCCAAAGACAACCACCCACAAGAACCAATACGAATCTGATCTGGAAACGGAAATACGTTTTCCAGCGCGAATTCTAAGTGGAAAAACCATACGTGATCATCACTGCAAAAATGCATTGGACTCCGTATGCCTCATCCACGATCGCTATTCTTATAGACTAACTAACACAGTGACAAGAAAAGAGAATCTTTAATATCTTCTATACTTAATGAAGAAGACAGATAACCATACACAGATATGTATTTATAACATATATTATAATAAAGTACGCAGTTACACAATAATGCTCATTAACACACATTACATTCACTTCTGTAGAGTTTATATGATACAAGTCCTCTTGGTTATAGTACTCGCAGTCTATCACTTTCAGTTAGTGTCCAATGTCTCCTTGACTTGTGGATACAGATGATCTAAAGCAGTGGAATGTGGTAGCAGTCATCAATCTCTGTTCCTCCAGTGCCGGGGTAATAGCTGCTTGTGGAGAAGCCATATCCTCAGTAAAGGCCTCTGTATCCTAGTGTCCTATGGTATTCCAGCCTCCTCACTGTAGTGGTGGTAATGCTGTAGTGGTCTGGATTCCAACTGAGCTCTGAGTATTTTATTCTCAGTACATACATTACAGGGCGACAAAGGGGACGATGAAAGGGGCATATCTGTCTTATGAACTTTTCAATCCAAAGGTTATTGGCACGGTAAATTACCTTGGTTGTGAAAGTCTAGTTGGTGCAGGTTTGCATAATGTGAGTTTGGATTGTTCATTTGGTAAAGTTCCTAGTTCCATACCATAGAGTCATACCTTTTCAATAGAGACCCAATTTATCACTCACCTCCCTGATGTCTAAACAACTTGTAAACATGCATCAGTCTAGAATGCCTACACTGTATTGTTGATATAAATCATAATGTGGTGTTTTTAGGCAGAACTTCAGAGCTATTATAGTTCGCTATTGATCTGAAATGGCGGGGCCTAACTACACCCGCTGTATCGATAGTACCCCATTAACAGATAATGAGAGTATGAAGAGGGTGTGCCGCAGCCTGCTGCCTCTGTAGTTTCAGATAAAGCCGTCAATCCGTCATGGTATTAAGTGGACAGGAGACAGTGGTGGGTTGGTAAGGGACATAGGTACAGTAAATGAGTAAAAATAAAAAGGGGTAGCATGAGGTGTTTCAGTGGTCCCGCTCCACATCAGTGGCACCGCAGGCGACCAGAAGAGTCCATCCACTCTCGGATCAGGCTTTCATCTAATTGCCAAAGCCTACCCTTAACAGTAAAATGTGTGGCTGATTTTTGGTGTATAATGTATTAATGTCTAGTCTAGGCATAGCAATAGTATTTCGTGAAGTAATTTGCGAAACTATTTTAAGAACTAACGTAGGGTGTCTTTGATATATTAGATCTGCCATAACTTTTTTTTTAAATTTCAGATATCCCTGTCGTATGGGATTTGTCTCACATCTACTGTGTTCTACATGGTTATGTACCTCTACATGTATTATTGCACTTAATACACTCTACATGAGACTACATGTGTATTTGTCTGTACACGTTTGATAAAACCTTTATCATTATATACATGTAGCCGTATCTCCTATGTATACCGCCTGCTCCTCTCAATATCGTATTTATGGCCGTATGTCACACTGACATATGGGGTACAGCCATTCAGACGACATCAATATAAAGTAGAATTTCGTAACTTTAATGTATATTAAAAAGCGAAAATGGTAAGAGCATGCACCCACCAACCCCGATGAACTCCCCTATAAAGCCAGATTGGACCCTGTCAAGAAGAGTTCTCGATAATGCCCGATGTACATCAATAGACTTCAATTGGGGTCCAATCGGAACCAAAAAGAAGCACACCAAGATTCACGATTATTTCAGATTAGAAAGAGGCGAGAAAAAGTGTAAAAATTACTTAAATTCTATCTATTCACTGTGCGAAAAAAACCAGTTATTTCATGTATACGCCACTACGTAAATGCATGAATCCCTTGTATATTTTCATGTTTTTATAAATATACGTCCATATTTCACGCCAGCATATGTGGTGTATACAAATGTGTTTTTCCATGTATACAGAATCGTAATGGCTATATTTGCCACCAAGCGCATTTGAGAAGAAATATCCCCTGCGCGATATATATACTCTGGTCGAATACATGTTGTATAGGGGACAGAGCCATTGTTAGTTCATGAAACAGTCACTAGGTGGTCGGGGACAGAACCTGTATTCTGGCTCTTTGTTCCTACCAAATTCAACTGTCTTTCAATGTTTTACCATGGTTCCCTTGACTCTCTAGACCCATCCCAGAGCAGGAAGATATAATGCTTAAACCCAGGACATGATGTTTTTCACATGGAACACTTTATTTACATATGTGAGCAAGGCAAGAAAAGTGACAATTCCCAATTATCAATCATTCCTTTTGCACCTCTATTAGTGAAGAACAGCTACCTTTTCACCGCCATTAGTGAAGAACACCTACTCGGGGGGCGTCATGGCAGCGCCCATGACTCATAGGCTATGCCGTATATGTTTAGCGTATATATATGTATGTATACTGAAAAATGATAAATGTGCGCCACCCGACCACCCTGCCCCCGCTACCCTGTCTCTCCCCCCCCCCCTTCAATTTCTATCCATTGACCACTTGGTAGAGAGTTTCCCCTCCCCAACTCCCCCACAGGCTTGCCACAGCCTCCCCCCAGTGTGTGTGGACGGATGGCCCCAAGTCCTCTGCCTACACCAATATATGAGTCTACGGGTGGGCAGGTGCAAGGCTGTGTGCAGATGGGTGGTGGGTGTGAAAGCAGCGTTGGTAACATAGGTGTTGGAGGTGGTGGCTGTGTAGCGGCAGTTGCAGCAGTAGGGTGATATCTGATGAGAACTTATATATACAATACCAGGGCCCTGTTTTTCAGTCACAACATGATCTTAGTCTTGTAAGCTGAGATGTCTCAGCGATTGTAAGACAATTTGCAAGACAAAAGATGGCCGGTGTGCTATAGACAGTATCGTAGTGCACCACAGGAGATCGCTGCTAAAAGTGTCTCAGGTTCTATCAAAGAACAAGGAAATCGTTTCGGAAGTATCGACCGATCGAATCAGCTGATCTACTTCATATTTGGAGTGATTATAGGTTATATATATCCCTACCGATATATATATATCCCTGGCGATAAAATTTTGTGGCTTAATTCCTAAGGGAAGTGAGTGAAATCCCGCATTTTGATGACCTATTCATACTTTTTGTGCACCCTGGCCCTGACAATCGAAGGCGGATGTGCTACAGTCTAATGAACCGGGAACAAGCGCAGTCAAGGTGAAGGTCGCAGCATAAATTACCAGAGGCGTGTCCTATGTACACTGGCCACCAGAGCAGACGTTTGCTATGATGAAATTCAATCGCGAATACCGGCTAATCGGTGTAACCGATCTTATATGATACAATTATATTATTATATGTATCCCTTACTCATGTAAAAATTTCATTGCTTAATTCCTACAGGAAGTGAAGTTTCGCATTCGGTACGACATGTCCATAGATCTCTTAGGTCTAAGACAGTTTGTAAGTTATTTTGAACCATGTGACCTTCAGATTGTCGTGACTATAGCACACCTGACAGCACCCTAAGTGTCGTAGGGCTAATATCGTTGGCCAATCACCTAAGATGTCTTATCTATAGGACACTGACACATCTAAGATGTCTTATATATCGATTGTCGTGACTGAAAAACAGGGCCCAGAATTATAATCACAGAGGAAAGGTGTTTTCAAAGTAAAATCTATCAAAAAACGGTGACAAAACAAGAAAATGCTGTCTTCATTATTTATATTTATCAATTGATACCCAATCAGGTTTTATAAAGGTTTTATAAAATAAATTGGTAATATAAGATTGCATATTTCATATAATTCAGACTTGGGTGGTTAATGGCAAATGAAACAAAAACAGCAGTGGTGTCCCCTAGGTGCTGAGATTGGAATTATTAAACAGTGGTGTAAATGTAACAGAATCAGGCGTATATATGACATGTATATGACTGCATCATGGGCACATGAATACTCTAGAGATGAAGCGTATACATAATGGCAAGGAGGACTTACTTATTTGCGCCAAATGTTAGATATATACGCCTTACATATACATATCTAAATCAGGTTTTTTTCACGCTGTGATTCTTTTTAGATAACACGGATGTATCTCGAAGCATAAGTTTTATAATATTTATGAATATTACTTTACATCTAGTCCGGCCATGCCGATTTTTTCCCAATATTTATGTATGTAAGTTACAAACTATACTCAGCAGGGTGTAAATATGATATAAATAAAAATATGCATCATATAGGTCACAATGTCATGATTAATCTGTTCTTTTGATTATGCCAGTGATCCAAGTTATGGTTGAGATATTGAAGATTGAAGGTCGCCCAGCTCTATAGCACAGATTTCTCCATATAGGAAAATAACGGAAATTGTATCGTAACTGTTCCAGTCGTTGTGTATATATGCATCTAATGATACACCACATGTCTATGCATCTATACACATTTTACACTACACTACTATGTTTACGTGTTTATGCAGATTTATAACACTCTACATGAGTATTTATATAAACCTGCTTTATAGCACATTATATCCACCTAATTCAAAGTGTCCATAGTGAACCTATGGGAACTCTGTATGGACATATAGAAAAAATGGTATATATGGAAAAATAGTACATAACTAAAGCAAAATTATCGGCATGCCACATATCAGAAAAGGGTGTATGATAGATACAATATAGGCTTGTTTCAGATAAAACTCTAGGCAATATTTCCAGTTAATAACATTTTCTCCCTTGTATAAAACTAAGATAATGTAAATTGAGCCTCATTTAACCAATAAATGCCGGTTCAAACCTCCTCACACACTCAAGCCCAATCCTATGGTCAGCAACGATGTGATTTCCATGATTTCTCACTCGCTGAAGCAGGAGTTTCAACATGAAAAAAGTTGTCCTAGTTTTTTTTCATGACCCCAACTGACATCCCTGTATGTACATGTCTATGCGTCGATATACTTTATAACACCTGTCATGTTTATTTTTCTTCTAACCGGCAGCCATGACCAAGACAAACGCGGCATTGGTGGCTGCGGGTGCTGTAGCCTCCGTCGTGGGCCTGATCTTCGTCGTCGTGCTATGCTTTTGCTGCTGGCGACGACGTCTTGAGGAATCGTACGACAGCACGGACTACTACGAGAGCGTGCCCCCTGACGAAGGCCAGCCACCTCGCAGCGACGTCAAGCAGCTCCGGAAACACTCGTGGAGGGAGAGGGCTGACTCTCGCGGCCGGTCCCCGCTCCTCACACGCAAGACCATCAAGTAAGTAGCTAACTCTATCTCCGCGGTTACCCTTTACTCTGAATTGGTGACTAAGGTCAACAGTTGCTCACTGATGCATCGCAGTACATTCAATATGCGGGAGAGCTTTATTTGTATACACCCTGGCTAACCAGAGAACTTAGATGTACACTATCATAAAGTGTGCATTTTCTTCCTACAAAAATCATTACTGATCAGATTATTTAACACATGGCCAATCTATCTACTAATATCTATAAAAAGGTATGCAGTTGTGAGTATTCGGTAAATCACCATGGCTATTTCTCTGAAATTATTTGTGGTTGTCCTTAACAATGGGCTATTTATAGATAAAAACTCAGGCTTGCAATTTATGAAATATTTACAAAGTAGGTCCTGTCACGTCTACATGTATATCATCCGTACGACATATCACTTTACAAAAATCATGAGTCAGAATGGTAAATAAAGTGTGCATATTTATTATTTTATGTCAAGATTACATAAAATTCAACCAAGATCTGAAAAATGTGTCCTTCGATTTAAACATTTCCCATAATGTCACTTTCGAGACACATTACACAATGCACAGAAGTGGCTGGTGACCGAGAATAATTGCTCAAAGGTTCTAAAGGTGAATAAATTACTTTGTGGTACGCAGCGACTTATTTTACCATCAATGAGGTCCTGGTTGATTATAAACTTATTTATAGTTATTCCCAGTAAGGGATATTGGATGGCGTTGGTTATTTGGATTTCACGTCTACTTCTATTTGTGTGGTCGGGCCGGAAGTTTCTTGAGCATTGACCTCTCCGCACGGCCTTTGGTGTGATGATGTTATTCTTAGGTACTTGAATAGAACAGCAATTATCTTTCCACACACCTCATCAACACAATTAGGAAATCGGAAAATATCCAATGTTTAACAAAGTTTGGGTGTTCTACTCTGTAACAGGCCATTCAAACAAAGTGCAGTATTTGAAGAAATTGCTTATGTTTAGAACAAAATATTCGCTGGAAAAATATGTCTCACACTGGTGATCAAAGTGATATATGTACAATATACTCGCCCATAAATTATGGCATGCTGTGTTGCCAGTATCTTATACGTTCCTCTATTGTGTCCTCTTTCTCTGTTTTTCTCCCTGCCTTCATTTGTTGCATTTTATCGCCGAGGACAGAGCCAAATTAATGAACTATTTACCACCTGGAGGTTAGGTCGCTGTATATTGTGATGGGTTGCTATGATGATGGAAAATTATTGGAAAACTAGCCAACGATGAATTCCAATCTCGTGCCCTTCGTGCGAATCGTCTCACATATATCTAAATGTACCATTTGCGCAGAGAGGAAATCTCCTTGCCTTGCTTACATATCACCTATATATAATGAAATGGTGGTTATTCGTCTTCCTATGGTGAAGGGAAGTGTCATGCGTGGATAGATGATTGCAAAATATATATTCCAAACAGACTCTAGGGCGTATCATCTTCTGTGTTTCATTAGGGACACCTCATATTTCATGTTAGACCTGATTAGTTTTATGTGGTACAAAATCAATACTTTTGCTGGGGAGTTTTCAACCTGGTATTTCTCACTTTAGTTTTTTTATTCCATCGGAAGCTGTTCATCGTCAACATAGCTCTTCGGGGATAAATTGATGATTGTGTAAACCTATCATTGAATGTGAAAAGCACAATTTGGTTAATCCTTATTTGATGTTTCAAGCTTGTTTGATAAGTGATTGTTTATTAAGTACAAGAATTCTTTTCATAGCTCACACTTCCCCATCTCATTAACACTTACTTCTGTTTTGTCTTTGGTTCAGCTTTATAAAAGCCGCTGTCGGATTCAGGTAAAACTAATATAATTAGCCATTAACCGTTGACCACATTGCCCTTAAACTCCGACGCAAGTGCTCACGGTGTGAATGTTACTGTGGTAAACCGGACAAATAGACCCACATGTCTCAGGCACTCACGGGGAATCAGTCGAAGGTCAGCTCAAAATGGAGTTGACCTTTCCACGATGTTTAACAACATCAGGAATCTTTCATAAAGTCATCTGAAATTAAGCTTTTTCGATCAAAGAATACTTCTTTTCCTATTTACGAAAGAAAATCGTGTCTGATCCCCACGTGTGCAAAAGATTTTAATTAGTAACCCTTAATTGTTGTATGTCTATTCCCTTGTGTAGTTTAATGTGTTCCCTTTATGTTTAGTGTTCCCCTTCGTTGTGGTGTCGTGGATCATTGGTGGTGTGTTTGTGTTATCATTGCTCGTTTAACATTAACTTAAAACGCCCTGTAAACAAGAGAGTAGGAATGATCTTTGGTTTGTGACACATAAACACCAGCAAATAAAGCAGTACTACCACACTGATTGGCAGGATGATTGAGTACAGTTAACAACGGTTTAATCATATCATACCTTTAAATCTTGAGCTATTTAGTCATAGCATCTAGTGGTAATTAAATTCACTGTCCCTCAAATGATTCCTATCTGATACGCTAAATATAACCAACAATTGTATCGGACAAAGAGGCATATTTTCATTCATCATATGGTAATTCGTAAAGTACAGCATTTAAACTATAAGGGAATGTTGAGTTGAGAGCGCCCTAGTGAACGGTCACCTCTCCTGTACCCATCTCTTGCCTTCAGCCCAACCTCCAAACAGGTAATTGCCTGCCAACGCCCACGTATCCCCAGGTTCCTGCCCGTCCGTTGCAGGGCCCCGTCCCCAGTGTACGCCAGCCCACCAACTTTGCTGTGTTTGGTCATCATTCTTAAATACTGAAAAATGCCATTTGCTACACGTTCCTGGGATAGACAGCTTCATAATATTGGAATTTTATATCAGATCCCCAACCAATAGTGGCAGAATCGCTTTAGACATAACGTAGATTGCTCAGCTCTCGGATGTGGTATGTTTATCATTTACATGGGTTCTCTTTTCCTATATTTCGACAAGAAATGCTGGGATGACATTTTGAGTACAAACAGAAGGTCTGAACATTTCATAATGCGCAAACAAATTCAAACTATCAAATCCCTGCTATTCCCATATTACTGAAAAGGGAAAAGGTAGCTGTTCCCTTGTATTCATGGATTCTGCGCTCCTAAAATTACATACCCATTGATTAATAGAAAAATCTCTTATACAGTCAACCATTTACTTTTATACTACACCTCCCGCCATGCGGTTATTTCTGCCGAGAACCTCTTTTCTCTTTAAACTATTTAAAATGGACCCTCTATTGGAACACTCCCCGCCCACTCCCCCGCTAACGCAACCACTACACACTTTTGCCATGTGTTCAGTACCGAATAACGCGTTTTTCTACGTTCTCCAATGTCGCCACTGTGATGTCATGCTCAAATGAAATATCAGGTCATAATTCTAATATTACGGCTAAAACTTAACCGGCCTATGATATTCATAGATTTATACTGAATTTCATTGAACTCTATAGTTAAAATATTGTCTCTCTTTAAAAGGGCAACACCTCTAATTAAGCTATTAAAATGCACCCAATTACACCATAAGGAAGATTTGGTTATTGATACAGTTAATTCATTGAAGCAATAACGACCTCTCTTCTCGGAAATTGGTGGGCATTGATGTTAAGAAGTTCCCTGCACATAGTTACCACTACTAGGCCACATCTTTATCAGAATACAGTGTGGTATCTAGGACGATAATTCATAGGTAACTAAGTTAATTAGACTTCATTTCAATTCATTCATGAAGTCAGTAAGCTAAGAAACTAATCCATTTAATGAACTAGGTCTATTAATGATTAACGAAATATATGACTACTAGCCGTTTCATTATAGACCATTGAAGCCTGCACTTGGGTGCATTGCCTCAACTCGGTGCAATCATAGTTCGCCACTTATCTAACGACAGTTAGATCAGTTACCAGACTGGACTCCATGCTGAAATATGCCTTACTGGACTCCATTGACAAAATTCACAAGACTGCACGTACCTGACTTAAGTAAACTGCTTGGACTCCATCCTATGGAGAAACCAAACAAGAGTTAGTCATGTTGTTGTTTATCGCACGACGGCAAGATCGCGATATTACTGCGCGAGGCGAAGCCGAGAGCAGTAATACGTGATCCTGCCGGAGTGTGATGAACAATAACACTACTAACTCGAGTTTGGTTTAGAATTTATCCTATCCCGCCTGTCTAAATTACTTCTACATTAACAAATGACGTCATTTGTCAAGTGTATCCCACTAGAGCGGTATTTTTCATTTTTCTGAACTCCAGACCGAATACAGTGACCCAATGTTAAGCCTATGGAGTTTTTTATTAGGGGTAGGATAAAAAATATTACTGACTGAGCGTACTTAACATAACTCATCTGACTGCACTCACAGGACTGAATACATCAATTATATGTTGCAAAACGATATATGTGATTTCATTTCATTGCACAACTTATTACATGATTAGTCATGAGCACTATTGATGAATTAGAGATTCTACGAGTTGCAATATTTTTTTCGATCAAAGTCTATGATGGCACAGGCGCCTGTCATCTCTCTGTGATGGTACTGTGAAGATGAATTATGTTGGACGAATGAAACAGATCTGATGGAGTCGCAGTAGAAAGGAAAGACCAATCAATAATTGTTTCTATTTACAGAGGTTTCCCTATTTCAGATTTTATTCCCAGAGCTCCCTCAAAATGGAGATTTTCGTTATACACATCACATAGTATACAATGGCAAGAGTACTTTAATGACCAATATAACAACAAGTCAATTTTATGGCCTCGTATTTATCATGATTATCATGATACACGGCATCGGCTGTGTATGGAAGTGTTTCTGCCTCGTATTCTAAACTTTAACATGATTAAGTGCAAGCTCGCTGAATTTCTAGAAATACAGGTTTTCGCAAGATATCCTTAAGATACCAACTCATCTGTTGCGGTGGTAGTGAGATGAGACGAGATGGAATTCGCGGAGAATACTTCATCAGAGATATACCATCGTTAAGTCACTGTATCGCAGAAAATTATTGCTTTGAAGGAATTGGTCTGCTTATAGTGTTTCCAATCTCCCTTGCTTCCGGTGATAGAAACAATGTTATGTCCAATAAACTACACCGACGGGTAATGCATTCAATCACTTTACATTACTGAATACCACAACTGGTAAAGTATTCTATGAATGAAGTAATAACGTAATATTGCATAGGATTTGGTTCAAATTAGATGTATTACCCAACAGGTGCATTGTAAACCGTGATTTCTATCATTCATACATAAGATATGAGCAGATCTATTGGATAGCACAGCAAATCCCACAGTTACAGTCTCACAAAAAAGAGATAGAGGGTAAGTTTCGATATCGTGCCATCAGCCGTGTATAAAGCACTTTTTATGACCCCTCCCCCATACGCTATTTCAAAGACTTCTATCTCATGAATTTCATGCAGACCCAGGCAATTGCAGTACGCAGTATGTTTCTTAATGATACAGCTGATACGCACGGACGTTACAAACTGAGAAGCCTCCATATGTCATGCAGGGTTCGTACAGGGCCTGGAAAACCTGGAAAAGCCTGGAATTATGATTTTGCAATTTCCAGGCCTGGAAAAGCCTGGAATTCTCACAGAGAGCCTGGAAAAAAATGGAAGTGCCTGGAAAATTGAGTTTTGCATAAAAACATTTTTTTAGTCTATGAAATTCTGGTCATTATTACCTTTCCTTATCTACAGTAGCTGACTGCCTATGAAATTCATTAACTTGGATTATTTATCTTTATATTTAAAAGTGACAAAAAAAAGAAGAATATTGAAGATATCTATCATAATCCACTGAAATTCCAGATAGTAAGGAAGCTGAAGGCTTTAACTAAATTTGGTGATGAATCAGATATGGTTTTAAAAACAGTGACCAGATATGATATGCGCCCTTCAGAAAACAAACAATGACTGTTTTCATTCACTAGCAAGATGGTATTGATACACATCGTTATGTGCTTGGAAAAAAAAATTAGAGCCTAGAAGAGCCTGACAAGAGCCTGGAATTTGTTGGGGTGTCTATGTGCGAACTCTGATAATTGTAGCTCAACAATATGCTCATAACATAGCAACTCCATATGATAAAATAATATGTATATTAAAGAATCAGAACGTGTCGTCTTTGTTTGGATAGTATTCAGATGTTTAGCCAATGTGTCTGTGGTTCCGGCAATGTCCACGGGATGACAGCACTGCGCCAACCTTTCCAAAACTTATGGCCGGTGCTACCACCTTGTGGCAGTAACTAGGGAAGATAGTACAACGCAGTGTTAAACTGTAAATACCGCGTATTAGGTCTCTAGGTGAGCTTGAATCTCACTGAAATGGACGGATGATAATGATGTGATGCAAGTGTATTGCAGTAGTAACCAGGAGGCGAACGCGAGTCATGCACTTCAGAAGTGGGTGCTCTGACCACTGCCCCGTGGTGCCCCATAGCGGATGTCAAGAGAACTAGGAGAGAAGAATGTAAAGTTAGAAACTAAGATAAGCCTTCTTGATGAAGCTTCATCGAGGAGGTTTATTTTTGTAAAATAGCGATTCTTTTTTATCGAATACACTAACCAACTAATTATCTAAAGGGCTTTTTCGACCTGAAGATTTACAATGCATAGATCTTTATCTCATCTCGATTCTTAACCAGCACAGGCAGCTAAACAGCAAATACCACAATTTGAATATATAACGGTTCTTTACGGTTAAACATGAATTCAAATCAGTATTCAAAGTTGAGTTCAGGAGTTTTTGACCGATCGTGTTCGATCCTAGAGTTTCAACGTTTTAATGGCAACCGACAGTGCATGCCCCATGCACTTGGTAGTCATCATTATTTATTCATAACATTTAGTTGGTCAGAACGTTTCTTTCACTTTTAATCGACAGCAATTGACTGAGGACTGGAGTTGTACCTTGTGGTAAGATGCAGTTTCTGCACGGTTCACTGGGTTTTCAAATCACCAATCAATACGATCAATTCGCTGAACGCGCGCTGGTGCCGTATCTACCGTGAGGTAAGACCTATTAAATCGTTGTTTTTATTTTGGGAATTAACATGTTTCACAATCTGGATATCCAGATTCTCAAACTCCATGTTAATTACCCAAAATATATATACGATGCCATGTTTACCGAATAACAGTGTTAAAAGACTGTTGAAAAGACTGTCTAGACTATCATGAAGTTCATATAGAGTATCCAAATGCCCGGATGATAAGTACTTTTGTAATTTTCTGTAGTAACCCCATCCCTAGTATAACAATTATGTCGATTATTCAAGCGGATTTTTGGAAAGAAAAATAAAACAGAGTGAGCAGAAACCTAATCACATATCAAATAATTTCGATCAGATTAAACCTAATAGGGTTTATCCAGAATATGCAACTTTAGAATAAAATTTTGTTCGGTTTTCAACTCCATGCCCTTCTATTGTACGTAACTTATATTATCAACTTAGCTTAAGTTGTCACCGAACTAATAACACTGGTGATTTCAATTTATGGAGTTTTCCTTCATCAGGTGTATTGAGCATACTTCTTTTAGGTAACTGATTTACCTTGTTGTTAGTCTGTCCTTGCTTAATCTACAACTGTTTGATATCAAGAGCTTCACCTAAATGACACGAGGTGTCGCTGCGGAGCCGTGTGAGCTACACGTGGT
This sequence comes from Alentia gelatinosa, assembly GCA_950022655.1. Classification (NCBI taxonomy): domain Eukaryota; kingdom Metazoa; phylum Annelida; class Polychaeta; order Phyllodocida; family Polynoidae; genus Alentia; species Alentia gelatinosa. The sequence continues at coordinate 27,161,501 of OX465580.1, read as the reverse complement.
GGGTAACTCACTATTACAGTCTTGTGTGGAATCAACTGCATCCTAACTCCTTGAGATTAACGTGTAGAATCACCATAGTTGTCTAGGTCTACCGAACAATCTAACATATATAACAAGGTTTGTAGAATACAGCTCTGAATACCACTTACAGGATAAGTGTATGCCGAATTTGAGAGCTCTTACACGAGAAACACAGATTTATCACAGAATTGTATATATAAATGCTTTTATGATAGGCAGTTCATAATCGAGGTGGTTCATTTCATTTTGACATAATGAATTGATTGCAACCATCAAACTATCTTACTAAATATGCCGAGAATAGAGGCTAATGCTCTCTCCAAGTTGTTGCTTTGCACATGTAACAGACTATAAATTACCCCTCACTGTCCAACTCATGATGACTGGACAAACAGTGACTCGTCATATCATAAGGTAACTTGGCAGAATGTCTTCTTCTAGTGACTACAGACTTCGGCCCTTTATCTCACCCGGCGATCGGTAGGTGGTGGCCCGACTTCTCCTATGGTGATTGGGCAGATGGTAGCCCTGTCCTGTCACATGATGGGTAAAGGGTGCCCTGTCTTGTCAGACGGTGAGTGGTAGCTGGTGGTCATACTTGTCACATGGTGATTAGGTAGAGGATAACTCACTCTTGTCACATGGTAATTGGTCAGATGGAAGCCCCATCTTGTCACATGATGATTGGTCAGATGGTTGCCTCATCCTGTCACATGGTCATTGGTTGGGTGGTGGCCCTGTTCGGTCTGGATGTGATCGGGCAGTAGCAGCACCTTAGGCGCTGGGCCGGCTACACTGGACGACTCGCCGTTTTCCGGGCTAATGGTCCAGACAATAGGACAGTCCACTGACCGTGGACTCTACAAATAGCTGCCATGACCGTAACAAATGGCTAGACCACCGCGCACATAATGCGGCAGATTACTAGGCGACTAGATAGACAGGATGACCACAGAGGAGACTTCTTGGCTGTCAGAGAATATGGTATACATATTGCGGGCACATTGAGCAGGACCCTCTCTGACAGAAGAGCATTAAATGGCGTGGGGCAGTCACTGGCTGGCACGTGGCCCACTCGCCGCTCCGACTGTCTCGCCTCCTGCCTACACTGCGCAGTACATATCCACTATTGTTCCCTGAATTACCTCAGTTTACTGTCAAGCCACATATAGATTAATATCGGGCCAAAACTAACATTGAATGGCCCCCTTTATACATTGTTCTCGTATTCCAGATACTTGACCTGTACATAAAGTTAGTTATGCTGCTGTTTATTACTTTTGGTATTAGATAGACTTATGTTACGACCTCAAGAGATGTTCATTTGAGTTGTGTCAATCAAAGATGCGTGACGTAGATCCACGACACTTATGAAATCATTCGGGAAACCCAAAGTCCTATAGGTACACGCTGAATACTCAAGCAGATGTTTAGAATTTTTCAGTTGCTCAATGTTCTTTGACCTAACCACTCAAAATAAAGAGCAGATTTCATCGAGGCCATGTTGATAGCACAAACGCTGACTCTCCTCAGCGTTGATATGGGCCAACAGGACTAGCAAACAATAATGCTTCTGTAAGAAAAAAATACGCATGTTGCTAGGCATCGACCCTTTTCCTGTTTAGCAGAATGCCCTCTTGGTTATCAAGGAATATAATTATTTAAAGCAAGAAGTACAGTTTTTTTTGTAATTCCCTCAATCAACCTCAGCTTCGCGTCATTTCACCATCAAACTGCGATATCTATGTCAACTATCAGACTCGGATCCCGCAAGATTAACCTTGTCCTAGTCCCATGGCCTGTTACTGTTTTTAAAAAGCTGTTGTGTGTGCAGGATGTATTAAACTTGCCAAGAGAACATATGAGTCTGAATAATTGGTATTGGTATACATACTAGGTAACCATTTACCTTATCTAGAAACTCTGCGGTGTACATCATGCCCGTCATTGGCGCTATGCTGCTGGTTTTCTAGGTCACAGTGACCAATCAGTCATGCCGATCACGAGTAGGCCATTAAGGAAGAAAATCAACTCAAGAGGATGGCACCGTAACACAGCAACAGGTAATCAATGCGTATGTACATTTTTCCACGCGTCAACTATAAGCGGGATACCAGTCCAGATGTATAAACACTAGCACCGGTGACTGGTACAAATTACAACTTTTTACATTGCAAACCACACCTCTCTCCACAAAATAGATTAGTAATTTCGGTTTGAAAGGAATGGGAATACAAAATAAACCAACCCTGTAAATGTAGGACAAATAACCTTTTAGATTTTTTGTTAAGAAACCCCTCATAAATGCACCCAACAAAATGTACGCTGAAATCGGGCATCTGCTTTGAAAAGATGGCGGCCTGTACCGGGCCTAATATGTGTTCACTCCATAGCACCTGCTTCCAGGCTACAAGCATGGGAGTGATCTGAATGGAAACACAAGGGTTGTTACTTTAGAGGAAATGCCTCGCGGGTAATTGTGTGTGGCGTCGTGCACGCGTATTTAGTGTGTTCTTTTGTCACCCTCTGATGAAGTGACATCCGATGGGGTTTAATGAGCATCTTCCAGATCCTAAACATATTACTGGAATTACTGATGTCTGACATTAAAGTTTTGAAGCTAATTAAAGGAGGCACACATTGAGGTTTTATTGGAGCTCGGAACAGAGGTTCTTCGTGCCTCGCCCGTGCGACAGTCTCTGAATGAACACCGCAGCTGGAAGTGACTCCAGAGATCACTAGTGGTAGGAGTTACATCCAGGAGGTGGTCTGTCCAGTGCATTGATTATTGCGAACAGTTGTCACGAGATGTCTTCATGGCGACCTGATACTCACACCGGGGAAAACACAGGGTTGACACGGTTCCCCGTAAGGTCGTGATAAATAAGGACGGCGGACGTCCACCGCGGGCTCGCCACATCCTGTTTGGAGCTAGGGTCGGGAAGAAGGTGGTGGTTGGGCTAAGTGAGGTGGCGTGCAGGGTGAAGGAGGCGAGTAGCTGTCTGACAGCGACGAGAGTAGTCCCCTTGTGCTTGTCTGACACCACTCCTCAGGACTTGTTTCTGGCCGGGTCACGACCTTTGCGATCGCACGGTATAGCGTGACCGCTCAGTGTTAGGATGGTTCTGACTAGATGTTTCCTTTGCTCTACCAATGCCAGCATCACGCATTCTTAGTATCCCCAATGCGGGTCACTCACTCCAATCTCTGCTCACCTCTAGGCGCCATTTCCACTCTATTTCAACCCTGCCCATTCCTATCCATCTTTTCCCACCTTTTCCGTTTCAGTATATGAATTGTTTATCCCTTTGTAAAACACAAAATATTCAAGCCTCATTTTTACCGGTATAATGACATACTTGGGTTGCCTTGTGGGCCTCGGTTGCCCTGAGGGTATTGCCCGCCCTGCGGCCCCCAAAACCCCTTCCGGATTTTTCTGCAATTTCCCAGTCCCTGCAAGCCCTGCTCGCTCGCTGTTTGTTGCTATATCTTACTCAATGCCTCCCACCATACAGGGTTGAACTCTCTCTGTGGGCAATAAATAGGGAACTAATAGCACATAAAGGCCGTAAACGCTGCCCGATGTCATTTCCGGCTTCCCCTAAAGCGCCTCCATCAGCACTGTGCCACCATGCAGCAGGCCCAGTCAGCTGGGTCAGTATTACCAATACGGGGAAAGTGGACTCTTGCGAGAATGGCTCAGGGTTACTTGCGTCCCTGATGGTAAGTAGTACAGGGAAAGCAGGTTTATAGTCTGGCTACATCGGCTCAGTGTAAGTAGTACAGAGAAAGAGGGTCCTTTGCCTGGATATAACGGGTAATGTAGTATAAGGAAAGGGTTTCCTTTGCCAGGATATAGTGTCTCAGTGAAAGTAGTACAGAGAAAGTGGGTCCGTTGCCTGGATATAACGGGCAATGTAGATTGGAAAGACATGGTTAGTGTGTCTGAATGGAATCTGTTCCTCGATGTTTTGGTCAGAAATACTCACCTCATTCTTCGAATTCGGTGAGTATTTCTGACCAAAACATCGAGGAACAGATGGAATTCAGACAGACTCACTGTGTTTTTTTATCATTGTATACCTAGAAATCATTAAGACTGCCATTCTACAAATCACTAAACAGAAGAATGAGTGGTCACGTGGTATGGAGGGTAGTACTGTATATATTACGTAGGGCGTATACATGAGACATTCATGCACCGGTATATAATAATATAGGGAAAGGGTGTCCTTTGCCTGGATATAATGATTCAGGGTAAGTAGGTAAGTATTGGGAAAGTGGGCCCATAGCCTAGCTAGAGTGGTTCAATTTAACTTGCATAGGAAAAGTGGGCATTTCCTCTGGTTAGAGTAGCTCTGATTTAGTGTAACCATGTGTGAGGATGAGTGTTATTCATTGAGAATCTGCGCCTCAAAACAAGCTGATGTAAATTCATGTCAAGCAGTTTAGTTGCAGACACGCCAGGTGATATGAAATACAAACCTTAGTGAAAATGTTACACAGCGAAAAACCTTTTTCTTTGGTAGACTGATAGCTTGAACAAGTACAACTCAACAGCTGCCCAATTCGGTTTAGATGATGGCTTTTTATTTGAACAATCGTACAACGTTTCGGCTGCTTTAGTGGCCTTTGTCAAGTCACAGCGAAACACTTTTTTCTTTTCTATGTAAAATTAACATTACTGTTATGCTAGTTCCAATCTGGTTCCGATCCCCATACCTTGTGTACCCGTTACATGGTGAGGTTTGTGGGTGCAGGCTCAGGGTCATACCATAACCAGAGAATTGGACAGGAAGGTCAAGTTGCAGACGTGAATAGGCATTTGTTCTTTTTTTTTCTTTTCTCCCGTTTGTATGGAAGAACGATATGTATCGAATCCAAACGTACAATAAAAAAAAAAAAAAAAAAAAAAAAAAAAATGAACTATGATATGAGTTTAATAATCTCACCACCCTCCTACTTCAAGCCTATCGTTAGATGTAGAGGTTCACCTCATACTCCAAATTCATTCTGATAGACTATGTCAAAGTGGAACATTGGTGGATCAGATGTAGTAGATGTGCGCCGTACGGTGGGTACTGCCAATCTAACGAGCACGTACTGGACAGTGGTCTCTCATTACCTCCTAACGACCACATTCTGTCTCCTCTGGCTGGACACAGTCGGTCCTCAATGTAGCCAATCGTCAGAGCTATTCAACCACTGACGACATCAGACTGACAAGTAGGACTTTGTCACTTTAAATGGTCTGCCTCAAAAGATTTACGCAATGTACACTAATCATCTCAAAGGTACACTGCATATATGTATTATAGGAGGATAACTTTACAATAAATGCCCAATGCTGTGCAAATAGCACGCACTACTCCATACATAGCTATACTAGGCCTATTCCAAAACCAGCTAATTAACCATTCACTTGAGAGAGATATAGCCCTCTAATTAATAACATAGGAGATTCCTTACTACCTAAATGCGGCTGCCTTGAAGTAATCCAGTAACACGTCTCGTTCCGGAACAGCAGACTGAACGTACCATCAATTGTATTGTGGTATGTGTTTCCTTCTGCCGATGAACAAAATCTGTTTGAATCAACTGAAATAATAAAAAACTGGTAGGATAAACTCTTTTCTAATGTTCCTATGTTTTTCTTTATATTATCAAAGGTGCTTCGATGTTAAAAGTGTTCATAGCCAATATCCGATAATAGCTCATGTAGACCTTCGCATTTTGACGGTGGGGCAACACTGTAAAGCCGAATCCCGATGTGTCTCTTTCTTCCTAGGATCCTTAGGCCTAGACTTTACCATTGTACCCATTAATGACCCGACCAGCCGAAACTTTCTCAATAAAAAGACTAAGTAACAAAACCCACACGGTCACACACAAGTCTGGCCAGCGGCAGTTGAATGCAGGTTGTTTACCTGGTCGAGGCTAGTTTTATCTCAGGCGCACAGTATGGTACTTCTCACAATTCTGGACCAGTGGTGAAGTAGCTGCCAGCGCTTAGCGTTAGGACAAACATTGGCGGTTCCTCCGTGAGAACATCCTCAACCACTTACGTCACTTCCGGCCAGCCCTTGATGGTTTCCCCCAAAGCCTCACCCCCACCCCGACTCATGCTCCCACATGCCTTCACACCAGAAACCCTCCAGGCTGCCCAGGGGTCAGAAGGTCAGCAATGTCAGTCCTCCAGTAACGTCGCGCCCTCTTCCGCTTCATTTCGGATTGGCTATTTTTTCCCTCATTGTATTCAGTGCAGGATCTCATCCAAAGGTTAGAAGACCATAGTAGCGGTGGGCGTAACTACTAAAGCCTTTGGTCGAAGGACTAGATCACTATAAGCCAGCGGTCGGGTGTGCTGACCCGCGTGAAATGGGTGCTTTTAGGCAGTTCAATAGACGCTCGTTTGTGTAAAAGCTATTGTCCGAAGGCTCATGCTTTATGTTAGAAGTAGGCTCTGTAGGGTTCCCCATAGCACTCTAACGTAGAGTTTCTAACAGGCTATTTGCTGAATCCAAATAGAACCCTATGAAGAGAAAAAACTGGTTTATATCATCACTGCTTTCTACCTGGGGTGATACAAACCACAGGGTCCTACCAATGTCAAATATCAGATCAGAACTGGCTCAATGCCGAAGGGGAAGCCACTTTCGGGTCTAGATCGGAAATATCTTTGTGAGGTATCTGGGTGAGTGGGTGTCTGGGACAAAGGGCGGGAACAAGGCTCTGATGAAGAGATATTCATACTGGGCACTAACTGATTCCGGGTGGCGACCCATACTGAGCCATCATTGAGCACTGGACCTTCCACAATCGGGGCTCTATTGGATATCTATTCACACTGAACCCTCACTTAGATATTGGACTCACAGGAGTGGAGTCCAGTGACGACCTGCTCTTACTGAGTCGCCTCTGAGACACTGCTCTTAGTATACTGGACTTTAGAGTGGGGCTCCAGTGGAGACCTGCTCTCAATAAGCCGTCCCTGAGAAACTTGGCTTTAGATGAGTGGTGATTGGACGGAAACATTCTCTTACTGAGCCGTTTCTTAGACACTCCGCTCTCCTGGTACAGACCTGCTATTACTGAGCTATGTCTGAGGCATTGGACTTTCCAGAAGTGGATATAGGGTGGAGACATTTTCTTACTAAGCTGTCCCTGAGCAACTAGTCTCCCGCGGATACGTCTGACAGGAGGACAAACACGGAGGACGTGCTCTGTGTGTGAATGAAGGCGAGGAGTGGTCTGACCTCTCGCCCGCCCCGTGTCCACGTCACTCGCCCCTATCGCCACCCCACAGAGTGATCAACGATATCAAGCCGAGAAGGTCGTATCACAGTGTGTGAGAGTGGGTCATCTACACAGATACAGTACACCCTCCAGACGTGCTGTCAATGATTGCGCCTATCATCATGACGGACCTAGCCTGTATTTAGACGGATGGGGGAGAGTCGTCGGGTCTGGCCGTGTGGGATCAGCAGAGAAACTCCACACACAACGGGGTGGAGGTGAATAGCACCCAGCGACCTCCTACTGACACTGTCTGCGACTCGAGTAGTCCCAATGGGGCATGGGGTGCCATCAAACCTTGTCGACAGAGTCAATTGTGCGCTTGCCATGCTGTCCGGCCCACAGCTGTTGACTATGAGACATGGACGAACCGCTGTCTCCCATACTTTATTATTCTCTGCCAGACAGGGGTCGCCTCCTCTATAGTGGACCCGTCTCCTCCCCAACATGCTGGAGATGGAACCGGGGCAACCGGCCTCTTGAAATTTTCTCGCTTTACCCATACAACTCAGTCTCTGCCCATTCCCGCTGGATTTTCCACTCATGCATTTTGTCTTTCTCGTACATTATTGACCTGAGTTATATTGACATAGTGCACCATTGTATACTGTGTGTGTGTATATATATATATATATATATATATATATATATATATATATATATATATATATATATATTGCAGAGCAATCATCCAAACCCCTTTACAGAGAGTCGATATATCTTCTCTTTCTGTCCTCCTATGTCTCTCTTTTTCTGTCTCTCTTCCTCTCATTCAATCTTTTTCTTCTATCTCACTCACTTGTTTCGGCTCGATCTTTCTAGTACTTTTGTATGTCATACATGCCAAGGAGCCGGCTTTCCAATACATTCCGTCCTTGATCCAAACATTGACCCATATGAAGTCATATGTCTATTGCGCTGCGTATTGAGCAGGATCCTGACGTCTGGATTGGACAAATAAAGCCTTGTCCTTCCCAGCTCCAGTACCACAAAACACCCGCTGCGCCCCCCAGTGGCCACGTTCTTTGTCGCGTGACCGATAGGGACGAGAACGAGGCTCAAGCAAAGACTGGTTCTCTCGCGTGGCGGACAAGAGCGCGTCCCTTGGGACTCATTTCAAACAAGATGGCGGAGACAGTGGGCGGAGGGAGCGGCCACGAGCCGGGATCACGAGAATGGAGAATGATGACGACAGGCTGGGCCGCTCCGCCTGATAGTGGTCGCTGATTCGATGTTCATCAGAGATGAAACCTCCCGGCAAATACGTTGGCATGCCATGTCAGTACAACTCATCGGGCTGTCAAAACTGGGTCAAAGACACCATCTTTCTTTGTGCGTCGTTGTTGCACTTCAGCAAACCATGCTTGGTGCAATGTGGCCGATATCTTTGATGGATGTCTTTGATGATTATAGGCAGATCCGGTATGGACTGCACAGCACATTGACTACTTCTTGTTATACATAGCATGGAATTTCACACAGGTAACTCCTTTTATTAAGAAAAGGTCATCTGTATGGCCTCTGCATGGTTAGCTCCTTCATGCGTATTGGGGAACATGTTTCCCTTTATGTTATGTATCCATACACGTCATGATGTTCCCCATATAATTTGCACACCACTATACCAACAAGGCATGAGTATCCATGCTCGTCATGGGAGCGGTCTGTAACTCCATAATGCTTATGAACGTTATGAATGCCATGATCACATCCTTCTGTCATGGGATCCAGAGTGATGTTGATATTCCCCCTCCCTCTTCCTCCGCCTGAGACACGCTGTGTCGAGTTAGGATCAAAGCAAATATCACGATATCCCCAAGAGACGCTGACACGCACACGCAAAACAGGTCATGTCCACCATGTACCTCCTTTCTATATTCAGACTTAATATGCCTTCTTCACTGTTGATTAGTATGCCTATGGTCTGCGCTTGGTAGCGCCGATTGTATTTTTTCCATATCCATGGCAGTTGTAACATATTCTTTACCGACTGGACAAAGAGGAGAGGACTTCTCTCCAAAAACATTTATCCATTTTTCCATGACAATCTGAAAATACACCTTTTAAGATTTTTAGTATATAAGATTATTTTCCTTGTGTAAAACAGAGAAAATATCAATTGGGCCTCAATCATGCCAATACACCTGGTCTATATCTTCCCAGAGACCCACAGCCCATACCATGTCTTATACCGAAAAGGTTTTCATGTTTTCACGGTTTCTCTGAGGCAGCAAATTCCAGATGAAAAAAGTCGTCCCCTTTCTTCCTGCCACCATTTCTTCATGTCTTATCTACCGGGATAAAAGAAAACATGGCGCCCCGCAATTTTCTTAGTCTGATTATAGGTCAATTGCATTGCCAACTGCTTGAAAGAACGTACTGTTGCCGCTACGATTGCCACTTTCGATTTAGAATTTGCTTTTAAAAACCCTGTCAGGCTGTAACTGGTTGCTTGTGATCAACCAGTGAAAATGGCTGCACATGTTACATGTTACCAGGAGCATTTTTTATTAATTAGCGATTCATCTGTTTCGTACAATCGCCCCTTATACTCATACCCTTACACTCATACGCTCTCATACCATTTAATACCCAACCAATATGGAGTCTCCATACTAAACCTATGGAGTCTACAAATGAGTAGATTCTGGAAAGCCAGAATCTACTCAGTAAAACACTGCTTTTTCTGCCACCTGAGGGCACTATAGGAACAGAAATATATATTTTTTTAAATGCATTGCGCTTACATTGAAGTTCTAATCATTTAAAGATTTTGTTCTAATAATTAGTTGAAAGGTGAGTAATAAATACAACATTACCATGATTTCGACCTGAGTGACTGCATTCTCCTTGTAGTTGACACTATGCAATACTCATTGCCATCGCTCGAAGTTTTACTATGTGTCAACTATGCAAAGAATATGGCCACTCAGATCGAAATCATGGTAATATTGTGTATATGTGACCTTATGATTACAATTCAGAATTTGAACAAACAACGAAGTAGCCGTGTAGTTTAGGGTTTTCTTTTTAGTAAACAGAAATTTGAATGGCTCGCTTGATCTTGGAAGTAACATTATAAAATGTTTGTAAAAAGAGACTTTCTTCTCTGAAGAGAGCATCTGCATTGAATAAATCAACTGAATGGGATCAGCCATAGCCCTCTCCAGAACTAACACGCCCTGGTAACCTAGCAACGCGGACTTCAATGTTCTCCTCTGTGTCTGTCTTTTCTCCGTCCCCTCATCCCTCCACCCGAACAAGTCAGACATCAGGCCCTATTATTAGTTTCCATCGTTACCTACGACGCTTTAGACTCCGAGTCATGTTTTGTGATGCTGATGTAATTATCTGTATTCAGCGTGGGGTGTCGAGACGGTGATTGGAATTGTATATTCACATTGAGAATTGGCACGGCAGTCTACCTCCAGCAGCCCTGTCCCCATTTTAATTCAGATACTGGATACCAATATACAAAATAAATCCTCTTCTGATCAGTTTGTGTTCTACATATTTAATGATATGAAGAGGTGGGCAACCAAGACCTGGATTGTGCAGTAATGATATATTGTACGACCACAATAGCTGGCCGGGTTGGCGGTATTTACAGAGGAATACGTCATCTGACGACACACAGATGTCAATAGCGTCCTGTGATGTGCATGACTGTGGTGAACAGCCATCTCACCAGCTCTGATTAATACTGGGATTGCATTACAGAAATTGACCCTATATGAAAGTGGTGTCTTATAACGTGTACAAAACAGCAAAAAGTTATAGAAAACTACTAAAATATAAAACAGCTTAATTCATTCGAACTATCAGATGTGAACTGATGATATTAATATGACGCCATGCAGTATGAATCAATACTAATAAAAGTGTTGTCATCCTAACCGCAATGTCTTTGTAAAGGTACATGTACTCTTAATACTCATCACCAATTTTACATAGTATATTCATCGTTGGTTGCTCATTTTCTTAGTTTTTTTTCTATATCATTCTCTTTTCTCCTACTAAACCTAACAAGTGAGTTGCCGTTGCCTAGTAATATGCATATTATTTAATTGTATCACTGCAGTAAATGATTCAGTGATCCTGGCCCCTCTTCGACCGCAGGGAAGCTATGGAGTAAACAACTGACTACACGTCAGGTACAGGATATCCTCCTAGTCCGTTTAGGAAATTCCTCTCAGGTTTACTTTAGGTCCTTAGCGAGTTGTAAAACAGTTTGCCGGCCGATTGTGCAGAATGGAGGTACCTGATTGTGTAAAGCCTACCTTAGCGTGTCAGCCAAACCTTATCAAGCCTTATCAGAACCTGCCCACGTCCTCGCTGCAAGCTACCAGCCAATACTGAATAGCCAGACTCCTAGGCACCTCTCAAGGTGGACCGTACTATGTTTCCGGTGTGATTAGGTCACTGTGAAATTCCTCTTACGTAGGAGTCATAGGCTTTCGAACGTTCTTCCGAGAAAAGAAATTAAATATATGTTTATTATCCACCTGATACAAAGTGCCCATAGAAAAGACATAGGGAGTGTGTGAAAATACCCGGAGCATACAGATTTGTTGTATGTTCCGGGTTGCAAAAGCCGGCGCATACGGAAAAGATAGTGCATATGAAAAAAATAGTGCGCACTTAAATTAAGTAATATCAGTACGCCACTTGTCAGGAAAAGGTGGATACTGAATACAATTTAGACTGGTTTCAGATAAAAGCGGTCGTATGCTCCTTGGAGTTGCCTCTGCGCAATATCCTCGCATACACTCGGATAATACTGCGCGTCAACTCCTGGGAGCATACGGCCGCTAGTATCTGAAACCAGGCAATATTGTGTATGTACCATACATACACAATATTGATAATGAATTAAAAGGTGCTCAGAAAATCCTATTAAAACGAAAAAGGGAATACCGAAAAAAGAATACTCAAAAAGAGACTCAAAGTTGAAACCTTTGAGTATTGTGTAATGGGGTTTCACATGCTGAGATCGGTTTGATTCCTGTGTGACGGCAGTTGGTACCCTTCAAAACACGGTTAACCCTCGAAGATCCGAGGCGAGACTATTGCACATTTGAAAATCAAAACTTTTTCGGATTTTCAGAGTTGGCTCTGTTGAAGTCAGTGGTTGCTATTCTGAGTAGCAGAGTAGTCACGTGAATCATGTGTACGCAGAGAGCAAGCCGCAATCGGACGGCGCGCAGTGGCGGACCGGCCCGGCCGTCCAGCCGTCCGTATCGCCGGACCGGGAGGCACGGGCATCCGGCACGGCTTATCAGGCTGAGAGCCTCCGCACACCCCATACGACGAAAACAGACCCAGTAATACCCCCAGCCACCAAAAAGTCAACAGCCGCCAAATTATCTTATCGATTCCAACTCTGGCCAGGAGGACGGCTTTTAGTCGCCGGACAAGGTTTTGTAAGCTACTGCGACCGAAGGAGGAGGCCCCGCTGACAAATGTTTTTATTTTTAGGGTATGATCAGGCACAGAAGCCAGTGGAAGAATCCCATTTCACGGTAAAAGTCGAGACAGAGCAGAGCACGTCATGGTGATCTGGGCGAGGTAGGCCGCGCCATTACCTTCTAACACTCGACAAACAACAGGTAATGCGCGCGCGGTGTTCTGTACACGGCCAGTGTCACGTGACCTCTGACGAGTCCACAACACGTGATCTCACATATCCAAACCTTGGTGATCCCATAACGGGTAAAAAACACAATCTGAATTTTTTTTTACCGGATTTAACTTTTTACTGGTTGCGAATGTCTTTTATTTCGCTCCAATATCCAATCACTCGGCCAGATCTGGTTCGCCTTGGCCGTGCCTTGGGGGAATCCACGCTTGTGGATCCATTATTCATGCACACCCACTCCTGATTAGACGTAATTGGTGTCAGACAGGCAGAAAAAAGATCAGGCTACTTTCGACAAGAACCTGCAGAAACACACTACGCACTCATGGGTTGTACTTCAGTTTCTACGCAACCAGACATGAGCAATTCGTCTGCGGTGCCAACGGTAGAGGTTTGCATAGTGTCTCATACCTTTGTGTTGTCAGTCCCACTCCAATATTGAAGGATTAGGAAACGTTGGTCTCACGAAATAGTAAATCCTGATAAAATGATATCGGGTGAAGATCACGCAAAACATCATTTAGACTAATGCGTTTCAACAAAGAAAATCCTCTGATTATGTCAGTTGTTTCCTTTTGATAATTTCAAGCCTTTATTGCTTTAAGTTGGTTAAACAATATTTCATTACAAATATCGGATGCAGAACGTCAGCAATTTGCTGTACCAAGTACACGGCTTACTGTGACTTATTCGCCCATGTTTCACTACAACTTGAGTCGCTCCATGGCTGTTCTACATAGCGACTCACCAATTAGCAGAGGCTCTAATCGGTTTTCTACATTAAGACTCTTGTACATCAGTGGCATTTCATGATTCCCCAAAAGATATGATATGGTCAACCTAGACCTCTGCCGTCTGTCATACCTCGAAGACCAGAGAAGAAAAGTTAAGGTGTTGTCCGGACTTGTCTAGACGTGTTCTAAACGTCTGTGTGATATGGACTTTCGATCGCTGGGCTGTCATCACCACCTCACAGATTGCCGTGATGTGACCCTTGGTGCAACTAATAGTCCCTGAATCCCCAATAGGATTACTGTTACCTCCTATCTACTCATAGCGAGCGTCTTGGACCAAGAAAAACCCTTATCTTTTCCTTGGCATGATTCCGAAAGGATATCTGTGAGGACTGCGATAAATTTTGCTTAATGATATTAAGGCCTATGAGTTTTTTGTAGTAGCAATATTGCTTCTCCGACCATTCGGCTTTCAATCACCTCTCTCCTCTTGTGTCCCCACACCTCACACTGCTATACGTAATCACTCAGAGTGTTAACTCTCCTAACATTTACGTACCACTATTGCAACCGATTTATTATCCACCTAATACAAAGTGTTCATAGTAAACCTATGAGAACTCTTTATGGAAATAGCCGACGCATAGGGGTATGTTGTATGCGCCAGGTTGCAATAAAGTGCCCACACGAATAAATAATCTCTAGATTCTCACCTATCGGGCGAACGACGACGTACAAGAAAGATGAGAGTTTGATAATGAATACAACATTGAGTTGTTTCAGATAAAAACGGAAAATTCAATCTTGTATTAGCAACTTTCTAAAACTCTATCGGGTATCTTTTGATTAATTGCATATGATAAACCCAGCATTCTTCTATTTTTTACAGGTCTTTTTGATAAATTTTACTTTCAAAACATCATTGTTCTGTGTGGTTAAACCTAGCCTGATATATAAGCACGAGCTATTACGTAACTTTATCAGAGGTGGGGGCAAGGGTTGGGATGGGGTGTCGAGGTCGGGAACACAGGCATCTGTGCTTGTGTATGGGTAGGTGCACAAGGAGTGTAGAGGCTGATAGGAGTTGAGTTGGCAACAGGGAGCAGGGGTGGCGACAGGGGGTTGCCGAACGAGGGGTAGCAGTAGCGGTGATGTCGCAGCGGTTGTTTCTACATGGTTTATCTACAGTAAAAACCCGCTTAAGGGGACACCCTCCGTTCCAGGCCAAGGACCCCCTTAAGCGGGGTGCCCCCTTAAGCAGGGTGTCCCCTTAATCAGGGTGCCCCCTTAAGCGGGCTTTTCAGTCTGCCAATGGTTATATAGTAGAGTATACCTATACAAACGAAGGAAACACAGGTTATTAGATGAAAGGTTTATCAAATAATATATTCTAAGCAAATAGATGGAAAATAAATGCCAAATGAATATAAAACAAATACACAAATGTATGAAATAAATAGATGAATAATACATAGGATTTCTGTGGTGTAGCAGCTCTATGCCTATTGACAGTACAGATGCAGTGCATGATAACAGCCACGACCTCAGCTTGCTTCTGCTCATATAATGTGTCCTGGCCCTCTCCAAAGCACATTTAAAGCCTCCACCCCCCCACCCCCCCGGGCTGCCTACCGCTTAGCTGTAAGGGGGCCTCATACCCCAGGTGCGAACCTCAATGGTGCTAACACCCCCCGCCCCAAAAACAAAAAACAAAAAACGTTGTCTATTGTCTTGGTATGTGCGGATGTACTGTCTGGGCACTACAAACAGACACCATAAACACAGATTTCAGATTAAGCGGAGTGTCCCGGAACCGGGGTTTTACTGTATATACAAATACAGAAAAACCCTGCTTAAAGGTGCACCTATTTCAAGCAAAGACCCAAGTGCCCCTTAAGCGGGATGCACCTTTAAGTGGGATTAGAATAAACCAAATAAGAATTTCTGTTCGAGCAAACTGTCCCCTTAAGCGGGGTGTTCCCTTAAGCGGGGTGTTCCCTTAAGCGGGGTGTTCCCTTAAGCGGGGTATCCCCTTAAGCGAAGTTTCCTAGAAGCGGGATTTTGCTGTATGTCTGTATTCGCAGTGTGTAGGCATATATATGATGATGTTTACTACAAATTACATCAGTTTACGCCACACCTAGGTGGTGTGTTTGCGTATGCGTCCGTAGAAGTATATAAGTGACCACATGCGTGGGTCCGCCGGGCCAGAATTGCAGCCATTTCACTGGGGTGAACTGGCGTCAACGAGCATGTTTGCCTAATATACACTCTAGACAGAATGGTACGAAAACATGACCAATGCATGCGCTTTCGACATGGTGAAATCTGAAATTTCATTTAGTGTATATTATGTAGTAACGAGTATGGGAAGCTATTTAAGGAGTACTACGGGAAGTTCTACTTTTAGCAGCGCCTGTACAGAGCAAAAGAACAAGACTGTATGCTATTCTCGGTGTGACCTAAATGCATACAATAGTATTCCTATAAATACAGGATCTCATTGTTGGAATCTAACTAAGGAGGACGTCTTTATTTTGAATAGTATCTAAAGTGGTATTTGAACTTGTGCTAAAGTTGAACCGCTTGTTGTGCTACCATCCTGATGAGTTGTAGTGCAGATTAAATGGCGCTCATAACGGAGATACCCATCTACATCCTTCCATTACATATACAACTCAAGTAGTTTGAACCTTACATCTATGTGGTACTTAAATGGCTTTCTCATTCCACCGTTGAGTAGTGTTAGACCTGATGGGGCATCCTGCTCGCTACCCCATGTTCATCGGTTGCGTGTCGGAGAATGGAGACAGTCTGATTAGGTCCTGTCTCAGTAGACGAGTTAACAGCCCCAGGGATCCTGCGCACCGTACCAGATTACATTAGCCTACAGCAAACTGTTCTTTCCTCTAAGTAAATCTCAACAATGCCATCTAAAATCAGATAAAAAAATATGCATATTTTACGTTATTTGTATCCCGAATGTATCTCATGCTAAAAAGAGATGAATAAGCAACATCTGAATGAAGAACATACCACCCATAGTATCCTCGAAATCGTTATCATACTGAAACTCGTATAATAAACATGATATATAGAGACACACTAATTAAAGAGTTTATGAATCGGTATTTGTACACGTAGTAAACATTCGAGGAAGGTCTAGGGTAGACCGGAGATTAGTTCTGGAAAAGGAAACCATGTTGCCAATCTCTCTGATATGTCAGACGTTTTCATACTGTCAACCCTATTCCCCAAAGTTTCTCAAATTTCAAACTTCAAACTTCAAATGTTCATGCGTGAATTCCGATTCAGACATTGTGCCGAATTATGGGTGCTAATTCATTCTATACAATACTCCGCCGAAATGCTGATTTGTCTACTCTGCAAATCGTGCCTATCGCATCAGCCTGGACCTTGTACATCTCCCTGCCACTGGAGCAACTCCAACCCACCCCATCGCCGACCTCCGGGTGGTTGGACCCTTTCCTGTCTCAGAACCACGGGAAAAAAGCTACGCGCTAATTGAAACAAATGGCGACTCGGTCTGCGGGGTCCGCCTGCAGGAAGTTGGCACCGCGCCGCCGGCCCCGGACTCCCGGACCGCCGTGTTTGTCCAGTCTGTAAACGCCGCCAGACGCACCACGCTCATCGCGACATTCAATTTAACGCCGGTGCGAGGCCGCGGTCACCCCTGTCCAGTGGTCACCTGCCCCGCGGTCCAGTGGATGCCCATTCTGTGTTTGCCAGCGCAGTTGCTGCTGTCTTGTGTCGTCTATACAGCTTCTGCTGTGGTCTTATACCCCATAGCTGCTAGCCTAGTGGTGACCTGGTTCATGTATGCGGGTGGATGGGTGGTTCAGGAAGGAGAAGCAATAATTCTACGTTTTACTTGTATAATATACTTTCATTATATTAGAGAAAAGAGTAGAGGTGACAAGATTAGGACATTTTTCTGCCTTCTTAGGCCTCAATGGCATCTGTGACGAAGCCAACAATTGTCAGGTTCTATTCCCCGAGTTTAAACCCTAAAAGACCAGTATACTCATGGGTGGCTTAGGGCCTCTGGATCTGTCACGATGAACCGTAGTAATTACCTTTAACCAGGGATGGCAGTTTTCCTTTTTACCAAGGAAATCCTTGTTTTCATTTCCAGTTCATAGAATTATTTTTCTTGTATAAAACAAAGAAAGTATAAATTGAGCGTCGTTCCCGCCAATAAAACAGTGGTTTGAACCTCCCCACATACCCAGCCCCATTCCATGGCCAACATTGATGTGTTTCCCAAGGTTTCTCAGTCTCTCGGAGGCAGTAAATTATATATGAAAAATAGATCCACTCTCCCCAACTGGCATCCCTATCTAACTGTCCTAATGTATAGTACATGCACTACCTGATGCAATGTACAATGTATCCTGCTTAGCAGGTGATAAATCCCCGATATATTCTCCTAAATGATTAATGGATGTCATCTCCGCCGTGTCTAACATTCACCATATATCATTATAAGACCAATTTACACGTAGACAATACTGCGTCGTGCATCCTGACCTAACCCCATCAAGAAATCACCTGCGAGGATGTCTGTCATCAGGCCAGGTTTCAGAATGCACACTGCACTTAAGACATAAACCTCAAGCGGCAGTTTAGACCGTTGATATTTTCCCAATAGCATAATGGTATTCACAGCACGAAAATTTGGGTTTGTCAATATTTACGCCATGGTGTAGACGCTGGAATAGGCTGTGTTACTATTGTTTTCATATAGTGGGGAGGATATACCACATGATTGTACATTTAATGAAATAAACAAGCATGGGTTTTGGTACATGGTTAGGGGAGCGCCATATAATTTTAGATGCATGGGCATTGCAGATAAGTTACGGATACGGAGTGGTCGCCATTTTGAAAATTACCCATCATAGAGCACAATGGTACTTTTCAGAATGGTTATTACCAAGGACAAACTTATATGAATCACCTTAAATGTGTGCAAGATGAATATAAAGACATGGAATAATTCATCTATAAAGAATTTACCAACATGTTGGGAGTGGCCATCCTGGATTTCCAGCCGAAATATGTATAAATCTTGGAAGTTCTTCATGTAGATGACTAATCGTAACCACACAAATGACACGTCTCATGAAATGTTATTTCCTGTGATTTGGAAGGTTAAACGTCTTTATTAGATATTGTTAGCCCCTTCTAATAAGAAAATGATAACGGAAAATTCATTCAAAATGAGCGGTCATCAGGGCAATAGATCTGCTCCTATTTCACATAGTCATGTAATATTTAAGCCATGTTTCAGGTGTATTATTCTAGGAAGAGTGGGGTCCAGGGTTCAAGGTGTCGTGCCACTTGTGTTTCTCACTTTAAGTCATCAATCAACTTAAGACAATGCATCTATTCAAACTGAATACCCTGAAACACAATATATGCTTATATTGGATGCCCGCTTAGACGGCGAATAGAAGATATCTGACGTCTATATCCACGCCCGTAATGGCTGTATTTGGCATAAGGCGTATAAGATAAAAAGATAAAAAAAAGTTTACCCGCAATCGTCTGGATACACATTATCAGATTACACGATTCTTACACCAACCCAGCCGCTGCAGCCGCCGTCGCCGCCGCGGAATTTTCCATATAAATCAGACTTGGATGATTAATGGCAAGTGAAATTAAAAAAAAACCCAGTGGTGTTCCCTAGGTACATAGATAGGAATATTCGGACAGTGGCGTAAATGTGTGTATATTCAACTCCAACTGACTTAGCGCTGGATTCGCATCTACGTGTCGGGCTTGTATGATTGCATAAGATTCCATGGAGTTCCAACAGTTTTTATCAAGTAATTCAAGTAATCTCTCGTGTCTTCATCACGGGGACTGAAGGTTCATTAGGATAAGTTGCATTGCGTCATGTTGCAGCAAAAAGGGACTATGTCTGAATACAATTACAGTTTTGTTGCGCTATTTACAGTCTGATGAAACTAGTTTATGTTTTTTTAGTTTAAAAATATTTATTTCTGCATTGTATCTCTCAATGTGGTGAGTTTTTTTTATATATTCAGGTTATGTTGGATATGTTTTTAGTTCCTAGTCTAATTTTAGATAGAATTTTATGGAGAGGCGGTAATGCTCCTCCTGTACTTGGCCCTGAAAGATTGAATAGACTTTATCACTCGCCTACACTTATGTAACACCACCTCTCTTTGCGGTCTCTATATAACCATAGTTGAATGCAAAATACATGAGAGGCTGATCTCATACATTTTATATTGCCCTTAGTAGGTAACACCCTGTGCTTCCCTTAAATAACCCTCAGTGTGGATTTTAGTGCAGTGGATATTGTCGGCCGTGCGCCGGCCTTTGGGGTGATTAAATCCGGAAATGCTCATGTGCCGTCCTCAGAAAGGCTATGCTTATCGTGGCATGAAGTAATAACACTGTAGTTGAGTCTTAAAAGCACTTATAAAAAGCAAGTCACGCTGATAAAGGGCCATATATAATTTTGTCATGAGGTCATAGCCTAATTGTTAAAGTGTTGCCTAGATGTTGTATTGCGTATGGGGTAGTGATAGGGTTGGAAGTGGATGCCATCAGACATAAGAAAATACCCTCGGATATCACTACAGCCAACGGAGGATTGCATGTAATTTGTTTGCAGATACAATCATTTGACCAGTGATCGGATGCGATTAGACGAAATAAAGATTACCACCACCTGTCTTGAGAACTGATTTCCTTTTGCTGTTTCGGAAAACTTAGTAACTAGACTAGCCAGAGACTACATACAAACTTGAAAGGACAAGAACGAGCGACCTATCCTTGGTTTCAAATTTTCATCGTGGGTCCATTGCATATGCCGGCGGTGGCCCCGGGGAAGAAGGCCCAGTCAAAATTGCCTTTCCGGTGCTAGGTCCTCATGTATGCCGTGGTGACATGTTATGTTACTTGCATATATATCTTTATCTATAAATACATGACGTGAGATAATCTAGATGATTTAATGTTTGTAATCACTTCTATGAATAACCCAATTAAAATGCATACCTAGATCTATTTGTATAATATAGTTTCAAGATTCCCCAGTTTTTAGCTGCAACCGGACACCCATTGTCCACCTGGCTTAAGTGCATGTAGTAACCTGTATATATTTCCCAAGCATATATTTCCATTAATACAGCCTAATATAACGTTGTTAACTGTCTTGGTTGGTGCGGCAGGTTCGAGCGGCCGGCGGATCGGAAGTTTGTGGCGGAGCAGGTGCAGCCGGACAGTTACTCACAGGTGACACTGAACAGACAGCTGGGCCGTGACAACTACGTACAGGTAGGACTGACTACTCTCTTCATTCACACACTTTTCGATTCTGCTGTTAAGTATTGCATAACCTTACAAATCCCAAGGTCTGGTTCAAAAACGCAAACTATAGCTTTACCAAGCTCAAACAGCTTTCTCCTAGTTCTAGTGCTGTCCGTAAAACCCCAATTCATCTCACGAGTGAAGCAGGGAAATAAAATATCGAGAACCGGAGGTCGTAAGAGCCTGACGCTTGAGGCTGTTAAACATTTCATGAACCAGAGCTTGAACTGGTTTCTGCATACTCGAGTAAATCAAGGTTGAGAAGAATGTTACTGAAATGATACATCGGTCATTTGAATTTCATTTTCCGCACACATTTAGATGAAGGTCCATTAAAGGTTGGGCAATAACAATGATAGGAAACTGCCTCAGTAACATATTACTTATCGGCAAATACGACATTGATTGGAGGTTAAAAGCGTAAGGTGCAACCTCTCTGAATGAAAAATGGGCCCACAGGAATTTCAATTGATGATCAATATTTTTTGCGATGCTTTTCTGGTACAGAAATCCCATACCGATGCACGAATAGACCACACCCCAAGCGGTAGAACGGGTTAAAAGTCAGAGGGTAGGAGATGTAAATCTGAAACTACATGACACCGTCTCGACTAATACACTGCCAGAAAAATGTCACGTGCACCTGGGAGGGCCCGCGGGAAATTCAGCCAATGGTTTGTCGGTAAGGGAGTCACGTGTCCAGAAAGCAGAAACAGAGGAAGCACGGCCGGTGACCCACATTCTCTCAGTGGTCGTGGAAGTCTGCTTTCACTGCACGCCTTGTCTCGCCCCATAAAGTGCTATAATAGGCACCGGATGCCTAAGGTATTGTGATTTCTATCCGGTTTGCGCAAACAACTCAAGTTTGTCCAGATACGTTTATGGTGTTTTGTCCAAAAAGGTGTGGTTCTCTTTTTTTTTTTAATCAAATTGCTCTGACTCATAAATGCATTTGGTTTAATCAGACTAGGCTCCTTTATAATCACATACGTCTTCAGCGCGGAAGGTTCCCATCCCTTGTTTACTGGTCACTGGAAGCTGCCTCAACCCACACACTGCTTAAATGTTGACCTTCCAACTAGAATAGAAAAAAGGCATAAAGCCGTTAAAAATTTCATTTGAATGTCAACACCTAGAACTTGAGGAGACAGAATAGAAATTTTCTCTTTGATTATTGCCTGTGTTTTGCTTTTTGACGTAAAATATCATGGCAATGCAGTTCGTAAGAGTTCAAGTAAATTATGCTTCAACGTAGTAAACTCAATGTATTGATGCAGGTATGATAGAATTACAGTTAACATACTTTGAATAATATGTTAACTGTGTTGGGAAATTGTAGCAGAAGTCTAAGAGGTCCCCTAGTACAAGGAGAACCCGTGGATTACGGGAAGCACTATGACGAGACTGGTTAAGGGTTTGTGTAGTTTTGACAGAACAAAATTCCCGATGGCCGTGAGTACGTTACGAGCCCATAAGGTGAATTAAACCGTGCACACACTGCGTTCCCGATCATACACCCATAGGCCTTACGATTGACCTCCCGGTTCAAATGTGATTCGTTAGTCATATAGTTTGGTATTTACAATCAAAGTTTATCGCGAGGTTTATCGTGGTGAATCGGCGGCAGTGGGTGCACGGGTTTACGTACTCATGGCCACAGGAAATTGAATTTTCTCATCAATTCCCAAATCCATAAGCTGTCTTGTCTTTATCATACACCCTGAAATGGAATATATCTTACAAGAAACAAACGTAGAAGGTCATCAAAGCCGGAACTTCGATATTCAGTCCGTGCAGTACATTCTGGCACTCTCACAGTTTGTTGACATTTGAAACAAGGACCTATTCATTCTCCGACTAGTTGTTTTTCCAAAGTTAGAATGTGGTGAAAACAGATTATGTGGTGAATGCGACTATGCTTGAAGATTGATTATCGTTGACCAAGCAGATTGGGTTCAATTTTTTCTGCCAATATTGCGCAGTATGCTGCTGTACGGCACCATGTGCAGTACGCTATTATTCCCAATGCCCCAGCATGTTAAGGAACTGGTCTTACATTTCCCTCATTATTGGACTCTGGGCAATAAGCCTCGAGTCTGAGTGTCTACTGCTTTCGTTGCCGCTCCTTTTCATTTGGTCACTCATAGGAGCATAATATATGAAATCTAGTCATGTAACAAATGTATAGTTCTACAAAAGTCCGAATACTTAACGGAAGCTTCCTATGATACTATACTCTTCATACTGTAATTTCAATTATAAACAATATCTATTTCCATTGTTCTATTTGGAAGTCAATGACATCATCTCATATTCCATTCTTTCTACAAAAAATCCAATATTCCGCAAGAAGATAGTTTAGAAGAATTATTCAACATCGAGTCTGAGTTTGTATAGAGATTAACTCTTTCAGTCCGAGCAATGCCTGGAGGCATTCCCACCCAGGGGACGAGGAATGCCTGGAGGCATTCCCACCCAGGGGACGAGGAATGCCTCCAGGCATTGTTTAAAAATATATTTATGTTTATGTGTCATCATCACAAACGTTATGTTTTATGAGAAATAATGAATAGATTTACACCATTTTTTCACAATTAATAAAAAATACCATGTTCATCATTATACTCTGTGGGTATTCGATAAGTAATTATAGTAACTGGTATCTAAAGGTTGCTAAGTGACGCCCATACAACAAACAGACACCATACGGCGATAGTCTCGTCCCCTTGGGGTTTATAGAGGTATTATGCCTCGTCCTATAGTGCGTACACTCCCCACTCAGGCTCGGACAGAAAGAGTTAATAACATTTTAGGGGATGGATACTAAATATCCAGAGCAGATATAATGGACCAAACTTTTATGATATGAAAATACACTCAGTTTTATATCATGGTTGATATTCTCTTCGGTTTCGATAGAGGAAGATGATATATCATGGATCTGAGCATAATATTCAGTAGTAATTGAGATATGCAATAAACAAAATCATCAATACATTGAGAACCTATTGTTTGATGATATTCAATCACGTGTAAACCATGGGCAAATCATATTGGGTAAGTCATCGATAAGAGTTAGAGGCGATGACCTGCATGTACAACGCTTCGTGGTTAGTTGTAATAAGGGATACAAATGGGGCTAGTAATGAGATTGGTCGGAACTTTCATAGGACTCTGTCACTCCTCGTTAGTGATCATGACAGGTACATGGAGGACGGTCAGTTCGCTGATTAGCTGAGTCTGGAGTTGTGCAGTGGAGGTAGGTGCTACACCCGCTGTTATAGTTTCCTCCAGTATAGAGCGGGAAGTATGGAATCGAGCAAGTAAGCCCTCTGGAAGGTTTCAGAAACAGAAGGAATCAATACAACGGAATTCGTTTAGAGATATCCAGAGACTTGAGTTGAGACTTTAGAAAGTGGCAACATGATAGGAAGATTGCTTTGCTTTCCGGTTCTTTGCTGCCGAGAAGAAATCTCCTTACGAAACTAGCTGGTTCACCATATTCAACTACTAATAATCAATTCATGCATCAGTTGGTGACCACTGTAATGTGCAGTCTACATGTAGCAATCAATTTCAGAAAATAGGCATCACTTCCTTGGCAATAGGTAGTATTTCGTAATATCAGCCTTGTACTAGCCTTTGACTTTTTCTTAAGGGGCGACAGTAAACTGAGGACAATAGTACTCTAATACGAGTAAATATATTGATGTGCAAACGCATAGAGAATGTACCATATCATAATGATAAGTCTGTTTATGATAGAAAAAGAAGAAAACACCGTGCTCGGGCTTGGTACACTATGCCCCTAAGATCCAAACTATTCAGACCATAATCTAGCTTCTTGGAGCTATTTAGCAGGAGACGAAGGCTGTATTCATATCATATTCAGCCAACTACCATGCATCAACCCGAATGTCCCATTACTGCATAGCTTCTGCTGTTGTGGAGCTTACTCCTGTATAATAACACCCCACTGTCCCACTCCCCCAGGTGTTTTGTGTTATCTTCATACCGAGAATAGATAATGCAGCTGCGGTAGACGTTTATCAATTCATTTCATGAGTCATGCAATGCAGTATGATGTGAAATACTACAATGAGATACTTCACATGTCATCTCCAGACCTTCTTTATTCACCAATAGCTTCCTGTTTAGGTCTTAGTTTCATGGACTGATAGTATTAGAACAATGTCAAGTTTCGTAGAATACCCTTGATGTTAAAGAATGCGAGATGGTCTGATTGTCAAGACTGAGCTTTAAACAAAAGGGGCTCATCGAATCACTGCCACAATTATACACGAAGTGTTAGCCACAACTACCCATCTATACTACCACTTAGTTTCTAATCGAAATAAGTAAAGGACTTTTATGAAAAAGCATCTGTCTGAGAGAACTGCATTAAACCTACTATGAGTATTGCGATTTTATCTGGCTTGAACGTCTCTACTAGTGGCTAAGGGTCACCGTGCATTACACTTCAATTGCTCTGTCGTAATTCAAAATGATCCTCATTATGGATGGGGCGGGAACAGGGATACAGGGTCTCAATTGAAAAATGTCAAGTTTTTTAAACAGGGATGATTTAAAAAAGGGGGACAAACCTCATCTTGATTGACTCCAAAATGCATGTGTTGTTTCACATGTTCAAGGGCTGACGACCTTTCCACACAAAGAAAGTTACAGTCACAAATACTAGGTCCGCGACACAGTAAATAGCACTATAACTCCAGGATATCACTTGACAATTATATCCATAAAAGAGTAAAGGATGTGGATGTGGGAGCTGATAGTAGTCATGCATACTATCTGAGGATAAAGCACGTCGGTCCGACGTGTCATTAGCAGATTTCTTACATTGCAGGTCATTTACGGCCTCTAGAAGTGCCGCTTCTAGTTTTACGGGCGCATAACGTGTGCGCTGGATATTAAATGCCAGTGGTAGTGGTTTTATTTATTTTCTTTATCTCCGCGCATGCCTTCATTACCATGCTGCTGGCACCAGACGGCGCGAACGGCTCTCCGATCCTGATACAATCTTTGACAAACAGCTCCTTTTTGACAGAACATTTTATGGTGCAGTGGATCCTGGTATTGTGCCTGTCAAATACATTATTGCCCAAAGTACGGCAATCTATTTTGATCAATGTTCAGAAATTGACCAAGTTGGTCCTGTTTTTCGGTGGAACCAGGTGATAGATTTGCGTTTGTTTTGTCATTTGGTGTTATCATCGAACACTTGGGTATTACTCAGTACTGGAGAAGTTCTTCTTGATTTAACTATGCTGTTTTACCCTTATCCTTATATTTAAATGTATTTTGCCTATCATCAATACCACTTCACGCTCTGGTGAAATGTTCTTCCTTGTCTTTATCATTTAAACATAGAAAGTATATCAAGGGAATTACTTTATGTGGGTGTGGCTTGTTCTTTGAAGTGTTTGTTTGAGAAGACGCAACGACAGCCACACAAGAACATAATGATTTAATGTTATATTAAAATTTGAACTACAGCCCCCTCTAATAAACATTGTACTAGAGAGCTATCTATGAGCGGACTCCCAACAGAGAAATCATTTTTCGGGAGTGGCGGTTGTTGTAGTGATTAAAAACGACAATTACTTCCAGTATTCATGTGTCGCCGCCCTCTAAAAGAAGTTAATTGATTTGAGACGCGTCCATATTGGAAGCATTAAGATTGCATGCGATATGGTAGGAGTGGAGGGATTGGGTGGAAGAGAACCTCCGTCCCCGTTAGACGCCCCTCTGGACCTATCTCTCATCTGAATTGCCTGTGTGGACAGCAGCCAATACGGCCATCTGTATTTTATGTCCATCTAACTCATAAAGGTTGTTTAGAAATTTTATAATATTATACAACAGATATGATATATTCATTGGGACGTAGTCTTGGGGAGTAGAATCGGTGAAAAGTGTCGGTTCTGATAGATCCTATCAGTCCGCACAAATTACTATTAACTTAGGCACGATTTTATTGAGTATTCATAAATATATATATTTTATTCAAGTATGTTTTAGGAAGTAACAAACGTACATCCGTTTCTGGACGATCTTCCACGATGGCGTCAACTACAATCAATAAACTTTCAAACACCACTCTTCTGTAGGGAGTGGCTGTAAGCGTTTATAAGCCTTTAAGAAATTGAGACTATAGACATTGAAAGCCACACCGCCGCTCCCGCTCCCACTCCCCCTCCCGCTCCCGCTGGCGTGGAATATGGACGTATATATATGAAAACATCCGATACATGCATTTACTCAATGGCGTATATAGGAATAAACTGGTTAGTTTTGTGCAGTGACAATAACACATTCACCCATAGGTTTGATTTGATCACATTAGGTCTTCTGACTATCTACAAATGCTGTGATAATGATTTATAATATCCTACACTTCAGTATACTGCAGTACAAATACTGATGCCACACTGATAAGAAGAGCTCAGACCTGTCAATTTCAGTCCATATACATATATGGACATTCATAAATTCAGAGCTATTGGAGTTCTGTGTATCGCAGCTATCGGTAATTGGGGGTAGTAGGCACGTGACTGAACCTAGTCTCCCTTTCTTTATCACTTTCCGGATTCTGCCAGGGACTATCCTCTCGATGATCAAAATCAATCGAGATTTTTATTTCAGACATCAAAAAGAAGCTGGCGACTGATGCGGTCCACTAAGTAATCATTTCAAGTAAATACGTTTAGTCACAGGTCGCATGGATGTAATGGAGTTATCTTGTAAATACTACTTACCATCACGCTTAGCCATTTAGGAGTTCTCTGTAATTATAGACAGTACAAACAATACAGAATTTCCCTTTAACGCAAAGTGTAAGGCTTGAATTTCTTTGATGCCTTATCCTTCTGCTGCTCAGACCATTTCTTGACCCTTTACAGGCGGGAGTCTGTGGCAGCGTCACGCGGGGTCCGAACGGGTACTAGGAGCTGGCCCAATCCTAAGGGAGGGGAAGATTATTGTCTGAACCCACATTTGATTGTTTTGTCACGTGGTAAGACACGCCATCATTAGATTTGTTATTTCTTTTGTTCCCTGCATGTCTCATGTATATTGATGAATTATTCATTGATGCAAACAATGAGATCGTAAATATTGAATATAATGCATCAATGCATTATCCGATCTATGCTGAATGCCTCAGCCGGAGACTTATCAATTTCGGTGGCCGTTTATTGGGGACTGAAACCTACTCTTTATTTACTTGGTATACAAAGTTTCTTGTAACTTAGGCTCTAAACAAGATACAATCTATTCAGATAATTTATCTGTTTTCATTTTTAATGTATTTTCTCAGAAACCATGTTAAAAGTTAAGAAAAATGTTTGGCTTCTAGAATATGAGAGAAGATTGTATCGAATTGCATGTGGAAGCAGATTCTAAAGCCAGTCTTATCAAGTAGAGAATTCTTTTACAGTCATTTTGATACCTCAGCTTTTCTAGTACCCATAACAGAAGTCAAAATGGACTGTTTTGTTATGAAAATAGAAAAGTAGCAAAAACTCCCTTTTTGTTATATGTCAAAGCAACGTCATCCGAAAAATGGAGGAAAAAGGCTTAGTTGGAAAATATCTAATATTTGACCGACTAGCTCAATTCCACCACACCGATAGGTGTTCAGCAGAGGTGTGTTGAGTCTCCGACAGATGCTCAATATTGTGCGGGGCCATTGGGACCAACTTGTCAGGCACTCAACAAAACCTATTCCAGGGGGTTTTGTTTGCCGTGTCTTTTTCTCCATTCATGCCCAGAAACTCATATAAATGCAAAATATCTCTAGCAAAAATATATATAAAAAAATGATGGTATAAAACATAATAGCTCTAAAATGTGATTGATGTTCAACTCAGTGACACTCGTATCAAGAACTGGTGGCGCTCCTGTCGTTTCATGTGTTTTTTTTGGATTAGATGACAATGCACATGCGCTCTATACAATGCAGAGTACAAGCTAACGTCAGAAGAGCGTCCCCGATTGTTGTGTGAAGTAAGTAGATTTAAAGAGATAAACACGCCCGGCAAGAAAAAATATGTTCAATTGATGCCGGTGCTGTATGTAAATCATGTCCTTCTGGTGGAATCCCCCCTTTTCCTTTTTTATAAGTGTCTTTATTGCATTCGACGTGGTACATCGTTCTTCCTTGCAAATTGACAATGGGTTACCAACCACCAACAAGAATGGAATTTACAATGAAATGAATACTATTCAGGGGACATTTGCCCCAATACTCATTCATGTCAACTTGGATAGGGCAGTCGTGCCTTGCATTGTAATCGGTGAATATGGGATTATCATCCCTTCAATATGATGCAAGGGGACACTCTTAAAGAGTAGGCAGTAACAGAACAACCAAATTGTGTAGCCTTAGGCCATATTGACAACATTAACCTTAATCAGCTCCTGGTAAGTGGGATAGGTACTACAGACTTTTGATTTAAATCACAGAAAACAAAGACAGAACTAACAGAATATGTGGTACACTTTTTGAGGTTTCATACACGTGGAAACATTTCTGAAGTGTCATCTGAATAGTAATCTGTGGCCTCCTAGTTGATGTATCAAACGTGTTGGGACCTTTCTCAGGGGTCATCTATTATTGGTAACCTTTTCTGAAGTTTCATATGAGTAGTAATTTTATTTAGGTACTACCTGTTGGGTGTTATATAGTCACTTTTTATTCTAGAATCGAACTTTAGAAAAATACAGGAAGCGCCTGTTATGGAAAAATGATAGAAACTTACAGTGTTGGGGATGGGATATTGGAGTGTGTTCGGCTCTACCGGCAAATGTTTTTGTTATTTGTTTATTTATATTGCAAGGCGTCAGCTATCGCCGGCATGAGTGCGCAGTTTATTACGGTGTCTCGAAATGTAATGATAAACAGGTCATTTGAGAGGTGTTATATATTTGCTATATGTACAACATGAATTAGAATATCGAACTAACAAAACTACCATACATATGTCTGTTTGCTGTATGCTGTACAAAACGGGTCAAACTCTCTAGAGGAAATTAAAGTAATCTAAATGGATTCATATCCACCATTTAGGTAGCGTGTTCTATATATGAGATTTATCATTGGCCATGTGCCAGTAGACCCTGCCTTGTTTGGGCATGGCCTCCATGACGTCATTAACGGTCATTTCCGTCATGTGTGTGTGGTTGCAGAACTTATTATCAGGGCTGCGCGCGCAGATAGTGCCGAGCGGACGGGATCCATCAGCCCTGTCCACAGATATCTCTTCTGATTAAGAATCCCCAGGAGTTAACCATTCCTTGCTTGTGCTGTTACCCTAGAACCTTGTCATGAATAGTACACAGCTGGTAGCATAGATCACTTCTTGATGTGAGTGTCATGTGGATAACAGTTCCACATGTATTTATTGAGTGTACTCTGCACCATAGTGAATAATCGACATCTGTCGGGTACAATACATAAAAAGTGCCGTGTATACATACAGACAGAATATTTTAACTGTGTAGTGTTTGTTTACCAGTCTCTGTTTCTGAAACAGCATTATGTTTGATCGTGACGTAACGTGAACCGTACATGGCATGAGACAATGATACTGCATAATCCTGTCTCGCGTTCTAACAGTATCAGAGGGTGCCGGGTATGATATGAATGGAAATTATGTAATAATAAGTAATCTCGATCTCTGGGGATGCTGGGATTGTTCCACTTCATTGGTCAGCTGATTGCCATTGATGGCTTGTGCCATAAGATCCGCTGGCTCAGCCGGCTCAGAGAAAATTGATCAAATTTTGATTAGCCCTTAGATTTACCCTAAAACCTGTATTCCTCACTTGAATATAGTAAGATTCATTACAGCTGATCTCTTGTCACGCTCCTTGGGAAAAATATTCGTATAGTTACACTTGAATGTAGGTAATAACGTAAGACCAACGGTTGTTGAGGACTGTTTACTCAGAAAACAACCCATGGAACAGTTACTGAGGTTGAACCATGAGACTTTAGTACTTTTGTTCAGACTTGACGAGACGAAAACTCGGCGAGATCCCCAGCGGTCTAGGATTTTGACAGATTAAGTCAAGTTACATGTTTGGGAATTTCAGCAGTTGTCTGATGTTATCTTCACTGGAATGTATGATGTCTTAGCAGTAGTGATAAAGCCAGACGTGATTGTAAAAATAGGGAATCTTATCTCATACATAGATTCATACTGCCATAATCGTGCCTGTTGGAATAAGGGGACAGTGGGGATGTTGCAACATAATTCAACATGAGATGGTGACTATGGATGCGGAAAAGGAGGCGCGATAACGGCCCTCAGGGGGTTCTGTCTAACTTGCTTCCATAAGTAAATCCACAGTTTATGCTAAAGCTTACCAATGCGAAATGTCTCAAACATATCTCAGCCATCAAAATATCACAAGGAGCGAATCCTAATAGGTTTTTGCTTTAGGAATGCACCAGCTTAACCAATGTTAGCAGGTAATCTGCTGTCTTATCTATGTGCATTATATATCACACTGAAGGGGAAGCTATGACGAGAAGTGATTTAAAAACAATTTCTTAGTTGTTTGGTTCCTCAGGTTTCCGTTGTGAAAGATTCTTGTCGAAATCACCATATTACTATTATGTAAAAGGTGTTGAAGCATCCTCCATACATGTAATAGAAGTGTGCCCCATAGATAGGGATCGCTTTCTCTGTAATCCGACAATCAAAAATCCGACAGAGAATGTGTCGTGTGTGAGCACGGGCATGGTGATTGCGTGCATGGCCAGTCCTAAATTCTATTATCAGTAAACCCTTGGCATTCTCCACTGGTTTCAGGGGCCAGGGTCACCAAAAGGCACAGACTACTCTGCCAATACTGGAAGGCTTTGCGCTACCACGTGGCCTCTAACACAATGCCGTATTAATATATGGTAACTTTGGTTACACAAAAGCCAACGCACTTTGCATACCTGTAGCTCTTTTTTCATGAATTTCATCTCGGGTGTTTCTTCGGGATAAGTCACTAAAAGCCATCAAATTATCCGACATTATGTATCCCCCAGAACCTCAGTGTTTGCTCATCTCATTTTCACTGTTGACCTCCCAGGACAGAGGTAGAAACCCTCTTGGCACGGGTAGGCCAACCCATTCGGGCAATGAGAGGTTTACCCCTGGCAGCCTCCTTAAAGGTTAATTAGGTGAGCGTGGCACAATCATGGCGAGTAGGGGTGAATGAAGCGGTAAACAATTCAGCGTCGGGGCTAATGGATTAAAGTTGGCCTGATTAGAGCCCGCTTGGCTGCACCCACGAGCCGGTGATTTATTTGTGTGTTTACACATGTATAGGTGACGTTTACAGCAGGTCCAGGACGCAGGTGTTTTGTGGAGCTTCACTAAAAGCTTGTCGGTCTGAGACAGAGGACTCACGTGTCTGCTTTACAAGGGGGGAAAAGAACACCCCCCCCCCCTGCCCCACATACACATTCTTCCCGCGCCGTACAGCATTCAGGCCATTCCCATGTCAGTATTTGTTTCACTACTAGTTACCTTTGTTCTCATGGACAATGTTATATGGCATTGTGCATTGTACTTTTCCATTATCAGTTTTTTCGTTTCAAAGTCCAAATCTGCAGTTCAAAAACAATCAGCGTAGACATCGGACTTCATTATACTATATGCTGTGACGAAGTTTGTATTAGTGTGATTGATTTTAAAAATCCAAAGCCGAATGTATAGACATGACATAAGGCACCTAATAAAGTCACTACTTTCAATATTTCATACTGAAAATGGCTTTGGATAGGTTCACGAAGCTTCACACGATGCTTCACACGATATTTCACATGATGCGTACACTAGAGCAGCAGTGAGTCAGAGTTGGAGAATAACTTGAAATTGAAAAAGACAAAAATGACACCTTGCTAAGTTCAGCCATAATAGAGTAATGAAATTCACACTGTGCGTGACGAAGTGCAAATACACACAGCACTTACTATTCAGGAACGAGCCACTCAAAACAGTGTGCCATATGGTAGTCTTGTATGTGTATTGAAAAAAGTATTCAGATGTAAACGTTCTTATATAGAACGTCCTGACCATGCTGTACAAGTCACAGAACGAGATGCTAATTTGCAGTTTGTACGGACCGAGGCGTTTACGCCGAGTTCCGTACAAACCATAAATCATGTTCTGTGACTTGTACAAGCATGGTTAGACGTTATATATTTACTTTATACCCGAAATTAAAAAAAAAAAAGTTTCATTTTTCTTAACTACCAAAATTTTAATAAATGTGTATGGCAAGGTGGTCCGTATTTTAGTGTACCGACCACTGGTCCGTGCAGTATTTTTACGTCATATGCTGAAACGGTGCGTATATACAGAATATACAGCATGGGTATATAGTAAAGCATAGGATACTGGTTCGCAAAGATGGCACAGGAGGTTTGATACCTAATTAAGATTCTTTATCGCGATCTTCCGGGGTAGAAACTTCTGGAATATTTATGTACATCGTCACCTACTGCGTAGAGAATATCATATCCTTACCTACACATTATGTAACTTGTGTTATCGTAAAGAAATGAAAAACGACACTAAAATATAAATATATGTACACTATGTTGGTGGCTTTAGAAAAGAAGTATTGGCATTTGGTCTCTCAGACTAGTGCCTTCCGGTCCATATGAATGTTGTATGATCTGCGTTGATGAGTATTGATGCAGTATCCAGATCTTCATTTTCCTGGCTATATACATATATGCTGAAGGAAATTAACTACCGTTGCCACTGTCTCTATTGAGTAAGAACAAATGAGATAAAAATAGCCGATAATGCAGAATGCAGTTCGTCATCATAAGTAACTCCCCCCCCGCCCCCCAACTACTATGCATATATTCGCAGACAACTCAAACATTCTGGTGATATTCTTGCTCTCACCCGCGTGATGAAATATGTTTTATTAGGTACATAATCAAAACTACTACTGCTGCCAGTTTCGATGACTTCGCCTTGGATACACCAAACATGCCTGCCATGGGCGTTTAGTGTGAAGAGCGCTGTATGTAGTCTAGTCGGAGAGGTGTTTCGTTTTGTTGGGCTGTGGTTTGCTCTGTCCACTTAATATATCTACAGGTGGGGCTGGTGTTGGGGGCCGGGATGGCTGCCCAGTGAGTAATGTGTTTGCCCTGCTGGCTTCACCTCCCCCCTACAAACACATAGAACATACCCTGCGTCCCATGATCAGAAATCGATCAGCTCTCGATACATCAGGCATTTACCTCAGGTAAACGCCGAGGCACATGCAGGCCGAGCTAGCACGGTTCACGTGTCACTCCGCAGCCACCTGTGTCTCAGACCTCTCATATTGACGGCCGACTCCCGATCACTCGTTCCTGACCCTTCACCCACGTTCATTCGCTCTCTGACATCAACCCCTGGCCCCCAGACACTGGTTTCTGACCTCTGTTGCCGACCTCTGACCTCGATGGGTAACCGCTGGTCCATGCCATTATTTGTGTTGAAGTGTTCAACGCTGAAAGTACTCGGCAAAGAACAAAGCGGTGGTGAACTTGGATGGGTTTGTTCTGTCAGTAGGTTTTGTCTACTGGCGGTTACCTTTCCCGGATAAACATTGTGCGTGAATATATTGCAAGTTTTCTTATTGTTCGAGTTCAGGTATAGTCCAAACAAGAAGAGGGTGTTTTATTTACTCTAATAGTGAACCAGAACAATATAGTCTTTTTTTTTCGTGTTATTCCATGTGAAAAGTAATAGTCCTTTCCCCCTTGATAGGAATGTTTTATAAATTTAGGGTTAGTTTCTAAAAATTCTTGCTTACAGAATGTTAAGTGCTGGCAGACCTGTCTGACCTGCTTGCCTGTTTTGGATATTAAAACCCATACTTTGAATAGATATTCAAAAATGTAGGGACCTAGACTTAAGTCTCAGGCACTAGGATATTGAAAAGGAGGGGTGTAGAATATATTTACAGATTCAGGAAAATGCTTGATGTAATGAGACATCTGTTGGGCTCACACACTCAGAAAAACCCCATAGTGGTGATTGGCGCTTTGACTAGGACACTAACGTTCTCTACCGTTTAAGGAGAGCTTTTTTTTGTTCCATGAATAAACGAAAACCTGCCACTTCCGGAAGATATAGATATGGGGCAATTGCTCCACACCAAAGTGTAAATATGGCTTCACATCCCATTATGTCAGACCGATATTATATAAGCATCGATTGCCGTATGATCAAGGCGGCGACACCGACACCGTTATGAACTGATATGACATCATTAGCGGTGGTAGAAAGTGTGCCTAGTTCTGGCCTCATGCACAGAAAATTGGTATAAATCTGTGGTAAGCATGATCATCTCTTCACTGTATATCTTATGAATTCTCAAGTAGCCATGTGAAGGCTTCACTATTGCAATGGACGAAAGCCTTGATGTTCCAAAGTGATACCATTGCAACATGATTCTAGGTGACATTCCCCATATTTATCCATGGTTGCAAAGAGGTGGGCCGAGGGATCGGTCTATCATGACGCACACCTGTAGCCTTGGTTTTCACCCTGAATCTATCGCCACCAGGAGGAGTGATTATGTGGTCTTCCGGCTGATTGGGTATCACCAGCCCGCATGTCCTCCCAGTCTCCAGACACTCCCGTACCCATGAGGGGTGGTGGTGGTGTATGTGTGTGTGTGTGTTGGGGGGGGGGGGGGGGGGGTTCGCGGCTTGTGACCACTATTTCTTCAAAACGCATTTGGTGACGCTGTTCACTGACGGGCAAATATTTGGAGGGTTAACTGTGGGAAAGCTACCAACTCAATGCCAAATAGACATGGAACTTCCTGCTTAATCATCAGACTAGATGGGTATTCAATGCCAGGTATTCAATGCCAGGGGAGGACAACCTCCTGGAAAAAATGTCTGTAATACCATATTAAAGAAAAAACTAACAAGTTGTGGTCAAAGTCCAAATTCTCCACGAGTTAGATGCGGCGTAATATAAACGAGGCAACAGCCGAGTGATTATCATGTAGCGATATGAAGTCTCCCGGATTAAACTCGCAGAGAGTTTACGGGAGAATCCCCAACTCGCAAGATTAAGTTTACACTGATTATAATGTAGCATTCAAACAAGTTAGAGAACAATGACTTTGACCAAAACGAGTTGCTTTCTGTATATATCTCACCCCTGGACATATTAAAATGATGGACGACACACAGAATATAGAGCATGGAAAACGGACTGCAATACTCGTAGGGGCATGGGGAGCGAATTTCCCAATGTTAAGCCTATGGGACACAAATACCACGGGTGAGATAATGGTTTATCCCGCACCGCTAAAGAATTACCATGATGACCGTCTGGGAGATCCCTATAAGAAATTGTTATTCTTAATATAAGTTGGAAATGTGCATCTTCCTATCTAGTTGAAAGATAAACCAGGAATATATTGATTAAGGAATCTAAGTGGTGCATACTATGAGAAACAATATCACATGGTGTATTCTGTCCTGTTTCATATTGTATTGTCCTGTATTGTGAATTATGTGTACTGTCTTGTAGTTTTTCTGTTGTTTTTCTCTCCATGTCAGCTTTTGTTCCTATATGCTGTGGCACAGTTTATTATAGAGTAATAATGGATAATCTGCAAAGAAGTAGTAGACCTCAGTATTCACAGTCAAAAGACCTGTGAGAATATATGAAATATATGAGTTTAAAGTTGCTACTAAGCGGTAATACAAAGCTGCACATGTTTGTTGTCTTGTTGGAACGGTTCATGGAAGAACGTCCTGGAAAAGGATGAATGTACTTACTCCCACTTTACTGAATAAAAAAAAAAAGAAAAAATGATCAAGGCGTTGTTTAAATTTCGTGTGTACAGTTGACAGAATTCCTGTCAGTGTTAACCTGTATACCGCCCATGATGGTCCTTACCTGTCATCACAGCCAATATGAATACGTATCCTGTGGTCAGGATGTGGGAAGAATACACGTCCATTGCCCATTACGAGGTTTAAGGGCATCCTGCCATACCGTTATCTTTCCGAGATTTAGGCCCGGTAAACACGGCCCTATAGATATCTTAAACGAAAGATTATGAGAGAAGCAACGATACCAGAGGCCTCAGGCGGGAAGATACAGGAACGATGTTCGAGAGCAGGTGTCGCTATAGTAGTTGATGGGTGGACCCCGTTAGTTGTAAAACCCATTTAAATAGATTATATGATCTATTCGGAGAACTAGCTGCCCCCCCTCTCTCACACACAAAGAAGATAAAAGACGAACAAACCAAACAGCCTGACCTCTACCTTGATTACCACCATTTGGAAATTCCCTATCGCTTTTAAACAATGTTGCAAAAGGTAACAGTTGTAGTAAGCCTAATGCTAGGTTATGGGATATTGCCGAAACATCAGTCACTCAGGAGTTGTGGATGGTATTTCTATACATGAATTAAATGTTCCCTATAACACTCCGTGTTGTCCTCGGTAAAATCTCAACTTTACGTCAACTGACCAAGTTGAATCTCCTAAAATTTTGCTGTTAAATCTATCGGGGATCTATAGCATGTTAAGAATATCACTGTCCATGGTAGGGTAAACTGAGACTGATATATATGATTTCTTGAGAATAAGTTTGGGAAGGCTCTAACTTCGCATAAACAGGTT
The DNA here is from genome assembly GCA_950022655.1 of Alentia gelatinosa. Classification (NCBI taxonomy): domain Eukaryota; kingdom Metazoa; phylum Annelida; class Polychaeta; order Phyllodocida; family Polynoidae; genus Alentia; species Alentia gelatinosa. The sequence continues at coordinate 27,123,754 of OX465580.1, read as the reverse complement.
GGAAGCAGGACATTTTACACAGCAACTCGTGAATTGTTAGGAAACAAACACAACATCCATTTTTGTTGAATAGTCTCGGTGATTTAAATCCCCATCGCACAGTCATAATATTTTCACTTCTGCTACGGCTTCCTCCTTCAGGAAAGACCTATTTCAATAAGATAAAAACTTCTACTGATCCCGGTGATAGGAATTTAGCCTTAATGGCATAGATATGAAGATATGAACCCACCATCCTCTCACTGATCTTTATCTCAGTTTCTGATAAAAGCGTTAGCCATTGTCAACGTATTCTCAATGTAACCTGCTTGTTTGTACTCTTATTAATGTGCACAGGCAGTGATTTGTCTTTTTGTGGTCTGGAGTTTGGTTAGAGTTTTTAATTGATGGAAGAGGCGGAAGGTCTGTGGAGTGTCGGGGGCTGGTGACGGATGCCATTGGCTCTAAAGTCGTCGCCCTCCTCAGTTAATGCTATAATCTGTCTCAATATGCCACCACCTTTTTGCCCAAGGACTGCAAATGTGGAGCTTCATGGGGATCTATTATCGATAAAGAATTATCTATTTCAACAACAGAGATAAGACCAAACCTTTTTTTTTCGACCCTTTCATATTTCAGTTATATATATAGTGATATCCCAACATCCTACTTCTTCCAGTACACAGATAGACGTTCCATTATGATAATTTTGGGTTATTTGGGGGTTTGCATAACACGCAGATAGGGTGCGTGAGGAGCCTTAAATATTTCGCAGACAATAATATATCTGCTTTTTGTAATAGTGGTGAGAGCTAAACGAAAACCATACAGATATATCTACCGTTAGAATCAAGTGTGCCATCGACTGCATTTATCTTAGAAGCTTAGCTGTATCGGATGGAAGGGTGCGAAGGCTTCCACTTTGGATTCAGAGTTTGACTATATGTGTAGAATCTTTACAACCTACCTAGTCATGTGGTTGGTCCAAGTGGGGATAGATGGATTTATATGTAAAGTGGATAGATGGATAAACCGTAGGTGTGTCAGGGGATAGATTGCTGTCTTTATATCCTGGTGTGTATGTCAATATCTATATCCATTCATGTCTATATGTATGTTTTTTTTCTTTATGGTGCACGTTACATGCAAATATTGCCATACATGCATGTGTGTGTAATAGATGTAGTGGATCTGGTATTTTATTGGGCTTGTAGTACCGGCGGTCGCTGTCATATAACTTAGTGGTAGTTGTATATATTTACTGCCCGTTGCAGGGTACGCAGCCGGCCCGGTCATCCTGGATTTGTCTAGCCACAGCCCGTCCTCGTAGGATCAGTGACTGGGGCCCAGTAACCGTGATTTAATAGACTCAGTCGAGGCCAGTCTGAACACGGCACTGATGAAGGCCCCGTAGAACCTCGGTCGTCCCCGAGATAGGACTGTGCTTAAATATAATCCTTATGTCATAAGGTGGGCGACACTAGTGGAACATGAATTAGGGCCCGGGCAGATGATGAATCATAAACCTGATATACGTATAGAGTCAAATGTCGATTGCTGCTTTGCCCTACGGTTTAGTTATCGTGTATACCTATAGGTAGTTATGGTGTCATGGTAAGTAGTCCAAGGAATAAACCGAGTCGTGAATGTATTCATAGCACGCAAATAATGGAGCATAACCATCAGATCCTGATTGAAGGAATAGAGCAAGGCTATTTGCCATAATGTAGGTGTGGCCATGATAAACTAACTCATTGTACATATTGTGAAATTTGTCTGTAACACCCTTGACACTATCCATGAACACATGATTAACTCGCACATGCGCCCGAGCAGCTTTGGTTGATAATATGGGGCAGAAAGTGGCGGGTTCAGAATATTATCCTACCCCTAATATAAAATCCCATAGGCTTAACATTGACTTTCCGTATGCGCCCGTATGTCGCATACGGATAAAAAATCGCTCCTAGGAGCGTACAAAAAATGGACCAATCAGAGATCAGCAGTTGAAAGTAGTTCCAAGTGCCTTCAGAGCAGTAAGGAGAGCTATATGGAGGACTTCAGAAAGTTTTTAACGTGTTTTTTGTTATCATCCTCACATAAAAATATTGTTCACAGGGGGTAGGATAAAATCAAAACCTTATTCGTTTTAATCTGGGCTCCTGTATGCGACTCCTGGAGTTTTGGCTCCAGATATCACTACGCCAAACTCCAGTCGTCGCATACGAGAGCCCAGATTAAAACTCATCCAGTTTTACGATAGTCCTTGTAGAGAGGACTAGAAGTTTAGGGACTCGGACCAGAGGCTGTGGGCATGGGTCAGTTCTCATATTGGGTTCTCGGGCGGAGCGCGTCCGGCCGGCACCACACCGTTATCACTGCTGGACAGAGCCCAGGGTATCCCTGCCCCATAACTTCACCCCGGCCTCTCCATTATCCCAGGCTATGATTAGAGCTTATTCTTTATGGTGGGAGCAGGAGGAGGGTTCACAAGGCATGGGCATATCTGTTAGGCAGCGGGAAGTTACTTTTCCACAAGGTATGTTCCATAGACAGGATATGTGTCACAATCTTTTCTAATCGGCAATAACTATTAACATGGCACAGTGATAGTCACAGGGATGCAAGTTTTCCGTGAACTGACGGAATTCCGACATTTCGTATACAATACATATCAAAATATATATCGATTCATAGTCATTGTGTTCAAAATAATGTCATAAATGATTCTTTTTCTAAGAGCTTTTACATTTCTGATTTTCCGCAGTCACGATTTTCCTCATTGCCTTGTATCACTCTCTAGTCAATGCAGCCTTTTTAAAACACACAAAGGTCTGCGATATTCTGCCCAGAACTGATCCTCCGTGTCCAAAACATTTCTATTTATTGTAATAACATCGTTTTTGCCAATAATACAGCGGGTCATTTTTCTCATTTCGCTAGTGATATTCATCTTTAAGAAATCAATGTCACACACATGTTATACTAGTTAAAAGTAGCGATATATTAATTGGAGTCTTATCAATTCATATTCGATATCTCTCACACTTACTGGTAAGTTTTACAGATTTAATTCGTAATGAATGAATTTAGTTTGTCACTTCATACCACGTGACTTGCTGTTATACACAACCGTAAATGATAAAATGGCGCTTTTGATGATATTCAGGTATGTAATAATAGGGGGATGGTGAGGGTGCCTGAATGTAATCTGTTCCTTGTTCATTTGGTGTTTTTAGACGAACCTGGGGCCTATATTCCTTTATTGCTGTATTTTACACCAAGTTTCTGTCCGATAAGGCATTAGCTTTCTGATATACTCTGCCACATAAGGTATAGCTGTAATGGTTAACCGTATATCAAGCTGGCTTCTTTCTGGCAACATTTCCCTGCAGAAAATCCTGATGTCCTCAACATTATGATAGTGTATTGCTCTTTAGTGTGACAAATAACCTCTCGAGTAGATTAGAATACGGAGAACAAAAATAGCACAACACGAGAACTACCTCGATATTATTAAATGACATCATATCCATATCTCAATGTCGTGATATGCAAGTTGTTCAATTCCCACTTGCGTATAACTGATGAAGACGGAGAGGTAGTCATACATTTAAACGGTGTTATTGTAAAACGGTCCCTAGAGAAATATGTAATGGGTCGCGAAGTGATCATCAATCACTGTAGCAGTCAGTGTTGTTATCAGGCCGGTGTGGTGACACGACAATATACCGTGTGCCGTTCTGAAACTCCAGGCGCATATGACTTGTATGCACCGAGTCGTTGTGTTCCGTTTACCCGCGAACCGGGGAGGTGGTCTTTCTCCCGAGGTGGCGCTGTGAAGGTGCTGAAGGTTGTCAGTAGTTTTCATCGTATGAAAAGCTCTATTTTATTCAGCAGCCAAACTGGTTTATAGCTGGAAGTACCAAGGTTTATATATAAAAGTATCAAGTCTCTAGATATGTGCTGCATTTTCCTATTACAACAACTTTGCAATGTGTGGCTGAAGGTGCCTTGGAATGTAAAACAATTACTATCTGAAAGAGACAAAGAAAGAGGTGTTTAATTGCTACTTTCAATAAAGTGTGGTATGCCATATTCTTCATTGCATCATCTTTTATGTCATTATTTCATTAAAGGTTTATGTAAAGAGACCCCTTTTTATACCAGTCACTGCAGTGCTTGCTGCAGTGATAGTCAATGTAGTTAAGAGAAGAATTTCTAATGCGCCCTACGGGTGATACCCATGTCCTCTCGCCCTAGTTGTTCGAATGCATGTACTTCTTTTTAATTCCTCAGATCACGATTATATCTAAAATTGATTAAGCATTATTTTATCACCTCCATTGATATTAGGCAGATACCCTACCTAGTGCAAGTACATGTAGTATTCCAATATCACCATAATGGGAAAAGCTTATTGTATAGCTACTCCCTAATACGATGTTTGATAAACGATAACATTGACCCAATACAATCAGCTTTCCATTTCTGAGATGTATATATATCTGCATACAGATTTTGTCTCTATCATTGATTTAGAATATGCGTTCTTAATAGTAATAACTTCATGCTTTCCTAATGAAAAAAAACCTGTGACAGATTCCGTCCAACTAATATTTAGCCATGTGTGTACGATGATAGTCTGTCTGTCACTGAAGTCAGGCGGTGGTGTTATCAATGAGGCTTTATTGTATTAAAGGACCAGCTTGACTGCTGAGCCATTCACAGATACCTCCGCTACGAGCAGCTCCGAGACATCCCCAGTCGACAGGAGCGATTCCCTGAACAGATTTTATGTCAACGGCACATTGAAGTGTGACCCGAGTCATTTCTTTTTGACTACCAACTGAAAATTCTCAAAGGGAAAACTTTCCAACTTCCATCTCCAAGAAATATGCAAATATTATGGTAATAACCGAATGGAAATACGGGGGTTGGGGGTTGGGGGCTGTGCTCGGATCTTTCTTTATAAGAATAGAGCCTGTGTATCCAAGCTTTATAAATAGCATTGTTCCCCTGAGGAACTGCCTGCGACACGTTAAATAGATTACCTCAGCACACTGTTACACCAGCTACCCTTCCTATCAGACACTGACCTGTTCGCTGGAGGCTGTGAATCCTATGTAAATTTACGCAGTGGACAGATTCCCGATTCATTACCGTTGGAGCACAAGATTTATGGCATCAGCCTCGCTGATAACAAGCTATGAGATTTATTGGTGCTTCAGTAGCTGCCGATAACAGAGGCATATTGTCCTGTTGTACAAGTGTATTTAAGGCTTGGATGGCGGGGTCTTAAAACTGCACCAATACAAACTCAGTAGATGGCGTTGTAAGGATTTCCGTGCCTCCGTCCGGAGCCGACACTACCGCTCTCCCCCCGCAGTTATCATTGCCAATGTACCAAAGCTTGAAGGTAATGAGGCACTCTCTAATAACGAACATGAAACTCAAGCTCATTATTCTGCTGAGATGTTCTAGGTTATTTCTTCCTCCTGCCCCTTTGCACCTGTCTTATGCTATGGTCACTAGGGTGTGGATAGAGTAGCGGTGTATGTGCTTAGACCCACTATGCGATGCATCATCGCTAATACAACTTGTCTCACCAGCTGATGCATCACAATGGCCATATTGCAACATATTGCACCGTTTGAAGCTACCCACTGCTAGAGCAAGTACGTAGACATTATTGAAATTATCTCTTGCGCTGATGAAAGACTTTAAGCATGTCTGTTCTATTCAGGGGGTCAGTGACATGCAGGGGATGATAACTGTTAAGAGGTGTTTCTTTGTGTAGTGGCGACGATTCCCTGTCGCAAATTTACCATGAGGTTATCTCGAGTAGGTATTCTATACAGTTCAGGCCTTATGCATCAATGGCGGTAACGGAACCCTGTCTAATGCCAGATGGATCGTAGGTATGTTTCTGGAGATTATTCTCCCACACCTGGTATCATTTCTCCATTCAGTTAACATCGGAAAAAACTTCCCATTGTGTAGTGAGAACATTTAAAAAAGGGAATCCTTCACTATGATATAAAGTCATATTGCCTAATGAACACAGATTTCACTTCTGATTGTTAAAATTGAAGCCGCTATTGTTAACAATGGCACAGGAAGAAACGCATGGTAAACTATACGGTTCAATACAGAGGTAGATGATTAGAAATTTATTTTGTGAATTATTTACTTTCATTCATTGTCAACTTTCTCTTTTTCAATTATTTTCTACTTATATTCATTGTCTACATTACGCGCTAAGTATGTAAAAGCATTAATTGTCACCTGACACCCGATTTCCCTGTCACATCGCGTATTGATACATGGCTACATTCTGGTCCTAGCAAATAGCATTTCATTAGTGATAAAAATGATGTCATGTAACATGCCATTGTCAGTCAAGAATTTATTGTCATTCAAAGGATAGAATTACTAGTACACTTAAGCTTCATATGCTTTCGTGGTCATTATATATTTATGATTATAACTTTAAATTGACATATTTTTAAATATACGTTATAAAGTATATTCCTGCGGCAATGTAACATTTTCATATACTGCTTACACCAAGACGCTATATTCAAATGGGGCCTGGGACAAACTATCATTTCATATACTACTTGTTCAAAAATATTCAGTTCATTTGTGAAGGACCACTACGAATTCGAAGGGTTGGGCTTTATGCATTATAAGGAATTTATTTCGATGATTATTGTAATGTTTACACTGGGTGAGGGTCGGTGTCCACATATTGGCATAACGATAAACTACCGAACCAGTCACCTGTCATAGGAAACCTCCCTCTCATTAAGCGCTCAGTCAAATGGTCGCTGCTACATGGTACACCCCTCTCATAAGATCTCACACTCTCTAAGTGGTATTCTGTACAAAGTTCTCACTACACTCTATGGGAGAAGAATTATTAACGAACCAGGCTTAGAGCCTTGAGAATCCACTGGCCTGCCTTCCGTACCAAACAAGTACATCAGATTTCAGTAATGATGCCACTTAGCGGAAATACTGTGTACTTGGCACCCTAGTGGCTTAATTTGGACTGGAATACAGAATACCACTTAGAGAGTGTGAGATCTTATGAGGGGTGCACCATGTGTATAGTATGATGATGATATAAGCGATTATCCTGATTCTGCTGGGGTCATACCCAATCTTAATCTTTTTCACTTCAGCAACTTAAAACAAAGAAACCTAGCCACTGACCTAGAACAACCTAGTTAGTAAATTCACACAGATATTCAGTTATAATGAGAGAAGTGAAAAGAAATGTAGCATAAAATTACAGTGAGATTGAAGTAGTCGTGCTGTCAAGAAACCCTAAACATAGTTAATGTAGTCTATCGATTCAACAAACAGATATATTTGTAAAGATGTGTCCATGCGTTGGAACAATAAGGTCAATACAGGTCAAAGCAGCGATTCATCTTTATGAATGGAATGCGGTTTTGTATGGATATTGATTTATATCAGTGCAAAAGGCTCATTGTATTAAGCATGATTCGAATAAAAATGTATTTAATTTTCGCAAGTGTTTAGTAAAGTACAAGCATAACAAAGATGAACTCTCTGATCTAAGTCCATTTATTTCAAGTCAGCCTTGTAAAATAGAAGCATCCTGCGCCGGGTTGTCGCTCTGCAATGTGATGAGTTTCTCACTCAGTAGTTAGGTAGTGGGAAGTGTCACCGCCAGGGGTCACCCGGCCGCCGTGAGCAGCTCGGCAGACTAGTTTGGCCTTGATGCCCGGATGGTCGTTTAGGCGCAGAATGGCGCCATTTGTATGTGACATGCGTTCGCCGCGATCCGCACCAAACGCCCGGTGTTATGGGGTGCCGTGTGCGGACAAACTGATGAACACCTCCACCCGATTGGTATGCCAGACAAATCTTTATCTCCTCGACAAAATCAGGCCACATTGAACCAACGTACGAAGGCGTATTCTAGGCACTTATATCACAGCGTGTCCGAATCCCGGCTCATTCGGCATGGAACATGAGTTGATGTGGCACGCTTAGTTAGAGATATCACCGCACGAGGTGTAATAGCATAGACTTATGCTCTTTGGTAGATTACTCTATAGCAATTGAAATGCAGAAATAAAGCTGAAATCTAGTCTGTTTAAATGATATTTTAATCGTACATTTTTTTACATGTAGGATAAAGAAATCTTGTTTTTCTATTGAATATGCCTACAATAAGATTATATTAACACTGAGAGTCGGATAAATACACCCTCCTATGGCAAGCCGATATCATGTGTTCTTCCTACCAAATTTATTGGCTGTTAAAAAGGTGTGGCCTAAAATGGAGTCTGGATAGAGATTGCTAGGTGGGGGGACATATTTCCTGGTAAAGGCTCCAAGTTTGGAGGCTTGTAAGTACGGTAACTCGTACTCAATAGGCAATAACCAGATAAATATTTGCAGGCTCAGATTAAATCAGAAGTATATTCGTATTTGGTCTGAGTCCCCGTTTACGATCTCGTTTGGAGCACTTCGAAATACTCACAAGGCTATCGCCTCGTTCATATTACTGCACGCTCAAAACTTGATGGCGGAGGGGAACACAGACCAAACACTCATCAATTTCTTCCATAGTCTCAATCATGATGGCCTGAGATAAAAACTCTCTTAACTGAGTTTTGGAAAAAAGTCTTATAACTTTTAGTCAGTAAGCCAACACCTCTTCTGACTGTGATTTTGCATCCTGCCCAGGATACTGGATTGGTTCGCGTAGGCAGTTTCCAGTGAAAAGAATTTATCAAAATAATGATGGTTTCATTTGATTATTGTCCATCCCTCGTGGCTAACCCGCTAAGCTAACAGATAATATTGTCTGAATTAAATGGGAATATCATGTGTTTAATCATTCTAATCACTTGCCGAGGTACACTTACTAGGAGACTTAATGAGTTGGTCTTGCTAAATGAGAGAGTTGACATTGCCGGGGGTTGGTACTCATGCTAATTCCACCTGCACGGTGAGCTAACAGATAATCACCAAATCGTTTACCGCCGGCAAATGACACCCCATCTGGCTGATCTAGGCAAGGCGGGATTAAAGCCCGAGAGAGCGACGCCCGTCCCCGACACCAGCGTCTAACGACCGGAAGTGACGCGCGATTAGCGTCACTCCCAACACCCGGGCCCCGGCGAACACTCTCCGAGCATGGCGCGTTGGTGACACTGCTTGAGCCGGCAGACGCCATACCCAGAGGGCAAGCATTACTGACCGTGCAGACCTCATCTCTACTCCCAGCTTTTTTTTGCGGTCTTCGTTGGCTGACACTTACGCCCTAGCGTTACCGTTGGGAAATCGAAATTGCGAGGTACGAGTTATCTCAATGGGCAAATTTAAGCTATTTTTTTTTGCTGGGACCGCGTGAGGGTCGATCGTGAGGGACGCGCTAAGGCGTCGTGCCTGGAGGAGATCGTCGTCGCAATGTGTGGTAGCAGACGACAATTTGCGAATCTTTGTGAGGCCTGATGGAGGCACATGTGTGGTGTGTTTGGTCAGTCCTGGTCAAACAGGGAGCAGACGACACACAGACCTCGTCATAGTGCCTCCTCCTTTCCCTCAGAAACATCCAATGTGCTTACCCTACATCCCCACCCACGTAATGCATACCCAAGTAATGTCGGTTTGGTAGACGGGCTAGTTGTACAGCGCCCTGCATTGTCAATATACCCCACATCTACAACTGTGCAGGGCCGTATAAACCAATTACCTACATAATGGACATGAAAATTGGAGTAGGGATCATTGTTGAAGATAATTAGGTGCTTCATTATTATCTGTATTGATGGTAACGACGCGGCATTTATGGATGGATTTGCATTGGTCAACTTTCAGCATTGATATCAGGAACAGACTATAGTTCTACCGAACTATTAATCTAGTCGCGTGCCGGTTATAGGCGGCCGTTTCTCGGTGGTTGCTCATGAATATACACACGTCCGGGCCCGACAACAATGGCGGGAACCGTCTGATGTTCCTTCTCACTTGCTGTTCACCTTTTGGTCGGCTGTGCAGTGGGAACCACTTTATATGAATGTCGTTTTGCCTGTCTGACTGTGGAAACCGCCATTTACAGCCATTACGTCGCCGTAAGCAGAGGGTCGGCGTTGCGGTTAGCCGCACATGTCGTACATTCCCAGAAGCCATTCTTCAAGCGTGGCTTTTAAAGTGGCTTCATTCCAGGCAGCGGTGGTTACTAAGCCTGATAGCGGATGCGTTAGGTCTCTGTTAACAGACAATGCTCTGGAGGAGTGGGGTGAAGAAGGGAGTGGTTGGCGTCTCTCCCTCCAGGCGCACGTACCGCCCCGCCTCAGCCCCTGCCGACCCGGTCTTTAGGCTCTGGAGGAGCGTGCAAGGCCGAGTACTGGATAGGGAGAAGCTACGGGGGTCAGGGGTAGAATGTTGGACAGCATGCCAAATGGCTTATATCCATGCCCGACAGGGGGCGCCATTGTTGGGCGAGGATTGGGTGGTCAATGTCTGCCTAAAGCACCCACCTCCTGCTCAAGATTCCTGGCCTTTGCTGTGGTTCCAGCATAGCAATAGCTTGATAAAACCGACGACCAAACAGCCCGGCCGTCCTTTGTGAGGGAGTACTACAGAATTGCCAAGTTCACGTATCTGAGGGTCGCCATACTGCTACAGTATATCTACGACGTCGCATCACAAGTTCTCTTTCTATAGAGTGACTTGTGTCAGTGCCAAGAGAAGACACAATGCCGAGACAGCGTGTATCGCATAAAGCTTCTCCTTTCAGAAAGTTTTCTCCACAGAACCTGCCCTTCCCACCGAGGCCCTAAAAGAAGGAAAACAAGCAAAATGATATAAAAGTTTTCAACATTTACATCACAATAAGCGGCCGACGCATGCCACATCTTATTTCTACCACGATAAAGTCATCAGCCAAAACGGTTAGATTGTTTTCTGGAACTTCACTATGGGAATTCATATTCGTGAAGCTAATATCGAGTCGGTGGAGGGGAGAAGGGCAGGGGGCACCCTGGACCCCTGGGTTGGGCTTCGTGGGTTCGTCCTGGGCATTAATACCGAGCTTATCGCGCCATTCAAAAGCGGCCACCGAGGATGGGTCCAATTAAGCCATTAGTTCTACCTAGTGCCGATATCGGAATTCAAATTATCTCGTCGCAATTCCAATTTCCCAGCGGAGGCGTGGCAGTGGGGGGTGAGAGGGACGGGCGGTGTACGGGTCTGATTCCAGACCAAACTCCTACCAGCTCAAGACAGGAGGAGCCCAACACAAAGAGGTGCTCGACATCTAGTTTAACTCACCTAATATTGACCTCAGTATGGTCTTTATACTACAACCAGAATAACTCCCACTGTAAGTCTCCGACGGTGGCTATAGTCAATGCTCACTTGATGAATCATAGAATCCAGCCCCTCTGTACCAAAGCCAGAATATCCCATTATCAGAGTCCTACTGGGAACGCTTTACGAGCTGCAAACTCATACCCCATAAAACATACGAGATTCAGTTTCGATCGTTCAGACAAAACATGCGGTAAATCAGCTTATTTAGTTTTATCAGGAATTTATTATAAATAGTATCATATACACAAGAAGGGCTGTTTTATATGTACGATAAGAATATATTATCGGAATCACTTTCCTGTCCAGAGAGAGAATACGAAAGACCTGGCCAGTAGGAAACATGGAATGAGAGAATTCTGAAGATACTATTTCACTTGTGGTCACAACATTAACTGCCTCCTCTACCAGAATACTGTTTGAGGCGTATTATGTTTTTAACTCTGGTTTGAATAGTTCATATAATATGGGGCTATTTGTGATTTATGAACGGGTTATGGATATACACCCGTTAACAGGGACATCACTTGGGACATACATTAATTTCCCCTGGTTCTCTTTGTGGCAATACCAAGTGGGAGTAAGTGCCATTATGAGAATGATTCAATTCATGGCCGTTCTACGCCTCCCTCTATCCCGGATAACGTTAACAGGCTGTAGACATAAAGCTTGCGGATAATAGATTCCCGTCTGTGGGGCAGGTATCCACGCTATCCTACACAGCCCGCCCCTGGGTCAGCGAACTTATTTCGGCATACATCAGTGCCCTCCCCCTCCTCTCTCACGTGTCGCCCTCTAGTGGTTGCCTCAGAAAAGCGCCCACCGTTTCGCGTATGCGTTACGACTTGACGGATGAGGGGCCGTCCCGGCGGCGCAAATTCATGATGTGCCTTTAGGATTTCAGTGTGGCAAAGGGTAGGAAAAGGGAGGGACCGTTATATATGATGGTGGCGATTAGAGTGTATATGTGATGGGGAAAGCCAGAGAAACGTGTAAGCTGGGAGAGACTGAAGGGAAGTGTAAGTAGGAAACCCATGATGTTGGTGGATATAAGGAGGTATGTATTTTGGTGGACACTCGGGGATGTGTATACTATTTAGGAACAAAGGAGTAGTTTGGAAGAGACCAAGGGAACATTTAGATTGGAAGAGTCTGGAAGGTATGCTTTTTGAGGGTGGGACATGCTCAGACACACTGCCTAGGTTAGGTCAAAGAGACTCTCAGCCTGCTGCAAACACTGACCCTTCACTATATGCTTGCCACCTCTGTGACATTGGAAAGGTGCAAAGGACCAGTGTTTCAGAAGGGTCCCCAGCTCACCATGACCAATCACTTCAGTCCAATATACCTCATTCAGCCACTGGTGAAAGACAGGTGTAGAACTAGCTTGTTGGCTGGTTGCCAAGTTGGTTCCGGCAAATGACCAACAGGCTGAATAAAACCCTAACCGTTCAATTTTATTAGATAATTCCACGCTCATTCATCAATAATGAACATACCACTTATCTCTAGTTAGTCAGAAGGGTATGGTCCCAAGGTATTTTCATGATACTCAAGATTAAGGGTGTGTATATTGGCAGAGAACTGGGCCATGCATTTTCACAGAGATCAGGAGGTATCATATTTTCTCATGCCAGGGATGCCAAAGACTTTTATGTTAGTCGACACGAAGGGGCTGTGTCTTGTTGTTTTGTATTGCCCTTGCTGACTGTTGTAAGGAAGAGCGTGCATACTCCTTGATACCATAGGTGAATTAATTGGCGGACAGGGTGGGCATATTGTGGTGAACACCAAGAGGAGTGTATATTGGGTGGGACCTTGTTGGCAGAGACTATTTGGTTATGCTCAAATGGATTGGTTAGGTTTTGTAAATAGGTCTATAATGTAGTGGGTCAAATAAGTTGATACCTTGGATGGCAGATGATTGGCTGTGTACTGCTGAAAATACAACTTGGTAGTCCATATAAACCTATTGGTGCCTATCATGATGTAGATATGTTCGTTATATAGCCCGGCAATGCACGTTTCTAAGCTCATGATATGTTACAAGCCCCACTAACTCCTATGGTCGCCATCTATCTAGAATATTAAAACCAACAGTAAAAAAGTATATTTCCGACATTACTCTCCATGTTAGAATTCAGAAGGAGGTTAGAGCCAGAGTAGTCTCATAATAAAGCTATGCATGGACGCTGTCGTAAATGCCACCACTTCTTTCTAGAAAGCCCCCTACAGAACATCGTTAAAGCGCCTTACCTGTTCACACCGCTCACGGCGCCACCTGCATACTCGCAGTGAGGTGCCTCTTGACAGAGTGGTGTCGGGGTCAAAGGTCACGCAAACTTGTCGCTGACACCTGGTTGGTATTGGGTGCAAAGAAAACACACCATATACAGACGGCAGCGTTTATGTATTAACTACCCTCGGTATATAAGGTGTTTCAAAGATTTTACCGCTTCAAGAGCATTTTACTGTTTTCTTTTATTATATCATCAGGAAGAGGTGAATGAATCAATACGACTTTGCTAGATATCTGCTTGCATGGGTCACATGTTCGCGAGTAGGGTGAAGAGTCCCTTCAGGATGGGCTTTAAACCGATCTAGGAGAGGCACGTTGTTAGTTCCATATGGCGCCATGAGTGGCCACATCCACGTATCTACCTCTTCTTATCCAACTTGGGGACTTCCTGTATGAAACACCGGCTTTCTGGATAAGCCTCCTCAACATGGATCGTAAGCGACTACTCAAAAGCCGGCTATCCTAATTTCATTGTAGTCGTTTTCCTACGTATAGCTAACAGGGATTTAGGAGCAGCTCAACAGGGCCTGCTCGGTCGTCATAAGCTGTCTGAGCAGCTCCGTGTATGTAGCTTACTGTCGAATCTCTCACGAGGGTGCCGTGCTTTTGCCGGCTTCTGTGGAATGCATTAAAGCTGCATGGTGCTACAATTTATCAGCGGAAGAGGGGGGTTCCCTATCGGCTATAAATCAGAAGTGATCTAAGTGGTCGCCAGCACCCTGGACTCCCATATATTTAACTGGGTGCGCCTCGCCCTCTAAAGCACCAATCCCGGGACGGTGACCAAGCGACGTCTTCATTGGCTGCAGCACCTTGTTCTGAGACCAGTCATAAGACACCAGCACTCTAACATCGGTATCTCAAGACTAATATCCGAAGGCCTGTTTCATAAGAGTAACGTCCCAATACATCCTAAACATATAATCCTACTGCAAAAAGGCCATCGTCCTCACACTTTGAGACCAACATCCCACTGCCAGCAACCCGAGGACAACATTCCAGATTCCGTAACAGAAATCATACTTCAAAGTTGCAAACCAATGAACCGCGCTAAGCCATACCATGTGATCTATGCCCATCCCGATTTAATACACACTGCTCTAGATTATTCTCAGTAAAAATATGCCTCGACGTAACAATGCACAGAAGAGGTATAGGGAAATCTCTTAAGTCCCTGGTCCCCAATCTTTACCGTCCATGAACTACGTGTGGGAGGGGATTGGATCATATCAATCATCGCACCAACTCCCTGATAGATCTCACTCAGGTTCCGCCTATTGCCTTAGCCTTAAAAACAAAAACCACATCAACGGCTCGTCCGTCTTTGTCTCTACTTCTATCTCACAAAACTACCACACCTACATATCATCATTCACATCCCTTCTACCTTCTCTTCAACCTTCCTTCATCAAGTTCAGTCGTAAGGCTTGTAGAAGTGGGATTGATTTGATTTAGTTTGGTCAAACCCAACTGTCGGGACGTCATGATGTAATGAGATGTGATTTTCCTGATATGATGCTTGTACGCTGACTGCCGGACTTTTCCCTTTTTCCCATGACTGTATGTTTCTCCTGTCTCCTGTGTTGCTGTTATTCTGTTGTTTTTTACTGAGACACTGTCTGTTATGACGTATACTTCTCTCACGGGTTGGCCCTGTGATTAAAACCAGCTCATAATTAGGGCTGACACTATGTGGCCACCTTTATTGGCAAAATGTGTATATCTGAACCTGGACAAATTTATGTAACAACTTACTGGTCAAAAAAGGAAATTCTTTAAAAAAAAAAGAAAAAAGGTACACTACATGTATGCCCATAGGAAAATTTGTGTATATTGTTTAATGAGTCGCCTCATACCCTTATAATCAAACTTTATTTTTAGGACAGCCACCACACTTCTCCATACACTCTTTATAGATTTACCCTGTCATAAAGTAGAGACCTACACTCAAAGAATCCCTGCCCATCCAGACCATAATATATCCGTAGACTCTAAAGGCACCCGGGACGTACCCTGACAATCGCACCACCCCATAGTCTAACTGGAACTGCTGGGCGGGCGACTGGGTAGAGAGTCGGTAGCTGGTGCTATTGATTATTCCCTGGGTGGGACGCGTGATGGGGCGGATAAACATGTACACAGAGGACGACCAGAGGACGATCCTCCCACATCGTCCGTTACACGCGCCACACAGAGCTGAAACGTCTGACGTTCAACTTCAGTCTGATACCTCAACCTGTCGCCGGTTAGGATCACGCCAGGCACTTGCCTTTTAGAACAGGTGTCTAACGAGCTTTGTCGAAATGGACGTCTGGATTGTGTCTATTTTCTGTCATTTTATGGTCTAATCTTCACTGTCCTTGATGGTAACTATGAAGGTCTTTTGAGGTTTAGAGACAATACTGCCACTTCTTGTTACTAGTATTTGGTGGTAGTCTGGGTATCCTTGGTAGGGATATATTCATCTGGAATCCATACACTGTGATGCTGTTATTAATTTTCTAAGCAAAGACTATTTTCTTTATGCTTTTTTTCAGAAAGCTATCTTACCTTTAAACATATGATATATCCCTTCTTTTCTTCAATCATGGCCCGAATCACATACCATGATTATGATAATGACAGATGAAAGCAAAGCAAATTGATACAGTTATTAATATGTAATGTATTTGGTAGTTACAGGTTATAAAACAGATTCCTAGGAAATCTATGAATACGGACGAGCAAATCAGGCGGCAAGTTGGGTAATAACGTGGTTTATCAGTTGCATGAGGTCTATTGAAATAGGTAAAATGGATCTCTGTGAGAATAAGAATTCATACATTTCTCGTATAGTTTCTATTGTTTAGTGTACATTCCTTTGGTACATGATAAGTTCGGTCCATTCCCTCAGTTCCTTCACTGCAACAGGCCAGGAGTTGAAAGGGATCATGTCGTGATTGCGTAGCCTGGCGCCGAGGAATGTGAGGCTTATAGGCTGCATGTTGCAGGTAGCGGGGAAGCACTGACCATCCTCGAGTGGTTCAGGGTGGAGAGGGGGCAGCAGACGTCTGGCACCTGTCCGAGATTTCCAGACGTGGAATCCGTCATAATTGACCACCCGACCAGTAGCCCCTGAAGCTAATCTGAAACCACCAGGCCACAAGTGCTCAGACAGCTTCTGCTAATCTCAAACCAAATAGAAAACATGGTCTGTCACATGTGTGTGAGTGTCGTGACGACGTCCATCTATAAAGTTTCTTGATTGAGCAAATTGGATAGTATGCAACTTTGGACTACATCTTCAATAATACACAGTAGAACGTGCACATAAAACAAAACCCGATAATTTGCTATGAGAAGCATTAACCTACAGTTTGCAGAATTAGAGATTGTGTTACCATCTGTTGCTGCCATTCATCACTATGTAAACTCTATATTATGGACCACTCAGGTGTAGACTGTATGTATGTACAGAGAGGATGTCAGAGATACACAAATGTTATCAGACAGTCGAAATGATGGTATGCCAATTTATTTTAATATACATTTTTTTTACTAGATGGGCATCAACGGCATGTTCCCTTGGCGCAAAAAAACCACTAACACTGTTCTGCCATTGGAAATCGTAAGGTCTCTGCTGGTGCCGGGCCAAGCGTCACGCCCCCTATTATAATAGATGACAGCATGTCTAATACCAACGACATAGCGGCCCTGATTTGTTCCCCGGTTCCGGTGTCGTGATGTCATAACTCCCGTCACCATACATAACACCCTGGCCAGACAATATAGTCTCTCTCTCTAGGGGAATAGCTTTTTTTCTTTTGTCTTTTTACATATATTTCATTTGGCTTTTTATTCTTTGGAAATGAATGTATCATATTCCGTGGTGAAACTATGCGAAATGGGTCCGTCTGCAAGTCTGTCATAATGGCTGAACAAAGCCGGCCACCCGCCAGAACTCCTGTATGACCCAGGTACAAGCTATTTATAGCTCCCTGGAATAGACCAGACATCTAGTATGCCTATGTTATAATATAAATATCATCTTTGGTAATTGTCATAGAATGATTTTGCTTGTTGGCGTTTTCCTTTATATGAAAGGTCCGGCTTATTCTATCTGATATAAGCTTTAGATGTGGACGTATATCATGGTATTGCATTTATTTACTCTATTTTTTTGGCAGCCGAGTTTATTCAGTTTCAATAAATGATATTGGGTACTCATAGATACATTAAACCGTTCATATCAATTCATATTTTTCAAGTTTACGTCCGTTTTCATTGTGGTCTTTTCATTTCCTTCCGTATATTTTCTTCATTTTTGTAAGTATTGATTTTGATACCGTGTTGTGTTATTGAGTTTAATGACACGTTATTATCATCCTGGTCATCTTGACAATGGCGACACGATTATTCCCTTCAATACGAGGGAATAAATCAATATCATTAAGAGATATAAGGGTTTTTGTGTTCACGTACATATCATAGATAACTAACGTCTTCTTGGTGTGGTCCGTCAGGATTAGTCACCTTATCAGTTACCCTCTATGCTTTACCTTAATCCAGTTATGATTTGATCCTGAGCCTAATGATGCTATCAATAGCACTGATAGCATACTATTTTAAACACATTCAAATACCGTTTCATTAAACGTCGTCTTTAGAGATGCAGATATCATCTTACTAATATGATCATTTCATCTAAATTTATGGGGCGTGCTATGTCGATTAAAGTAATTTATCTTTGCCGACTGATATTTTTACAGATGAGTCTCAATTAAATGTCTCAAATGTTGATCTTTCAATTTGTTTATATACAGAAAAGAATCAAAATAATATAATTAAGATTTGAAATCGGCTATACAAGGCGCAGACATGACCTAGCCCATACATCACGCTTTGGTATTTCTACCCAATAATATCCTGCACTGCAATGTTATGTCTGCGAATTGTACAACTCGAGTCCTTCAATTCAGCCATGACTGGCTAATATAACAGTTTTTTGTGGGTTTTTTTGTGGGTTTTTTTACTTTGTGGTTCTGCTTCTAATGTGAATGTGCTAGAACCGGCTTGCAACTAAGTGGTTTCCGCCTGCCCAGTGACGCACGTTAAATGTTGGTTGTGTGGTATATTGTGGGACAGTAGGCCAGCGTGTTTGGAGTGTGGGGAACGGGTTGTGTTGATGTCAGGACCAGTATGTAGCGCATAGCTACCATTATCAACCCATTATGGACAGGCTAACCACCTGTAGAAGGGTATAAGGGTTGTTGGTTTTATTCAGGTTTGTCACTGGTCCGGAAGTGCGCTGGGCCCCGCGTGTGCGTCAATTTCGACACACACCACCACTGTTTATACTATGAGACATATAATCATGTTCGTATGGCGCTATGTAAAACTAAATTAACACACATTCAATTCATAGGATCAGAGGCAAACTTAATAGTAGGTCTGCGTATCAAAGACACGATTGTAAAGACCGCTGTTAATATATTTAATGTCTTATTTTTTCCCAAACAATATACATGGATATCATGATGTATATATCGTTCATAACGTGTTCCCTTGAAATTAAGCACCTAACATGACATAATACAATAGACTACATTGTAGAAAATAATATGACTGGACCTGAGGTGTGTGTGTGTGAGACAGCCGGTAGTCTTAGATAATACACTGCCAAATACCGACCACAAATAGTTAAAAGCCTTGCAGGAGGTGTCAGTAATTTCACGCATCATTGGACCTGCGTCAGCAAACCAAATGACGTCAATTCATATTTCATGACGCTTAACGTAACGGACTGGCCAGACTCATCACTGTTTCATGGAGGCATCGGGCCGCAGATTAGTGCCCAGTGCACACGTTTCACGTAGCACCGTTTTTACAAACGGAGTTGGACTGGACAATTTAGATTTAACTTTTTCCTGATTTGGTCTTTGTCACCATAAATAGTGATTTAGGTTCAAGGTTCCACTCACAGTGTAGCTGGTGTTCGTCATATTGCGTTGTGCATGGACCGAATCGGTCTTTAATAAGTAATCATTGTTGTTGAGGTGTAATATTGTTGGCACATTGTCAACTTTAACGGCTTCACTTTTAGATGTGGGCGGTTGGAACAGTATCCTGTTTACCCCAAGTCATGAACTTGTACATGACAGAAAATCAATTAAACTGCTGTCATAAGCCAAGTTTAGTCTGTGTGGTTGCTATTCTCAAAAGGCTAACACTATCTCCGGCAGGTCGGTATCTATAGACTGTACTTTATATTACACCTGTCAGCCAAACACACTATGCTGACCACCTAATGTTACCTACGATAGGACACAAAGGCAGGGATGACCTACCCTAGCAGATATATCCAACTTCAATTGTCCACAATAGTCAATGATCAGTGTAGCCATGACACATTGGAACACTATTGGTCTAGAATTCAGATGAGGCATTATTTTCCACTTGCATACTTACTTTGAAATATAATGTACTTTTCTTACATTATTCTGTATATTTCTTTTTTAGGTAAGAGCACGTCTACATTGACATGAGAATGGTAGTCTACTGAGTGGTGAGTCCATGCTCTCAATACTAATCCTCAACTCCTCAGCGTTCAGTCTCCTGTATCACTTTGATATACACCTTTAAATGTTTTCGCCAAAGCCGAACTCAGGAAAAACATACATCTAATTGAATGGCACAATTATACATTGACCTCGCCAATTGGAAGAACATCTTTGTCCATATTACAGCAACAGAAATATTGAGTATATGACGACTTTCAATATAGCAATCCTTTGATAGATTAAAGTAAACTAAAATGCAAATGAAAAATATACAGCTGCCTGTTATAATTCTCTTCTTGCATAATTGATACATCAACAAAAGACTGCATTTAGACTTGTTAGCAGAATTTATATCTCATGGCGAGGAATAACATGCATTTAGCATCTCAGTTTGCTGCTGGAAAACTAAGGGCAGTCTTAAGCTTCTTCCTGAATAAGTACTCACAAATAACACAAAGTTAGGTCTCACGAAACAAAACAACATAATATTACAAGCGCAGAGGTCTAATTAAACTCTATTATCCTCATAAATCTACGATTATTAAGTTTGTTGTATGACGGTTTCACGCACACGTTCCCTTGTGGTTGGTATTTGGGACATGTGTCTGTTCATCTTCAGGCAACTAAACTCATGCACTCTTACTGTCATGTTTTTATATTTTATCTTATTTAATCCTGCAATACTTAATTCTATAGTCTATACTTATAAATCATTTTACTCGTAAACGCTTACATTCATACCCCTTACTTTTGCCCCCATACACTCATATACCCTTACACACAAACCCCCTATGCTCCTACCACCTTCACACCAATACACTTACACTAATTCATACTTACATCCCTACCCCTTAGACCCATACACATTACATCCTTACTAAAAGCACACAAACATAAAGCACCATAGCACTCACATATCCTTACTTATACCAGATACGTAAGCATATTCCAGCACATTCGCACACCCATACCCATACACCTGAGTCACTGAATCAGATAAAAAACATATAGCAGTATCAATAACTTCAAGTGTCTGGCTTGGATTTCTTTTCTTCGGATTAAACGCAAGATAATTTACTTTGATGGTGATTGACTGAGTTAGAGATCCTCTTTCCTGACTAAAATCAGAGTTCTTATTCTTGTTAAGTAACTGAATACAAGCTCCTTTATTCATGATCTCATCAGGCAAATCTCTCTTCTGTCAGAGCGTCCTCGGGGGAAGGCGTGCTGGTGGTCAACAAGGGGCAGTGTAAAAAAACTACTTGTGAGTCGCTCTACATGATGAAGCGCTGCTCTAATTAATAATGCATCCTCTCTTTGTGCTGAGACGTTTCTGCTTGAGCGTGGAGCAGAATACCGGCCTCTCCGCCACCTTTCAGCCCCTGGCGCTTTTTTATCGTTGCCACACCAACCAGAGCTGATCGATAAAGTATCGATGCACACGACTCCAAAGTGCGGGGGGCGAGTTGGTATCTGACCGTGCGCGCCGCCCGCTTTGTTCACACGGCCTGGAACACAGTGTGATTTATGGAACACAGCTGTAAGTTGGGATCAACTGACATTCTACCGTGTGGCCAGATACGTCTCTGCCAGACAAACGTGGTTAGCGCCTACCGGACATGACTTCAGCCATGCTTCACTTGTGATACTATTGTCCAATTGTCCAGAATGCTTCAAGCTTTGATGAAAAATCCGTAGTTTGCTGTTCACGCTCGATCAAGCACCTGGTAGAGTAGGGGCAGCCAGAATGCACATGCCATTCTTCTCTGACGTAGAAACGTAATTGGGAAATGACACCAACAGGATTAGGTCCTTGTTTAATTACTACCGTTTCATCGCCAACTCACAAGGGTGTTCCGATAAAATGTATTACACCAGGGAAGATTTTATCAATTAGTGAAACTGTCCGCCATCTCCGTTTGAATTCCCTCAGTATTCTTATCTATGATTCTTTTGTTGTCCGCACATTTATTTTGATTACTACAGTGCTTTCCATATTCATGTTCATCAATATTGACTGAAAAACACTGGAAAGATCAATGATCTTTATTCATATGTCAATTAAACAAGATTAGCGATGCTGAAGAGCGCAGCCTTACTTTTCCTCTTTATTCAACTATTCGAATAAACATGCACGATTGAACATTACGTTAATATTTAATCGGACAAGGCTAGTGATTGTACCTGGCACGAACCTGGGTCTGGAGACTGCAGTCATTGCAGAGTGGTTAATGATTAATCCGGAAAAGGGGCTTTGAGATTGCCCAAGCTGTAATGGCGGACTCACTTTGACCCGTCGAACAGGAACTGGCCCCGGCCGGACGTTGATAGTCAACAATATGCCACCTGGCGCGTTCACAGAGGAACGGCGGGCGGTATATGGTCCTCTGTCGCTTTCACTACCTATGACGCTCTGTGCTTCTATGTCATTACTTCTCTGTAGGATTGGTGTCTCGCGGAGCACAGAACTATATCTGGCTTAAAATGACCGCAGCCCGGGCCCAGACAGCAGACACACAGAAACATACCTGACTGCAGTTGCGCTGAGGAGATGCTCAGACAGCAAACACACAACAACACGTCTGAATATAGACGAGCACAGACCAGTAAAAAATAGCAGAGTCATAACCTGATGTAGGACGGGCCCAGACTTCAATTATGCATACCTAGAATTTTGAATTCATCAACATCGAGGAATATGAGATATACCGTAGACTTGCAGTATACAAGTCCGTGGATATACATAGAATCTCACAACCTCAAAAATATCGTCAGTCATTAACTGCAATACTGGGGCTCGTCGAATAATCTAGGATGGTACATGAAGACCCTTTTCTGTACCGTGTACAAGGGTTATCGTTTAATAATATTTATACAATGGGCTCCAGTGTCCTCTTCTGTATAGGGTCACAAGAAAAGCCATGGTGCCACACTGTCAGCTTAAGTGTACCAATAAAATATATTTAAAAAGAGAGTGTAGATGGGTGCAGCCCAGTCCCATATGGGTGCAGCCCAGTCCCATATACTATCATAGCAATTAATCGATAAACTCATGTGTAATGGGGTAGATGGTGCTACTACCAGAGTTAATTTATGTTTTTAAGGGAATATGTTGGTTCCATATGGCGCCCCTTCACAAAAAGGCTAGTCCACTTATTGGCTGCTTATGCCTTTAATAGAAATAATGCGTGCAAATTGGCGCAAAGAAGTTTCTTTTAGATTTTAAACAAGATTGACCACAAGTCTGTTCCACTATCATTGGATCAATTAAAATGGTTCTAAAAAGGCTCATTGAGTTTTAAAAGCATCAACATTCCTGAACAAAACACTAATTAAGGGACATCAGTAGACTTACATTCTTGACGTTCATACTCGAAATGAGATCAAGCTCCTTAGGACCATTAAATCTCTCCTTTGATCTACTAATACATTGGCCTCATGTGAAAACTAGCCGATCCATGGAGATAAGTCTAAATGTATTACAATAGACGTTAATGCAGAATACAGTATCCCATCCGGAATGATATGAAAAACAGTAAGTGGCGTCATCATACCCCATTGGGGATGGGGGCGAAACTGGCCACTGCGTCACCTTAAGATCCGCCGGCTTAAGGGAAATTGGCGGCGCTCAGATGAGCAATGGGAGAAAACGGCCGACGCCTGCAGCGACATGCCTGGAGGTCCCTGCGAGCAACTCATCCGAGTGCCTCCTTGTGTTATCCCGTAATGGTGAGCTATGAAGATGGCCTGTTGCGATGTAATGTAGACCTATGGAAATAAGTTGTTGGGAAACTTTAGTCTTTCCGAGATTGCTTAAAACTCACTGATCAGGTAGGGTGAAACATGAGAATCGCATCGGGCAAGCCTTGTACTGAGGCCACTTGTCACCCATCTCCAACCATTACTTAAGCACTGTTCATATGAGGAACATTATTTTATAAGATGGATATAAGAATATATATGCGCAGTACAGTCCAATAAGATGTCCTATTTCCACTCGCATTATTTATCAAAGATTTCTATGAGAGACTACATCCTATTCATAAGACGATAGCATGGAGGTGTAAATCCACAGAATTGAGGTGTAAATCGTCCTTTAGTGTGGAGACGTGGGGAGGTGTCGCGGGGACTGGGATCCGCCGGCCGCTTAATGGACGGACATTGGGCATTGTCAGTGTGGACGTGCAGGTCACCCCGGCCATCCATCACTGGCCAGGCGACCAGCGGATGGGGGTGAGGGGGCTACACGCACCCCCATTCCTTCTCCATGACACTGAAGACACCTCCAGGGAAGGAGTCTATTTCAAGACCCTCCACTTAAACCTAATACACCTTTTTGAGCGTGGGACATGCTCAGATACGCCGCTTAGTTTAGGGAGGGGTTGAAGAGAAATTCAGCATGCTTCACACAACATCCTTTCACTATCTGTATGCTACCTCTGTGACATTAGTAAGGTGCAGAGGCCCAATGTCTTAGGGTCTTAGGAATGCCCAGCTGACCATGACCAACCACTACAGACCAGAGTACTGTTAGTATGTGTAAGTCTAGTCTGTTTGAGTTAGCCAACCCCTGAGATGACCCTGGAGTCATATGACCTGGGGCTTATCAGAACACCGCCCGACGGAACATATATCTAACACATAAGTCCGCGTCTCTCATTTACAAGTTAAATCAATCACTGATCACATGGAAATGACTAAAAGTAAATCACCCGGAATAGCACGTATACCAGTGTAAGATTGCAAATCAATTGGATTGGTACCAGATTCGTGGGGCAACACGCATACTCTGTCTCGTCAAATATATGTTTGTTTGTCCATGTATATATTGTTGTTGAGTCTATTGTAATGTCCTGTACTCACTGTCTGCTCTTCCCGGACAACACAAGGAAGAACGCCCTGTAAAGGGTGATTGTACCGTTCGTTTTCATGAAAACAAAAAAACAAACCTAGAACTAGCCACATCGTACCCGGTACCGGTTACAACATTGTAGCAGGACTACTTTTTATGTTGCTTCCTGTTTAGATTGTATGGTGTGCCCAGTGGTGAAACCTTTCGTGAAGTTAACTGTAATAAACCCTGAATAAATTCCCTAAAAAAAACTTCCAAGTGTTTATCATCCATCAGTACAATGGCAACAAGTACCTCATTGACCCACTCGTGCTTGATGTATTTGATGCCAACAGAGGCAAATATAGAAATGGCTGGTTGGCTGGTTACCAAGTTAGTTTCAGCAAATGACTTACTGTCTGGATAAAACCTAGATATTTTGATCTAGTTTCTTTCTTATAATTCCATGCTCATTCATCAATGATAAATGTATCGTTTATCAATGAAAACTATACAATTAGAATTTTATTATATACCTGTGGTTGTATGAACTACGCATACTACCCGCTCCTACCCATGTCGTATTTATATCTGTACGACACCTAGATGACGTACGGGGTACGTGAGTACGGGACCAAGACACAAGCAAGAACAAATCTGATTGGTTGACATTGTGGATGCGCTTAAAGCGCGGAATTAAAGATGGCCGCCGACGTCGACCTTCGGCATCGGTTCGTTTTATCGTCAATTTTACCGCGTATTTATGCCGTACGGCCGCAGTAACCCTGTTTCCGTATAATACAAGTAGAGCGTCGTGTGAGTATAGCTTATCGTTCAGTCTTCTTTGTTCTCTTTTTTTGTAAATAGAATTCTTTGAGATATCACGTAAGAAGTATTGAGATTGATTATCATATTAGGTTATAGGGTTGACGCATATTACATACCTAAGCTAAG
Organism: Alentia gelatinosa; assembly: GCA_950022655.1. Lineage (NCBI taxonomy): Eukaryota > Metazoa > Annelida > Polychaeta > Phyllodocida > Polynoidae > Alentia > Alentia gelatinosa. The sequence goes on along the minus strand of OX465580.1, from coordinate 27,097,791 downwards.
ATACAATTCAAGAAAGGGTTTCTTAAATCATAAAAATGACAAGAGGGTGGAGCTATTTGATTCATAGATGAATAGCGGAAGGATGCAGTAGTACCAGGCTGGGAGCAGACCGATATTGGAGAATGATAACTGGAAGCAGACCACTATCGTAGTAGGAAAGGCGGGAGCCGAACAATGTGGGAGAATTCAAAATGAATCTGGGGAATTTTACCCGCTCATAACCAGACAGTGCATTGTAGATGCTTGCTTTGAAGTTATCATTGCTTCAGAATATTGAATTCTGGAGGGTAAAGTTGGAATCAATGACCTTGATTTTGAGAAGTGGAAATGTGACCCTTGGTATAATTGATTTGAATACAGTACGCAAGAATTTATGAGGAATGATTATGGAATAAGGAATGATTATGAAATAAGGAATGATTATGGAAACTGACCCTTGTGACCACTGGTGTTGTGGGACTGTTACATACCAAGGTTCCTTGGGTCTACTAGGTTGTGTCCTCGCAGTCTTGGATACTAGGATACACAACGGAAATGTAGGAGATTATACATGGTCGGGAATTATTGAAATTCCGGGCAATGTAGACATGAACACGAACCCATAAAAAACCTGCAAACTAGGACAAGGCGCTACAGCGCTAGGGAGGGGCAATACCATGTATTACCAGGGTGAAATATTCCGATGGGTCACTGGGGTGAAGTAAATGGATTGCAGGCCTGGGAATCGTCTGATAGTGGGAAGGTGGGAATCCACAAGGGTACGAATCTGGGTCATCCATTCCAAAGTTATACAGAAAAAAAGGATGAACAAAGTGGGGTACAGTATTTCCAGGAAGTCAGTTTATAGATTATTTCAGGTCACCCTGTCTTTACTATGCGGGAACCTGACTGGCTTTGCCTTAAAGCATTACAGTGGAATTTGAAGGTAGCGTAGAATGCGCTTTAGGAGTGTTTGTGGTTGATACCTAGGATGCATTTAAGATACCGCCGCACCAAGTAAAATACCTCTGGTTTTAGTTGAAAATAGTTTCAATATGGTTGGTACGGAGACAGGGCATGTGAACCGGTGGACTCTCTGCCAGAAGACTTGCGGGTGTGACGTGCGGTGGTTGAGGAGGGGTGTCGGGGGATGGGCGCTGAGGTCCGGCCTGCTGCTCACAGGTAATTAACGGCCACGTGTGGGTTAGCGCCGTATGCTCCTATGCCTAGCACCCGTGTGCCTAGCGCCTCTATCCCCCTAGCTGTGATTGGATGAGCTGCTGGAGCGTGAAACACAACGCCCGCTATTTTATTTAGCCACATTGTGAGTCAGGCTCAGCCATGCCAACACCTTCTCACGTCATTGCTCATGATGCCAAATCCTCCGACTCCACTTCACTTCCCCCTGACGCCTGAGTAGAGTATAGAAGGGGGGGGGGAGGAAACTCGTAGCAAACTACCTCTTTTTACTCGTCTTTGTAGCTGCTTTCAGCCTACTGCTACCACCTTATGACAAATAGTTCATCCTAAAGAGAGAACATATCTAATATATCCGTCTTGTTTTCATTACAAATAATCGTGTTGCGATAAAGCTTGAACAATGCCTAGTCGGGGGGGGGGGGGTATGACTCTCCAATCAACACCCATCTCAAGGTGAGTGGCCAAATATGCATGGCTGGGTTCCAACCTATCAGGGCACCTCTCTCCACAAAGACGTCTGCTGTGTACAGACCTACAAGTCCAAAAACACAGAGCCATGTATGTCATGTGCAGACCTCACAGTTAGATAACAGGAGTCTATACATCCCACGTGGACACCTCACAGTCAAATTACACGTGTTCGCACATGCCATGTTGAGACCTTACAGTCATAGATAAGGGAAGCCAATGCATGCGGTGTGGAGACCTCACAGTCAGATAACAGGAGTCCATGTATGACATGTGCAGACCTCGCAGTCACAAAAGTGTCTAATTAAACATTGTGTGGATTCTTGAAATAGATAAGTATAATTCAGCAAAATATTTTATCTGAATATTGAAATGGATGTATACGTTGTTTTTTTGGTGTGTTTTTTTATTGAGCAAAATGGTGAGACGACACTTTTTGCTCAATAAAAAAACCCAACAAAAACAACAACAACAAAAACCGTATACATCCATTTCAATATTCAGACGTTGTGTGTACTCGTTGTCAATGCTATAAGGGGCTAATGTGCATACACTCAGGTCTTCTATGATTGAAATTACATGAGTCTCAATGTGTTATCAAGGTCTCATTTAGCACTATATAATATTGTATTATGTTTAAACTCGATACAAATCGACAGATGGCTTGATGAACATGGGTATTGCAGGATAATGAAAATCATTTATAAAAGACCGAGATCCATCGCCGCTTTATTGATTGTATGAAAACGAAACTCGATTGTGTATTTTATTACCATATCTATCTATTAACAACGAATGTTGAATAGACAAAACCAGGATGTTTCATAGAGCGATTACAATGCAAATAGATCAATAAAGAAACTATTAAAAACCTGTAAAAATGGAAGTCCATGAATGCCGTGTGAAGATCTCACAGTCAGATTACACAAAGCGAAGTCTACTTTATAGAGAGCTCAAAGTCAAATGATACAGAGCGATGTTTGCTATGTAAATTCCAGTACGATAACCTCGTAATGCTCATAGGAATACCTCTGGCAGGTCATGTCAGTGATTTCCGTGAGGCACAGGTATTGGCGTAAGGTGCTTTCAGACGGTTACCTACTGAATAGTTTATGGAGCTTGGGTCCCGTGTCTCACCTGGCCCTACGACCTGCCAGCACTCTGCTCAACATAATCGCCAGCTGACATGCAATGTGAATCGCCTGGATGCCTTGCCTCGGATTCCTCCAATACGAATCCAATAAAAAAGACACAGATCCATTCATTATGCATCTGCGCATTACGTAATAATAACAACGATAGAAAACACGTTCCTACTTTGACAGCCGGGACGATTGTTTTTCTCTCTACCCAAGGGTCTCGTTTATAGACGTTATGCTTTCGGAACAGCAAATGTTGAATGTCCTTGAAGTGATTTTTCATCACTAACCAAATTTTGGGAAAATATTGAGTTTCGTCATGATATGGCCCTGGGTTTTATTACGGTGTAAAACCTACAAAACCCATTGCTTTGCCTGTGCGTCCTTGTGTACAATTACTCATTCGTGCGTCTAACGCTACGAGGACTCCTCGTACTCATTTTCTTCCTGCTCCTTCCTCTCTGCTCTTCCTCCTTGGCTCACCTCAGGCCCACTATAATTGTCGGAGTCTGGCGATGAATGAGTGTGATATTGATCTGCAGGATAGTGGACCAAACTGGGCGTTTTCTTGGCGCCTTGACGTCCTAATTGCCTGTGCCCATATCAGGGTGGTCATATTTAAGGCGGACGGCTCCTGGTCATGGTGTGTCCCTCGCTCTTCCCGATCAATGCACGTGCCCTGCACGACCCCTGCACGTCAGACGGATGACCATCCGGGACACGGCGACCCCCGCCTGCCATCTAATATGTCGCTAATGTCCACTTACCCGAGCGGGCGCATGGTGAGAGGATGCGGTCAACTTGACGGACGGCCTGGTCTTTGAGCACCCCTATCTGACCCTGAGCAAGTCAGCACACCTCAAGGCCGTATACACATTTAGCATGGCAGTTGGCACACAGCATGTTCTCCTACACACCGCATAGCGAACTCCAGCCACTGTATGGTGAATTACACACACTGTATGGTAAACTAGACAGATTATTTCATAAACTACACACACTGTAATTCACTGTATGGTAAACTATACAGACTATGGTGAACTGCACACACTGCATAGTGAGCTACATTCACTGTATGGTTAGCTACACAACATCTGGTAAAATACATACACTGTAATACACTGTGTGGTTAACTACATACACTGTATTGTGAACTACACTCTCTGGCTGGTGAACTACACTCACTGTATGGTAAACTAGAAGACTTATATAAAACTGGATTGATAATTGTATAGATAGACAATACTCCACAAGTTTGGATTCAGCACCCTTATCATTGAAGCGAAGCCAAGTGACAATTGCGGCACATTCAAACTCATGCAATATTGTTTATTTTACAATTCGAGTATGGTTCTGGATTTATGTCACACCTTTCATGGACATTAGCATGGCATCACAATATCAGAATAACTCAAATTTCACCAAAGATCCAGTTAAGAACGTATAAATCTCTACGTTTATGTCTTTTTTGTTCTCTGAATTCCTGGCCTCTGATTGGCCAGTCGATTATGATGTCATCTCGCAACACTCAGTGACGACCGTGGTATTGTACCGCCACTTTACGTGGGTGATTGCGTATGATATTTTAATGTTATTCCTATGCCGAAACTTGTACCAGGGTTGAGATGATGTATGGTGAACTACACACAATTCATTTTGAACGACACAAACTACATGATGAACTACACACAAGACACTGTGAGCTACAGACAACGCATGGTTCACTTTACACATGCCATATCTACCTACATCCCCCCAACTTAATGCTGCATGTACTTCTACATATACAGTTCCTATGTTTGCACATGACACGCATGTCTGTCTACACTGGCCATGTGTTCTTTCCTTTTTGTTAGCCATACACATTTTATAGAAATCTCCACACGCCACACGGCCGAATACATACAGATACACTGTTATATCTACATGCCCATAACCGTCTTCATATATGGAAAACCCGTTTAGACAATACTATCTAAACGTCCACACCCTGATATGTCTGCGATCTACTCCCAGCTACCAATGAAAGGGCAATTTAGAAAGAGCTGCAGAGCTTTATTGTTGCCTTTGTAAGATTAAAAGGATCCTTGGTATTATGTGGTATCATTCATATTCATCCTTTGTATCACTTGGTATCATTCATACTCATCAACCTCAATTTATATTGGAACTGGAACGGTAGTGTTTCCGAGGTTTAATGTTAATAATAATAGGCTTCACAAATCCCATTTCTCAAATCGAACATTTGATGTTCAGGCTACATTCAGTCAATGATTATTTGCACGCCCTATCTCAGTCACTGATTTATAGCCGTATTGATCCTCCCAGCTCATACCCGCACACGGTGAGTACTTCAATGCTCTTATAATCCTTCGCACTCTGAGTGGCCCAAGCCTAATTAATACCCATTGGGGGAATTAGAGACTGTAAATATCCAGATTGCGGTGAACACAGACTAATCCGGGAATAGTTGGGTGGCTCATTTGTTTGTACCGATTCGCTCTTTTTGTGGTATAAACTCCCCATTATCCGATTATTCGTTATGATGAAACGACTCATTTAGCCAGAAGAAATCAGGTCAGTGCTGTCTCTCGATCGTACAATATTTACGATAGACATAGCGTGACGTAGGAAAACAGATATGATAGTTGCCATATAGACGGTCGACTGGCAGCTTACGGAAGTGTGTACCTCATTTTGAATTCTGTCCATGATTGGACAAGTCAAGGCCTTAGGCATTACCCTAGGGTGGACGCGTCTATATGCAAACTCCGGGCGTGATAGGGTAAAGGCCGTGCAAGGGTGCGCCACCCCGGAACATGTGCAGAAAAGCGGAACATCCCTCCCAGTTCTCGCCTACGAGATCAGCTCTCACCCATCGGCTGAAGATCTACACGGCAGAGAACGAGTGTCATGGGTCACCGATTTTGATATACCACATTTATACCGAAAACAAAAGCCTATTATAGATCACCACTTTTTACTCTCTAAATACACCATTTCACTTAAATCAGAACTCATATCATCCACATAGAAAAGATTTCATGTAACTTTCAACTACTTTAGCCATACATTACATAACTGATCTATCTAAATCACAGCAGAAGACCTTGATATCTGAGTCGATTAGTTACTATTTTTAGAACTGTATTCTATAACTTTACAGTTATAGAATAGTGAGGGTCTAATTAGACCTTATCACAATCTGAATTCGTGAAGTGACTGTAATTTCCTTTCAATTTGCAAGCACTTATTTCTGAAAGAATTCTCATCTTTAGTCTACGAGCCCGCAAATAATTCTCAATAGTTCAGTATGCAAATTAGACGGGCATTATCACATCCAAGAAAAGTGAAATCAGAAAGTGCATAATGGTTATGTGAAAGTGTTATTGCACAACGTACACAATTTATTACTTCTTTAAGAAGATGAATAGTGTGGTTTATACAAACGCGTATTTCATTGCCCATCAGAATTTCAAACGATGCCCATTTTTGGTGAACCTTAGCCAGTGTCCTTGATTGAGTGTATTTGTGGCAGAGTGGGGGATTACCCATCATCCTGGAGACCGCTAACAGCCCCTAATCTGCCCAGCTGCCCCCTGACCCACACAGATTACCGGACATCGATCCAGACGAGCTCATCGCAAGCAGAAGAGCTGCTCCTGGTTGTATAGAGCAGTTTATGGCTGCGTAAGACAGCGACTGTTTGTTGGGGGCAGCTCATGGGTGTGCAGGGCAACAGCCGGGCGTATGTATGACAACTTGTGGTAGTGCATGGAAGCTCTTGGTTGTGATTGGCAGTCCGTGGAGATGTATAGGAACTGCTGGGTGTGTCTCAGCTGCTGGGTGGGTAGGGCAGTTCGTAGGGCAGCTGCCGAATGTATGCAGTTTTTGATATATAAGGGGCAGCTTGTGGGTGAAACATAGCTGCTGGTTGTGTAGCCTGTAGGATATTTTCTTGATGTAAAGAGCAGCTGTTGTATATGTAGGACAGTTTATAGGTGTGTAGGATAGGTCTGGGTGTAGGGCAGCTGCTGGAGGTGTAGGACAGCTTTTGAGTATTTAGGGCAGTTCGTGGGTGTAGGGCAGCCTCTGAATGTATTGGACAGCTTATGTGTGTGTAGGGTAGTTCGTGGGCGTAGGGCAGTAGCTGAATGTAAAGAGCAGCTCAGGGCTTTGTTGCGCAGATCGTGGCTTTATGAAGCAGATCGCGGTTCTCGGGCAGCTCATGAGTGTGCATGCTGGCTCGTGGTTGTTATGATGAGTGGCTCGTACCTTTGTTGGACAATTCTTGATCTGGGGGGCACCTAATGTTTTCATATCTGATTGAAAGGTTGCCTGAATGTTAGTGCAGACCACTACCTTTGCGTATTGTCGTTGGGTTGCTTCAATTCTACAGCAGCGAATATTCTCAGGTGATCTAAAAACCCAATTCATATCCCCTCATGATATTCTTGGTATAACCTCAGTGATAAGTCTACCGGACCCGGACCATTCGTATCCAGGGACACGTGCTATCATACGTCTTCGAGGCCCATCTTAAGAAACTATACAATGCCCTATCTGCCACATGTCATTTGAGGGGCTTATTGTATCTTCAAGTATTTCGTATTTTAGTTACAGTATACTTGGGTTTCTGAACTAAGTTATTTCTGCAGTCATATTGCACATGGCATGTCTGTATATGATTTTCCTATCACCAACACAAAAACTGTCTTATTGCATATTGTTCTGTGTCTTTCATGGGGTCTCATCACTGTTTATCGTGATTTATATGTCGACGTATGTAATTCTGGCGCTCCCTCACAGGAATAACGACTATCGAAATCCTGAGAGCACCAAGCGAGTGTATGATATGTGTTGCTGTGTTATGGTATCCCTAGAAGTGCAATTTTTTTCTGAACATTGTCGACAGAATTTGCATACATCGATATCCTTGTCTTGGATTACAATTGTCATTCAGTACGTTTTATACATCAGGATTTTATTTCTCATTTATCTCGTATGTAGTGACAATAAAGATAGGGCAAACATCAGGCCTGATAAGCCTGTTTTGCATACTATGACTTGTCGGTTGAAAAGCATATGTATGTACATGTGAAGTTTTTATGTCAATAAACCGTTCCCCGAAATGAATTAAAAAACAAATTGAATTTGGAAAAAATAAGAAAATTATCCCACCACCAAATGATATGGAAATTAATAATGATATATGTTTATGATTGGTTAATCTCAGGCTAATTCGCAGCCATGAAGTTACAAGATGACCAGCTATCAGTGTGCATGGTGCATGTACAGGATATTTCGTATTCTGCCTTTCATCCTACAGCTCGGGAATGAAATTTCAAACAGTAAAGTGGTTCAAGCACTTGCGTACGTGATTCTGTTTCAATGGAATCCGCTCAGTAATGTAGACATATTCTGGAGCGCCGGCATTGACCGTGGAGGCGGCCCCGATAGGTAGATTTGATCCCGGGCTTGTAGATTAAGATGGAGATGGTCTAAGGCGGGTCGGCCAGGCACTCAACGTGCGTTGGGTGACAATAGATCAAGTCTGCGGTTGGGGTTGATTGTAGATCAATGTGTGTGCCTCAGTTTGTGTGTGATGTGCTGACAGACCAGGTATAGATAGTACCGTCATTAATAATTTGCCTTGCCACTCTCCATCACTGTTTCACTGATTGAAATCTACCATCAGTCGCACACAGGAGGGAGACTATGGTATTGACAGACTGTAACAGTATGTGCGCCATTAGCTCTCTAGTAATAGCTGATGGCCAGACCCTAGATATTGATTGATAGATGAACTCTTTCTTCGGTCAGTCTGTCTTATGTTTAGCTTCTTGGTGAGCAAGTTGCTGGAGGTCGTGTCATCGATGATGCCTTCTCCTGGGTGTGCAAGAGCTGGGTGAATGATATGCACTGTGATTTATCTGCTCAATAGAAAACAGAGGATCTGAGCTATTTTCAGACCTTTATCTCTTTATTCTTGTCCCTTAGACTTAACATTAACATTGAGAACTCGTTCTCCATGCCCCTACGAGTATTGGAGTCCATTTCCATGATCTATATCCTATACGGCATATAGCCTATGAGCCATGGGGGCTGCCATGACGCCCCCCGAGTATGTGTTCTTCACTAATGGAGGTGAAAAAGAAGGTGTTCTTCACTAATGAAGGTGCAAATGAAGTGAGTGATAATTGGGAAGTGTCAGAACTCTAGCCTTGCTCACATATATATTTAAAAGGTTCCATGTGAAAAGCATAATGTGCTATGTTTAATCATTATCTCATCCTGCTCTGGGATGGGTGTAGAGAGTCAAGGGGACCATGGTAAAACATTAAAAGGCAGTTGAATTTCATAAGAACAAAGAGCCAGAATATGGATCTGTCCCCCCAAGGGGCCTGTCATACTGCTAGCCACCTAGTGACTGCTTTATGAACTTACAATGGCTCTGTGTCCTATACATGTGTTGTCCATTCTTTTAGTGTGTACAGAGGTGAAATAAATACAGAAAGCAATTCGTTTTGGGCAAAGAAGTCGCTCTCTAACTCTTTTGAATGCTACATGACATTCACTCAGCGGTTGCCTCATTCATATCACACCACATCAAACTCGTGTAGAACAACAACTTTGAACAAAACGTGTTGGTTTCTTATTTAATATCACACTGCATATTTACCGGAGTCACTTCTTAAAGTAGTTTTCAGACCATTCTTCACCCATATTATACTGTAATCTGACATTGAAAGATTGCTTGAAGTATTTGTGGCCGTTGATTTAATACGGGTGGATAATGTTTTATTGGCACATCCGTTTTGGGCATTTCTGTATTTCATCTAAATTGGTGGAGTTAATTCCTAGTAATGGGTAATTAGGGTAAGGGAGAGGTCCCAAGGTTGGTACGTTGGCCTTGATTGATTATTGAACGGTCCATGTTCACCTTGCATTTCACACTTGGTTTTCTTCCTTAGTGTATTATCTAGTTGGTTAAACCAAGATAGTTTGCGCGAACTGCCTATTTACTCCAACGTTTCATGTAGTTAATGAGCCACAGAAAGGCATGCATATGTACCCATACCTCATTCTTCACGAAAACGAGTAGTTGAACGGGTATCTTAGGAGAGTATGTAGTGCGGCGTGTCTGTTAACACTGTCTACAATCAAAGAGTAGCTCGTCGAGGTCAGAGGGCCGCTGTACCTACACCTGCGCCTCGCCCATCTCTCACGTGTTGACGGCGGTCTGCACACCCCTGGACCACGATGCTATATATAGAGATACACCTACTTCAAGTACTCAAGCATTATATAAACAAAACGCTAACAGCACTTCTATTATCCATTGTAACATTGGGGAAAATGTAGAAACTCACTATACAGGCTCTGACGTCTGAGTGGCTGGTTGAGAGAATGTCCTTGATCTGTATAGATTTTGAATAAGTGAACAGCCATATGGGAGTATTTCAACAGCTTTTACTGTACATACAAGTTCATCTAGAACATGTAGATTGTTCTGTATATGTTTCATGTAAAGCTGAGTGTTGTAATAGCCTAACCATTACTTTTAACGCTGCCTAGAAGGCAGTTACGACGCCTGACATAAGCACGTGGTCGCCGGCCTCCGCGCACTTTACCGTTTAGATAGCGGTCCATACCATGGGACAAATATTGATGCCGGAAGACTTTCCTTCTGCCTCCTCTAGCCACCAGTCGATACGGGTTGAGCGTTCAGCACCCACACCTTCAGATGGCTAAAATTATGTCATTTCCCGCGCTAGACCCTCGCCCTGTGGCCCCAACTTTTAACTACCCCAGAGCCTGTGAGACCGCGCCGTTCCCCGAGCCACCGCACCTCGTCTTTGCACGCCACCACCTCGCAAGTATGCCGGCCATTCCTCGCTCATAGACCATTTTGGCATCTTTTCCGTTCTGGCTGCATTTATTTCTTTTTCATTTGATGCTTGCATTGGGCGGCGATCTCTGAACGGAGAGGGGATAAGAAGCTGAGCGCTGCGGTGCTGTCGGCCAAATGGGGCTGGTGCTTGGTAGCATGGGGACAGGGCGGTGTCATTGCTTGAAGGACTCCGGGGTGGTTTTTGTATCGGCGTAACAGTAGTCTAGGTTATAGATTTATGTACATTACGCCTGCTATCTGGGCCTGATCACATGAAGAAGTGGAGGTGTCATGTTGGGCTCTGCTGCCGCTCTCTGGAGGGAGCAGGTCGTGTGACAGGTATAAAGCTTCCTCTCGTCCAACTCCTCTCTGCTCACCTTACTGGTACCCGGCTGACCTTCGCATTATTCGTCCTGTCCACATGCTCCTCCTCCGCTGAACCTGCCTCATCCCGTACTTCACCTGACCTAACCTCTTGTTTCTCTCCATTCTTTTCTGTTGAAGCTGCCTTCATCCATATAACTCTTACGCAACATTCTACTCTATTCTCCTTTTCCTTATTATTTTTCTTATTTCATAGCTATCTAAAGAGATCCCCTCTTTTTACCCATGCTAAGCTGTTTGAATTGTCATTTTCCACACATGCTGCCTGATTTTACCTACTTCTCTTCACTCTACTCTCATGAACCTGCCTTATTACAAACACCATCTGGCCTAACCTTCCCCTGTTCTGTATTCCACTCTGTGGATTATTCCTTGTGCATTATAGGCACCCAGTTGAACCTCTTCCCCCTGTCATTTTACACCCGGCCTGGCTTTCTCTATTCAACATGCCATCGGATCTAGCCTCCACCGACTCGTCATTCTATTCTACCGAATATGCCCTGTCTCATATATCCCCGGTCTAATCACCTCATTCTAGTTTATTGAACTTGCCTTATTCACTCATTATAAACTTTTCATTCTAGTCTATCTAATTTACCTTGTCCCATGTGGCACCTGGCCTGTGCCTGATCTAATGCTTCTGGGCCTTCTAGTATGCCAAGCCCGTCTTGTTCCACATGATATGTGACCTGAATTGAATTCAAATCCTTCATTATGCTATTGAAACTTTACGTCTCTTTTTGATAGCACTAGAAATAGTTCTCAAGGAAAAGGTTCTTTAAGGAAAAACTCTTCTGTCTTAAAACTTCTCAATTTACCAAACCTATGAGCTCGTCCTAAACTCTCTCGGGAATCGCACCTTCTCTCCTTAAACGGTAAAAATGCATGTGTTATTGATCACGTTACGCGTTAGTCTAGTTGTATCTAGTCTCTTAACGAAAGATTAGATCTCCTTTGATTATATGAGATGTTCAATACCCGAAATATGATATGATTAACTTTATATGATTTTATTGTCTGTTATAAAATGTGAGGGACTCGTCTTTTGGACACTTTGATTATAACCGGTATTTCTGCACTATGGAATTGTATCATGTTTAGTTCAAACAGGTATTACTACGAGGGACATTTACTTTGCAACTGATAATAATGTAATTCTGATTTCTTCGCTTTGATTCCTTGTTACGTATTATTTCAACTACTAGGGGTAATGTCACTTAACATGTCGATTCTAAAATGCCTCCGAGTGAATGTTACACGAAACATTACCGAGTGTAATGCGGAGTAGTCTCAGTACTGGTGTAAATGCCAGGAATGTAGGGGTACATCTGATTCACCATAAGTATATTGACGTTAACTGCAAACAATTTAAAAGGGTGTGAAGCAGAAACATCAATACTGTGTTCGAAGATGTTATGACTGTGGAGTATGTGTGCTTTACCCCACTTAGCATTACGAGCAACTCAGCATTTCAGGACCTTGTAGCTTGTAAATACACTTATAGGGGTTGCTATGCATAATTGATTGGGTTCACATCTAATAAAGGAAGAGAATTGATTACTTGTTCTCGGAATTGTCTTGATATCAGAATGTACTTCTCGTGTATCACTGCTGGGTGAGTGGTCCGGTGAAGCAGACCTCTAACCAAACCGCGCCTCTTCTCATGACTGCAATGTGCTAGTGTCGGGAGAAGCTGGAGGAGAGTTAGCAGGTGTTTCCTCCTGTATGCGCCATAGAGGGGCCCGAAGGGCAAGGGCGGCCCGTCTGCAGAGACGGTCAAGGGTTAAGAGTAGCGGGACTGTGGGGAGCCCAGGACACGATGTGCCCGGCGGGCGGCGGGTCTGGATAGACCACGGCTGATGAACTCAACCCTAGCTCCCACCCCTACAAGAAGGAGTAGGTCTCCAAGGGTGATGAGGGCCCACCAGGAGCAGACATTGAGAAGGGATGATGTGTACAGGGGTAGACAATGAGGACCTGGGAGCAGGTGCAACGTCAGCGCGTTGTTTCAGCCAATCGTATTTTTACACCATCAGTAGGTTTACTTTTGCCACACAACCCATATCTTGGTAGGTCGCACTCCTTTAGGGTCACAATTTTTGGGTGAGTCACACTTGTTTGTGGTGGCAATCTTTTTGTGTATCATACCCTTTGGTTGCCACCTGCTCTTATACATTACACAGGTGATAATTACCATGTCTTGATCACTAATCACCCTACATGTTGTGTATATTTACGTTTATACCTTTATCGTATGTGACACTCGCTATTTGTTTTATAATCTTAAGGTATGTCACATTTTTAAGATGAGACACTCTCCTGTTGTTGATTCCATGCTCAGTTTTTCCATGCCCAGATACTTTGTAAAAGCAGTTTATTAGGAGTAGGCCATATGCTCGTGGCTGGTTTTGTGTGTGGGATTACTTTGCTTTTTCCCTTGGCCAATCCCTACGATTAGTAAGAGGTACGGGGCTACATTATTGCGGTCTCCTGTCAGATTCCTTAATGTGGTTTGGTTTATATGTGGTATATGATCTCTGGTAGGAGAGTGACAGCTAGTGAGACCATCTTATGTTTTGTGATACTGACCATGAAATTGAACCTCCCCTTTCCTACTGCTAATGTGGGTGCTAAAAATAGATCTGGCTCAAAGTGTGGAATATTTATGACAGGGCCTTATGAGTACTGCATTCATCAATTCGAAATGGAAATCACATCAGCTCCTATTATTTCACACCCTGATGAGTTTCTCACCTCTGCGCCTGTCTCACGCCCTACTCGTGACCGCAGTTTAACACTTCGGGTGTTGCTTTAGCTGTCGTTCCCCCGTAGCTGCTCGGTAGTGTTACGTAAGAGGTTGATGGCGTTATACAAGGAGCTGCTTACACCCAGCATGGAATGGGCATCACCAGCCTGCTCCACCCAGTCCTTAATCATCCTGATAACGGGCCTCTTAATGGGTATTGCGCTCCCATGAACTCGATCTCCTGACCAAGACCGCCGCACACAACTCCTGGACCACTCACTATACTTATGTCTAAAACTTATATCTCTAGTTAAACCTGCCACCCAACAGCATGTTGCCCCTTTGAGTAATCAAAACAAACCGAAGACCAGTCACACAATGCGCAAGACTCACGCCCTCCTCTCGAGTTGTTGTCATGTTTCTTGGACAACCGCGCCCATCTCAGTCTGTGCAAACCATTAATTGGTGAATCTAGATACTCATCATCCACTTGGAAAGGCAGGCCGGACAAGACCCAGTGTCCCCACCACCAATACCCCGTCACCCTCCACCCACCTCCGGGCCCCTCACCCTCAGCCTGCTGCGCTCCACTTGTCACCAAACGCACTCCACAGTCGTCTACCCACCACCTGCTAGTCACCAACCGTTACCCTCTACCCTCCACTCGCTGCTATCTACCCGCCACCCGCTATTCACCACCCACCATACCCCACAAACCACCCGCCGCCCACCGCCTGGAGGATTGATCCAGGTGGTAAGCGGGGTGAGGGGAGACACCGCCCGCCGTCGGAGCCCCGCTGCGCGCGCCGGCTAGCTGGCTGATGGCTGGTGGCTGGCTGGAGGCTTCCAGGGCTGCTCACTGACTGGTGGCTTGGTAGTAGTAGGAGGCTGGCAGCTGGGGCAGTGAGTTAGAGAAGGCAGTGACTTGCAGCACCTGTGGGGTGGAGTCAAAGAGCTGCTGCTAGTGGCAGGCGGCGGTGGTACTTTGAAGTTGTGTCGTGTAGTGGGCGCGGCCCGGACCGGTCTGTGGACGTGTGCTGCCTCTTTCTCAACTGGGTGGGCTGCCCGCGGCACAGGGCGTGAGTGAGGTGGCGGAGAGGAGCCCGCCTGGCGGAGGTAGGAGCCGGTTGCTCGGGCCTGCTCACGTGGCGTGACAGACCTGCTGAGCTGCTCCGCGATGAGTGCATGGTTCTGTCTGAGGGTGGCCGTCAGTAGCCGTTGTGCTGGTACCGGCGCACGTGCATAGCGGCCTCCGCATACGTAACGTACACGGTGCGTGGAAGTTGTATATAAAGTGCGTGCACGACCTGCAGAATCAAACCCTATGGCTATGGAAAATTCTCAGCATGTCTGTTTGTCGGCCCTGGCATCGTGTTGTAGTAGTGGTTGAATGCAGGGCGGAACGGAGAGCGTCAACTACATGGTGTTAGAGTAACTCTAATCCGTGTTATCACCAAGAGGAGTTAACTACAGTCAAGGCCTACAGCAGCAGTGAGCGGCTTTTCAGGGATACCATCGACTGGGTGGATGCCTGGCTTCTGGGTGGCTTCTTGTCTGGCTTCAGATCGGCTACGTAGACCCGAGGAGGGTGTCGAGTCTGATAGCACCCACGCACCTATTTAGAGAGTGGCTGTCACCTCAAGGCGCTGATGGTAGTCTCCTGGGCTATGTTACACTCACAGGTATCCTGTGTGTGGGTCGCGACTCTCGCCGCCCGCCGCCCCAACTAGCGCCGCCTGGCGAGGTAGTCTGCGCGTCGTGTAGGTGTGTGCGCGCACACGGGGAGAGCAGGCAGAGGCAAAAGGCGCAGGTGAATCGGTCCCCGTTGTCGCCCTACCCTCCCGTCCCGTACCGCGCCGCCCCGCCCGCCGCCGCCTCCTGTGGGTTGGCCGGTCGGTGGGACGGACGGTCGGCCGGTCGGGCGGTCAACCCGGCATCAGCTTCCGTCCGGAGACTCGCCGCCGCCGCTGCTGCAGCTGTCGCCGCTGCCGACGCCGCTGACGCATCACCGCCGCGCCCCCCGAGAGCCCCGCCTGCTCGGGAATGTCGGACCTTATGTTGGGATGCATCAACCCGTCGGACGACGATAACCTGGATTCCAACAGCACAAACTCACAAACACAACAATACAATGCCTCGTGCTCGGCGGGCGCGTCGGCCTCGTCCACACCGCAGCGCCTGCGGACCGAGCCCACGCGGACTAACAGCGTCACCGAGATGCTCGCCGACACGCTCAAATACCTGGCCAGCACCCCCAGCCGCAAATTCACCGAGGCCACCGGGATTACCGTCAACCTTGGATCTATTACGAGCACGCCCACCAAGAAGGCAACAGCAGGCGGGTCGCTGTCTGACAGTCCCATCCGCAGAGTGTCGTCTTCCGTCTCCAACAGTCCCACCAGGAGGGTCCTGTCTCAGCAGTCCAGCCTCGTGAGCTACTCAAGCCTGGTGAGTATGTTCACCTTGTACAACACCTATATCATGACGGCTTTACCTTAGGCATAACCAGAGGATATTGTTAATTGCTCTGACGTGACTTCGCATCAGGATTGTATATTTAGGTGGAGAGGAGGGGAGTTGAATATCTATAAGCCTGGTACTTGTATGTATAACTCATTTACAGTTTCGGCTGAAAATGTATTCCACAAAGAGAACTTGGGAACCTATTTCAGTGATTTTAATTTCAAAACTTTTTTTTATCAACATTAGATAATAAGAGGAGGCTGTTATATTCCACATTATAATGATGAGTGAACCTCTATCTTTCATTATATATCATTATGACAATCCACATGACTGTATCGCATGGGTTGACAATAGCAGATGAAGTTAGAAGTTCGAACTATTCAATCCACTGGTCATCTGTGTAAGGTCATGGCCAATAGAAGTAGAATCTAACACAACAACAACTAGACCAAAAAGGCCTATATTGAACAAAATACAGTTTATCACGAATGGTAAAATAAGACCAAAAGGTAAGGGTAAAGGTTAAGGTCACTAATAATAATAAGTAACATTTGGACTCCATGTATGATAGCTTTCGACATCGAGAATAAGGCCTAGAGATAAGAATCACTTCCATCGATTTTAAAAGATCCCTTCATTGATTATTTATCTGTGTTAGGGACACAGGAGTAATGTGTGATACAGTTGTATGTAATTATAGCGAGTAGGAGTGTAACAGTAAAGAAATTTCATTAGAAAAATCAAAAGAGAGTGTTTCATTAATCATGAGAAATCTGCTTCATTGACATCCTCTGCAAGGGCTCACTGTTATCTGGAAAGGGCTTTCAAAGTGATCTCTCAGAAAAGCATTAGATGGAAGCTGAAAAGTAGTTTATCCTAATGCAATATCCGCCCCCAGGTGCTCAGATTAGTACGAAAGGGACACATAACTTGTCTACTTCATCTTACTAATTCAATATCGCTGATATATGGCCCTGGTCGTTCCTACGTCATAAACCTCATTCACCAACCAACCATAACCTTTCTACAGGGTGCAACAGAATAACAATGATGATATCATTATGGAGAAAAGTGCCACATTAATATGACATATGTTAGTGTTTAATTTTGGTTTATTATGAATCACATATTAAAACAAAAAATCTTACATGGCCATGAAATTATATCTAAGTCGGTAAAGATGAGCTCAGAAGCAATTGGCAGATGCTTTAAACTATTAAAACGTTGCGATGTGTGCAGCAGTCGGGCCGCACTAAACAGACACTGCTGTCGGCGCCTGTGACACCGAATTAGATACAAACTGGCTAATTGGGTCCCCAGGGCCTCCTTCCGCCAGCCAGTATGATCCCTAAGATGAAAAGAGACCTTTTACTATATTGCCTGCAGGCCAGGCACGCCGGGGCGCCGCGTACGTCGCAGCCACCACTCTATGGGCTCAGGTCGGGCTCAGGTCTGAAGTAGCGGTGACTGGGTGGGTAGGTATCCTACCCATGGGGTGCCAAGTGTGGTCTCCTCTGTTCCATTAGCAATTGGAACCGGGTGTTTGAGCAAAAGAGGTGCTTTCTA
Organism: Alentia gelatinosa; assembly: GCA_950022655.1. Taxonomy (NCBI): domain Eukaryota; kingdom Metazoa; phylum Annelida; class Polychaeta; order Phyllodocida; family Polynoidae; genus Alentia; species Alentia gelatinosa. The sequence continues at coordinate 27,079,949 of OX465580.1, read as the reverse complement.
ATTCTTTTGTTAACTGAAATCCTGTTTATGTCTGTTACCTACATAGTAGTATTTCTATGTATATGGATGCGTACCTACTCTTAGACGTCGACATAAAAATGGCATACTCTACGACTTTAGACTTCTACTTCAAACTAGTTCGTCTGTTTTTATACAGGTGACAGAAGCTCCCATTTTCAAGTCTGGAACTGTTCTATTCTGCCTTTGTTATTGGCTGCCTATTCATGGAGCATTATGTCAGGTTACAAGTCTTAATCAGATGTTTGAATGAATATGCAGATTGAACCGTTTGCTTGTGGTTGTCTGGCCTTCCCTCCGATAGTTCTATTTGAGGTTGGGGTGAGCTATTTTGAGAGATTAAAAGTTCTGTTCGTGTGTCTCTTGAATGATGTGTTCCCTTTGTTTCTTTGCTCATCTATAGACGCACGTTTAACCATGATCATAAAACGTAGTTGACAAGACTTGTGTAATGACAGAACATCGTGCGTACAAAGGAACTTAACATGAGATAAAAGGAGGAAAGAGATCTGCCTTTTTAATCATCCAGTAAAGCCCATCTGGATTCATCGATGTTTCCCCTAGCAAAGGGCCTACTAATAAACGTGTCCGGATCTAAAGCACAGGTACTTAGGTGGGCAACATATGAGGCCAGTTAATGGTGATATCAAAAGAACCCTTACTGTATACCCCCAGCCTTGTTATCTGCAATCACACAACTCATAAAGAACACCCACCATTTGGGGGGAAAGAGTACAATAGGTTACTAACATAGATGAAGTGCTCTTGCTCAATAATCTCTCCCTCTTTTTCTCATTTTCTCTATCATCTTCCTCGGGGTTGGTTACTGGGTACGCTTTGGTTTCTCTCACCAGTCCCAATAGGTTTTGATGGTGCCTGATCATTCTTCTGGGTGAAACCGCTTCATTGGGTAACCCTCCCCCGGGTCAAGAGCCAATTAGGCTACCCAAATTTCCCAGCGTTTTTTTATTTGATCTCACATAAATAACTATATACAATTCGCCTCATCCAGAGGTGTTCTTCCATTGAATACCAACAATACACTTAGGACATTTACCAGTCTTTCATACATCACTCAAACAATCCCCAGAACAAATACCCAAACCACTAATAAATACTCCCAATTCCTAATTGCAAACCGATCTTTTGATCGAATTTTATCATTACATCACAACTCTACTTATTCATCAAACCACATGCATATTTCACATATTTAGTTGTTAATATTAATCTCCTTAACAATATAAACCAAGCAGGTACAATCCAATATGACAGTGCAGATCAGGATCCCGAATCAAACTGTCACGTACATGACATAGACACGCAAAATCATGAAGAGGGGATATTGATGTAAGTATCAGCACTTGACACCCCATACATCCTCTATTACTTCCGTAGAGATGTGACCGGTACATCCCGCCCTCCGTACCCCACTCCCCAGGGCGAATTTCCAGGTGTCTATACATCGCTTGTCCCGGTGTCCCTCAGGCCGGGCGAAGCGCACATCGCCTTTCCAGCCTGTACTCCATCCCCGAGACCGGTGGTTGAAAACTGCCTACACTGAACCTAAGCATTGAATTCATGGTGGAGTTTATGTAAACACAGCATCCTGGATGTTTGTTATAAACACGGATCGTGAACATAAAAAGTGGATCTATGAGGAAAAACAGAGCGGTCTAGTTGGCGTGTGGTTAGATGCGGCAGAGACTATTCTGAGTGCGTACAAATGTCAGCCTGCAGCGGCTAGCTTCGACGAATGCCTGTAACGCATGACACGGCAAAAAAAAGATGGTCAACTCTTTTTCTATTGCCGGTGCCCTGAATCAGTTCCACCTGATACAGGCCCGACCCGACGGGTCCGTGAAGGTGGGGGTGGAGTGCCGTGGGGTGGTCCGGTACATGGGGTATTGACAAAAATGTGGTACGGAGTTAGGGTGATAGAGAGAGATTAGGGATGACGGGGCTCGACTTGCGGTGCCAATAGCGTGGGATAGGAGCTGTTGGGAAGTTAGAGCGTTCGTCTGGATGTACATGCGGGTGTGTGTGGGGATACTGAGGTTATAGGAGGGATTTGATCAGCGTCAAGGGAGGATTTCTATGGAGATGATCAATGTATTGTTTTATCATTATGTAGTTTACAGTAAAAGTGGGGATCGAGACCACAAAGGAAGCCTGTAGTTCATCAGGAGTTTGACAACCGATATTGTGAGCCAGGTCTATATGGAGACTAGCAGGTTAGGAGATTAACATTTTGGTATGGGTGTAAGGTATGTCAGAAGGTGTTTTTCATGACGAGCTCGATGTATTGGAGTGGGAGTGAGGCACATGAGTGAAGGAATATCTCTTTTTATAGAGAGGCTGATGTATTGTCGTGGTAGGTATATTAGAGAAGGTGATATTTTTGAACGTTTTTCTTTACTCTGGCCCATATCTACCAACGTCTCAATCTGCATTTTTTTCTTGTATTTTAGAATGTCTACAAAATGGGCGATCAGCTGTGTCTATATTGTTATTACAAATCAAGTAGTAGCTGTACATTCGGTACAGATTCAACGATTATAGCAGATATTTATTTTAATCATGTTCATTCAAATTAAAGATATATTTTGATATCAACTGTTGTAGGAATCCTTTTCTACGGAGCAGTCTTTCTCCTATGCGTACTTGGTTTTACATACAGCTTATTGCATTCACCTCCAGCATAGTGATAATAACAGCACGTTGTCAACGTTATACAGAGCTTGATTCATATACTAGGCGGTTATATTTCCATTTTCAATGGATGAGCGTGGTGCCCAGATAGTATTATACCTTCTCACTCAGCTCTTCCTATATCAACAACATCAGTTCCAACACTCCTACACCTTGATCCCAAATAGCGTATACATAAACAGTACCATTTGATATGTTTTGGTTATGTCATGAGGCTTGCATTTGGGTTTAAAAGAAAGAGTGTTTTGACACAAGCCTGAGATAACCAAAAGTGGTGAGAAACTGCAGGTGCAGATGGTATTTGTGACCTCATGGTTAAGACAATTCAGTGCCGCTCTTTGACTTTGGGTCAGGTTTGATTGTACAGGTGTTGAAGGCACGTTAATTTGTTTGTATCGATTGTTTGCTGTGTAAATGGTGACTTGAGTGCCTGAATTGATTGGCGACATTCCTATTTAGTTGACAAATGTAATTCACAATGTTATATAGTACATCGTATCTGTGGTTGAGTACATGGAACACAAAGGAGTCATACGACCCAAGCAAGGTAATGTTAAGGTATGATGTAGAGCACGTCAGCAGAAAGGAAGCGGTGGGGTTGCAGCGGCCGTTGAAGGCCGTTCTCTCTGCCATATTGATATTGACAGTTTGAACTCTGAGTGACTACAGATTCAGAGATGTCAGCTTTCCCTTTTTCCGTGGAAATCCACTTTTTCATATTCAGTATACGTAATTGCTTTTCCTTGTGTCAAACAAATATAATATTGATGTATCCTCATTTACGCCAATAAAACAGTGGTGTGAACCTCCCCACAGACCTTCGTGCCCATGCCATGGCCGACAAGGACATATTATCCATGTTTACCAGGTCTCTCTGAGGCAGAAAAATCCACATGAAATTTTTCCATTTTTTCCCTGACCCCAACTGACATCCCTGACAGATTAAACGAGGAAGCAGGTGAATGCGATGTACATATACTCGGGACAAAGGTATGCTCATCCTAGATGAATGAGTGAAGAATTCCCAAAGTGAATAATTAAAAGATTTGGGTGTTGTCCAATCAGTGAGTCATTTGCTGTTACCCACATTGTATCCAGCCACTGTTGGGTCCATATATATGTCCAGTACCAGTGGGTCAATGAGGCACTTCGGCCTGTAGTAATTCGTCAGCTGGCCATTCCCAGACATCATTCCTTTGCACCTTTCCTAATCGCATAGGGTCGGTTTGCAGATAGTGAAGGGTTAGAGTGGGCATCATGCTGAATGTCTGTAGAACCTCTCCCCAAACTATGCACCATACCTGAATGTTTCCCATGCTCAAAACATATCAGTATTACAGTAGATGGCAGGTGCCTATTACTTTCTTTGTCACCTATGTGATAATCAGTCTGTTTTAAGGCAGTAGTTCGACAGCAAATCCAATAGCCCAGGGAGGTGAATACGTGTGTTATAGTTGGAAATGCTTTATGCTGAAATGGTGCGTTGGTTAGAGATATTGTAGTGGGGACAAGCAATTTAAAAACTTTAAGAATTTGGCTATATTTATAGAGGGTATATATATCATATAAGAGTTCATAGCATATGTCTCTGTAGATATATTGATAAGAATAAGGATAATAGTGTTCATTAGGTTATCAAGACCTTATGGCTTATGGCTGATAGGAAGTTACTTAGGGTCATAAGCATAATTACTACCTCCATTTATAGTTTCCTACAATAGAGGTCGTCTCAACTTCACAATAAACAATCCTCTTGCAGTCCCATACTCGAAAAATCTAGCTCAGCGTTTTCCCTTGAGTGCCAGTTTCAGTGTCGGTGGCCATATTGTTAGCATCGTGCACCCTCTAGCGGCGTGGTGGTAGCCCTCTTGCGGGTCCTAACTCATAAAGAACGTCATGGTGTGAAGCTACGGCAATCAGGGGAGGCATTTGAAAGTCTAGCAGGGCCGGAGGCTTTTTCCTGGTTTGTCGGCATGATGAAGGAGAGAATTGATACTAGACTGAATGAGGTCGCCTTGTAGGAAGACGCTGCAGTTCTGAGTCGCAGAGACGAGCCTGTCAGGTTCCCGCCCACTGTGCTGTCAGCCTGCGCAGACACTAAGTCGTCCGTCATGTCATTTGCCCCTCCCGAACTGCTAGCAGCCTCAGTCATCCTACCATCAGCCCCTCCCGTCTGCCATCAGCCCCTCTCATCTTTTGTCATCAACACCTCCCATCTCGTGCCATCAGCCCCTTTCGCCTTCGACCATCGGCCCCTCTCAACTTGTACTATTTGCCCCTGTAACATCCTACCATCAGCCCCTCCGACCTTGTGTCACCAGTCCTATTCATCTACTGTCATAGATCCCTCTTTTGCTGCGATCAGCCCCTCTTACCCATAACATAACCCCCTAACCTCCTGCCGTCAGCCCCTCTTACCCATAACATCACCTCTAACCTCCTGAGGTCAGCCCCTCTTACCCATAACATCAACCCCTCACCTCCTGCCGTCAGGCCCTCTTACCCATAACATCAACCCCTCACCTTCTGCCGTCAGCCCCTCTTACCCATAACATCACCCCCCTCACCTCCTGCCGTCAGCCCCTCTTACCCATAACGTCACCCCCCTCACCTCCTGCCGTCAGCCCCTCTTACCCATAACATCACCCCCTTCACCTCCTGCCGTCAGCCCCTCTTACCCATAACATCACCTCTAACCTCCTGGCGTCAGCCCCTCTTACCCATAACATCACCCCCTTCACCTCCTGCCGTCAGCCCCTCTTACCCATAACATCACCTCCAACCTCCTGGCGTCAGCCCCTCTTACCCATAAAATCACCTCTAACCTCCTGCCGTCAGCCCCTCTTACCCATAACATCACCCCCTAACCTCCTGCCGTCAGCCCCTCTTACCCATAACATCACCCCCTAACCTCCTGCCGTCAGCCCCTCTTACCAACTGCCATCAGCCCTCCTCCCAGCTATCAGACCCTCACAATCAACCATCAGCCCCTCCCACCATCTGCCATTAGCCACTAAACTTACCATCACCCCTCATATTTCCAGCCAAGAGCCATTTTATCCCATACCATCACTCTCCCCTCCAACTCTGCACATTTCCTTTTTATCCAAACATCCCCACCTACAAACGCCAACACCCAAACAAGCCGTTATTTCTTGGATATTTTTCTATAGAACCCTTCTGGTTATGCTGTGTTTTACCTCTCGGAGCTTTTCCTGATCGACATCCGCATTCTTTCATTATGATACTTTACTAGTCCTCAGAATTCTTTCATCTGGACCCATGACTGATGAACAAGAAATGTTCCCTTTTATGTTTTCCTTTGTATACACGTTGTTCATTCCTCCAAGTCTCATATCTTTAAGACATACGTATTTTCCTAGTGATGACCTGTGAATCTCGGGGACCTCACAAAGCACTTAACTCTGTAAGTGTTTGCCAAAACAATATCCTGCTAAATGTTAGTTACAGCTACAACTAGCAAAATTATCAAAGGTATCCTAGATGTTAGTTCCCATGCCGTTGTCAAGTGCAATTGATTCAAAAACGTCACTTTATAATATCGCTCCTGCCTTCTATTTATGTTCTTTGCTTTGCTTGGGACTGTCCATAAATGACGTCATGCTATTTTCGACCATTTTTGACCCACACTCCCCTTTGTCATGATTTGTCATACAACCCTTGTCGTGCTAACTCATGGAGACTGGCACCCCTTCTCCCTCCGGCTGCATGACGTTATTTATGGCTGGTCCCTGTTCCTCATTGCTTGCTTCCGTTAGCCCTTGCTTACTTCTAGTTTGTTTGCTAGTTTACATGCTTGTTTTTTTTCTATTCTTCACCGCCACAACCCCGGCGTCACAGGTCGCTGAAAAGGAACTCACACGGTGACGGTGAGATTCATGTGTCTCACAGGGTGTTTGAGACAAATCCGGCTGAGATTCTGTATTCAAACACAATCTCTTTGTCTAAATTGTAGGGTTCCATTCCCTTTAGACATGTTTTCCACCTACAAATGTTGGCGACATTTACCCCTAACAAGTAACAGAATCTCATGAGATTTTGAACACTCTGAGGTACATGAATCCCACCGTGTGAATTTCACTTTACGGTATGCTATGAGAGGCAGGCATTTACCTGGCTGTAATCCTCTTAAGTTATCTGTCAGCCACTTCGTCGCCCCACACGGCGCACTCTGCTGGCAGCGAATGCCGTTTGCTGTATTACCCATCGGCCGGTGCGGTGTGACGAGGCTGGTTGCTGGCGCGCGCTATGTCGCGTTTAGTTTGGGTCCACGCTGAGAGGGCATTTCCCTGTGTATACCTGGTAGTATATGTAGCTGTGTTAGTTGGCAGGATGAAGAGTCGCCTCTCCTCTTTCACAACGGCAAGCCAAGACACGATCTCCCTCCTCCTGTGACCCTTCAGAGGTTAGCACGGGAAGCAGGCCTTTATCTGGCAGCACTCAGACAGGGGGCGGCCACATCAGGGGCCATGTTTAACGACGTTAAGTTAGCTAGAAGTTCGGTCGTCTAGTGTGGCTCATGAGATAGGACTTGATGTCAGACTTCTTCATGTGCCCTATTCCCTGTAGATTATTCAATAATTCAGCCTTTGTACTGTGTTAATTTTCAACATTTCAACAGAGATTAAAAGATGTTTGTCTCATTTGAATGAAAAAACATAAACATTCTATCATGTCATAACAATGTCATACGGTATATTTGAGTCATTTAATGTAAAATCAGACTGGTCACATTATGGTCTTATTCTGGTGAAAAATGTTTGTTTTTACATTTGGGGAGGGGGGGGGGGCATCTTTAAGGTGCTTGTCCAACTGGTACATCAAAAGCTGGATTCCTCCTATCAAATGAACAGAATTACGCCGATATTTGTCATATATGACAATGATTATGATATAACTGTGGTATTCCGCAGAGAACTGAAAGTCCGTTTGGCCGAGGACCAATAGCCACTGTGCGCCTTATTATACCCATTATCTGGTGGGCTTTTATCCCCATGTCTCTCTTTCATAGGACCCATCAGTCGCCGCTTTAGATATCCTTTGAGAAGTATCTCCGGCTTCATGTTTGGCGATCGGCATAAAGCATTCCCCATATCTGTGCAGCGGGCGGTGGGCGGGCGCTGCGGTTCCCCCGAGGCGACAAACTGGCTTATTGATGCCGCCGGCTCAGCTCCAAGTCACAACACGCAATTCCTTCATAAACGTCGCACTGACGACCTACTCGCCCAACCGCACTGTGTCGCGCCAAGACACCCAAATGGAAAGGGCCCTTAACAGGGCGTGCAGATGGCATGGAGCAGCGCTCGTGTGACATTTGCTGTTTTTGTGGGCGTTTGTGAACACATGCAATTGCCCTGAAGATTTGCTTCATATCTTAGAGGGCGCGTCCACCAACCACGACAAGGCTGCGACAACGGCTTCCCGACAAGGTCCACGACAGCTCTACGATAGGAAGCCTTGTCGTAGCCTTGTCGTGGTTGGTGGACCACAGTTCCCGACAAGAGGCTACGACAAGGCCATGACAGGCTGCGACATGAACCTTGTCGGGGGCCTGTCGGGGGCCTTCCGACAAGGTTACGTTACAAGTGTCGCAGTGGTCTACGATAGAATATTTAGGTGGAGCGTGCACTTCCCGACAGGCTGCGACAAGGGCTCACGACAGCTCCCCTCCTCACGACAAGGCTGCGACAAGGAGCCGATAAGAACTTTCTTGTCGGCGCGTGTCGCAGCCTTGTCGTGGTTGGTGGACGCCCCCTCTTACATGTGCCTAGACTGCACCCACTCTCTGGTCGACCTGTCGAAACAGATTCAACCCCACATTTGATAAAAAGGATAGGCTAGAGCCAAAGCGAGTGAGGGCAAATGTTACCTTCAGGTTGTGTAACCACCACACCACATCTCAAGATATCCAACAGATTGGACAGTAAACAGTCAAACAGGCACTTTTTCTGATTAAAACCTATGATTGTTTGTAGTCAGTCATGACACACTTATATCAATATGTCGGGCATATCCTTTTATCGGGAAGCTTGTTAGGAACACAGACACGGTTCGCGTAGATCTTTGATATCCTGATGTATTTTTGTCAAGGGGTATATATTACAGGGCAATACAAGAATATGAAACTGGTGCTGGCACTCTAGTCTCAATCTAAATGACCTGTTGGGGCATTATGGACTACCACTGACCATCAGGTGTCAAAATATCGAAACAGCATCTGGTGATTTTTCAGTCGCCTAGGCTGGATAATATTTTTTATGATCATGTATCAAGGGCTTCATAGCCATGCACTTTAAACACGCTACCTTGTTGCCTCTTTCCCTTATTATATCTGTGACCAGCACTGAAGGTGATTACCATGCATTAATGATATAAGATGTATTATGTTCGCTACTGATGATACCCTGCATAATTTATATAAGATGCATTACAGTGTTCTCCTAATAAAGGGAACGGGATACTCCAGCCACAGGAAGAACGCAAAGAACATTCGCTCAGCATTATGCTATTTTATGTTGATCTTCACCTAGATCCCTCGTGACACAGGCGGATGTTAAGGGGATATTTGATATTGTTGTTCAATGTCTTGAACAGGCATCATCCTATTCACAAGGTTATTACCCTGTCACTGGCATTTCTAATTTGTAATTGAGTTCAAGTTATAAGTGAATGAAATGTAGCTTTGTTAAACTTCCTGCTTAATCTGAAATTTAACAATGCAATATGAACAGTTTTTTTAGAAGATACAGGAGCAGAAGGACAATAGATGGAATTATTTGAAGATTGAAAGGTTACACATGTCAATAATGATTCTAAACAGACATTATAGCCAACTTGTTGGCAGTAATGCGGCAGACGAGGTACTATTACACTCCCCCTCCCCTCCTCTCCTCCCACTCACCCGACCCCCAAATGACCTCCTTTCAAACCTCAACCGCCCTCACTCACTCCCGGGCTCCCGTCGGATTAAGAACCACCTGCCCACCCTACAAAAACTTCTTCTCTCTCTCTTCCTCCCCTACTCTCTAGGGCCTCTTTAATAACTCGTGACCTACTCTTAATTACTCTACATTTTCTCTCGTTATTTCCTAAACTCAATACCTCAATAAAATTCTTTCCAATAGTACACTCGTCTGTGTTAGTCATTATATGATGAGATAAGCGCTGTTGATGGTGAACTTGACTATAAAGGTTAAGGCGGATACATTTTGCCCATTACATGTATTCACCTGGCAATAAAAATAATTGATAGCTGTAAGCTGCTAAAGGGATATACTATGCACAAGAGAAAAGATCTGTTGAAGAAACAAGTGACTGTGTATTCCACTTTGTGCGATCATATACAAACCCAAAAGTTATTGTCTAAATATGCGCCAGTATTTTATAGGCGCATACATAGTGACGTTCTACACTATACAAGGGGATGAAAATAATGACTTTTAAAGTGATGGATATAAATCACTGTGACTTTCCTTGTATGGCAACTTCTTCATTGTGAATAGGGTGAGAGATACCTTGTATGGCAACTTTTTCATAGTGAACAAGATGATATACCTTGTATCGTATCTTTCTCATGGAGCACAGGGTGACAGATGGTGACTTTCTTGACCCTCTATGATTACTCGAGCGGGAACGTAGACAGGGCGGATATTGAGCCTACCTTGCTACCGGCTGTCCTCTACTCTCCATGTGATTAATGAATATATTTGTCGGCCTGACAAAGCGCGGGCTGTAGGAGGAGCCTAGGCGTCGCCACGCCGACAACAATCAGGTCCCTGATGTTTATATTAGCCGTAGATCTTGCGGAAACGAGCGGCCGCCCATATTGATAGGGTGTCCGTCGGGTCTGGGGTCACCAGGTCAGCATTTGTCGGACCAATTGACTGCCCCCTCCCCCACCTTCCTGGCACTGGGCCTCGCATTAATTCGTTAATTATGAGCGTGTTTCGCGGGTCATGGAGAGCGTATGGGAAGGTGAACAGTGCGGTCAGAGGGTCAACAATATGAAAGAGCGTCGTTGAACGACCTTGACAACTGGTGGGTAGGAAAGGGCGTTGGAGCGGATGTTAGGAGGTCAATGCCTATAGGTCAGAATGAGAGCAGTTTTTTGTTCTTAACCACCCAAGAAGTGTGCTTTATGGTATGCTACGCTACACGTAAAGCCTTGTGTGGGTGCTGTCAGCTGGCTTTCTTCACCACAGCTCAGTGTGTATACAGGGATTAAAGATTGAAGCCCAATGGGAATCCAGCGCATAAATCCGTGAAATTAGGCCGCTCGAGCTCCCGCTACCCAACATGCTACTCCGTTATCGTACCTTATCAGCACAGGCTCGGCGCCAGCTGACAAAGCAGCAGCGGCAGCACCAGCAGGAGGGCGAGGCGTTGGTTGGGGTCAGGTAGAGGGGAGGAGATGGATTGCCCGGTGCTCGGGTCTGGGATGGATTGCCCTTCTAGGTGCCTCTGATATGAGCGCTGGTTCCGGGTATAACACGGTCTGCTTATCACGTCATGTTCGATGCCGTCGTGAGTTGTTGGTGGTTCCATCTGTGAACTGCTCGCGGGGCACAACTGCTACTCGAGTGACCCCTAAGGTCCCGTGCCCTGTCCACCCAGAGCAGTTCCCGTCGTGATCCGCGCTAACTAGAACCACTTAGAAGCGGCTTGAGTGGCCAGGAACAGGTCCACTCGCCGGTCGAGCTGCTCACGTGTTCGGCCAGTGAAGCCGATATTACTCAGGCTCAGTTGGATGTGAGCTTGTCTCTAAGGAGTGGCCATATAAAGAGATCTCTATAGTGGTGAATTATCGATTTATTTTCAGACTCTTGGCCTAGATCCACAATATCTGCTTGATTTATCACCAGATGCTATCTAATCAGCCAAGCAATCTACGAGTGAATCCTACAAAGGAAGAAGAGTTGGTACTCTTATATTTCCTTCTAGCTAGTAAAGAATAGAATGGTAGCCTCGAAATGAAGATGTTATTTTGCCTTATTTTCTGAACAAAAAGTGAACATCCTGATATTGCATTCTGTTTTTTGTGATCGAGTGCCTGTTAAGAAAACACACAAAGTTATTGCCTGCATACATATCGATGATAGTAATATATTTTTTAAATGATATAGTTCACGAAACGGCCTTTCACGGCTAGTTAAAACTGAGCTACGGAGTTCTCTGGGTTGTGCTGGACCTTGGTTAGGAGAAGTAGTTCAGCTCGACTTTGGTGAAGCTAGTATATTGGATCACATCCACGCATAACCTACAAAATTCAGGAAAACAACACTTATTACTGCTAGTAAGTAAGGTCAGGTTAGTACATATGCACAGGTCAGTACATATGCACCAATCACCCCCCTAAGTACGGAGGCATTGGGAGTCTGTATCATTACCTGTGCACCCATAATCCCTCTGAATAAGGAGGTACTGGTAGCGAGTGACAGTGCACATGCTTCCATTGCTCTGGCAAGTACAGTGGTACTGGGAGACTGTGCCAGTACATGCACACCTAGCACCCCACTTATCACAGGGCCACTGGTAGTCCTTGACACTGGTGGCAGTGCATGCACACTCGGTTTCCATTTTAGTACAGATAAACTATGGCTGTTGAGAGTACATCATGCTGGTGCCTCTTTAAGGGCATGAACGCTGGGTGCATGTCAGAACAGGGTATTTCGGACAAGGACCTAGAGGCAACCATCAGTCTTGGTCCTTTGACCTAAGCTGGTGAGAGGTGTGTATTACCTGTGGATTTGATAAAAGAAGTACACAAGTACCTCTACTGTAGATCTTATCTGTGAAGGGCTGACACAGCCGAGGAGGTCTGTGCCCTTTTTAAAAAAAATTTTTTTTTATATTAAGCAACAAGTATAACGACATACAATTTACCTAGAAAATAGGCGTTCTTCCATCATAAGCCGACAAATGGACAATAACAGGACAAGACAGGACAGACATATGAGAGTAACCAGTGAAGACATCTTTGACAAATATCTTTGTTGTTGATCTTATGATCAGTACTATCAAGTGATTGATATAGCATAGACATAATCTACAAACGATATCTGCATTTCAGCTAGAGTATTTCAGTGGCAACTTACACAGGATAAACCTTTGAGTTTATCAATATTCACACGATCGTGGAGACGTTACTAAAGGCCTTGTTTTCTGATGTTTTCTTCAACAAACACCTGTACTGGGTTCAAGCGTACATAGTGTAAACGTCCTGTTTAGGGTGTAACTAAGGTTTCCCCGCACACATTATCGAATAACAAGGGTCGGTGCTCGGCCCCTTAATGTTCTTGATTTTTATTAATGATATGTGTGATAATATCCAAACAAGTAGTTTTATCCAGTATGCTGACGATTTGGTCCTCTACTCACATAGTATCTGTTCAGCAACAGCCCGTAGTAACCTAGGAATTGTCTATGACTGGTGTAATGTCAATGGATTAAAGCGTAATGAGAAAAAAACCTGTACAGCCTGGTACAGCTCATACGCCAAAAAACGGCACCTTGACCCGTTGGATATTATTTATGGTAAAACTAAACTGAGTACAAGGACCTCTTACAGGTACTTGGGAGTGGTTTTGGATCATACATTGTCGTACGCAGAACAGATAAAGGAAATAATGAAATCGGCAAACAATAGAATCTTTAAGCTCTGGAAGTTTAGAAAATCTGTCTCCTTAGAGGTTGCCAAGCAGATCTATACCTTAACCATAAAGCCTATACTTGAATATTGTGGATTTCTTTATGACGGGGCAGCTAAAAGGGATACTGAACTGCTTCAGCGCACCCAAAACCGTGGCATACGAGCTGTACAAGGATATTTCATACAAAGGCAAACGATAAATGATTTTCACAATAGACTGGATGTGGAACTACTGCAGGATCGGAGAGATCAACAATTAGTGAAGATAATGTACAGACGTTCTAAACTAGATGAGCTGATTGACAAGCGCAATCTAGCTACTAGGGCTGCACACAAAATTAGATTTAAACGCCCCTACCATCATACCTCGGCCTATGAAGGGTCCCCCCTATTACGAGGGATGATACTATGGGATGCACTTCCGGTGGAAACCCAAACAGCAGACTCACCTGCTGCATTTAAGAGAATGTTGAAGACAGTAGTCCCATAATGTCACAATTATCATAAGAACAAAATACTGAGTTTGCAGTTTATAGTACCTAAACGGCCCACCCACAAACCCGCTCTCCAATCCTGCACTAGAAGGCTCGAACCAAAATGTAATATGCAAATCGCTTTTTTTTTAGAACGCACACTAGCACCACCAATTGGAAGAACTATAACCCAGAAATTGGCTTGGAAATAAATTAAAAAAAACAACAACAAAAAACAGACTCCTTACACCAACACTGACCTGGCCTTATATTTTCTGTGTACCACTCTTGTTCTCTGTCAAGACTACCTTAGGGCGCGCTGAAAGCCTAGCCGCTCCACCTAGAGCATACACCTGCTGGACGGAAGGGGGAGGGGCTCGAAATATTCATAAATGCTCTTATTTTAAGCAACTCACCTTCACCAGCCTGATCCCCTGCTCCAACTTCTTGAGCACCGTCATAGTCCACCAAATACAGAGAATCATCTAACACGATGGCCTGTAGGTCAATAAATTCATCAACCTCTTCTAAGTGTTGCTCTGCTGCACTGCACTTTAGTTTTGCAGCTGCTAAGAACTTGCACGGGGACGGACCCCAAGGTCTGTGCATCTGTGTGCACTTTACTAATCTACATCCAGCCATTCGGGCGACTGGGTGACTCAGCTAGGTGGCAGGGATGCGTCTGCTCTAGGCTAGGATGCGGTGAGGAGTGAGGTCGATGATCATTTGCTCCATTCCTTGTTACTTCATTTCACTCTCTTAGGCCGATCGGTCTGCCACCTTCCGCGCCGTATATAAATATATATATTTATATATATCTATATTTATCCTACCCCTAATATAAAATCCCATAGGCTTAACATTGAGATTCCGTATGCCACGCTGACTGGCATACAGAGTTTTATATGCCACTAGTGGCATACAGAATTATTATCATGTAATATTCCAAAATTGAGGAGACAGGGTAGGATAAAATCAAAACCTGATTCGTTTTAATCTTGGCCACCGCATGCCACTCCTGGAGTTTTGACTCGCCTCATAAAGTCACTTTGCCAAACTCCAGTCGTGGCATACGGTGGTCAAGATTAAAACTTATCCAGTTTTACGATAATATCTATATATATATATATCTATCTATATATATATATATCTATATATATCTCTCTCTCTATCTCTCTCTATCTCTCTCTCTCTCTCTCTCTCTCTCTCTCTCTCTCTCTCTCTCTCTCTCTCTATATATATATATATATATATATATATATATAATATATATATATATATTTATATATATATATATATATATATATATATATATATATATATACACTCATGTAGTCTGAAGTAGTATTTTCTTAATTCCTAAGCACCAGGGCTTTGCCCCATTTTACTCATCCTGGACGTCTTAGAATTTCCTCCCTTAATCAAATAATAATAATAAGTTACAGCGACTATCAAACTTACTCCTAACCCTATCCCAATATCTACCCTAACCATAAATATAAGAAGAAGGGATATGTGGGAGTAGACGTCCGACTCCGAGGGAGATGCCCCGGGGTGGGTAAAGTCTTACCAGCATCTAGATTACTTACATATATAGCCTGTGTTGATGGATGACTCTCAAGTCACCCCCATCCCCATCTCAAGTCATCCACGGGTCTACCATTTCTTCTGGGTCATAGACCGTTGACCTGACTGCCTGAGCAGCTCACAGGAATCATTGAGCCATTCCAAAACATGGCCTCTCTGAGAGCGGGCGACTGGCGGCGGGCTACAAATACAGAGACGACGTTTTAATGGACGATAATAGGGCGACCCGGCGGTTGGTAGTGACGGAGAGGAGATTGCGTCGTTTACAGGGAGGTGGATTATCAGATGCCACCTTGATATGACTAAAAGGTTCGGTGACTAGACCAACACGGCCACCTGATAATCTATAGGAGCACAGTGCTAAAAATAGGTGTCGATTCTAGAGTCAGGATCCTGAGTGACCTAGGATCCACGTTCTTTACCTTATATCCCAAGGGAGCCAGAGAAAGGGCAACCACTATTCGAGGGTCTTGGATCACATCCATGTTCATTAGAGTTTCACTCGAGCCTTCAGACCCTCTAAATGTGTGTTGAAGGACTTATAGGCTCTGGCAAAGTGTATCAAATGATCTAGGGATACTTCCAATATATAAATCAAAGAATTTAGGGATTATACTATAGTGTCCCATAGGAATGAGGGGATCCTACCAAGGTGTGTCAAGTAGTTTAGAGACCCTACCAGATTGCCTGGAAATATGCAGTCACCCATTTAAGATATACTGAGGAATCTGGCAGCATGTGTATGGCCTCTTCAAGCGGAAGTCGATATTGATAATTATCATGTTCAGTAGGTTTCTATTAGCAATGCCATGAAGATGACAATGGGCAGGAGTATGTAAATTGCGAGTTATGCCGCAGAAAGAAGTTGTACAGCCTGGGTACGTCAGTTATCAAAATGTCTCTCCTATTTTGTACACAGGAAGAGAGTCTTACTAATGGGCAAATCAGAAACTAGAAAGGCTCCTCATAAAGAATGACATTCATCAGCATGGGTATTTAAATCGTTAAGAGGGCTCTGCACTCCTGCACACAGAAAGATGCGTCGAGGAGAGACAGCAAAACTCTCAAAGTCAAGGCAGTGTCACTCAAACTGGGTGATTAGAAAGTCGACTGGCGCCTGATAGACAAGCAGGGGAATCACAAAGGTAAACCAAATCTGACTGCCTTACAGAGCGGCGTAGTCCCATTGCGCGGCTAGATCGCCTGAAGCCAGACACCTCCGGGCTTGCTTTGTGCACGGCTCCCACAGTGAAAGTAGTGCCGTCCATTCAGCCGTGTCTAACATGTTAGGTTAGAGCTAGGGGGAAACGGCTCGTCGGCAGGATTGATGAGGAAGGCCACATTGTACCCACATGAAAAACACGCTTTTATGGAAAGGTAACTCAAGCTGCGTGAAAGCGTGTGGAAAGGCAATGGCCGGGGATTGGAGAGGTCCCTGTACAAAGTATTTCACTCGGGTGTGGTCGCATTTTACCAGACACCTAGACAGATTCAAGATATTTTCCCCTTTCATCACGCTAGTTTGCATACCTGAACAATATCGACGCAGCAAATGCTGGCGTCCAAATTATTGCCATACTGCTGGTGCGGTATAATAATTATCGAGGCAATATTTCTTGTGTTAATCATTTCCAAAATAAAATACTTCCATCGTGGAAGCGTTCCATCTTAGAAAAGCGAATCGCCCTTTGTTTTGACGCCTGTACTCGTCCCTAAAGGGTTAATTACCTGAGAATCTGACGTAGAGGCACGAGAGTGGATTTGCATGTATACGGTGCAATCTTTAATTGATGATGTCCGCGTGTGACTATTGATTGGGAAGTTGGCACGCTGACAAGTCATCGATCTGTATCTATTCGGCAATACTCTGTCCACAGTGTTGACCACTGTCCTCTGTCTCTCACAAACAATTTAGAGAACCGGACTTCGGAAGGACGAATCAGCACGAGCGCATATTAAGATCAGATCTCATTAACAAGTTTAACTACTTGAAAATGAATTAGGATTAAGTGGAGAATGTAAAAGAAGGAAGCAATGTTCTCGAACAGAAATTAGTAAAGGTTAATTGCATTACATGTGTTAATGTAATTGTCAATATGCTAATCAAATATATGATGCATAGTAATCTATTAGTATTTTAAATTATGGCCTGCTCTTTGATTTATCATACATGTACATGTATTTCCAAGGCCATAGATATAACACCAACCTACATTTGATATGTGCATAATTACACTGATGCTAAGGTCCTATTCTAACCTCACTTTTAAGTTGTCACAAAAGTTAAGGAGCTACATTTTGAAAATAATCCAGGTTTACGCAAACACAGGTTATCTGGGTAATCTGCATTCTGGGTAGTCTACACCAGAATAAAGGGATATTGAATGTGAGAATAGACCTCAAAACTACTTTCCATATCATAATTAGTCCAGGAGTTATGGTACTTGGAGTTATCCTCTGTGGGAATTTACATACAAGGATGGAAATCTGCGCAATCAAGCAACCAGTCGATCTTGGGAATCCGTGGTGCTAAATTGGTAACCCATGGCCGTTGGTCAGGGGTGGTCATTGCTCCCCCTGACACGCCCCCTCGCGCACCCTGCGCACTCCCCCCTGGTGTCGGTCACGTGAACCCCGCGGTCACGTGGCCCACCGCGTCTCTGACCTCCACCTCATTCTGCTCCTGTACTCCACTACGTTCACACGTATTTTCTTTTCCCTCAATTTTTGGCCTAATCTCCACGCCGTCTTCGATACTCCCCGAGTATCTGACCGTGCAGAGACAGTGTCTGAATACGGGTAAAGTTCACGTGAATTACAGGAAAGCTAGGATGGCACCACCAACGACACGCGCTCAAGCGAGCGCCTCCACGACCACGGACCAGGCCTCGGAGTCAACCGTGAGGGAGAGCGACCACGTGGACTCCGCGTCTCAGGCCGGAAGCCTCCGGTCGGCCCGCCTCGTGGCCGTAGAGACCGGACTCTCGGACATGAGTAGGAAACTCGACGCTCTAATTCAGCTGCAGACCCAACGGTCGACGGGACAAGCATCGCCGCCTACGGTTCGCTCAGTCGCCGAAGTAAGGACTCGGGACTGGGCCGAGGATCAAGCCGGCCGCGCCATGCCTCCACCCCGCCAGCTACGAGACCGCTACGCAGGGGACCCGTATATACAACGTGAGCTCGACCGTGAGGCCATCCGCCACGACAAGACGGCTGGTAAGCTGCAGTCAGATATTCATGTTACCCGTTTAATAAGTAAACCGTACATGTTTGTGGATAGGGAGGGGGTTTACACGTTGTCCCAGAAGCTGGAACTGAGGGGAACCCTGGGCCCCCTCGAGTACCTGAGTGCTTTTATTGGCTTGCTCGGGGACGACCGTGCGGTCGACCCCGTGGACCGTGAGTCCATGTTCCGGCACTTACACCAAGTGTCAATCGACGCCCAGAGCCGGCCGTGGGCCGGAGTCAGGAGATGGTCTAACCACGTGTTCGACCAAATCGAGGCCGGGAGGCTGTCGTGGTGCGACTATTCGAGGATCCAGGAGGAGCGAGTCCGACTCGCGATGACGACCGGGACCCTCACCAGCGGCGCCGACACCGGGAAAGCCCGAGGACGGGAGTTGCCATGCCGGCAATATAATTCGGAGAGGGGGTGCCGCCATAGGAGCGGTCACGATGACGGGCCCGTGAGATGGCTGCACGTGTGCTCGTATTGCGACTCCGTGGGGAGACAATGCGGGCACTCGTTACACGCGTGCAACCGGAAACTCGGTTACACAATGGGCTATGAGAACGGCCAGGCTGCACCCACACCGGCTCCCCGGCGAGCACCCCAGGCCGGACACGCACCCCAGGCCGGACACACGCCCCGGGCGGTCGACCCCAGAGCGGATGTGCTCCCCCAACACGGACACGGGGCAAAAAACGGCTACGGTGCGCCCCGCGAGTGAGCGGAGCGCACCCCCACACAGTCACAACACGTGCCTCCGCCCCCGGGCCCGGGGTCGTGGGGTGCAATCCACGTGATGTAACACCAGCGGGCCCTGTGATCTCCACCACCCCCAACAGGATTTCCGGTGATCGGACGTGGGCGGGGGTCGTAAAAGGAAGCGGCCCGGTGACCACTGCGGGCCCCCACCCCCTCACGTGGAGGGGGGACCACACGGGGGGTCCACGTGACCACAACACGAAGGCCGCCGGCCCACGTGGCCGGGCCCCGAACATAAACAACAACAACGAAGGGGGCGGGACCCGCCACGTAGAGGACAGGTTCACCGCGCGGCCACCGCCAACCCACAGCGGTAGCAGGAGTGTTAGTGTTACCGCGCCGACTGAGGATCCAACTAACACTCCGGATTTCGGCGGACTAAAGGAAGTCTGCCGGACCGGAATTCCGTCGCCCGGACTCCGGACGGACCCGGAGGCCTTCATGGAGCACAGGCGGGCCGAGTGGCCCCGCTTCACCGAGGCCGGCCCCCCGGCGCACGGTCACATCTACGAGGCGGTCCGGGCCTCGGGCCTGCCCAACGCCCTGTGCACAAAGATAACACTGCCGACGGACCTCAAACTACGGGCGTGGGAGCGGTACCTGACGGGAATGGAGGGCAAGGGGGAACTCCTCGGTTTCATAAGATACGGGTTCCCCCTCGGCTACCTCGGGCCGGCCAGCGACACTCGGGACGTCCCCAACCATCCGAGCGCCACCGGATTCCCGAAGCAAGTCGGGGATTTTATCAGAAAGGAGAGTGGATTCTCAAACCTGATGGGGCCGTTCACGGAGGCTCCCTTCGAGCCGTGGTGCCACGTTTCGCCGTTGATGTCCCGGGAGAAGCGCGGGTCCGAGGCCCGCCGCGTCATAACGGATATGACCTTCCCCCGGGACCGTAGCGTCAACGCGTACGTGATGAAGAACGCGGTTTACGGAGAAGAGCGTGAGCACAGCCTCCCTACGGTCGACGGTTTCGTCACCCGCCTGGTGGCCTCGGGGCCAGGGAGCTACATGGCGACCATCGACATCTCGCGCGCCTATAAGAACTTTAGGTGCGACCCCCTCGACTGGCCTCTGCTGTGTTTCCTGTGGGACGGCGGGTATTATTGTGATACGGCCATGCCGTTCGGCGCCCGCGCGTCCTCGTATCACATGCAGTGTGTGGCCGAGGCCATCGTGGGGATACTCGCCGGTAAGGGTGTCGAGGCCGCCATGTATCTGGACGACCTCATCATACTGTCGCCCTCACGGGAGAAAGCTGCCTCGGACTTTGCCATAGCCCGAGACCTATTCGCCGAGCTCGGCCTCCCCGAGGCCCGGGAAAAGGCGCAGGCCCCTAGTCAGACCGTGCGCTGGCTGGGCATCGACATCAATGCCGCCGAGATGTCCCTCACCATCCCCCGGGACAAGTTGGAGGACGTGCGGGAGCACGTTGGGGCGGTCGCCAGGAAGCGGTCGCTGACCAAGCGACAGCTTCAATCCGTCCTCGGCAAAATCCTGCACGTCGCGAAATGCATCCGCCCGGCGAGGCCGTTCGTCAGCAAACTACTGGAGGCCCTACGGTCGATGGACGGGTTCTACATCAACGTAAGCTCGGACATGCGGCAGGACCTCCAGTGGTTCCTACGGTTTGCCGTCGGGTGGAATGGGCACGCCCTCATCCCTCGAGGGCCGGCGACAAAGTGCATCACGGTCGACGCCTGCCTCTCGGGCGTGGGGGGCACAGACGGCCGTGCGGCCTACGCGTGCCAGGTTTGTCCCATCAATGACCCCGTGGACTGCATTTCTGAGCTCGAGGCCCTGAACACAATATATGCTCTCCACACGTTCCTCGGGGACCGTGATCGTGGGACCAGGATCGAAGTCTTCTGTGACAACATGGGGACCGTCCAGGCACTCACGTCGGGGCGGGCACGCAACCGCGTCCTCGCCGAGTGTGCCCGACAGGCCTGGATGGTCCAGGCCAAGCTGCAAGTCGACCTGGTCTACACACACGTCCCCGGGGTCCTCAACACGGTCGCCGACGCACTCAGTAGGGCCCACCTGTCCTCGAGGGATTTTAACAATGCTGCATGCCTGATGACATATCATGATCTGTGGTCCGTGGTGCCTTGTAATCATGCTTCATTCGTGCCTGTGCTTCGCCTGTCCTGCAGATCCGGCGCTACGCTCTCTCCAACGGAAGGCATCTGCGCGGCAGGCCGAGGCACGTGCCCCAGGCACGGTCGCGAACCAGAAGAGCGCCGTGTCCACCTACCTCGCCTTCTGCCGACGGACGAGGACCGACCCGCAGGCACCGTCCGTGAGTTTCATCACGGCCTTCCTCGAGTACCTCGCGGACCACGCCCCCTCGCCGGCGACCGTGGCCAACCAGCTCTCGCACGTGAGGACACACCTACGGCTCTCGGGCGGAGACGTTACGGCCACAGAGGACGTGAGGGTCAGGAGGGCCCTCGACGCCATGAGGAGGAACAAGGCCTACACACCAAACGTCAAGCCTCCGATCCCCATGGCCGCCCTCCAGGGGATCCTCGAGCTACTGTCGGACACGCCCCTCGACCTGACCCTACGGGCCGCGTTCCTCCTCCTGTACTACGCCGCACTGCGGCAGAGCGAGGTCGCCCCCCCTACGGCCAGGGCATTCGATCCGGTGCGACACCTCTCACGTGGGGACGTGGTCCTCACGGCAAATCACGTGGAGGTACGCATCAAGGCCGCCAAGAACCTCCAGTGCGTGGGGGAGGAAAAACACGTGAGGCTCCAATCCTCCCCGGACCCGAGGTCGTGCCCGGTGACGGCCGTGAGGAATATGATCGCCGCGGTCCCCACGCTGATACCAACGGATCCGTTCCTGCTCAACGCTGACAGGTCGCTAATAACGACGCGGTCGCTGTCAAAGGAGTGGGAGCGGCTCAACACCACAGCAGGCCACCCCCCTAAGACCTACACTCTACACAGCCTGAGAAAGGCCGCCGCCACTCAGGCCTTCCAGGCCGGGGTCGCTGAACTCTCCATTCAACGATACGGGGGGTGGCGTTCTAATGCACACAGGGGATACATTAGGGACTCCAACTCACAAGAGGTGAATGCGTCCCTCATACAGTCCCTCAACCAGTGACTCTCATCCCTCACAAACTTTTCTCCCTCCCACCTCGCCTCATTTTTATGGTCTTGGCGTTTTTTATACATCATATTGTATAACCATTATACCTCATATTGTATAACCATACTATCTGTTATACAACCATATACATAATTGACATACCATTATACATGTCAATTACAAATATGTATATTATACGTAATTGACCTCTTTATACCTCTGTCAATTACTTTATCTACCTTATGTCATATTCATATTTACATATTAATATTCATGTCGGTATAGGTATATAAAATTAAAATAAATTTTATTATTCCCAACTATCGACTCCTTCTTTGTGTTCAGGGATAGGGGTAATGGGTAACCCATGGCCGTTGGTCAGGGGTGGTCATTGCTCCCCCTGACACGCCCCCTCGCGCACCCTGCGCACTCCCCCCTGGTGTCGGTCACGTGAACCCCGCGGTCACGTGGCCCACCGCGTCTCTGACCTCCACCTCATTCTGCTCCTGTACTCCACTACGTTCACACGTATTTTCTTTTCCCACCCACCCTCACCTCTTTCTTATCTCCTACTCCGTAGGGCGTTTTTTATACATCATATTGTATAACCATTATACCTCATATTGTATAACCATACTATCTGTTATACAACCATATACATAATTGACATACCATTATACATGTCAATTACAAATATGTATATTATACGTAATTGACCTCTTTATACCTCTGTCAATTACTTTATCTACCTTATGTCATATTCATATTTACATATTAATATTCATGTCGGTATAGGTATATAAAATTAAAATAAATTTTATTATTCCCAACTATCGACTCCTTCTTTGTGTTCAGGGATAGGGGTAATGTTGTGGAAGCTTTCTCGGGAGCGGTGAATATTGGCGCGCCTAATGCCTTTCTGAGTGGTCTGGAGTCTCAACGAAACTATGTTACACAGCCTGCACGAGGTGTGATAACCTGGTGTCGGCCTGATATGTTCAGGGCTCATAGTGCAGGACATGACGTGATATATGGTCTCCGATGTTGAGGCGATGTGACCGCGGACACCACCTTCCTTCACTTAATCATCGCTTTAAGAAGGTCACCCCGTCCAGAGATTGTTTTTTGGAATCCTTGGGGAAATGCGGCCCCGAAAGATGTACACCGAGATGATAGAAATTACAACTTTGTAGATGTACCGGCAAGCAAGATATAACATTTTATGGAAGGGAGAACGGGGAGTCAATAGTGCATTTGGTTAGAGCATAATATAGATTTAATATTTCGTCCTCATCACCTGTACATGGTTATTTATACCTATTTTATATTGTCTTATATTGGGGGAGATACTAACACCGAATTCTTAAAACGCAGATGGCAATGTAGGGTTTGCGTTATACTTTTTGATAAGAAAAAAATGAGTCAACCGGATATACAGCGTTACGCACCTGCATAAATACACCGTATCGTCATGCACACCTCCGCAGATATGAACCACAGATACAAACCTACATAATATATGTTACACACTGGCTTTATTATTCCACCAATGCGGGTGGTATCTGCTGTCATGGGCTAACAAGAATGCCAGCCAGAAACCAGTTAGGTCCATTAAACCTCTAGTGGTCTTCAGGGAGTGCCACTTTGGGCCTCGCCGTCATCGCGTTAGGGCTTACAGCGCGCTTCTACCAGATCCAACATGAATAATAGAGAAATTGACTGTGATTACAGTCTGGGGAAATAATAGATAGACCCAGCTTATCAACGTCTAGGTCTCTAATTACCCATTAGTGCAATCACCCAATAAATAGCTTGATACGTCGTCCCCCTATATTCGGGCGATAGAATCGCGTGTCTATGCTGCATACCACATTTACAGCCGTGCAAACCCTGTGGACCTCTGAACCGATCCTGACAGTGATGCCTGACGGATGATAATTAGTTTTATGCACAGTGGTGGATAATTAACATGATTGATTAAATCTGATTGGGGGCCCCTTGGTGACTGTGGTTAAGGGAGCTTGGGGTATGGGACATTTTGGGGGTCAGTTGCCACAGTAGGGCGCATTGATTAGCGTGTTGATGAGAGCAGGCGTGCGGCCAGAGCGCGCCTCTGCAACCAGTTAACAAGTTGATTGCTAGGGGAGCTGCTCACTGACTTGAGGAGATGCGAGTCACCATAGTTGTCCCAAGTGTCTCCGAACTGCTGCGAGGTGCTCATACAGGACGTAATTAACCCTCAAGAATGGTTCCTTCGCCTAATACCTGCTTCTCTCCTCGTGCAGGTCCCAGCAGCATGCTTAAGCGATCAGTCAGAGCCACTCGCACAATCTCGGGAGCTGTATGAGTTTCCCATAGCGTGTTGTTGCTCAGGAATTTGCTTATTACCCCGGGGAAATCAGTTGTGGCAAAGGCTACGGCTATCCGTATCTACGTAAAATACCCCTAGTGTGCCCCCGGTGATGTTTGAAATGGTGTTGGCATAGTGGAGCATCGGAATAGTTCATGATCGACTCCTTGACTGGCCCTGAAATGGCGTGAGCAGAGACTGAGCAGTTGCTGAGCAAGTCACTATTCTTGTAGTACGGAAACCAATACCTGGAGCAACACCAAACATTTGCTCAGGATTCCCACAGCAACCACCGCCTACGCAGAAAGCAACCTGAGATTGATACCAAGGAACATGTCAGTGAAAAGCCAGATACCAGTTTGCTGTCTCCTGTCCATCGTCTTAGTTTTTTTAGGACACAGCAGGGTAAGAATCACCTCCTTGAAACGCCGGCCTACTACCACCTCGTCTATATTCCCGAGAACACTCATATCATTAGCAATTGGGTGGGTGAGAATGTTGACACTGTAATCCGACTAGATTAATTCCTTCAATTTTCTGACCTGGTAATGGAATACTGTTAGTGATGGAAGAAGCTAATGCCGTTAGCCATCTGGTGATGGAAAAAGCGAATTTGGCGTTAGAGAATTTATGATGCCCGAAGCGAATCCTACTAGAGATCTAGATGATAGGGATTGCTAAGATCTTCATTTATCTGATAGTGGAATAAGGTAATGAAGTTACTGATCTGGTGATGGAGGAACGTAATGGCGTTAGCAATCTGATGGGGTAGTGGGATCATCCAACGTATTTCTGCGCCTGTTTTAGATAGAACATGATAAATATCCAGTTTTCAAGCAGCTCAGGAGAGACTAAGAGTGGGCAGTGTTATTGGGCCACTGGGTACTTTAGCATGGAGCGCATTCCACTGTGTGGAGATATTCTACACTGTGGGCGGAGGCTACTCGTCTCCAACTCTTAAGACGGACTTTGTATTCACAGACACAGAACGGACATCCCCAGGTCGGTTTGTAAATCTCGGACCCCAGATTCTGGAGTCAGTGAGCAATTGTATTAAAGGTTCATGTTTGGAGACCTAGGCCCGTGGATCGGGCTGATGGCAGACGACCCGCACGAATGAGCTGCTCATCTGTAGTTTTCCAGACAGTTTATCCCTCATTGACCAAACACCCTGTGAAATCCAAAATACAAGAATCAGGGTTTCGCTTCACTAGTTATGTACGATTTCGGTGCAAATGGTCGTATTTTTGACATACATTGTACGGGGCGATAGGTCCAATATGTTTAAGCTATGCACACCCCCCCCCCCCCCCACACACACACACTTTTAACCCTATCCTAACGAAAGCTCGTAGTACTGCATCGTGTAGACCCCATGCCCAAGTAACGTGTTAGGACAGGATGGGCGAGCACCAGTTTAAGATTAAGATAAAGGGGAGAACAGAATTGGATGAGACAGATATAAATATGTCAATAAATTCAACTCATTATCTCATCTCATTTCATTATACATCTATATATATAAAGATCTCCAACAAGAAGGTCGGGTATCCCCCACTTATCTGGGAAAAGCCAATTTATATATTATATGGTCATAATAATTTCAAAAGTTGCTGTTAGTATACTTCGCCTTCACGAAGATGATTCATGTTGATAGCTTAGCTGGAGAATGTATGCCGTAATGTAAAACTGTCCATTGTGGATGAATTATGTGCCTAATAAATGTTTTAAAAAGCTTCAGGTACAATACTCCCTTGAGGTGGCATACGTTACGACCATTGTAGACCACTTAAGGCCATTTGCATGATGTAGGTCAATGTTTATGTCACGATTTTGAGGCATTCCATTTGATCGTATGGAAGGTCGTAGCTGTATAACAAAAAGACCGATGTAAAGAAATTAGCCTAAGGACAATCGTAAGAAATATATCATATGATCATATAAAATTTATGAAACTAACCCCAGTTTCTAAAAACTTTTACACTATTAGTTGACACGTTGAATAAGCAGGATATTGAAGCGTCTTATATCTAAGCCATTCTTAATCTAATAATGATGTTTCGTAGTACAATAGGATGGAAAATGTATATGGAAACAAATCATGCACGGCAAAATCGAAAGTATCATTTCAAAACACCTTGGGGAAAATCATCTAGGGAAGCCTTGGGGAAAATCATCTGGGGAAGCATTGAGGAAAATCATCTGGGGAATGCCTGCTTTATTTTTGCAGAGGAACTTGCACTTAAATGGGACATATGTAGGGTAGCTGTATTATTCAACGCTGTTGGTAGATGACAGCTTTACCGTGTTTATATTTCCTGTCTTAATTTTGTCCATATATCTTTCATTACTGTAGCAAACCATCCCCATCCATCATCAACCTCCGTATTGTTGGAGATTAATAAAGGATCACTTTCTGTCTGGTTCGACACTACGAATATTCATTTCAATATATGCCTCATGTATAATTCATTGCATTTAATTATCAGAAGATAGAAGGGTTTAAATACAAAAATGGGGTAAATTCTATTAAGGTTTGATTGGTCCATGAATTGCCATCTACCTCCCCCTCCATGCACCTGTCGCTCATGCATAGTAGTGACATCCTCTAGGCGTCAGGCAGATGTACAACTAAAAGCTTTGAACAATAGAGTAAATATTTCAAGCTATGAAATAGACAAGGTGTAAATGCGCATCCATTGATATAAGAAGAGATAAATGAGAAATGGCATGTATGTATGGAAATGAATTATATGATATGACACGTATCTAGGAAATCCTATCATCAGGGGAGTAGAAGATATTAAAAATAAATGATTTAACGTATAGTGTTAATGAATTCAGTAGACACAATCCGTATTGCGGCCATACTCATTGACCGGAGCCAGGTAGTCGACTGAGGTTCTTTAATGGTGACTGGTAATCAACTCTTAGCAGGGTACCAACCCTGCAGTCTGTACCTCTGTCTTGGGGTTCTTTGCCAACAAGAGAGTGTCTTTTGGGCAGAAACCTATTAGAATACTTATTGAAACAATTAATCCCTCCGTCTAGTGAGAAATGCACTGGGTCCTTCTGTTAAAAAAGAACATTATTTCTATTGTGTTTGTGGTCTGCTTAATTTATATTCAAGATAGTGGAAACATCAGCAAATTTGTCTAGTTATTTTATTATAGCTGGTTTCTATGTCATCTAATACATAAGTTTTCATTCGAAATGATGTATACATCATCTTTTATTAGTTTACCTTTGTGATATTGTGACTATGATCTTCAAATTCATAAGAGTACATTTTATATTAGTTTAATATCATGATATAGTAGTTCACCTTTAAGATGTTACCGAGGTCACCCTACATTGATTAATCTTCTAAGTAGAACCAGAATTATAATCCCTGCACGTCTCGCTAGAGTGAAATCTTACTGTCATCCGATTTCAGCAGTGATCAATTAGTGCTGGATGTTACATTGCAATATATTCTATGAGGGAGGAACGAACGAACCAGTATGTAATACTGTATCAACGGTACCCTGGATATGTCCTGGTAGTGCTTGGTACTACCAAGGCACTGACATGGGCTACCGAAGATGTTCGGAGGGGATTGACTATACTTTAGCTATCTCTGTAATTATGTCTAATCATCGTGCGAGCTGTGACATCATGATTGTTTCGAAGCACACCTAGTTCAACATAGATTAAAAAAGACTGTTTAAAAAAGAGCTGCTCCTTTCATATGTTGGTTAGACATAATGCTAAATTCCATGAACAATCTTGAGATAAATGATTTAGCAATGCGTTTCAAACATCTGTTATATACAGCTTATTATTAGTATTTAATAGGAACTCGATATTCAATCATTTCAAACATTCGGAAGGAAATAAAAACTAGACCAAAATCCAACCTTATATACTGTCCGATTGGTTGTATGATTGGCATGGTGTCCATATATTTCCTCGATTGTTATTTATTCGATGACGTTACTATATCAAAATGGGTTTACTGTAAAAGAATTGCTTGGTCGGGTATGAATGCACTCTCCCTGATAGCACAAATATATGTCGGAGAAGTAGTGTACTAGAAGTAGTAGATGAAAAGTGGACATTGTGTCAGAGCGATTCGGTACCTCTATAAGCCCGTCACCGATCTACAGTCTGGAACCACTGACGGACTTTTGGCACTGCTGACTCAAAATCGGACATCCGGAAACGACCCAGCTCGTGAAATGACCCACGACGCTTTCTGCTTAGATTATGCAATGTGACACCACCCATCACTGAGTGAATTATTGTTCACTGAGTGAATTCTACTACCCGCACTGATTTTTCTGATACCGACGCATAGTCCGAAGCACCCCGACAGACTTTGTGGGTAACTATAAAAATCTTCGCCGTTTTCGTCGGCCAATTGAAACGGGCCTTATAAGCTGTTTCGAGGTATCAAGCAGACCCCTCCACAATCCCCCAGAGTACTGAAGTTTTGAACTAAGACTGAGCGCGCACATCTCATACGAATGCATGGAAATTGTCACTGATTCATTTGTTTATCCACACTTAATCGCTTGGTAATTTAGAAACATTCATTCATATTTCGTATGTTTCCTGACAATGCATAGCAGTTATAACCCAAATCCACTGCATCCATACAACTTGTCTAGCCTTTATCTTAAACAAGAATCCTTTTTAACTCAATAATTTCATTTTGTCGTTTTTACCTCCCAAAGTTAAGTATGCTTTGGGAGCCTGATCGTAACGGCATAATCTGCTCGTATCTTTCTGTATAATTAAAAATCAAATACAGTCAGCACTTATATGTTATATTGATATCTTATGAGTATATTTACCGTATACGAGAAACCCGTATATATCATGATGCTACGAGTCTCTCATGCCGGCACAGCCAGCAACGATCGCCCTCCATCCGAGTCGGAAATATTCGCTCGTCTTGTGTTCTGCCTGTGGTACATCGTGCGCAGGGACCCGGTATGAATATCGAAAATGTAATCATGTCTTTGATATTCATGTTTCACAAGCACAAGGCAAATCTTGTTCATTTAAATCATTTAAATCTTATTTAATTATTCAGACTATGGAACGCACTAACAGCGCTAAATCAATGCGGACAATGATAGGATGGGAAATGGTTATAGGATAGAGGTGAAAGAAAGCCTGCGACAATTCAGGGGGAAATAGAATTGTGCCAGACGTTTAGGGACCTGTGCGGCAGTCGGCGGCATTGTGGTTTGTTTCATCTGGAAACCAGACGTGATTCTGTGCCGGCATACTATCTTTAGTGGATGGGTCAGCCGTGATGCAGCTTCTTCACTCCCACCCCTCCCGCGGCCCTGACCCAATCATGCAGCCTCCCACCACGAACACCTTGCCTCACCCTTTACCCTCATTTGCATCGCCCACTTGCATCTATCTTGTGGTCAATGAACTCGCCTCTTATACCAAAACACTCACCACAGCCTCCATACTAACTTACCACAAGATCCTACACCTTCCTCATACCTATTCCCCTCACCATATCCTCCCTCCTTTTAGCACATATACCCCTCATCAAACATCCTACAGACCTCTCCTCGTGATACATGCGTCTGTAATCATAACGTTTCCCCGCTCACCATCCTCCGCTTTGAACCCTTACTCTGAATGCGCCATACCCTCATCACAGAAACCTCATCACACCCTCACTCCACCCTCCTCCCCACTGTAGCCTTCTCTCATCACCAAGTTTGGATTTTTTTTTTCCAGAGTCACATGACCTGGCACCGTGTGAAATGTAATAAACTGTTTTATATGTACCTAGGAGGCGGATGTACACTGTGATGTCTTGTCTAGTCTGAATGTGTTTGACGGATTGTAGAAGGAAGAACGCTAAATGTTTGTCTGTGATTGTATATTGTCCTATTACTTGAATAAAAAAAAACAAAAAAAAAACAACCACATCCCTCACCAGACCCCTCCCCTCTCACTCTATCATCCCTTTCACTGCACCCATCCCTCATCGTGAATGTATACACCCGTCATCATTCCCAACCCCTCACCACCCTGGAATACCCCCCTACAGTCTGCTTTCATCACTCACACACCCCTCACCACACCACACCCCTTCATCACACACACTCTCTACACTACATATCCCCTTACTACATCCTCTGACTATACGCTCCCATTCCACTGCATCCTCCTCTCACTGCACATTATCGCATACATTCGTTCCTGGTCACTGCACCATCTCCTCTCATCTCATATTATCCACACTCACTATTAGCTTTTTCCCCCCACACCACACCTTATACTGAATGAAGCTATTTCTGCCTAACAAAGGTGGCGATAGGCCCATTACTATTTTCGGTGTCTCTTTTACCTCATATCCTTATCACCCCAAAGTCCCTCGATACGACCCATTTACTCCACAGTCCAACGCTCTGCCCTTCACTGCTCCCCTCTCATCCGCCCACGATTAGCGGACTGTTGATTGAGGTGCCACCTGGGTGTCGTCAGCCAGCAAGCTAACAGGGAGTGAAAGTGTCCGCCGACCCCTTCTCGGTCTTGAGTCGGTCCTCTCTATGCGCCCCGGGGTGTGAGAGGTGAGTCCAGGGACGTGGGTTGGGAGCGGGCGGCCGTCCAGCGTGGTGCCGTCGCGTCCAGCCTCATCCCGGGTATTTCAGCGGCCCGAAGCCCACCTTTTCCGCTCCGAGTGGCCCTCTCAAATTACCAGCTCGCCGACGTACATCAAAGCCCCGTTTCCAGCGGCTTGATCATCGGCCACTCGGCGTTATCGATCAGAGGAGGAGTGCAGGTGGTCTCGGTGCGTGCTGTGTGCGGTATTTGAGGACTGCGCGTGTTTAATGAGGCGAGTCCGTGCCGCTAGCCTTACGTGTCACCTCACCGAGAGTCGGAAATCAGCCGGGTATTTCAATACCATGCAAGGCGGCAGTCATCGGGGTCTGTATTGGTCACTTTAGGCGTACGTCTTCAGGGTACTTACATAACATTATATCATAACACAGCAGTCAGATTCCTGGTCGGATCCTATGAGAACAGGGCTTACAGAATAACGAAAGTAAATTCTCTTTCATTCCTTGTTTACCCTTTTGTGCGACTCAGGGGGTCGTTGACTACGAACGACGAGCGATCAAATGAAAGTATCATACAATTGACTTCTCGGCCATAGTGTCGTATAAAATATGTGTTGTAAGCACAAGATGTTTTGACTATAAGAGTAATCTAAAGGTCTTATAAGATGTTGTATACAACTACGTTTATCTATAAAATATCTTCTCTTTCGTCATACAACACTGAATGGAAAACATTATCCTGGATGTCGTTTATCTTTGGAGTTATCGTATCGTCCAGCACCAGCACCAGAAACGAATGAACTTTATTCCACAGCCTCCTTCCTGATCTACTGCATCTTACTATGGATACAGTCCCATGATCAATGTGATATGTTGACTAGACGGAAATGGCGTTGGTGAAATGACTTCGAATCACTGTTAAACCTATAGCATCAACCAGCGTGATTTGCAGGGAGTGCGCAGATCAGACAAACACGGTATGTGTCCTGAAGCTGTCTCCTGTGGGAGGAGAGTGTGAAGCCGTTTGTCAGACGACCTATAAATAACTATAGAGGTGCCGAGTACATAGAGCTGCACTCAAGGACCTAAACCAGTCGGCAATGTAGTGCTCCTGCCGCACAAATAGAAAAAAATATATACATATTGAAGGGAGCTTCTTGAGCACTGAGCCGATAAGTGTACAGGTAGAAATAGCTATGTATTTTAGGGATGCACTTTAGGCTGATGTGTATGGAGAGTGAGCCGTCTATAAGGGGATCCAGGCGACGCCTACTCTGTTAATCCACTGGCCGTATTCCAAGACGAAGACCCTCATGGATACACCTACGCGGTCCTTGACTGAAAACAGGGGTGTGCATGGTTCAATAGGAAGTCAAACTCTTCATGCTGGAATGCCAGTGATTTACAATAACGAGGACGATTTATATGTGGATTGAATAAAATACTATATTCTGAATATTGGTAGTGAATAGGAAATCTACTATTAAAACTGCCGAAAGGGGACATGTGCCCCTATGGTGTGGGTAGCTATCGGTGTAAGGTCTGAAAGGTGAGTGTAAGGATTGTAATGATGCATGAGCTGGATGCCGTTTTTCAGGTTATTCCATGTTTACGGGTCCACGTATCATCATGATGCAATGTAATATTGCAACTGTCTTGGAAATACGTCTTAGTGTATCATCGGTACAATTTTGACAAGTGTTGACGTTTTCCATCCCAGATTTGACTGGCATCCCTGATGTAGGTGTAAGTGGTGTGTATGCAGTGTATTTATGTGTGTGTGTTGTTTAAGAGGCATTGTTGTTTGAGAAAGGTTCGTGTGTTTGTTAGTTGGTGAGGTCTGCAGTGGTATGTCTCCATGATATGGGTGTGTACATTTTTGTACTCTACCTTTGCCCTTGCCTCGTCTTGAAGAGGGTTTGGTGTTACCTGTTTTACCTGCCTCAGGTTCACTGTAGACTTGGCCTAGTTCTTTATCATCCCGGAGGACGGCCGGGCGAGGCCGTTGTCTGTGGCCGACTCCTCGGGCGGCGTGAGGCGGGGAACAGGAGGCTTTGACGAGCTGCCAATGGCCTCTTTGTGACGAGGTTATTGCCAACACGCCCAACCAGGGCCAAGGACAAGGGACACCCCGATGAGGGGAAGTGTTTTTAGAGCCGGGTCCGAGCTAGTGCTGGACGTGGGGAGGGCGAGAGGGGCTCAACACAATAATTGAGGGCCCGTGGCACTTAGTGAAACGCTTCAGCACTTAAATAGATGACAAGCTGGAAGCCTGCTGAATGAAGGACATTCTCTGTTGTCAAGGTCAACCAGCCTGGAGGGGACTCAAAAGGTCTCCCCTCGTACGGGCCCTGATATTGTGAATCTTTCAGTCGATCTTGTTAATGTTTGTTAATGAATTAGGTTTCTTCTCTATTTATAAAATGTGGTCCCTGTTTTAGGCGTCGGAGGAAGATTTTAAATTGAGAATCTCGTTTCGTCTCATACCTAGCACTTTCTGATCTACAGCCTCGTCTCCCCTCAGTATGCTCCTGTCTTTACACTCCGATAGTCTAGCTAATTGCTTATGTCAGTCAATTAGTTATAGACCTATCAGACTCAGTCAGGTTCGATCCAGGGCTAATTACCTTGTAATTAGCTGTCGACAGCACCATATGACTACATCACGGAGGTCGTATTGATGGTGTCAAAGTGTACGCCGTATTAACAGGCAACGATGCCAATGCGTGAAACAATGGAGTTTCTTTTTAATTTAATCAACACTTTCCAGTGACTTTCAATGAACTACGAGGCTCCTATTGTAACTTGAGCACCGGGTAAAACAAGGCAATTGATTAAACATAAGATATTGTTTTTGTGGAAAACAACTTGATTAAAAGATGGATACTTTTTCGACTAGATTTCAGACTTGAAATGAAAAAGGAACAACAATTGAAGACACCCTTAAAAAAGGGTGTGTAAGAATAAATTGAAATGTTCATCCCAGCCATTTACAATGGAGGGCAGTATGGAGCCTACTCTCAATCTGATATAAATTTCTGATGTGTTATTAAAAAAGACTGAGATGTCTCTGAAGTATAAGTTTTACAACTCGCATCAGTCAGTCCTTAGCAATTTGTTCTTTTTCAATGTGCAATGAACTCTTATATTCAAATTCAAAATCTTATAAGTCTAGACTTGTGACTTCTCCATCACCGCTACAAGTGTATCTCCAAATTAGATGATAAGCACAAAACATCTTGTTATTTCTCAATTTGTTAATACTTAATAGAGAGTTAGCTACAAGCTATTAGATCAATCTTAAATCAAGTTTCATTAACTCAAGCTTTCATGATAAGTGAAAAGAAGACAATTGCTATTCCAGCTATACAGATTCTTACTTCAGAGCCGTCTAAGCTAGTATCAAAAACTGAAGGATTTGTCTCCCTCTTTCTTATCTCATGCACTTATAATTGCATATAGACAATACAGTTCCGTTTTTCCCCCTCTCCTTAGAAATCGAGTGATTTTCTTCTTCTAGGTGTTGAACATTATGAAACGGTTTATTAAGGCCACATTTATTGTATCATTCTAATATATGATTGACTCTCGTTGTTTACTGAATTTGGTTTATATCAGATTTGACGTCCTAACTTACTAGATTATATGTATGATGTCGTTGTATATGACTTGTCATTTCCGAGTTAGGTTATATGTAAAACTAGTCTGATAATTACTATTAATATTGCTATTAAAAATTTGAAACAAACATGGGTTGGCATATTCCAAAATAACCCGCTGTCCCTGCTGACCAGGTTGTATAAAAACCAAACACCATTTGGGTGTTAGACTGATCTAGGCACTGGCCATCACAGATAATGAACTAGGTATGTTGTTTCTTTCTCTATTTGCCTTGTTATACAGGGTTCTGAGGCTCTGGTGGCCGTGACCGTGGCGGCCGTCACAAGCCTGGAGCCATACCGGGGGTGGTCGGTTGATTCCCGGGAGAGCATTCTGTGTCCAAGTGCCAGGTGAGGGGGGATCCCGGGTCATTACCCCTATCCCTGGATAAAAGGAGAGCGAAGCCGGAGTGGGCTGATAGAATTTATTTGAATTTTATGAGTTCTTATTGATATGAATAAGGAATACAATTATTTCAATGAATAATCAATAAGTAGATATATGAATAATTGACATAGTGGTTCTTTGTGGTCAATTATGATATACAATTGATATAATAAGTGAAGTTATGGTTACTTATTATATGAGGTATTATAATAATAATACAATAAGATAGCCCTACGAGTAGAGAGTAGGAGAGAAAGGACAGGGTGGGTGGGAAGAAAAATGTACGTGCGTACGGTGTGAGTGTGAAGCGAGAAGTGAGGGAGAGAAGCATGCGGTGTGAACGCACGTGGATGAGAGGTTCGCGGGAGAAGCGCTAGGGGGTGCGCCGGGGGCGCTTGTAGTGAGAGGGAGAGACACCGGGGGTTGCAATGACCACCCCTGACCAAATGCCATGGGTTACCCATGACAGTAGCTGGATAGCTAGGAGGACAGACATCTATTTTAGAACAGACAGTGCCTATCGCCTCATCGAGGCGCCACCACTGAATCAGCAATTACGACGATAGGTCCTCTCCTATGCCCAGTGAACACAGATAACCAAAAGTAATAATGCTCATAACATAGTGTGCCCGCAACCACCCAAAAGTGGCCATATTTGAACCTGCCATATGTTATTCGAGAAAGAGGATTTCTCATGTTCTGCCTCGTGTTGGTTTTACCTCCTATTGGACTACTCTCTAAGTATATTTTTGTCACATCCGAAAGAAGATTTATATTGACCGAAAGACATCTTTACCTCAATACCGAAGATAGTTTTCAAGAAAGCAGAGATCGCAGGCTTTCTACATATATATATATATATATATATATATATATATATATATATATATATATATATATATATATATATATATATATATATATATATATATATATATATACTGGAACAGTTGGTCTGTGAAAGTGTGACACTGAGTGCAAATAGGAATGTCATTCAGTAAAGAAAGAAAATGAGGGAATAAACGGATAATTGACAGCTTGATCACTGCAAAAATGACCTCGAATGAGTGCGTGCGTGCTTGAACAGAGCAGAGGCTATATACATATAGCTATTTTTTTATGACAATCTTAACTTATTTGTGAATATATTCAATGATATGTCATGTATGTATGTGGGTGGGAATGTGTGTGTATGGTATGTGGGTGTGGTATGTTTATTATCGGTTAGGTGTGGTGTGGATATGTGCGGTATGGGTATCTATTATCCTAATACGGAGTCTCTATACTAAGCGTATAGACCCTACAAATCGCTACTGAGTAGGATACAGAAAGTGCGTAATATATGGGTGTGTGAATGTGTCTCGTGTTATATGGCCGTGGGGCAGGCAGCGCATGAGGGTCATGGTACGTACCCGTCTGTGTCGAGGTGCAACATCACACGTTGTGAGTGAGCAGTCCAGACCCCTTAAAGTAATCCCTGACCCTCATGTCACACCCGCCGACACAGATCAATACAGATGTGAGAGGGCCTTGGCTGCCTTGGGCTATTAATGATGAATTGATACTGTCATTGATTGCCAGCTCCCAGTTCATCCTTCCAAATCATGTCATCTATTTACCATTTTCTGCTCATTGTCGCACATGTCCTTCATCACGTCCCTCATTCATTGTTCAAATATCATCATTCCGTTCCCGCCTTGAGCTGTTTCTCATCCTGTTCTCTCTTGTCCTCTTTTTGCCATTCATTGTCCTTCATCTTATCCTGTTCTTTGACTATTCTCCTGGCACCATCTCTTGACCATATCATCATTATCTATTCAATACCCACCATTTCCTGTCCGAAGCAACTTTTTTTCTCTTTTTTTCCCCCACCATTCCGTATCCGCTGTCCACCATTCCCTGCTCTCAGCTGTCCACTCTACTCGTTGTACATGATTCCCTGGTCTCTGCCCACACCTGTCTCTTATATTGCACATCTTACCAAATACATTTTACTTCTCACCTCCTTCCACTATTACTCATACACTGTCACTTCCTACTGCTTGCTCCCCTTTTTGATACTTACTTCTTACTTAACTACTTCCACTAACATCTTTCTGCCCATCTATTACCACTTACCTCCTACGACCCAAACACTGCCACTTACCCTCAACCATTTACCTCCAATTCCCTATTTATTGTTCACCCCGATCGGCTATTTCCCCATGTACATCTACCACTAACCACCTTCTTCCCATCCCTTACCATCCACACTCACTATTAATCGTGGTCTAGTGTTAGGTCACTACCTATCGTACCCTGCTATTCCTCTTCTATTTCCTGACTTCTTACCTCTGAGACCGCCTTCCGCTCGGTGTAACGTCTCCGGCGCTGCGTGTCTGGGCCCCCAGTCACTCGGTCACTGTCTATTGGTCCACAACGCTCCACATAATGTAGTACCACATTGTGTCTTCATCACGTCATGTGGGTTGTGCCTGCAGGCCTCGTGGGCCGCCCTCAGGTCCCCCTAGACGCGCCCTCTCCCTGCCTACCACGCACCCCGCTGCGCCACTATGCCCTGAGCAGCTCTCTATGCCCTACTCCGCTGTCCGGGTTCGGAATGAGCAGTCGGTATGAAAAGTGTTGCTGGAAGTGTTCGGCTTACTACATGTCATGCAAACTGATCTTATTAGCCGATATAAGCAGGCAACCTGAGAGACCTTACCATTCCTATGTCCTCTATAGCCAGTGAGGTAGATCTGATTACGGGTATCCTGCATGCAGCTTCCATTTCTGTGTGTAATGAGATATATGCAGGATCGTTCGACTGAACCCCCGCCAGCTCATTCTGTGCTAGATTGCGTTTGAAGAAATATTAGGACATTGTAATACCATTGCACATGGGTGATCACCTTTTAGATATCATACATGAATACTTCCGTGTTGTATGACTAAAGTACCATGGATATAGTTACACATCTTATAATTGTATACTCTCCTTGGACGGAATTTAGATATTTAGTATCAGAGGGAGAATAATCAGTGCGATGGATAAGCAGGAGATGACGGTCTGACTATGGTAATTTTCTCCCAATTAACTGTGCACATAATCGGTTCCCAGGAGTATGTTCCCTAGGCTCCTCTGATACGCCAACTCTCTGCCTAAGAGAAATATAGACCAATATCGGGTATGAAACAACCTCCTCAAATATCCTAGAGTCATTCTCAGTGTTTGCTCATTATTCCGTATTGAATCGGTGTGTTCTTACTGTGTAGTGTTTGCAGTTTTGATGGGGCTTCTTTGTCATTTGGATTGCCTTTTTAGTTGCCTTAGGCCCATCCGCACAGGAACCCTTCCTTCAGCAAGCATGTTTTTAAATTTGTCAACTTCTATTGAATACTTTTTGTTGAGGGAAAGTATTTAGATTTTTATCCATGTGATGTACGATCTAGGTCTTCAACGATATATCACATGGATCTAGTAAATGTCGGGCTCCAGTGTCGTCGGTTCATCTTCGCTTGTTGATGATGTACATCTTGAGATTGGTATAAGTTGACCGGTATAAATATCGAAATTGTCACCAATGCGAGCCTTGATGTTGGGGGCCCAACCATCCACAAGGTCACACCTAACTCCTACCTTGCTCTCTCATATTCCAGAGAAGTTGATAGTTGATATACATAAATTAGCCTGGTTTGTAGTAGGATAGCACTTTGGTGCTGTAGATCATTAAGGACATGCTTTGATCCACTAGTGGGCATCATCTACACCCCTGCCTCTTCTATACCCACGTCTACCGTGCCCAGAGCCCTGACTTTATTGGCCAGCGACCACCCCAACCTACATCCAGTCTGTTATTCCAAATCGAATTGACGTCATTCTGAAACCGAGTTAGAGACGGGCGTGCCTTTGCAGGCGGGCGCGGGGACGGTTTGATAAGGACGCCGTGTGGGAGGGGTGGGGTATCCCTCGGGGGCACGCTCAGTCTATCCGTGTTTCCAGCTCCGCTATCCACCACCAGCCTCTTCCACAATGATTGTCTACCACACCCCGACCTGCCTGGACGGCCCCCCGCGGCCATATCATGGTTGGCTTCCGTATGGACCCGCCCGCTCGTTTCTGACACTGTAATTGAGGGGAAGAGACGAGGATATTATTGGGTTGGTGTTTTATATAGGAAATTTATGGCAGGAAGATGGCGAGTCAGTAGGAATTTCTAATAGAAATCTAGGGTTTCTTAATGTTTCAATCAACCAGACAAGTATCAGTTATAATGGCTGATCTAGAGGGTCTGGACTGGATTGTGCTTAGTGCATTGCAGCAAAACCTCAAATAAGGTGTAACTTTTGGAAGATATGAGAGAACCAATTAGATGCTTATTGGGATATTGGTTTTAGTGCAGAATGTATTCATGCGCGTTCTCAGTAGTAACAAGATTAGAATCTTCCTACTCAGATTGCAGACCAATTTACAAATAAAAGTTATAGGTAATATTTGTTATTGTGGACATGTCATAAATACCAGCTTATGATAGTTCCCAAACTAAAACCTTGTTTAAAGATAAGTTATAAAAGTTATTCTATTGGAAGACAGTCCCAATTACAAAGCTGGCCTCTGTATTCTGTAAAGGTTATGTTGTAAATGAGTTTGACTAACGAGATGAACGAATCTGAAATAAGGGCAAGTTAACCAGCTATAAATACAGCGCGAAATGACGCCCGGAATGAGCCCCGCGATCACCACGGTAAATAGCAGTTACTATACGGTGGAAAATTGCTTTCATGCAAGACACCCACAGGAAATAGCCGGCCAACAATAGCCTACGATCACCAATGATTACTTTAGGCGAAGTACTAAATACATACACTTCTTTATCTACTTAAATGCTTTATCATACCAAGAGCTTTCGTGTGATTAATGTTATTAATTTACCTATGGCAGTTAAGATTAGGCCCATTTTTGCATTAATGATGCTTGATCTTGCTATGTATACCGTATTTCCACGTTATAATGAGATCCAGTCTATGAAGGAGAATTGTAGTATTCGCTACCAGAACTTCTTAGTACAATCATGTGACCTACAGAGATTTCAGAGAGGTTGCTTTAGCTGTAACAACAAATGGTTGTGTGTATACATACGTGTCAAATCGTTCATTTCTGCACATAGTTTAAAGAAGCTGTTCCATTGGTGCCAATATTTTCGATGATATGTAGCCTCTGCTACATATGTTTATAGTAGACAAACCTATAACATATCCGGAAAAATAATGCAAATTGATGACGCGTAGTCACTGTTAAGGCCTGTTTCCTAGACCAATGAAAACGCTGTAGATTTTTTGTGTTCTCCTAAAATGCTGATTCCACCAGACCAAAGGCTTTATCGGAAAGTTTCTGAAGTCCTTGGAATGTATCAAAGAATATCTTACATGGTGAATTTTCTCGCACGATAAATCGTATAAGCCTCCGAAATTACCAGAAAAAAATGTGCGCTTCCACCGCCAGCTATGCTTATGCGATATTTCCCAATTTCCATTTCGGCAAGTTTGGGTTGCTCGGTGGAAAACGTTTCTTGAGTACATGTGTTTTGTCCAGCGACGCAGAGTATATTCTTGGACAATTAATGCTTTGAACCAACACGTAAGATATGAAAAGGGTATGTACAAATCACATTTGTATCATACCAGATATTAACTAAGCACTTTGTGCTATTCCAGGTGTAGAAAAATCCTTGGATGGTCTATGTTCCAAGAGCTAACAGCCCCTTCTTCTTTACATTACATGTTTGTAATTCTTATATAAAGTGAATTGTTACCATAGATTTTATAGTCACGTCCTCGCTTTAGATATCTGGTCTTAACACTGGATAGGTATGAAACCTTCCGTTCTCTATATTGTTGTCAAAGGGATCTAAAAGAGCTAGAAGAAGATAGTCAACCCTGATTAAGTTCTCTACTGTTATTTTATTCACGTACTTAAGCTGGCAACCTAAAAGAATACAGGATAACTAGGATCCCGATTTCCTAAACTCATAGGACCATGCTCCCTGGGTGTCATAGGAGGCGGAGAATTCGCTTAGATAGTCCTGAAGCTCTTACTTCTAGATGAAGTATCAAGTAAAAGTATACATGACAATGACTGGTACTGGTAGCCTGCGCTGTGTATTTCGTTAGCTCCTATACCCTGGACTTCTAGAGTTGAAATCTCATGGGACATCTCTGATATACTACGTCTTATGGGGTAATTAGTAGAAACCGAACGAGAGTTAGACTTGACAATATTTATGCCACGACGGGAAGGTCGCGTATTACTACACGAGGCGTAGCCGAGTTTAATGAGTAGCAGACCTGACCAGAGTGGCATAGACATTGACAAGTCTAACTCGAGTTCGGTTTCGTATTTATCCAACCTCGTCTATGCTTTTCTATTACTAAAAGATAAATATTGAGTCAATGACCAACAGAACTTTTTTTCATAGTAGCTGACATCCTGCTCTCTGATTGGTCAATATTGTTATTACTCTAGTGGCATATAAAACACTTTATGTCACGGCCTGCCACATAAAATTTCCCTATGTTAAGTCTATGGCGGTTTTTTATTAGGGGTAGGATAATATTGAGATATTCATGAGATAGGTGTACATGTAGGAATGCTCACCATGACCTGTAATGTTGCTAACTCAATTGGCCTTGGTCCCAGGTCTCATCGATTCTTGATGTTAGATTTATGCTTACCACTCTGCAGTTCAAGGAAATCCCTCTCTTTGGGGATTCTCCATGCAGCAGCACGTCAGGGCAATAAATCAGGGTCCGTGCACCAGCTGCCTTCTCGGAACCCATCAGCTGACGGCGGGT
The DNA here is from genome assembly GCA_950022655.1 of Alentia gelatinosa. Classification (NCBI taxonomy): domain Eukaryota; kingdom Metazoa; phylum Annelida; class Polychaeta; order Phyllodocida; family Polynoidae; genus Alentia; species Alentia gelatinosa. Next base: position 27,037,587 of record OX465580.1, on the reverse strand, counting down.
GATTTAACACTGAATGCTTCGAAGCCTCGTGTAAGAACTATGATTCAACAAAGTACGCAGAACTAACATCATCGTTTACTCGGAATTATTGTTTCCCGAGAGTCAGAAGCTACACAAATATATCAAGAGTTTAGTATAATTAGAGATTTAATGCAATTTGGGAACTCGCTACCACGAAAAGGTATCGAGCTAATTATTTCATATCCTTGGTTGTTTATTTCTGAGCTAATGACATATCAAACTGTCTAGTTTATCTTTGACCAATGAACTGTCAATGTTTAACAATAGTCCCCTACAGCACTTCGTGTTGTCCCCGGTAAAGTTTCAATTTTACTTCAACTTACCAGTTAAGTTTCTCAAATTTCTACTATTTTAGTTTATATCACGTTAGTATCATATATTCCCACTAATTTATGTATGTGTTAAATTATGAGAATTTTTCTCAAAAGAAATTTGAAATGAGTCCAACCGGTATAATCAATTCGACATCGAAGTGGCTAGATTGTGTGAGAAGGAGTGGTAGACACTACCTCTCGTTTACTAAAGGTTCATTGTCCCCCGGGGTAATTCTTTATTCAGGTTATTTACTCAAGGGTACCTGTCCCACGCGATGTAGAAGGCAAAGCACCCCAGAGGCAAAGCATTGGAGTAAGAATTATGGGTTTCGAGGTTGGTCATCCTATGCGTCTGAATGCTTTCCTATCACCACAGATATGGACCTCATCTGGGTCTGAAGCTGGCTGCTGAATCAAGCCTAGAACGCCAAGAGGTAGTCCTCTGACAGGTAGTTCCCTGACAGAGAGCGCACTGCCAGGTAAAGACGAAGGCAGTGCTTAGGAAGGACAAACGTATGCTTGGTCCAGGCAAAGTTTTAGATGATAGAACATTGCTCTATAAGATTTAAGGATTCAACTTTACAGATGAATTACTGATATCTAAAGTCTCGAAATGTCCATTTATAATGATAACTTTCCGCAATATCTGTTCGTTCGAGAACCAGAACCGTGCTGGGAAAGATTTCATTTCCGATCTTTTTTTCTAACCCTGACTTGCATTCATGGAAGATTAAAGGCAGTTTTTTGCCACAATCTTAAATCCTGCCCTGTGACTCAGTGACCTTTTGATTGTAGCAGAATGCAGGTATGTTATTGGTTATATGCCGCCCACTTCTGGTATGGTGAAATTAGGCATTATCGCAGTGACATACATCAGACATGGGTAATGGAAAATGGCCATATTCCCTGACGCGTTGCCCCGTTTTTCTCAGGCCAAGTATTACCCCTGTCAAATCGCGTCCATTTGTTGGCCTCCGTTGTATTCTCGCTGGACATTTACGTTGTTATTAATATGTTCCTCCCGAGGAAAGGGAACATAATGCAGATTTTGTATAGAAAATATTAAAAGTTATTTTCTGAAACATATACTTCAGTCATAGATTTATCAAATGGATTTCTCATACTGAAGATTGTAAAATATAAAAATATATACATCGGGAATATAGCAAGGTTATAACGAAGAAACAAGGACAGCTGAAAGCAATACTATCTATGGGTATATCATTGAATTCTTCTCCCACCTTTCACAATAATAGTACAAACCTTTGGACATTTATTTTCTACAGAGAATAAAAATGTATGAAAAGGATATACAGTACAACTACACTAATCTCTGTCCTCCTGATATTGTAATACATGTATTTACTTTTCTCATTGAGCTTTTGCATAATCATACTATTATACGACATAAGCTTCAAACACTAATAAGCAGACATTAATGATTTAATGTTAAATTGACGGTCGTATAATGTGATCCATAGACAAATAACAAATACGTATTGTTTTCGTTTCAGGTATGTACATACAACTTTTCTTATTTCTGGGCGACGGAGATTGTGGTGAGTTGTGATCGATTTCTCAATTACTTTCATTTGTTTATAATATCTTTGCGATATCTCAGCACAACCAATTTGGTAACAAAATTATTGCTCGGTCACATATTTAAAAATTGGATGATAAATCTCGTGAATACTTGATTAGTGCATTATCGCAACGTGTTAAGGTACGAAAAGATATGCCATGCGCGATGATGAATATAGTTTGGTTTAAGCATATACTCGTACATAGTGGATTATAATAAGAGATATTGTATTCAGCGATGTCCTGTAATCGCGCAGTGTCGGAACGCAGGAACCCCAGCCTATTTCCAGCTGGAGTAAAATTAGAAAACTCTCAACGGTAGAGCAAGAGAACAGTGAGAGACAGTCACACCATTCTCACTTCCGTCTGCGAATACCTCAGCCTGTGGATCCCACTCTCAATGATTAATAGGCGCGTCTCATTAACTAAAACAAAAGGGGGCTAGATTAATGAGCGTTTTTAACACCTCCTCCCGTTTTAACCATGATAAATGGCCTTGCGGTCTACTGATTATTCAAGGTCCTCGCATTTAAGAAATACTGTAAACGTCATCTATACGGCTTGTAGTCTAGACTGTCATGTTCACAGTTGGGTCAAGCTCCATCATGAATATACGGCATTGACTTACACCGAAATTGAAGCAATACTAGATTGCTACACCAAATATATTATCGTAAAACCGGATGAGTTTTAATCTGGGCTCCCGTATGCGACGACTGGAGTTTGGCGTAGTGATATCACGAGGCGGAGCCAAGTGATATCTGGAGCCAAAACTCCAGGAGTCGCATACGGGAGCCCAGATTAAAACGAATAAGGTTTTGATTTTATCCTACCCCCTGTGAATGATGTTTTTATGTGAGGATGATAACAAAAAAACACGATAAAAACTTTCTGAAGTCCTCCATATAGCTCTCCTTGCTGCTCTGAAGGCGCTTGGAACTACTTTCAGCTGCTGATCTCTGATTGGTCCTTTTTTTTGCGCTCCTAGGAGCGATTTTTTATCCGTATGCGACATACGGGCGCATACGGAAAGTCAATGTTAAGCCTATGGGATTTTATATTAGGAGTAGGATAAAACGCTGTATAACATAGAAACCTTGCGCCACGAATTAGCATGTTAATACAATTCTGAGATACACGGTGAAAATGACGATGAACACAAAACAATCGAGTCAGTGACCGACCAGCTCCTTACATCAAACAAATGTAAACATATAAACCGATACCAGGTCTTCTCATTTGGAAAAGAACGGCAGTAAGACACGCTATAAATAAATGTTGACTGCATACTATCGGTTCTGAATTAATAGACCTACAGCATTACAGCTCTCAATACCTCAGCTACATTGATGCAGATTTGTTCTCTTTTTGAATCCCATTGCTATTTTCTAGCATGGCTAAATAAAGACGTGTACATCTTGGCATCCAGACTCCCTGAGCTGGTGATTCTGGATGATAATAGAAGTTCATGCTAGTTCGCCCAGGGAAATTCCTCCTGAAAATCCTCTCCGCATGGGTGATGGAAGACTGTCACACGAACCGCCCCTACTGAACTGTATTGCCTCTGAAAAATTGTAAATTCTGGTAGATGATATAATGATTGATCACGATTTTCGTCTCTTCTGCTCAACGGAATGGAAATATGGAAAGAGGTAGCGTGACTAATATTCTCAAAAATAGATATTAATTAAAAAAAAGAGGTGCCGGTCCTTAGGTTCCCTGAGGCCAGGACTGCCACGCGACCCATTACCATAACTAATTCCTAGCTATTCCTACACGTCCACAACGAATGACGCTACAGTTTCAAAGCCGTTCACTTTTGTACCAATTAAAAGTGCTCAGGAGTCTTCGGTCTAACTAAGGAAACCCATACCGCGCATGCAGTTGAGATGAAATGCTAGTTTAATTATTTTCGCGGCCAATTCCGTGGTTAGAAAGATTGTCAGGGGTTTTAGATCCTGCCTCGTCACGAATTAATCGTATTAGACGTCCTATCACTTCTGCCAGCCCCCTTCTGATAATCCCGAGGGGGAAATTCGTACTGCTTTTAGACTGAACTATAAATTCTAATACTCTCCGAACATCTACGATAGTTAGATTTCGATTAGCCTAGGCTGTCCCATCGCACTAGTGGTAGTACTGCCTTTGAACTTCATAAAGAATTTATCATTTTGACAATTTTTCTAATTTCATCATCATAATGAAGCTAGCATTTAGATGACTTTTCAAACTTTCTTCTGTTGTTTCTGGGCTAGGGAACCTTTGTTATAAATGTCATTCCTCAATGGATATTTTGTGCAGATTAAAGCTTTCAGAAATCTTTCAATCGAAAGTAAATTGTTATAGCAGATAATGTGGCATTGTTCTAGCAGGCAATTCATGGCGCCTTCATATCAATTAGTCAGGACTGAATACAGAAATGTTGTCGATCAAGGGTTTCATGTGCACCGGTTTGTGAGAGTGCAATTCATATCGTGTTCTGAATAGATCAGAGGTCATGAGAATTTGAAGTTGAAGGAAATCGACAGATTGCGTATAATCCTTGTCAACTTCAACCTACGTGTTTTTCCAGGATGCATTTGTGAACAGCCGTGTTGTGAACATAAATAGCCAAACACAAGCAGAACATGACACCCTGTAACATGATATTCTTTGAAATAACCATCTAAGCTGCCAAGTTGAATACCTCTCCTGGCCCTGACCATTTTGTTGGTAAGCGTTCATCATAAGTCATTACCCCTTACCCGCAACACAAGAGAAGGAGACAAGTATGGGCGAATAAAATTTATTTGAATTTTATGAGGTCCATAAATAATAAGATATTAAATATGATACAATATCTTATGGAAGATGATATACATATGTAGATATGTTATATATATGATGATAACATATTTGTAAATATGAGTATAAGATATACATAAGGCAGATGTGATGCCTGAAAAGGTAATACATATGTTGATATGTAGTAAGTAATACATATTGATAATGTATAATAGTATTATTGAATACGTATATATGATTATACAATGTGTATAAAATAACCCTACGAGAGTAGGAAGATAAAGGTGAGGGTGGGTGGGAGAAAAAGTGAAGTAGGTGTGAGCGTAGTGAAGCGCAGGAACAGAATGAGATAGAGCGTTGGTGCGTGCTTCGCCACGTGACCTATTAGTTCACTTGACTCGCACGCGGGGGCGCGCAGGGAGCGCTAGTAGAGGGGGAGTGCGCTAGGTGGAGCAATGACCGCTCCTGACCCTACGGGCCATGAGCTACCAATTAGGAAACATGATATCCAATGTCTTATTCAAAAAGATAGTGTGGAGACCAAGCTTCATATTTTCTATCTGGGCAAAAGATATGAAACATTACAATATTGAGATTTCCCTGATTTTAAAAGACATCAAACAAGAGAGACTCAGGGCTCCCTCCCGCTTTGACATGTACACACTATTTTGATGCCTTCTCGATGTGAATTGTCTCATCACTCCGTGTCATGTTTCATCTTATAGAATTGCTGGTGGCTGGCGTGTGTTGATCGCTTGGTACATAACGCACATGCCAGTCGTTGGTGCGTTGGCGCACTCCTCATACCTTAACTGTAGACGGGGGGAAAACATAGCTTCATCTTCCCAATGCGAGTGGGTAGTGAAAAAGTGAGACAAGGTAATTATGAACGAGGGGGGCTACCTTTGTGGATCCAGTTACTTCAGATGGGAGTCGTGTGGCAATGTGTGATCGCATTTCTCTAGAAAGATTTCCTGGACAGAAGGCAAGAAGACAAAAGTACAATAGCTTCTCGGATAACACCATTAGCAGGTGAGCAGGGAATCGGATGTCTCAGTTATATTCTTCCGGGTATGTGTTCAACTGAGGCCTTCATGATTACAGCTTACCGGGTACAAGGATATCTAGTGGCGAGCTGTATATGAAGCATTATCCCTATAAGGCGTTTTAAGATAGTATCACTAAATATAACAATGGTAGATAAGGATTATATGAGTATCAGTTGCAAATTTTCGGAATGGCATTTGTTCACGAGAAACTTGTGAACACATAGGAAAGTGAGCAATTTGATTGTAATTTGTTGTACATACAAAGAGAATAGATTTCGTAGATTGATTATGTTCCATGAACAGCTAGAACATTCAAAATTACATTTCTAAACTTTTTTCCATAGGCTGTTTTCACACATTATCTGCCGTGTTATACAATGCCTATAGCCAAACACACGCTTGTCAATGTATTGTTTAGCATTGGACTACTGGGTGTGTTAGCGTAATATATCTATGATACCCATTTTAATTATTTCCAGAGAAAGTACAGTGATTGCATTGAATTCTATGGTATTCTAGCTCCAATTTGGTAGGTTATACATGAATATTGTCCCAGTATTACGTCAGATATGATTTAGATAACACAGGGACATCACAGGCGACAGTACAATAATACATTGACAGACTTTAGCATTATCAATTCTAAGGTTTAGACAAACCAGACTCATTGACAGGTATGTCCTAGTTTGCTTCAACAGTCTAATCTTTCAAAAAACAACACTCCCACAATCACATTCACCGTTCAGCCTCTAAGTGTGATTGCTATGTGTCTCCATAGGCAGGAGGCCGGACGTTTGTCCAAGCAACGGCCAATCTAAACAACGCACCGTTAGGCGGCATTGAATGACAACACCTGTACTAATTGAAATCAAATTGAGTTACTCCAAATGGTTGAAATACAGAGGAAGGTAAAAATCCCTCAGAGTATTATGAAGATATATATAATGTGATTGTATATCACGACTCAATTATAACAATCATACTGGAAGTACTGAAGAAATATTGACCCCTATTTTTCTGGGTTAATCATATCAAAAGGTATCCAAAATGGACGAGGAGGGTACTGAATTGGTCCATTAATTCCTTAAATGTTTTTATTTATTGAAACTCACAGACTTCTTCTTTGAATAAATTACAGGATTTTAATACATGATGTGAATAATGATAATGATGGCTCATGAGCTTCGGGCTTAAGGAGATATGTATAACAGTTACTGATGTTTGTATGCGTGCGCGTGTGTGGGGAGGGAGGAGACAGGATGGAATACCCACTCTCAGATACGCTTCCTAGAGGTAAGAGAGGTTACATAGATTCTGGGCCTGCTTAAAATAATTACCCTTCACAATCTGCATTTTAACTCTGTGACATGGTCGGGTCGAGAGGACCAGGGGGCTGTTTAATAATCTAGGATCGTACATGAAGACCCTTTTCAGTATACCATAGACACAGGGACGATGTGGGTCAACTTTATTCAACACTTATGGATGACATTATGTACGGCTAAGACTGTCTTAGCGAACAGACTTAGATATCTTTAAACGACAACCCTTGTAGTGCAGAAAAGGGTTTCCATGTACGACCCTAGATTATTAAACGGGCCCCAGGATCCTAGTATAAAAGGTGTGCCCAGCTGACCATGACCAGTCATCGGAGACCGAAATATCTCATTGACCCACTAGAGATTTATATATTCGCACCTGACAAAGATAGTTGTATAAATGCCAGGTTGGCAGGGTAACTGATTGCCAAACCTTTTATTTGCTAAATGTCATTTCATAATTCCACGCTCATTCAATGAAGGGTAAGTGAAAAAGACACTTGCTAAGAGGGCCCCGAGGTCAGGTCTATACTTCAGTACTTCCGAGCATTGCCATTCCCAGCTGGTCTATATGTTATAGCATCTAAATCAATTATCTCAGCGGGTAGTCTGTAAGGTCGTTTGGAGGCTCCCGTAGAAGTCACAGTTTGACAACCTTAATAGAGAAGCATGCTTTGGCAGACACTATCATTTTCGATATCAGTGCCAGTGTTATGGTCTTACATCCATTTTACTGATAAATAGGAGAGGAATCAATGTCTGTTTATGAACAATCAAAGGCCACTCACAAGCACTTAGTATACGTCGGCGCTGAATTGCCTTTTCATATAGTCAGACAGAACATGCCATTCTGGATGCACAGCCTGATCCACGTCAATGGATCAGTATCGTTCATTACTCGCTGTCTGAAATGTCAAAGTATCGGCCTGTTCACCACTTGAGATAAATGTGAACTGATATCGCAGTCAAGCAGGCTTTATATTACACCGACTATTGGTGTGGGTAACAATTATTTATTGTTGAAGAGCATTAAAAACGATAGGATTGTTTCGTGTGTATTCAGGCTTAAGCATTGACGTCTGAGTTTGATTTGAATCTATTTGTACTGTCTGCCATCCTCTTCGTTGAATATGTTGTCAACATATTAAAAATGGTGTACAAAGCGAGATTGACCCTTAGGGCATCCATCAAATACGTACACAGTGAGATGAGATGGGGGGGGAATGATTTCAGAAATTTTGCGTATGCTCCTTCTTTGTTCTATTGCGTACAAGATCGGGAGGGGTGCGGGGGTGAGGAAATCGGAAATTCTGCGTATGTGTATACTTTATGGGTGGCCCCTAGATAAAGGGACAGTTGTGAGGAGGACTCACTAGCATTGGAATGCATGCCAGAATCACTCTAGAACCACAACGGCGCTCTCCAAGGAGAGGGTGATGATCATGGTTATTCACATCCACACATAGTTGTGTAAAGCTAACTTTACGTTGAACGCTTATCTGGTTCAGCAGAGCGAGGTCAGACTTACAGAGCTGTAGTAGGTTTAATCTTACAGCATACAGTTAGATACAATATTTATACATCTACACAAAATCAGTCAGTATTTCTTAACGACCCTGAATATGAAAGTACATTCTCATCGCATAACTGTAAGGCCTGTAACATCCACAACTTAATCCTTTACAAGGATAAGCTATTCTATAGGACTTTTTGGAACAATTTTCAACGACAGATTTCATGGCAGGTTGAACTCGATGATGGAAAGACGGATAACAGTCCCATAAACTGCACAAGGACTCATTGTGTGTCAAACCCCTGTAATAGAGCATCAGGCGAAGATACCGGTTGAATTTACACCATCATGCATATATTGATCCCAACGGTATATACATGTATACTGTTTACCATGAATGATAGACCATTATCAATGAACATACATATAGGATTCGTCCCAGAGGAAAAGGTGTCCCGTTTGCTGTTAAATGGTGCATAATGCTTTGGGTTCGTTTTGGTGTGGTTACTGTACTATTGGGTTGATATCGTATCTAAAAGGTAATAGTTTTCTTAAGATATGTAGGGTTTGGAAGACCTTTCAATCTTAGTCCTGTCGCTGCAGTTTCCCACTGTAGTGCATGTGCTGTATGTTGCTCCTGCACATTGGTACCTTTGTTCTACACACTGTGTCCACCACGCCGAGGCGCCATCTGGCGGCTTGTTCATAACTGTCGCTAGGCGTCGCATGCCGGACGCTTCCATAACGCGCTCGTCGGTGCCGCTGCAGCAGCCGCCGTCGCCGCTGGTCAGGGCTGAATGATTCATTTATTAGAGCGACCCGGGACCAGCAAGCCGGCGGGCGTTGATTTGATGAGAGTGGAGAGAGCAGCTCGCGGTGGACACCACCTCAGAATATATAAGGACGTCTAACTGGGGTCTGTAAACCTAAGAATGTAGCGCCGTATTCAATAATTGAATAGACGTCAGGATGATAAGCAACAATTTTCACACCTAAAGGGAGAACCATGGACCTAATCTCATAGATAGAAAAACAAATTATAAGCTCTCTTTTGACCTGTTCGACATGACAAAGGTTTTTGAAAAACTCGAGGGATATAGGTTTGTTTGAGGTTCACAGGTTGGCGTTTGCTTTATTTGATTTAGTCGGTAGACTAGAATCAAATCTCATATTGTACCAGGCAGAAGCTGTTAGCATTAAGTCTATAATATCGCCTCCTATAATGTATAGTCAAATGAATCATACTTTCAAAATTCATTTCGACTGTTAAGTCATTTTTAGATATCAGAAGCAATATTATGGTAAATTCAATCTAAATTGGTATTCCAATTAAATCCTGGACCAATAGGGTTCGTCTAATCGCCATGAAGTAACGCTTGACAGCTTAATATGAGTAATTGCTGCTTATCTTTCCTTGATATTGATGAATACTGGTAGCATATCTCCAAAGAAACAGTGTTATCAATATGCTAACAGGATGAACTAATAGCATTAGTGTTTACTAATACCAATTGAATCTGTGGAAATTGCCATAACGTGATCGAGGAGGGTTGTTGGGGTGTCAAAATGCATTAGATTCCCATGGATATTAGTCATGGTATGCAGGGTCACAACCTTCTTAATGAAATGTAACTAAGTGGTTCCCACTTATTGAATACAATTAATCGATCAATGTTTCATACGTGATCTTTCTTTCCAAAACGGATGTCTTTTCGAGTTTAAAGAAGATAACAAGTATAAAGTAAATGGAAACGAGCAGGCATTCAATATTGAAATTATCTTTATCAGCAACATTCTAGCCCTTGGCAAATTTGGATGAATGTGGAAAACGCATTATATTCACAAACACTTTCTGTTTAAGCTCAAAATGCAGAGTCAAACTGCGTAGACTGCCTTAGTCAGATCGGATTAACAATTCATAGATGACGGATACCTCAGTACAGAACATCGAAACTGGAGATGATGATTTAGTTGCCAAGCAACGAGAACTAAAAGAACATTACTCTGCATGAGGATAAAATTAAAACATACCAGCATCTGTCAAACTGATGCCAGGTGCCTTTCATAAGTTGTCCTAATGTATCTTTATTATGCAGTTCCGTGGGACGCCCATATGGGACACAGATTGCTTTTTAATAAAAGTGTTTTACAAATGACAGGATGAACAATTGATTTGTCACATCAGAACACCAGTAAAGGTAATCTTCATCTCTCGACTTAAGTGCTACTGGCTTAATCACGTTCATATTCTGCTTTGGAACAACGATACCTGGAACCTAAGAACATATCTAGAGATAGAAAATAAGAAAATTGTATTTTGATGAATATATAATCTGATTGCCCCTTGGTTGTACATTTATTAGTTAGTCCTTCTCTTTCTCTATTGGATTGCGGAAACGATTGATATTTCACCATTTGTATCTCATCCTGGTCTTTACAATACAAGCTTATGTATCTACTAAAATACAATGGTTGGCAGTATATCAAGGGGTAGAAGGGTATGTGAGAAGATATATTATACAGCTGTTAAGCTTTATTCTTTATTTCTTTTAAATGACTCCGGTCAGGTCTGCTACTCACTACACTCGGCTATCGCCTCGTGTAGTCATACACGACCTGTCCGTCATGGCATAAAAACTAATCAGGCTAACTCTCGTTCAGTTCTATTTAATTTCTAGTCTTCCGGACGTACAAATGAATAATTGTTGTACTTTATCTAACCCCGTAAACGAGGGACATTGAGTATAATCTGGATACGAACTTATCCCTGAACAATCTATAAGACCAGGTGCTTAAAAGCGTGGCAATTCATGTAAATAATAAGGTTTAACGAGTTAGGCTTTTTTTAGAAGAATGCTGTTCTATCACTCAAAGACAAAGAAATACAAAGAGCGAATACAGACAGTAGAAGCTAATTGTGAATGATAAACACTGCTGTAAAAATAATCTGGCTGCACTTCCCATTAATGATATATTATGTATATATATATATATATATATATATATATATATATATTTATAGTGTACCATTTGCTCAAGTCTTCACTTATATTCAGACTTATGAAAACCTCCAACTCGTGCAGAGACAACACCATGTGTCATTATACTCATAGGTAGGTACCATTTTAGTAACGCATCGCGCCAGAAGGCTGAATAATCTGGTAAATGCTCTACACTCAACGCTACTTCCGCTCCTAGTCATGGAGTAAACGTGTAGAGTACCTGGAAGGCTCCTCGTATCAGATAAAACATCCCCGGACACTCGTCACTTTAATATCCAGTTAACCGCAACCAGATTGGCCCACAATGCAATGTTTTCTATAAAGGAAAAGGTCAAAGATATCCACGCGAGTACTAAGCTGCCCACTTTTACTCAGCCAAGAACCTGATTTGGCCGCTCGTAAACGGGGTCGATTTGGCCGGCTACCTTCCACACCCACATTAATTTAATTAGAATGAAACACGAAGAGGAAAAGGGCAAAGCGTAATGCATGCAGTTAAATGATTCAACGGGTGGGATGTTAATTACTATGGACTATTTAGTGCTACGCTGTGTTCTCTGACTGTTGAAAGACAACGGACGAATGAGCCGTGCTCGATTGTCTCACTGAGTTACTCACAGAAAGATACCATGCCAACATGTTCAGCGTCAATGTAGCAGAGATCTTTGAGGACTTACTGTTTTCCAAGGTAAGCGTTAACACTATTATTTAGGTGTGGTATAGGCATTCTTAACTTTTTCGTATGCAAATCATTTGTACCCTACTTCAGAGGTCAGTATCGGGGTGTGGTACTGTGTTGCACGCAGTTGCTGTTGGGTTATGGGATAGTGCGTAGCATGGGAAAACCGGGCAATATTTGAGCCTGGTATTGTACAGTGCACACAGCCAATCTATATTAGGATGTATTGTGGTGTAATATGAGACCGGCGTTCTATACTAGGATTTGTTTTGGTGTGTTGTGTGACATGCAGTCCATATTGGGATATTGGACCTGGTATAGCATCGGACAGGTGGTCTGTATTTTTCTGTCATATTATGTGTGCAAGATGTGTGCAAGCAATCTATATTGAGTTGTGGTGTTTTGTATTATAGAACAGAAATCTATATTTGAGGTTGGTAATGTGTATGCAACTACTGAAATTGTATGAATGGGGATATGCTGGTGTAGAGCTTAAGATAGTCTATATTTTGGTTATATATTGTGTACTGGAGCATAGATTGTCTGCACTGGAGAGAAATATAATATAGCCATTTGCAGACAGTCTATATTGGGTTGTGGTACGGTGTAGCACAGGACTCGTGTTCTATATTTGGATCGGAATTGAGAGTCAATCAACATAATAATTCGTAGTGAAGGCTAGACTTACTACCGTAACTGGAGACACACCTCCCGTGTCTCAGAGCACAACGTTGGTGGCAGTCTAGTGTAACTCGGTATTGTTGGGGTAAACCAAGGCATGCACATTTATCTATAATGAGAGCGTAGTTTTGCAACGCACGAGCAGCACGTGGCCCAAAGCAGTAAGTATCGGCTGTACGGTTTTACTCAGCCGGCAAATAAGAGTATCCTGAAGGTTTTCTGGCCTTAATTCCTGCTAACATAGGACTCTTATGATTCAAGAAGATTCACAGCACTGTATATTTACTATGGTTGCGGATTGGTTTGACAATTAAGATATGGTGATTTAATTACGGAGATGAAGTCAGATTTAACGTAACCTTAATTATAGATTTCTTTATATGCTCGCAGTAATGTCTTTTTCGCGGTTCAAATGACTTCAAATGCTGGCACGTACATCGTCCGCAGATATTTTTTTCCATCATGCAAAAATCTCTATGCGTTGAGATAGTAATTTGTAGGTTAACATCAAACATTGCTACTGTATGAAGTCTTTTAATAGGGTAATGGTGAACCTCACCTCACCTAATGGCCTCGAAGATCTATTCTTGTAAACTGTTAATTGTGCAGATCACCAGATGAGACCATTGTAAAAAGAGTGCAGGTTAACTGATGTTACAAACCTAGCATCACTTTGCATTTTGCTGCATGCTTTGAAGTGATTCGCTTGTGAAGTAATAAAAAGACTAGTTGAGGTAGGGAGTATGCTTGAGAGACAGGTAACTGTACAGATGGGAGGGTGTGGCTCACTCAGAATGTACACAGGTGTGACATAGGTGTGACTCTAACCTTGGGCATTAACACGTATACCTCTTCAAGGGTCTACGCCAATATCTTTTTACTCCCGAGTCAGAATGACAACCTATAGCCTCTAGTCTGGCGGCCTCAGCTAGATTTATTGTGATGTATACTCTATCTATTTCAATGATTGTTAATACATAATATCTTTTGTTCAGTTTGTTTACATAAGCAGTAGACTATTGAATCATAATTGCATCAAAACCCATGGTAATAGTTGACCGAGAACCTTTCTTCTTGGTTAACCTAGCCAACACTACCTTTCCTGTTGTTTTTGTTGTTTTTGGTTTACATCGTAGATGTTCAGTCTTAGGTATAACATGGACAATCTCTCTCCCTTTGTTTCTATTACATTGGAGTAGTTCTTTAGTAATATGACATGATTTGACACTTGGTTAGACCAAATGGCTGGTATGTTGTAATTTTGAAAATTCTTTGAACAATAGAACATCCTTTGTAATGGGAAAATATAAATATGTGAACCTCTTTTTTTAAAGTGATATTCTTAATCAAATTAATCATGAACATACTTAGAGTCAAGTTAACAGTTATCATATTCCATTTTGAAAATATTTCGTTTTATTATTTGGAGAACATATTGACTTTTCTGGTATAAAATGAATCAGCATCTGAGGCTATACAGGAAAAATCATCTGCGAAAATATAGAGGTTTACTGTCACCTTTTAATCTATTTTATTTCCTTTAATACCTTTGTTTGAGCGTGATGTTATGGCTAACAATTTTATTATAAAAATAAAGAGGTTGGGGAAGATTCATCACCCCTGTTGAGTACCACCTGACGGGTAAAACCAACGAGTTTGTGTATTTTTTCTGTTGTTGTTTTCTCCACAAAAAAAATTTGACAACGATAATTGCTCACATATATGAGTCACCACAGACTATACATTGTACACTTATTATCAAAAATGATGCAAAAAGTATAGTTGTTTACATGCTCAAGTGGCTTGCCCTTTATATTTAAAAAATAGGATGAAGAAGTGGTGTATTATATTGTGGATGTATTAACCAAGATCACGATGGTTCGTGCCAATTAATGACACTTCATCGGGTGATGACACTATCTATATTCAGCATTAGTTAAGTATACTTTTAAGATTCAAATTTCCACTTCCTGATTCCATACAATGGGTAAACTTTAGATATTCCCATCTATTCTTGGCAGGGGATCGTCATCTGTGGATTGCCCACAAATCTAGATTTCTGATTTAATTCCTTGTACAAAGTCTTTATCGCAAATTAAAAGGTTGATAGATATCCAATAAGCTGGGCCTTTCTTATCCACATTTTACATAGGAATTATTGCCATATAGGAGTGATCCGAGTGAGGGGTGAAGGAGATTTTACACTTTATAATTCTGTTTCTCATTGAATCGGAGACAAACCAATGGTCTATGTGGGATGACCGTTTCGTCATGTAAAGACTGTATCTTATGAGGGCGAGGTAATGTTCTCTCCAAATATCTGTAAGGTCAAAGTCAATAAGAGTTTTGGTAAGTTCTGGGCTGTATAATCATTTATTCAGTTCTATTTTATAACGCGATACAGTGTTCGGAACAATAGATCGATGATATTGCGGGATTTCAAAGGTGCAATAATAAGCTCGTCTTTTAAAAGAACATCAGCCGTGGCTACAATTATATATAGTCGACAAAAAGACAGTCTAGATTGATATTTGAAGACGAAGTTAATCTGAGGTAGTTTCTACTTAGTTTTGCACAGCCGAGTGAATAACAAACACTTGTATTGGATTTGCTAGCACTATGTCGGTGATAAGACTAGTTACAACATCATGGTACATCTAAAAATAGGTCAGCATCCCAGATAACAACAAAAGCCTTGTTAATTGTGCGAGGCAATCTACAGGATGCACTTTAAAGAGACGGTAAACAATCTAGTTGCTGTAGAGAAATGTGAGTGTGAAAACCTCTGACATTTTGATTTGTGCAGGTATTTCTTCATATCTTATCGGCCATGAGTTCATCCAGTCAAATGTTACCAGCTGGGCTTGCCCGTGACCTTTGTCATACAATCACTTGGTTATGATCACTATTCACGTTTCGTATTTTTTATGAAGCTAATTTCATAATGCGTTAGCAAACAACTTGTCAATAAGTACCGGTCATTATCTAGTGATCTCACGTTCTCTGTGCTATTAAAAACACCCAAAGTCTCATGGATCGTCTCGGACAGCACGATCAAAAACAGAACCTAGTGACAGAATTAGAAACTTGAACTACCTATATGGTATGTCAAAGTTGAAATCAGTCGCTCGTATTGTATTCTACTAAACAAACACATTCAAAAGGGGAAAGTGCGTTGATAGATGTGTAAGTGCTGAGCTCTTCTTTTGTCGATAGGAAAGGGTGCCATGTGCGTGTAGCTTTGTCGAAACATAGGATTTTGAGGGTTGTGAAGTCCAGTCGGAATATACAAAAGACAAATATTCAGGCAGTTGATATTCAGGGGAATTTCTTTATTGAAACGTATTCACTTTGTTGGGATGTCCTCTCATATCGCGTTTCTTTCGATAAAAATATCAAATGAACTCGAAAGAATAAGGTACTTGGACAATGCATGATTTCCTTCATGTCACCCTCACTAAGAATCTGCTGCGATATGACCCAGCAGTTGCAACGATATAAAACATCGTCAAGCAGCTGATTAGAATATTTGATGCAGTATTGTGCTGTAATTCGGTTTCGAAGGGATACGTGTACATTTATACATATAGTGTATAACCGATGTGCGACGCGTACATAGATTTAGTGTATGAGTGACACATACGTTATGACGTGTGGCACATAGTGTATGA
Source organism: Alentia gelatinosa (assembly GCA_950022655.1). Classification (NCBI taxonomy): domain Eukaryota; kingdom Metazoa; phylum Annelida; class Polychaeta; order Phyllodocida; family Polynoidae; genus Alentia; species Alentia gelatinosa. The sequence continues at coordinate 27,020,973 of OX465580.1, read as the reverse complement.
CTGATGTGTTGCACATGTAGTGTTTTATTGACTTGTGAACAGTGTATGGGTAGCATGTGACGCATAGATTGTGTCAGTAATCTGTGTCACATCTAGTATATGAGAGAAAGATGGCACGTATTAGAATCTAGTTGAAGGGCCATATGCAACGCTCTGTCCCTGTAGAAGCTTACCATACCATACTTTGCCATATGTCTCAATGTATGATGTGGATATATATCGCGTGGGTTAGCGCCATTAGGAGTGTTAGGCAGCTCACAGCCACTAGCTGTTTGTGATAAGCTAGCTTATAGAGTTAAGGTATTTACTTACACTCTACACGCACACAAATCTTCCTGTAGGATAACATCCGTATTTATTGACTGAAACTTAAGATTTGACGTAAGTAGAAACATAAATCCGATGGAGAATTATATTTAATTGCATGCCCCACTTATCACGTTATCCAAAACACGAGTATTCTCTCTTTGTCCGGATGTCTAAACTGTACTGAGCAAGGGACAAAGACGCCCATAGATAAAATTGTTCAGTTCACCTTTTATTTGCGATAAGGTGAGTAATTCTGTTGATATGTGTGCACTGAATCAAACACTGAGTTCGGGCAACCTACAGGCCGCGGCCATTATTCCCACAATTGTTTGCATATATGTATATATCAATACGTCACCGGCCTCAAGCATATTCAAAACACTTGCCACTCCTCTATTTGCTAAAGGTGTATGGCCCTGTCGTGTAAATAGATTACGGGCTGGTATTGCGTAATTTATGAAGCTAATTCCTGGGCTATATTTGGAACTGCATCTCGGTCTCTGGTTAGTTCGGGCAGTGCTTGCTAGGAGGCAGCACTGCTGCGAGGAGTTGCCTTGTGGCCACATCCGGCTGTTCCTTGTTGTGCATTTTATCATTGGTTAATTTCTTTAGTGACAACTGTCAATTAACATAAACACAAAACTCGTGTCAGCAATATAGATTGTCATGTTGCTCCATGTACGTTCAGTATTCCGGCCAGTGGCTTCTGACTACAGAGGTTAATGTTTTCCTTTTGATTGGCACCACGAGGTGGCGTCGTTGATGTGGCTGGCCACAATACCATGATTGATAACGGCTCTGACGAGGGAAATCTCAGTGTGTGTGTGTGTTGGCATGTCTGCCACCCTGGACTTACTCAGAGGTCACAGCTAATAAGGGCCATCCATAAAGTACGTACGCACTGAGGGGGTGGGGTGGGGAGTCAACAATTTTGTAAATTTTGCCACGGAAATTTACAACTGATACAGGGATGAAAGTTGGGACTGAGGAAAGAATCGACAATTTAATACGTTTATACCAAAAAATCATTTATAGTAATACTTTAGAATAGAATGATTATGAATCAATGGGTATTCTGTCACTGCGAGTCCGTGATTTTGCGTATACTCCCTCTTTGTCTTGTTGTGTACAAGTTTGAGAGGGGGGGGGGGGGAGCGGAGGGAAGTCAAACATTTCAGAAATCCTGCGTACGTACTTTATGGATCGCCCCTAAGTATGGATAGCGACCTAATATATTGAACATATATTAAGTTTGCATTGATAAGTAGGGATTATGAGCACATATATATTGAATGAAGAGAGATGCTCTTATACACCCTGCAATTGTTCATAATATCTTTAGATTGAACTGATCGTACTCAGGGTGCAAGACGCTTTCCGACAAATGACGCAATTCCGAAATTCCATATACATTTGCAAAACTTGCAGTGACAGAATACCCATTGATTCATAATAATTCTATTCCAAAATAATTGTTATAAATGATTCTTTGGTATAAACGTATTAAATTGTCGATTCTTTCCTCAGTCCCAACTTTCATCCCTGTCAAATGTACTCCAAAAGGCCTTTGTATGTATGTACCCCACACGGCGTGAGATGATTTATGAACGGATTTACATAACATACCGTGTCAGAGGGTCAAAATAAATGAGCGTAGGCGTAGCCCAAACCACAGCTCTTTAGCCACGAAAAACAATTTCTTATAATGATAGGAAGGAAGCGGGTGGGCGCTAGTAGATTGAATATCTGCATTGTATTGCCGAGTAGGTCATTGATCACCTCTCGTTGAGACTACAGCAACATTAACATTCTGCCAACAGAATAATAGGTCCCATCCACTGTGAATTTTCAGTTCAGCCAGGCACATTAATTCTAACTCTTGTTTCGGCATGGTATACTGGGTATATATAGTTTGACGCATGATCCAGCATACAATGCGCATACATACACGAATGTTAATGTTGAGGTATGATGCAGAATATTATGTTCATATCCACATATAGATATGGACTATGGGTGTAGTTCGGTATATACAGAGACGCCCCATTTGCACCCTGATATTGCAGGCCCTACGGTTTACTACTATGCCATCATTGAGGAAGCACAAACGCCCTTCCCGTCCTTTATCCGGGGTCCGTTCCCATGGTGATAACCTGGAGGCAGGTACACAGGAGGTGACAAGGACACCACGGGTTGTAAATCGCCTGTCACGTGACCCGGCAGAGTGAACCCGCTCCAATAAATCGGCGCCTCCAGGGTGGCGGGAAGTGGGCCCGCTAACGGCCAGGGGGCGCTACGATCCGGCCGGCCTGGTCTCCCCGAGCGGCAGATTTCATTGCGTCTTTCCATTACGTGTTAAATGGAAGTGGCTGAGAATGCATCAGAATCTCCCTCTTCACGTTCTGATGGGCACGGCAGGCAGCCACCATGGTGACGGCCAGTTAGGGCCTCTAAATCGAGAAGGTTGTTTGTGATCACAAAGTATTTTACACCTTTGCTTGACAAAAATCGTTATCTACATGAATGAATCACCACATATGGATCCTTCGTCAAACAAAGCAATACCACTAGTACAGATCAGGAAATTGCTTGAGATCAGTTGCATAAAATTTACAAGAAGACCTCGAAATACTGGGTAAATGGTGCGAAAGGAACAAGCTAACCATAAACACTAAAAATCAAAGGTGGTAATTTTTTTATCCTCACCAAATGTAAAAAAGCAAATAGTAAGAGATGTAAGATTGTACCTGAACCAGGAAATACTCCAAAATGTAACGTCTTATAAATATCTGGGTATCATACTGGATAATGTGTTAAGCCTCAAACTGCATGTGAAAAACATTATTAAACAAATATCACATAAACTGTATCTCATGGCGAAAATAAGACCTTACATAAATAAAAATGCTTGTTTACTAATATATAAGTCAATGATACTACCTCTGCTGGATTATGGGGATATCCTGATGGTAAACTGTAATAATTATGAAAAACAAAAACTACAGGTAATGCAAAATCATGCCTTACGTATAATAACGAAATCAGACAGAAGAACAAACACAACCCTACTACACAAAAACGTACAGTTACTTTTTCTAAAAGCAAGAAGGAAATCTCATTTATTAAATTATATGTATACTAAAACGGGGGACGACCTAGTGATCCAGCAGGGAAATGTAAGAACCAGAGCTTATGATGGTATTATATTCAAAGTACCACTACCAAAATGTACAGCTTACCAAAAAAGTGTGGAGTATATGGGTCCAATTTATTGGAATGCCCTGCCAGCTGAACAAAGGAAGATAAAGACATTAAAAGACTTCAAGAAAATCCAAAAAGCTACGGGAATAAAAGAACTGTACTCCTAAAAGAGAAAGGCTACTTGAAGAGGCCACCCTAAAAAGCGACTAGCAATATATGAATTGGAAAATCAAAGACTATTAGTAATCAAAGGACTGAATATTACAAATATAGTGTTACAGACAATCTGCGTTATCATACATACTTTGAAGCATGAGGTATGTTAACATCTACATTCAAATCCATACACAAAATGTACTATTACAACAACAACTATCTACTTACTTATATATTTATCTATTTATTTACATATGTATTCTTTATATTCATGTTTATATGTAATTTGTTTTGTTAGTATCTAACATGATGCAGCATTGTTTATATTCTCTTAACAATGATAATGTACGGAAAATGTAATGTCTGCATTGCAAGTAATAAGGACCGAATTGTATTATATTATATTGTACTGTATATATGAAGAACATGTTGGAAAAGATCATGATTGTAAAACTAAAACTGTTGGCACATTGAAACCAGCCATATACAGGCTGAGTGCTTCACAGTATAAATAAAAGTATTAATAATAAAAACTAGTCATTCATGAATAAACGCATGGGTGTTATCTGAAAATTTACTTTGAACTAAGGTCTCCATGGATCTGGAATGCGAAAACCTCCTGCTCACCTTACGCATTATGTGAACTTATAGCAGTAGAGAATGTCCATGTTGGTTTTGTATATTCTAATATTTACATTGGTAATTTTCCATAATGTTACAACTACCGAGATAAAGAGAGAGGCAACCTTTACATCTTCCACCTTATACATCGCCTTATACAGACTTTCCGCCTAGGATTAGTCAATTTGTGGATAAATCAAACTAAATTTGCCCAATTCCGCCCTCTCTCTGTCTGCCCTTTCCCGTCTCTCTTCCTCCCCTTCTTTAGTGCGGGTGACGTGGATTAAGAGGTCTACCGCTGTGACCACGACACAGATTGGTCCACTCGGCCACTTCTTAGGACACATCGCCCAGCCCCCGGATGTGCCCACGTGGTCCAGGGCAAGAGTGATGGCTGAGTGTGGAGACGAAGCGTTTGAGGAATCTGCCAGCCCCAAGATTCTATTTATTTTGGGGTGTTGCGGGAGACGGCAGTCGCTGGGGCTGAGCTACTCGCTGCTCGCATTGATCCAACTAACCAGCCACGCCCACTATGTCTGCCATGCCCACTATGCCTGCCGCGCCTATAACACCTATCATATTGCCACGCCCACAAAAACCAACATGCCCACCTTGCCTACGATACATTCGGCTCACTAAACCCTATTTATACGTTCCCACATGTGGGCGTAGCTCGAGTACCATTGTGCTACGCCCATGTTTCCTTTTAATGCGCGATGTCGTTTTCTGACCATCTGTAATTGATTTGAAAAACCTAACATTGATTCGGTTTGTTTCGGATATGACCAAATAGCCGGATATATCAAGTTGGTTGTTGGTTAATTTTACCGTTAGGTGACTTTTCAAAAGAGCATTGCCATTATATAGAGAGCATTGCCAATGATCACACATAATGTATGATATTAGTGATGCTAGAAAAGCTGTTGATTTACCTTTTTCGGAAGATCACACACAGATATCACTGTTTCAATGTAACGGCTCTGAGGTTAGGCTATGCCATCCCCTGCCATGTCTTGTCCCTGCCACCTTCTTTTCCTTTCCTCCCAGGTACGCCCACACTCCACCCTGGTCCTTGAGCTGGCGGCGAATCGATCAGGAGTCTGCGTTTTATCAGAGTCTATGGACACTTGTCAATGGCTGAATCTCTCCCAATCCGACGCCCTCGGCGTCACCATGGCTACCATGCCGGACGACAATTGGGCATGTCTCTGCGAAGCACCACACGCGCTACCAAAATATAACTGCGGCGCGACGTCCTTCCTGTTGAGCGCCCCCGAAGTGAGATGGTAGCCGTACACTGATTGGCCGGAATGACGTTTGCGTTGGGCTTGTCCCCGGCGGTCTGCGCGGCAAGGCATGCGATCTTTAGTCTTGGGTTGTATTTAGTGAGAGTGGTGCCCTGGTCTTGTCAGTATCAAGGTGGGTGGCACCCGGTTATTCCTGATATTAGGGCTACTGGCATGGAGATTTTGGAAATATTGGGTCAGGAAGCGTACTCAGTCTTGTTCGTGTTTAGGCAGGGGCATAGTGGATCTCAGTAATATGTCCATTTGTCTGAAATGCGTTATTCCGAGGTCTGAAAGGTTCTCTGGTGCGTGTTCCTCTTCATCCGGTAAAACGCAATATAAGAGTTTCCCTAAAGACTGAATAATCCATTTGTAGCTTCCTGTAGGTCTATATCTGTGCGATGACGTCAGGTCATTAGTCAGTGTTGTGACCGTAGGGGACCACCTCCTGAAATAACTATAGCGACATGGGTTTGTTTAAGTTTAGCTGCGTCACAACAAGAGATATACAGATAAATGATTATTTTCATTGTCATTCATATGTTTAAAACTAACATTTACTTTAGCAGTTTGCTTGAAAACATTGGCATTAGAACTAGATCCGTGAAAACATTGTGTTCTTTCAGATGGCTGAAAATCTTTGAGGTATCTGGCCAAATAGCATTCTACGGTAGAATTGAGGTGTGCAGTGCCCAATGCATTGGCGTGTCTACCCCTCAAGCAGCCTTCCTTTGTGAGCAGCTCGCTGCCCGGGGCAATGCCTGACTGGTACAAGGTTGACCAGGGGAAGTGTAATGAGACGTGCCACTGCTGGTACGCTCGTTAGAAATTCGGTGATGGACAAGCTGGACATTCCCTGACAGAGACTGCCCCCTAACCCTCATTTATCAAGATTCACTTTCGCTGATTTCGCCATTGTAAGCTACAGTTATTATCAGCTACTACCCATAAAGGCACAAGAAGATTGCAATGGGAGATGTGATGTATATTGTGATGCATAGGGTGTAGAGTTCAGGTGTTAATTGTATATCGGATGTTAGAATAATTATGGAATAGAACTCAACCATCTATGTTTGTATGTCGAGTACACAAATGCTGAACTTTTACTGTGCTATCCGAGGAAATCCCAGCAAAATGTTACCCGCTCCTCACGTCACGTGACCACCGTGCGTCCTAGCTCGACTCTAACCCCACTGGTGACAGTCCAAGGAACCAGACGATAATAACCAATAGAGAGGTTCTACAGGAACGTCCCTAGTGAGCGGTGTGGGAACTTGAGATTATATTTACCCATGGTCGGTGTGCTGTGTATGCGTGTGTGCTATCTCTGGCTGGAGGCCACACGTTAAACTGCGTGAGACCATGTTCCCAAGGGATAATTACTTATTCAAACGTTCTATTGTTCGAAGATGCTATTTTACAAATTCGTCAGAGATTTTTTAAGATACTTGAAATCTCCTCATACGTTGATATATTCACCATACAAGTAATGTTTGAGGGTAGAATCGGTATAACAAGCTGGAACTGCATAGGAGAAAGTAATGCATATCAGACAGAGAAGGTTTTTGGATATCAGAATCAAAGCAGGTTCTCATTCCGCAGAAGTTAACAACTTCTGAATGATTCATGAAACGGCCTGAGACCTAAATGAAACGTTCTCATCAGTACGAATGCTACTTGGATTTGTATAACCGTGTGAAACAGGTGAGGGAACGAGGAAATGAGATGGGGGAAGAGACTGGATGGTTAATAGATGAGAGTAGGGGGAGGGGAGAATATATGGGTGTTACGTGTTACGATGGGGAGACCCTTCATCACAAGTAAATGATTTGTATAACAAACAGAGGTGGCATGATTGTTTATCAGGAGACCTAATGGATGGTGTGAGGTACAGTGAAGACAGTAAGGAGCGAGCAACCACACTACCGTAGTGCTAACGGTGACCACAAACCCTAGGTAAGACCAAAGGATTATGGATTAGAAGTTCGAGCGTAAATAAAAATAAGTGAAGAGCACGAAGATTAATAGGTCTGAACGGGCATAGTACAGCTGTTGCGAGGTCAGACGTTAACGTTATGTTATAAAATGCATCTATATATTTTGAGAAAGAATTATTTGAATATCCACATTCTTTGACAGTAATTGATCTTCTTCACATGCAGGAATGAAGGAGTTTATATACAGGAGGGAATAACATAGAAAGAGACTCTATTGGATAGGTTTCCTGAATATACTACCAGTATGGTGTAGCCTGTTAGTTGATGGATGGATCCACCTAACAAGATGATAGACGAATACGGCGACAGGGTGACAGTAATATATTATACGGAGACTGAGAATCATACGTGATCCGTAAACTGTGATGGTAACCTCCAGATCTTCGCTGTTAATGCGCTCCGTACTTTAAGGTACGGAAGCATTTCCTTTTTTAAAGTCAGTAGTATTTTCCTTTGAAAACATAATGGCTTAACACATTTTTTAGACTTTATCAAAGGTTGAAGATGTATGAAGGTTTCTAATATCTAAAATCTTGACTAACATATGTTTCGAACCCTGAGCGGTTTGTAGCATCTGTTGTGGCAATCTACGATGATAGTGTGTACATATCGATAAATAATCCACGAAAGGTTGTATAGGTTGCAAAGAATGTCAGGAGTAAGAAAATGTAGTAAATGTTTAAACTCATTAAATAGGAAGGCGTCTTGTAAAGGCACTTGATATGATCATCCCTTTTTGGATAGCAGCCCCACCTTGGATAGCACATCAAATGCTGTTCGCCTTCGCTGCACTGTCTTTGAACACTAGGTGACGTAGTGTAAGAGATAATAGCGTAAAGAACAAAACTCTCTATATTTCATCTCTCCTTGTCTAGACAGAAAATAAATCCTCTCATTGTACGGTTTTGTGAAACTAAAGCCATTGTCTATGGTCTTGTGGTCGGCAATGGTTGACGTTGATGGATTGACTTGACGTTTTTACCAGGGTGGACAGCACATGGGGATGGGCGGCAGATCATGGCGACTGCCGCCAACACCCTCAGGGGTGAGTTGACGCCACAGCCTCACGTCGTTACTAATTAGTTCTGCGATGAATCATGCTTCGTCCACTCTCCCTATCTCTACATCTAACTCTCGGACAATCACTTGCATCCGACAGCTATTGTAAGCCAAGCTTTTAGACAATTATTGTTCAAGACGAACTGTTAAACGTTTATCAGTTGGGGTTTTCATGTCCAACCAAGCATTTATAGTGATATTGAATGAGCCAGAAATCCTTATAAGTCAGACTACATTTTAAGGCATGGTAGAAGTAAAGCCTGTATCGTATAGGTAGCCCATTCTACACCTAAAATTAGAAATAACCAAATACAGGAAACAATGTAGTGCAGGGCTTTTCCAAGTAGATTCTTGTTTTCATTTCCATTTTATAGACTTATTACCATCTCTAAAACAACGATGATTTTTGGGTGAGCCTCATTAAAGCCAATAAAACAGTTTCCATGGCTAACATTGGTGTGTCTTTCATGTTTTCTGTCTCTCTGAGGCAGAATTTTCACTTTTGCAAAGAGTTCACTCTAGTAATGGTCAGCGTTTATATATTTCTTTACAGCAGACTTTAGGAAGAATAAATTGTAACTATACATTCATTAGGAGATATCGAGCTGATTTAGCCTCGATAGACCAGAGAACATTCTGTCTTTGAAGCAGGAAATAATCTTCCTTATACTCCTAGTAATGCCGTTGCCATTGTTAAAAGTTGTCTTATGGCTTTCAATATTGAGACTTAAAAGCAACGTGTGTTTTTACATGGGAGGGAAATGGGCTACTATCGATTTTACCTCCTTTTGTGTGCAAGTTTATAAGGCGCCCTAGATAATACTGTTAATCATTGAATTACCTCTGGGCTGCACCATACGTGATAGCCTGGAGCTGGCTCAATGAATTAGCACTCATCACGCGTGCCTCCCTGTGTAAACTCACACGCACTCACATACAATACGCTATGCGGGGTATCTCTGATATTGATATAGCCTTGTTCGTGTCACATCCAACACCAAAATGTTATGATACACGTGTAATGTGTGTGTGTGTGTGTGTGTGTGTGTGTGTGTGTGAAGGATGGAGTAATATACCCGTGCACCACGCATTACAGCCGCTGACTAGGAGACATTGTTAACGTGGTTGAGCCATGTCTCAGATTACACCGTTAATGGGCCTTTATGAGTGGTAGACCGCTACCGACTGATGTCGCCACCAGCCAGGTCTGTGTGGAGGGAGCATTGCGCTCTGTCTTCTCATTGCCTCAACTTCTCACTCACTGAGCGCCCTGCCGGGAAGACCGCAATTAGCGACATTGCCAGACACAACCTGTTTCTGAGTTCCAGGAGAATCTTCTCGTTCTCAGAAACTTGTCATTACTTTGTTGGGTGTTTTTGAGATTGTCTGGGAAACTAAACCTTGATATCACCCTGCCCTCTGGTAGTGAGTGGAGATTTAGCCAAGACCACATTTGTTAAACATGAATTGTCTTTTCAAAATACAGGGAGAAGGTCGGAGACTTGAAATGTCCTCCCAGGCTATTTAATGAATCTATCATTGTCCTGATCTCGCTCCTGAAAACTCTCCTTTTGCAAAACATCTCATTAGGTGTCCTTTCTGATGCTGGTAGCCTAACTAACCAATTGCATCATCAATGTACATGCTTGAATAATATCCTTCAGAGTTTCCGGTAATCATAGGCAAATGATTCATTTATTCTTCGTTGAATAATAGCAATAGAATTCTTTTAAATTGAAAGAAACCCAACAAAATTGGATTTGTGCGGGGAACCCGGAACATTCGGATTACCACTATTTCTAAGTGGGCAGCCCCACTAGTGCCCGGGACAGATACATAGAAGAACCGGTCAAAGGAAGGCCTGCATCATAAACTGTCCATCCGAAGGATTGAGGTAATTAAATATGCACAACATTGAGGTCATTAAATATGCACAACACTTATTTAACGCAATTAACTTTCATCCTCGTCATTGTACTCCCACGAGCTTTCCTATTATTGTTCTTATCCTTCTCACTGTCCCCAAATATTAAAAGGCCCTCTGTATCATAGTTTAGTCCTTATATGAGCAGAGAGAGAGGATAGGGTTGTCTCACAATCATCAATTCTCGTCCACTCGTGCTCACTTCGGTGATGAGGGTCAGGCTTACAGCTCTATAGCAGGTTGGGAGGGTAGGTGTAGGGTTGCAGGAAACTGCGCTTCACGTCCACTTGTCAGGGGTTAATGGGGAGGAGGGTCTGTAGTGTACCTGTCCTCAAACACGTGAGTATCCCCCCATCACCGATAAACCCCTGCACCACATGCTCTGATGACTGCTGACATCAGCAAAATTCAGCGGTCGTTAATCAGTTTACTCATTCCAGATACACAATTATCACAAGAGAGCTTCAACAACGTTTAAGTGGAAATTTGTCATTTCAGAGATGACAGAGATAAACGTAGCGTACTGAACCTGCTGTGAATACGCCATATGTACTCCCCATACCGTATTTAAGCAGAACTGTCTTTAGAAACATATTTTGAACCACTACACCACGAGTTTGGATGCGTAGTAATCGTCACAAGGTGTTTTTATCTCACCCCCAACATGGACCTTACAGTCGATTTTAAGCAATAATATATTGAATTGTTCAAACAATAGTGTCGGAACTATTGTTGCTGCAGCTGCGGTTCAAACAATGGCGCCGGAACTATTTTCTTTTCCACGACGTTCATTGGTCGCACCATACACAGATTCTCCGCCACTGCAATGGCAGAGAATTGACACTCTACGTAGGTGAGCGTGGCGTATTTTTTTTCAACGTTAACTCAATGGCACAACCTGTACCAGGGGTGGGATGAACAGTAGAACCCCGCCTAATGGACACCCCGCGTAAGCGGACACCCTCCGTTCTAGGCCAAAGTGTCCGCTTATGCGGGATGTCCGCTTACACACCAGTGGTCAAAATAAACATCTAATAGAGGGATCCGTTCCGAGCAAAGGTGGCCGTTATCGCGGGGTGTTCGCATACGTGGGGCGTCCAATAGGTGGGGTTCTACTGTATGCCAATTCGTCACATAGCAACATTGTTCATGCTACATGACATGAAGTGTTATATCAGTGACCCCAATTGGCTCAGAACGCCTCACGTGATCAGCCTTGCTATGATACTTCCAGCCTTGGTGTGAAAACGTCAGCCTTCAAATGGATACCAGAAATATTACCTACCGAGGAGCTGTATTTAACTATAAAGTGTTTGGCTAGATGTAAATAATATCCCTTTTTTTTATTCACGTAAACATACAGAGACACGACTGTCGTCCGAAGACGTTCTTCCCAGGGTGATCTGGCGAACAAAACAAAACAAGACAAGCATTCATACAAGCACACATGCATACAAACAAAAGGCTGAGTACAATAGCATTATTCGTTCAGTTGTTATCTGATGACAACAAGTTTTTTTTTTTTTTAAGACTTTTATTTTACCTGGGTAGACCCTCAGTCTTTGCAGACTGGTCTTAACGTGCCCCCAGGGTAGTAGATTGTTCCATTCCATTTGTTTCAGTTTTGGGCATGCCAGTTCAGTCAAGGAGTTGTAAGTTTTCATCTATAAAAATACGAGCAAGACCATTTTTTACCGCCAGTTTGAACTTTTCATTGGTTGTGGCCCTTTGAGTAGCTTCCGATTATAGGTTACTCCTATACTAGATAATTAATTCTCGTAATATCATGAATATTAGATTGAACCTGCTAACTAAATGCCCTATAACCCCTTCTCAATAGGTTTTTTAAAGTTTTTTTTTACAATAGGTTTTATCAGTCTGTCTCAGAAGTCTTATTTAGGCAATGCCAGTGCTCGCATCTGCACTAGTTATTTACTGTCATGTGGCATACAGTAATACATGGAAAGGATCACTCTATCTGTACGTGATAAATTCGCAGTAAGATTGATGATTAGATGAACCGATGCCAATGACCGATAGTAAATGGCGACTGAGGCTGGTCAGAGGTGTACAGTAAACTGATATATACCTAGCATTACAAACGGTCACTTACTCGCTAGTCGCGTAGCCGCTTTGTCAACAAACAATAATATACCTAATATCCTATACCACCCAGCCCCAGCGATGTTTTGCCATCTATATGGGGTATTATCTGGTCTCAGTTGCCTGTTGATATATACCCTATAGTCTATCATAGTGGGCCCTTGAATTTACCATCCACATACCTATATTCTCCATCTCAGTAATCAGTAATAACAGGGGAACACGCCGCCAGTCATATTCTTTTGCATCCTGGCCCAGTGGTCTTCTGAATCCGTCAACTACATTCAGTAGAAGCAGTAGCGGGTCACCAATTGCTCTGACGTTGCGTTGCGCACTGGACGACTGTCACGTGACCACGACCCTTAAAACTGACCCACTTATCTGTGATATCTGAATGATATAAAGTAATACATGGTCCCAGTTGCGCGCGCCGCTCCATAGACTTCACCCGGGCCTCCAGGCCCCACCGTCAGGGCAAGGGGCAGAGAGCGGGGGTGGCATATGACGGCCTAACCATTGATCGGCGGGACCCCGATGTCGTGCCACTTCTATCAGTCACATGGGAGATTGGGGGGGGGGGGGGGGGAGGTTACTGTCTGTCTTCTGCAACATTGAGAACGCCTTCCCTATCCTATTATCATACCCCCAAAATAGCACTCAATGGTCTCTCAATGGAGATATATACGTTTGGGAGTTATATACAGTTGTATTTCTATAACCTCCTGACTCCTGCCTTTTTTATACACAGATATCTTTTGAGGTAACGAAGAATGCCCCTCATAACATACCTGATGCTGGCCACTGAAAATAAACTTTCTCTGCCTATGTACCTAGAATTCACATTTTAGGTGGCTAGAGCAGAGATAATCCATTTGCATCAAGAATCTACAGAGATAATCTGACAAACTACATCTATTTCTGTAATGGATCGCTTGATGCTCTATATTCTATGTTTTACTACAGAGACGACTCGCCCTGTAGTAACCCCGGCGGACCTCAAGCAAAAGGAAGATGCGGGCCTCAAGCAGAACGGGGATGCCTTATTGCATTTTCGCGAGATTGCATTTCATCAGGGAGAAAAACTAAAAGAATATAGTGTTACTAAGGAAACTGTGTAGAGCAATGGTATGGCATCCGCATCAGAATCCGGAGAGAATAGTGTTACTGTGTAAAGTTGGGAATCGAAAGCGGTAAAGGTCACCTGGTCTTCTATCTTGGCGGACCGTTCTGGTAATTTGATGAGACAGTGAGAGGGTGAATGTGGTCTGGGGCAGCAGTGAGGCATAGCTTGATAGTGACCTATATGGTAGGGGACAAAGGTGTGGTCTGGGTTAACTTGTGATGGGGGAGGGGTACAGGTTGATGGTGACCTGTATGACGGGGAACAGAGGTCCAGTCGCTGGTGACCTGTGTGATGGGGGAGAGAGGAGCAATCTGTTGGTGACCTGTATGATTGGGGAGGGACGTGGGGTCTGTTGGTGACCTGTGTGATGGGGAGAGAGATGCAATCTGTTGGTGACCTGTACGATTGGGGAGAGACGTGGGGTCTGTTGGTGACCTGTATGATGGGGGAGAAAGGTGCAATCTGTTGTTGACCGGTGTGATGGGGGAGAGAGGTGGGGTCTGTTGGTGACCTGTGTGATGGGGGAGAGAGGAGCAATCTGTTGTTGACCTGTGTGATGGGGTAGAGAGGTGAATCTGTTGTTGACCTGTATGATGGGGGAGAGAGGAGCAATCTGTTGGTGACCTGTGTGATGGGGGAGAGAGGTGCAATCTGTTGTTGACCTGTGTGATGGGGGAGAGAGGAGCAATCTGTTGGTGACCTGTATGATGGGGGGGGGGGAGAGGTGGGGTCTGTTGGTGACCTGTATGATGGGGGAGAGAGGTGCAATCTGTTGTTGACCTGTATGATGGGGGAGAGAGGTGGGGTCTGTTGGTGACCTGTATGATGGGGGAGAGAGGTGCAATCTGTTGTTGACCTGTATGATGGGGGAGAAAGGTGCAATCTGTTGGTGACCTCTATGATGGGGGAGAGAGGTGCAATCTGTTGTTGACCTGTATGATGGGGGAGAGAGGTGGGGTCTGTTGGTGACCTGTATGATGGGGGAGAGAGGTGCAATCTGTTGTTGACCTGTATGATGGGGGAGAAAGGTGCAATCTGTTGGTGACCTGTATGATGGGGGAGAGAGGTGCAATCTGTTGTTGACCTGTATGATGGGGGAGAGAGGTGGGGTCTGTTGGTGACCTGTATGATGGGGGAGAGAGGTGCAATCTGTTGGTGATCTGTATGATGGGGGAGAGAGATGCAATCTGTTGGTGACTTGTATGATTGGGGAGAGAGGTGGGGTCTGTTGGTGACCTGTATGATGGGGGAGAGAGATGCAATCTGTTGGTGACCTGTGTGATTGGGGAGAGAGGTGGGGTCTGTTGGTGACCTGTATGGTAGAGAGAGGTAGGGTTGTTTGTTAACATGTATGATTGGGGAGAGAGATGCGGTCTATTTTTACCCTGCGTGATGCGGGAGAGAGGTGTGTGACCTGTGTGACTTGGGAGAAAGGCACAGTTCCCGAGTGACCTGTATGGTATAGGGAGTCATGTAGTCAGTTCGTGTGATTAGCACAGGGAGATGTGGACTGATGGTGACCTCTCTGACCGGGCCTTGTTGGTCCATGCTGGCCTCTATTGACGGGATGTCCTCTGGGCAGAGCTGCCAGCGAGTTGGAGACAAAGGGTGTATTTAGGACGAGTGATTGCTTGTGTAGGCTTTACTACTCCTAACAGCTCAGACTACTCCCAGCCTTCTCTAGGGGTCACCTCAGAGCCACTAGACTGGAGCTCCTCATCTAATTACTTCTCTGCAGCGCCTGTTGGATGAAGTTGGGAGCAGAAAAAATTAAAGGATCCCTGTGTATAGTTCGGTATTTGAAATAACTCATCCGTTCTAATACCCCTTGGGAGTTTTATTGGGATGTAAAACAAATTGAGTTTCACGACACAGGTCATCCATTTAGGCGTAATAACGATAAAGCCAGCTGCCGGAGCCGGAACATCGCTGCCTGCAGTGATAGGAAAGGGCAGCCACCCTCGCGATGCCCTGGAATTAGTAACAGCATTGGGCGGGCGTTACTGCGGGCCTCAGGGGAATCTTCTCTGGTATTAAGTATTGAACGCACACCACCCACACACAGCCACTACACCCCATGGTGATTCCATCAACCACAGCCACAGTTTTATGTGTCCACAGAGAGAAACCTCAAAACAGCTTTCAGCTAGATGCTCTGCTCAACACAACCGTTACGCTTTGGATCTACAAATGTCGAGTGTAGAGTGTATTAGGGCTGTAGATATGTTGTGTACATAACACGTCAAGTGTAATATGAGTTGCATTTTAGTTTTCTAGATTTAATTGCAAATTCAACCAGGAAATCAATTCGCGTTTTTTCATTTAGATATATTTTATTCAGAAGCATAGATAGTTGCTGTAATAGTTACCGTCATTCAGCCTTCCACTATATATATGGATCAAACTGAATATATATATATATATATATATAATTTCGATTTCCTTTACGATAGGCAATATCAATGTATATCTGTATTGGAGACCCCACGTATTTAGACCTTTCAAATACAGTGTTTATCCTGGCACTCTATAATCAAGCCAGAAAGTAGGATGCATATAAATACGGTTAATGAATAATCCATAATTCAAATTCCATGGTCATTGCATGCTTCAAATAAGTCTAGATCCTGTAAACAAAACATTTACAATGGTGAGGTAAAAAGGTATTTCAAGAGAGGAATCAAGAATGCATTGGTGTTCTCGTTTTACCTCTGTCGCTTCCTTCTCTTTTTTAAAAGCTCAGACAGGTGTTTTTTCGGATGGAGGAAAAGGCTATGTTTGTGAGGAGAGGCGATAATAGGATCTATGTAGTCAGTGTCCTCATTCATTTAGTATTGCCATAGAAAGTAGGTCGTGGCCTCACTGGACAGCTTCCTACTTTCCCGTGTTTTATCCCTGTGCTTGATGTTAGGTTCTCATTCATTCTGCTTTACCTCATCTAGCAGTGAGCTCCGAGGATGATGCCACCCCGATGCTTGCTGTGAATGGCAGATCCGCCGAGGTAAAACAGCGTAGTTTTTACATTTGAGTATTATTTATAAATGGCTGGTGCGTGGTTCTTCATTCAAAGGCGGCAGACATTCAAGGCCCCTGTTGTCACGTGATTTCCTTGGATGTAGTACCTGTTGTTGAAGTGTTCATGGGGAAGACAGGGTGACATGGCCACGTCGTTTTGAAATATTCCTACACCTCACCTTCCGATCACACCTTATCAGGGTTCGTACACAGCCTGGAAACCTGGGAAAGCCTAGAATTGCTTTTGGGTTTTCCAGGCCTGGAAAAGCCTGGAATTCTCAGAGAGAGCCTTGAAAAACATGGAAGGGCCTGGAAAAATTAGTTTTACATAAAAACAGTTTTTTAGTCTATGAAATTCTGGTCTTTATTAGCTTTCCTTAACTATGGTGCCTGACTTCCTCTAAAATTTCAGTGACTAGGATTAAATAATTCCAAAGATCCTTTATTTGACCATGCATAGCAAATTGCTGATAATATAGCATGGATTTGATTATTTGTCATCATATTTAAAAGTGGCAAAAAAAAGAGAAGAAATTTATAGATATCTATCCCAAACCACTGAAATTCCACATGGTTTTAAAAACAGTGACCAGATATGCCTGGAAAAACAAATATTAGAGCCTGGAAAAAGCCTGGAATTTTATTGGACAGTCTATGTACGAACCCTGCCTTATTGAGACCATCGGGTGCCCTGATGTATGTCTGTGAGCAGTCAATGCTGTATTCGTACCACCTAGACGTTGACAAAAAGCTGATTCAACTACCCTTCCTTCCTCAGTGCCTGGTTGCTATAAGAGTGATGTATCCATAGGTTGAGGCATCTAGCCTCTCTGCTCTTTAGTGTATGATGCGGTCGTCCACTTCTCTCCTATCAATACTTAACTCCAATACCTAACCATGGATCCTGGACACTCCTTTCTTCTAGTCTTGTCTTGCTCTCTTTTCCTATGCTATCCCGTGACTACAACCTTTCTTTAAAGCATTCGGGATATGCAGATGCGACAGCGGCGTCGTCCGCTGATCCATTTCCCGCTTCTCTCTATTCCGTGGTCGCAAAGCGTTGGGTGAAGAAGTGTACCACAACTTGTTACGCCTCGTCTACCTGCTACAACCTTTCTTTAATCCAATGATTCTGGTCCTGCTCCCGATCCCTCCATCCCTATTCCTCTGATCGTTTCCGGTTTCGAAGTAACCATTCCCTAAATTACAACCTCTCACGTGCACACTTCCGCCTTCCTACTAGTCCTACTGTTCTCTCTTCGCTTCCTGCCGTGTTTGTCTGTGTATATTTCCTTTGGCCACAGTGCCTGAATCACATGAATGCTCCACCCTCATTCTCTCATCCTCTGACGTGAGGACAGAAACGTCAGTTTGCTGACGTACAATTTGGCAGGAGGCGGATTCTGAGATTAATTTATCGTGACTGGTGCTGCCCGTGGCAGACCCATAAACCAGCCCGCCAAAGTCGTTTGGCGAGGGTGAACGCGAGGCCAGGCGGCGAGTAAGGGTGGGGGGACGACCGACCTCACAGGTGGTTAGTGTCACACCATTACTGACAGGTGATGTGGTGATGACAGTGGCCAGAGGCATCTCACTTTGTGTGTATGAGTGGAGATGACAGACGGCTGTTGTCACGTCATTCGGCTCGCTGTAGCCTACTTTACTCCTGACATGGAAGAATCATACTGAGGGCATCCATAGAGCAGTGGGGCATCATATAGGGAGTTATGGTGTAGGTAGATGTGGAGTAAGGAGTTATTATACAGGGTTAACAGTATAGAGAATTTTGGTGTAGCCAGTTATGGTGTATAGAGTTATGCATGGCAAGGAGTCATAAGACAGGGAGCCACGGAAGGCAAAACCAATTTCAATGACTATTTTAATTCTACAGCACACGATCAGTTAAGAGTCAAGTCTATTCCAACTCCTTACTTATCAATGGTTATATGCACATCGAAAAGCGACAATAATGGTTACAAAACGTCGATTTTATTTTCGGCATTTTTGGCATAGCAGCGTTTGATTTTAAGAACAGATCGCTGCTGCCATATATGAATGTCTTTTCGGCTTTCCTTTCGCGCACTCCGGTTGTCTCATTACTTGTGCTAGCTTGACTAGTATAAACTGCACGATGTAATTGAGTAAATCTGTTTATTCATCTTTGGTCTTTATAATTTTATAAGTGTTCAGGCCTATTGATAATCTGTTTCATCTTCTATGCAAATAGTTCAGAGAACGGTTTCGCTTCCACCAATATTTCTATAAGCTGGAAAATTATCGATCTGTGTAAAATGAAATGAAAATACGCAGGAGGAAGCAATTTTCCCTGATCGGTATGAATCTGACTAGGTATAATGAATTTCCAGCATCATAGCAAATAACATAGTGACATCGGGTATTCGATTAAATAGATGGTAGTCGTAATGCAAGTGGTACGAGACTTCAATTCTGGAACTCGATGTTAATCCGGGCACCCTTAATGAATCGTATTGCTCTCAGCGTGCTCTATCGCAGGCCGATACCATATTCTTTAAAGGTTTCTGGCTACCCAGGAACACAATCGTAGTGCAGTGGATAGTGCCCTGGACTCCATGGGTCTGGAGTTCAAATCTCAACCGTGTCCTCTGTGTTACACATTTGACATCCTCAGCTCACCGTAGTATAACTCGTGCCCTAGCACCATTGCTAGAAGCGTGTTTTAAACTTTGACATGTCTGTTATCTCGATGGATATCGCTCCGACCTGGAGGTTGATGCTTGAAATGCTCAACGGTGGCGTTTAGCATACTTGCGTTCTACACTTTAGACTTTAACCCCAGATACATAGGACATCTATCCCCGATGAAGGTCGGTTATAACATTAACTACCGTAATTATCAAAAATATAGCTATGACGGCAATACGCTCAAACCTATTGAGCCGGATCCGATGAATTTGTACAGAACGAATCCGTACATCATGAACTGAAATAACGGTATGTATATTGTCGTTACCACTTTTTATTTTCTTATATGGCTCAGATTCTTTGCAAAATTCAAACCATATCCTAGTTTGACACCAAAGCAGGTTGCCACTGTCCTCAAAGGTATCGTGCACAAGGGTAGAATGGTAAAATATGTAGAGAAATAAAACCGCATGTTAACTAGTATTAGTTCTATTAAGGCTAACTTCTTGTAAGGCTTTTTCTCGCAAAGTGATTAGTGTTGGTACGATATCTCTTCCCCAGCCTAGAAGCACACTCACGGTAAAGGGCTTTCAATGGATTACTCATTAAGGATTTTCTTTAAGGGCAGGAGCCGTCTTCTTTTTCTTTTTCTTTCTTTTTCTTTTTGGAGGTCGGGGGCACATCTGGACCTATTTCCATCCTCCTAATGGGTTCCGCCCCTACTCAACAGGTTTTAATGATGATATTTTGTCCCTTGTAAGACAGACTAAATGTTGAATATCGACGCAAATTCCAACTATGAATAATAGAAACAAAATTGCTCAGGCGGGACAGACCATTGCCTTTTTTGGGTGAAGGGGGTGGCATGCATCCTATGCCCCCCTCTTCTGGTAGGCCCCTGACCGTTTCTAGTGATCCCAGAACTTCAGCAGTTTCGTAGTTTTAAGTCTAATAATTCACATCTAATATACAATGAAACAATGGATTTCTTCCGAGTCACTTAACTTGCTACATTGAGCAAATGTAGACTGCCACCTATACTTGAATATCCAACTTTAGTTTTGGGTTCCCGATGTAGAGGACCTCAGAGCCTGTAAGTGCCTCTTTAACTCGGACATGAAACGTGCACAAAGACAATCAATATAACCCCTAAAATTGCGGGATCATAATACCTCTCTGTGGAGGTTTCCTTTTCACCCAAAAATAATGGTTGAAGAGGCTACGTATTGTTTAAACAGACAAAAACAACCAGCAGAGTACAATCAGGCATGCGTTGTACTGATTGTGGATACAGGTATCTTTGGTAGTGGCCTATCGTGTGAAAAGGGGTCGTTGGTACCAGGTGCAGTGTGGGTGACGGTCGGTGGTTCTGTTGGCAATCAGGGACGATTCAGTGAACGGCGGGCGCTCACTTGACGATCACGGGGCAATAGACCGTGATGTGAAGGGCCCTGATGATCCTTTCGGTCAAGCTGCGTCACCTCATTGAGGCCGTGTCTGATAGCACCTGGAACCTGAGCCCAGTTGCCTATACGGCCGTAATGGGAGAGCCCAGCATGAACCTGCTCATTAGGTGCTTTTAGTGATAGGGGATCTCTGCTTCCGGACTCATGAAGGGTCCTAGATGTTCATAGAATCACAGGTAGAGTGAAGTCCCTTGTACATACTCTAGCAAATATTTGAGGAATATTGGAAACAAGAATTGAACTAGAAGGTTTCCTTAGAATAATGGTAAAGTCATGAAAGGAATAGCGTGATCAGCATTGTGTTCTTCTCGTGCCTGGGAATGACTTTTATAATCAGTTCTCAAGAAAGTCCTGAGGGAATTATTGATTTTATCTATTGGCAAATTGACATTTCCACTGCCCATAACGGAGGTGGATGACATCCAATACAGCGGTATCTATTGTAAGTCAATACTTTGCCATGTATTGTAATGCTCAGAGGAAGTTCCTTTAATGCCATGAGAGCGCGTAGATTGACCATAAGTGGGGAAAATTCCCGTGACTGATTACAGAGCCGCCGACTGGTTTTTAATCCCGAGTAACATGATCTGAGGCCGTGGACTTCAGTGTGCGTTTTGCCAAGCACGTTTTACCTGTGGATTTAACTAGGTTAGGCTGTAATGATGAGGCTGCCTGAAAATGATACTTCAATAAAATCTCCCATTGTTACAGTAAAGTAACTGTTACCATAACCAAGAACCAATAACCAAGGAAAGAACATGGGGGATATTTTAGTATTTGTTTTCTTGTCAGGAAGCACTTACGTTATCTCAATATCTTGTTCATGATTTTATGTTGGAGAATGCTGCCATTATGATTCAGAGAAAGGGCCAAATTATCTATTCTATGTCTTCAAAAATCTTTGAATTGGCAGGTCATATTTGTGTGCGTATTGACCACTTCGTTCCTTCATAAGACACAACAACAAACAAATTCGTGGTGTCCGTGTTAAGGTTGCTTTGTCGCATAACAGTGAAACATTGAATTACTGTAAGAAATGTATTGGTTGTTTATTCTATAATCAGACGAGAGCCTATTGCCTTATCGCTCTTGTAGATATATAAAACCTACTGGAGACGGTCACGCTTACTGATAGAACAACCAATGCTAAAGCTGCTGTCCAAGAGCCACTGTTAACAGGATAAACCAGCCTCAAACTATGGAGGAGTGAGATTAGGATGCCTTGGGACGTCCTGGGTAAGGATTCCTCCACGCCTTTTTTCTATAGTGTGACTAGGGTGTACCGCTGGCCTATAGGGATCCATCTGCATACCCACACTGTTCCCGGCCCCGGCCCCATCCTAGCCTACTCGTCTCTGCCCCCGTCCCGTACCAGCTTCTGCCTTCCTGCCGACTGGCCGTTCAAAGGCCGGCACGCACCCCCTGCCTCTGCCTCACCCTCTGGAGCCAGCACCACTGGAAGCGCCTCCTGTTCGTGGCTCTCTGTATCCTGTCAGCGTGGTCCGCCCGGAGCACTGCCCCGCCGCCTGTCCTCCAGCGGCTCCTCCTCCCGTGCGCCGCCCATCGTACGCCGCCTGTCGTATACGCTGTACGCCGTACGCCGCACGCAATACGTAGCATCCCGCATAAGCCGTGCGCCGTCCGCCGTACGCCATTCCGGTGTTTTCCAGTGAGGACCAGGAGGAAGATCACTGGCTGGTGGTGGTGGTGGTGGTGGCACTAGCATCGGCCGCCGCCCGCTCCGCCTGTAATGACTCGCCCGGTCCTGGAGTCAGTGCCTCACAGCTGCTCAGAGCTGCTCAGTGTGCCCGCGTCCCCAACGTGAGCTCTTGCAGGAGACGCCCTCTGGCGGAGAGAGGAGTCCTGGTCGTCGGCGCATATCTCGGCACATCGTCGTGCAACCGTGGCCTCCTGCCCTTGTGCGAGTGCGCGTGGTGTTAGGTGCGCGTGGACGGCAGCCTCGTGCGGCGTGTGATAACTGACCGTCGCCCGTCGTGAGAACTCAGTCCCTGGCCGCCCGCAGCCCTGAGCCCAGATCGGCTTTCACAGCCTGGATTATTCCCACATACCGTGCCGAGGTTGCAACACCACCTTTCCCGAGCGCCGCCACCATTACCGCCACCGCCGCCGCCGCCGCCGCCACCACCACAGGCACCCCACCAGTCGCCCACCCCCAGCCACCACCACAGCACCACCGCACAGTCGTGGCCGCCGCACGATGTCCTACCAGTAGAGCGGGGTGTGCAGCGGGCCTGTCGTGTTTCACCCTTATACCACACCACGTAGAGGAGATATAGAGAGAGCAACCTACTCTGGATTATACCCGAGGGATTTATCGTCGTGGTCGGCACCACGCGTCGCCGCACTGACCAGCTTGCTCCTACAGGAGGAGCCCTCACAGGCAGTCAACGTCCCGCCACCTGCCTCCGGCCCAGTACCCCTTACACACCCCGCAGGCACCAGGACCTGCCCCGACAGCGCCCACCACCCGACGCCCGGGCGCCGGGCCTCCCTCCCCCACCTGGAGCAGGGGGCGAGGCGCAGTCTAGCCGAGAGAGGAGGAGGCCGCCGGGCGCTGGAGGAGTAGGTTTCTGATCGCTCAGGGGGTTCACCGGCCAGATGAGTAAGGGCGGTATTGGGGGAGGGATCATTGGCTCGCACCTGCGCCAAAGTGGCGAGATGGTGGCTAGTCTGGCTGGTCTCCAGATCTTGCAGCTCTTCAATATGGGAGAAAAGGTAACGTTTACCATTGTGGTCATTTGTCATGCTGAACAGAGATTCTCATCCGGAGATCTGCTCCAGCCTTTCTGTCACCTTTAAATGCCATAGATGTCCGATTGCCACTTTACGGCCGACAGTTCACTAAATTACACCTAACCTCCCGGTTTTATTGTGACCTAAATACAAGGAGTGATTAAATATTCCATGTTGGTTAACAAACAACTGTCCTACTGGTACTTACAGTAGGAAATGCTTATCGTAGTAGTCTTAAGTGATTTGTTGTGTTTGTTTGAGGAGACGCATTAGTCTATAACGGGATAGGAATGGTACTTTAGGCTCACAAATCAGCCACATATGAACGAGGTAATGTTCAAAATAGGCACATATTCAGATCCTTTCTACCCGGATAAAATATGCGCTGCAGGCAGTGTAATTGGAATGGCATAGCTTCTTCTACAGTAAGTTGACGATAACTATCAACTCATCTTTCAACTAGCGTGACATGGTTAACTTTATCGTATTTACATTTAAGGCAACGTGCAAATACCATCACTGTATCTTCAATATTTATCTATTGCTTAGCTACGAAGTAGTTATCAGTTCATATATTTTGCACAACTGTTTCAGAGAAGTATGTGTTTGCTTATCTATGATTCGATGAATGCATCATGCTTTATTGCATGAATGCTTCATCTTAATGATCAACACATAGGCCTTGTTCAGATCGCTCCCTCAGTTACACCATTTGAAAATAGTCCGAGACCAACATTATCTACAGCATACCTATATCTAACTGTAAACGAAATGACACAATAACGGGACGGGCGTAGAAGTATATGGAAAGATAGATCTGTAGGTGGAGCTTTTACTATAGTAGTAGTAGGAAAAGGGGCACTGTAGCAGGGACAATCCTAATCATGTTTAGAGGTTCTCAGCCTAAAAATTTACATTGAGAGGCCAAATTAATTCCACGGAATGTATTCATTGAAAGTCTTTGAATGTGGCCATACATGTGTTTCTTTTTACTAGGAATGAATGCATACCAATACATATATATTATAGTGCTATCAAACTAGGTAAAGGAATACGAAATTGCATAGCAGAAATCTTAGCGCTGTCAATTCGCACCTGACTGATATATATACCATTATACACCAAACAAATAACTATTCAAAGGATCCCTTTACATCTGATGCAGATTTGATTTGGAAAGGGGAAAATTCTTAAGCAGATTGTAGGAGTGAGGCTCAAGTTTAATAAATATCTTTAAAATATTAGCGTCAAATACAATCTGAATACCAGTTATACCCTTTCAGATGAAATACAACATACAAAAGACTCGTCTTCGAGACGATATCTACTCTTTTAGTGCATCGAGGCACTCTTTAGAATCTTGGACAATGATGACCTTTGTTGTACACGTGGAATAAAACTCTACTGGATTTTACGGACAGGTAGATTAGTATTGTCATCAATAGATACCTCCCACTCCTCTACTCTATGAAGGCCACGTGGTATATTCAATACGTTTTGATAATTAGACTTCATAGTAACATGATCACTCATGCATGATTTCAGGGGAGGTCCCATTACACAAGTACATATGTGAATGTAGCAGCAGGATTATACATAGTCTACTTTCTCAATGCCAATAAAGCGCGTCCTAAAACTACTTTAGCAAAGCAGCTGTTTAAATAAATTCTGCCAGTGAGGAGCAAGGTGTTAGTCAGATTCGATGCAGGTGATGTTGGATGTCCCTATCAGTGAACATATCTCCTGAACCGATTTAGTATGTTTCAGTTTGCATTCACAGCTGTTATGTTTCTGGCTGCTGAAGACCTGTTCTTAGCCTCACATCCAGGGTAGGACCTGGATCCTATATATGTTCCCCGCCTGCTCACCTTAGTGTGTGTTCCCTGGTGCTGCCTCCGGCCTTTGTTCCTGTCTACCCTTTAAGGCCTCCATCCGGCCTTCAAGGAAGTTACAAAGCAGGTGGAAGTTTTGCGGCCCCTTACCGGATGTCACCTTCTTATCAGAACTGCTGCCAAGATGAATATTCATTTAGTCGGATGATCCAGGCTCGATAGATTCGTCTTATTAAAGTCACTTTATTTCTTAGTTGCTCCCCGATGAATCTGCAACGGTTTGTTTTATCCACTTTGAAGCGTTTTATCCTGACGATGTTTCAGGAAGGAGCCCATCTTAATAAGATGCTATTGATCATCGGTACAAATTATCCCCGGTACAACTTATCTTTTGACTCTTTTGTTTTCAACCAATATGAATGGCCGCGTGTGGTTACAGTGGACAGTGATCCGGTAACATCCTCTTTATGAGGCATTTCCCTCTCAGACGGCTTCATGATGGAGGACGCAACAATACAAATCATTTCCCTTTGCCCGCTGCTGCAGTCCTTTCTGGCCCAGTCCAGTTCCCAAATCGCGGAGATAACAGCGCTGCCGGAACACTCTCACAAAACGTAAGCCACTCTGTCGCCATGTCAATTAAGTTTTTAGCATGTCTTATTTAAGACCTGGCAGGAAATGGTGGGAGTGGCTCGTGGCCGCTTGAGCAGCTGGAGACGGTGAGACAGGCCCGCCTGCCTTGAGTGGTCGCCAAGGCACGGCCCTATCTGCGGCATACCGGCCGTGGAGGCTGGAGGCTGGAGACACAAGACCCAACCACAATGCAATAGTAGGGCCAGCTTTACGGCGCAGGGTCATCGTGAGGGAGCTCAGCAGACCAGGGTGAACACTGGTGGGTAAGCCCATACTGCCCCTGGATAGAGAAATAGAGGGTGAATTATTGATGGTGGTCAAATAAGGTAGCCTGCGAGGGGCGTCCGGGAATTAGGCTATGCCCTGCTTAAAGATACATAGAGCATGGGATTGGTTTGTTATGGCCCTGTCAGACGTTATCTCGGGCCATGCAGATTTCATTCAGACCCACCGAGCATAGAAAGAGCATGTACTCCCTAGCTACGGGTCTCAGGGAGTGTGCTGGGAACAGTCGCCTGTTCTGCACATAGATAAAGAAATATAGTGTATCAAATGCACCAGAGCTAACTGTAGAGAGTCTCATGAAATTTTGAATTAAGCACAGATACACAAACAGAAAGCACCCCATTCACAGGGTGTAGATTGTACGCCTTTTGGGTTCCATATTCTACTGGTTTCTATAAGTTTGCTTATACCTAGGATTAGCAACGCACACGTTGTACTCACGATGCCAACAGACTGGTCAATTCAATCATGAAATTCAACATAGCACATTCTGACCCATGGCCTAAAGCATATCTAGTGTATCTACTTGATGATGTTGAGCATCGTATGAGTTTCTAGCAAAAAGCACATATTACACACCCATACTCTTTGTTATGCTCATATATTCAATATTTCTTAATTCTGACACAACATAGACAGTTGACTTGTTACTCCCCCCAACAGCACGTCGAAACCTACACACGGTCCCTCACACATTGAAACAGGCCCACGCATTTAACAGATTACTAATTACCTTACCGGAAGCCATTGAGAAATAATGACAACGGTTATCCTTGCTGGAAGAATTAATATTACAATTGGTTTTGCTTTTTACACCCTGTCTGGTGTCGTCCCCAATACTGGCAAAGAAGGAAGAAGACGATGGGGTACCAGTCGGCCTCGTTAGCGTTCACGGCACACTGTGCCCACTGACACCCTTATACGGGGCGACGTGATCGGATTTGGTGCGGAGGTGAGGATTCAGTGCTGGGTGCTCCAGGGTAGGGGCGGTGTACTGCGTGTGGGAACACTCCAGGCTCCCCAGCCTGGAGCTAGCTGAGAGTTGGCCGCCTAGTTAGCAGCGCATCCCATCACCACGCGATAGTGATCAGTTGTTTTCACGGGTCGATTGGGTTAATAGCCCTGACGGACATTCATGAGCAAGTCGCTCGATGGGAGCGCCTAACCTCCGAGCGCCTCGATTAGCCGCCTCACTCCACTGCCTCCTTCTTCTCTGTTGCTAACGCCCTTCACGACTAAAGACTATAAGCAGCACCATTACCATTACTACAGTTCGCTACTAGTTCCAGTATCAGTGCCCCAACCATTAACATCAGCGAATTTCATAACCATCACACAATTAGAAGAACCACCATATTACCATCACTGCCAGTATATCCATTAAAATCAATGCCAGTGTCACATTAGCAGAATGCTAACATTGCCAGCACCAATAATTATTTTACCATCACTCACCATCATTATCACCTCTTGTCGCCATTTAACTTCAAACAATCCTATTACCAGAACCACCTTTATGACCATCGATTGCCTCTACCTTTACCACTATCGAGATCTTCTACTGTCAATTGACACTATTTCATCACAACATATCTTACCAACATGTGCTGCTTTGTCCGTTTGCGAGGTTCTACATTGCTATTCCACCCGAATTAAAACAATAACCTTCGACCACTACTGTCAGTATCACCAAGGTCATGTTACACAATACAACCAACCAAGCATTCAAAAATATTACAAGCACCAGTAACATTGTCAGCACCAGCACCACCTGTATAATTACTGCAAACTGTCACTTCTTTTCTCACTGGTAGCATTACCATCGTTAAAACATGAGCACCAACGCCTCTCCTAGCACCAGCTGACACCCGGAGGTGTAGGTACGCCGACGCCTCCTGGGGTTTTGAGCTGACTCGCCGCCACCAGACAAGGGGGTAAATCTGAGTGCCCCGGTGGTGCGAGGGTATGGAGGGCAGAGAACAGGTGCTGCTTATTGTCTTTGGCATTCAGCAGGGTATGCTGACAGGGTGCTGGTGGCGGATCAAACAGGGGAATGAGATTGTAAGGTAGGATTACGCATTGGTGGACGGCGCGAGGCATGTAGGGCCCCTGAGATGTATGCACTAAGATCAGGATCCTAGGGTTACATTGTCCAGAGGCGTACGGTGTCCTCACCGAAGATGGAGGTATCAGGTATGGTTTGTTGTCACCTACCTAGATGTCATGGTGGTCGACACAGGCGACCGGAGGCTCTTTTGTATGCTATGTTTAACATTGCAGATGATAGTATAGACGTTGAGCGTCAGATGGAGCTACGAGTCTGATGGGAACTCACGCCCCTCCATCACGACTCTCTCAATACACAAGCTGTTTGGATAATTGCCCCTGTATGTCTCCTCGCCATGAAGGTCTTGAGGTCACCTCCAGGATGTACCTCGTCCCCTTGTAGCAGTGATTTCTGGTCCTTTGGGGTCAAACAAAGGTCATGTGACTGTCCCTCCTTGATTATCAGTAGGCGGAAGTAAGCCTATAATCCTTTTAGTTACTCAGCGGAATCATCCCAACAGGTACGTCCAGACATATTCGCAGTATCAATGCGTGACAAGTTGCTAGTGCAAATTAGTTTTCTCGCTAACCCTTCGCTTATCGATCATATGCCAGACCATACATATTTTCAACTCATCTTGAGTGGTGCATATTTAAGTAGGCCCGGTAGTTGTTTAGTTATCTATACGCACGATGTGTTCACTTAAGGAAACTGAATGCTACTTATCACACTTTATTGCAAAAGGGTCTGAAGCCACTTTGTCCATCATCCAGCACTAAGGCCATACGACAGGGTTTTTTAGGTAAGGATTTGGGGATATGCTCGTCTAACCAGCTGCCGTATGCTTTTCAAATCAAGGTAAATTCGCTCGAACTATATAACTGATAACCATTAGTAGGACAGGTGACACGAGGACAATATATTGATGAAATGACCTGACAAAACTTTACATGTCATCCAGTAAATGATCGACCAAAAAATGAAGAATTGTTACCTATTACGCTATTTTACTACTAAATATTAATACTTTTCGTATGAAGGTTTATACACTTGAAAACCTTCAGTTACTTGATGGCTGAGTCAAGTCGAGCCACGTAAGGCAGGTTCCATTTTTGGATCTTTATCTCAAGTTGCTCCACTGCACCAATCTAATAGAATAATGTGTAATTCACTGATGAGGACCGATCTAGTGAAGATAAAATGGACTAGGATTGCGTGGTTGGATGAGTCTTTAATTAAGCCCCTTTCCCCAGGGGCTGGTTTCCGACTAACAGCCTCGAGTAGGCTGTCATCATGCGTCGGCCTGAAAACCTTACACCCAAGTCCTGTGCGATTCCCAAGTACGTTTTCACCTGCCTTGAACTAGGAATAAGTCCAAAGGCTAGTAGTTACGATTTCATTTGGATAATCGCATATGCTATATAATAGGGAATCGCACTAAGATTTGTTCTTATGAAAGTCAACTGCCTTTCAATGTTTTGCCATGGTTCCCTTGACTCTCTACACCCATCCAAGAGCAGGATGAAATAATGATTAAATCCAGGACATGGTGTTTTTCACATAGAACACCTAATATACATATGTGCGCAAGGCTAGAACTGTGACACTTCCTAATTATCACTCACTTCTTTTGTACCTCCATTAGTGAAGAATACCTACTTTTCCCCCTCCATTAGTGAAGAACGCCTACTCGGGGGCCGGGGGGGGGGGGGGGGACGTCATGGCAGCCCCCATGGCTCATAGGCTATGTGCCGTATATCTTCCAGGACCTTAATTGGAATCTATCTTAATCAGTCCCAGTCAGTCAGTTGTTCTATCTCTCAATCCATTCTTCATTTTGTATGGGAGTTTAAAATCGTGGAATATGCCTCAGTTTGTGACATATTATGATACATACAGTCAATATGGCACAGCTATAAGAATATAACAGCTTTGAGATGTCATAATGATTACTGAAAGAACTGTGAAATGTATTCTATCATCGTTCAAGCCTGCACATTCAGTTATGTTCCGTTAATGTAAAACAGCCATATTGCCCATTTTGTATTGACACTAATAATCTGATTATTTTGTCTTTCATCATTGTATATGCTACAGAATAAACATAAATTTGTGCTGCACCATGTTCCTCCAAGTAAAGCACCCCTCCCCTGAAGGCAAGGGTTGTGTAAACAGAGCCTCGTGAACTGAGGCCGAATCAAAACACAAAGCGCCCCCTCGAATAAAGGGTATCCACGCTCTCCACAAGCATCAGACGGTAAAAGGTCGCCATTCATCTCCGTCTTTGTGGGTTTTTTTGTCGCAATCTCATAGTAACTAAAGAATAGCAGGATTTGACCAACTGCCGCACGTTAGACCTACATTGTCCGTCTAAGTCTGTTGGACCTCAATAAAACTAGAACAGACTCTTTAAACGGAGCGGTGCGGTGCAGTGGTATCGCACAATGGAATGCAAATCACGAAGATGTAATGACCTTACCGACCCAAATCGACTCTCAGGAAAAGGTGCCGTTAGTGACCCAGTGATGCATAATGGCAACGTAATGGGACCTAGCAGCGTCGTTTGAAAGATGATAAAAAGGTGTCACCATCTTGTATCACCGCATCCCTAACTGGAGGTACTCGACTCTCAGAATGCCATTACCCATCATCGATGGGTAGGGGAAATTAACTCTTCCACCCAGGTTATCAGGCCCTGTCTAACAGGACCTGTTAAGTTTCAGGCTGTACTAACGCGGCTTTCACTGCGAGCGGATCGTGCTGGGAGCGGGTATAGAGGACGGGGCACGACGGAACACGTTGAGGCAGGTCTCACTATTCTAGGTAGTATCGACCCCTGATTGCTCCTCGGCACGCTCACACGCTCACACACTGCCTCTCCAGGTGTGCGGTAATAAGGGATTGATCTTTGACTTTGGTTTACTCAAACGCTTACATGTAGCCACATTTGTCATTTAATAGACGTTAAGGCACGACTGTTAGTAGCCTTTGAGATGTGACGCATAAATAAACACATATCGACGGGTTGCCGTGTTTAAATCATTAGTTCGTATAATCATCCTCAGCTGTCAGAAACAGCAGCAGGACCATCGCGTTTACTTATACTTCCATTGTGTTTAGTCATTTTGGACTCACCTGATTTTCTTATGTAGCAAAGAAGTGGCACAAATGGGTCAGTTACCCTCCCCTTTGTTTGAATTTTGGCCAATTGAATATTTTGTCGCGTACTTCATTAGCACTTTGCTAATGGGACACTTGATAATAAGTGGCTTCAGTTTACTGCTCAGAAATTCAAGTAAAAGGCAAGAGATAGTGCCATACTCTACTTAAGCATAAAACACACTGAGTCAGACGTGTAAGCGGTACCCAGTCCCGTGTTAACATGCACCAGCGTCTCTTCAGTAACCTATTTACATTTGTAAGAAGCAGTAAGACAGGGACTGCCAGGGATAATGTAAGAAAATCTAGTTGGAGATGCGATATCTCATTTAGTTACCACTTTAGATCAAGCCATGGTCAAGCCATGAAAAAGCTTGAGAATATTACAAGTGTTCATCTATTGACTTCATCCAAGAATCGAGCTTCATAAATAACGTATAAACCGTCTTCGAGAGGAAGCAATGATGATAATATCAATTCTTAGGGAAATGGAGAAATACCTTTTCTGTCTTGTTCTTTTCATGTCAGAAAAGGGCAACGTTTCTGTCTAATTAGCTTTATGTTCTATTACGTATATTAGTGTCATGACGCTTCTTTATGTATTGCGACTTATTGCCACCTTCACTTACATACAGAAAAAATATGTAAGATAAGTTTTTGATTTGTTAACTGATTTTGACACCAGATATTCTTCAGGCTTCTGTTGATACTAGAGTCACACTGGCGTACTCTTTTAAACTTATCTTCTATGCATCTTGGAAAACGCGGGTGTCATGCTAGATCTACTTAAATTCAACATATTTACCTTCTGGTATGTTCTAAAGTCTCACTGGCGTTAAATCTATACTTATTTCCTATGCATCAGAAAAAAGTGGGCTCCACGTAAGACTATAAACTGGCTGGTCATTGAGTAACTGGACTGATAGCACTACTTTCCAGCTTTACCTGGACTTATGGCACCAGTTTCCTAAACTGATAGCACCACCTCATTTCATTACCATGGACTGATGGCACCGCTTGCTTTATCATATGAGTCGAGGGTGCTGTCATATGATAATAGGGACACCAGTTTTCAAGGCAATTCAGGCTTTTATTTGCAACCCTTAGATACCTACATTAATTTCATTGAAATTTGGTTGTATAGGCGGCCGTCGGCCAGCACGGAAAGTGCGTCCCCAAGGAAATAGAAAGACATATCTGATGCCCTGGGAAATTGCAAAGAACAATCCAGAATAAAATCCGTGAGTAAAAAATCGTGCTTCCCCCGTACGAAATACAGCCTCCTTTATAAACTGTTGTATATTTTCATTTAAACCAACTTTAGAGTTCATAGTGCTATTCTAGAATTCTGAGCAAGAAATGTGCTAGGTTGAGAATGAATCTGTGACAGATGTTTGAATGAATGATATGCAATATCAATGCGAATGAGTTAATCTGTGATAGACTTGCCTTCTTGCAAGTTGTCACAGATTCTCTCTCATAACGAATGCTAGTCCCGATTTGTCTATTCACAGGTCTCCCTCCCCTCAAATGAGTACACAGGATTCTACTCTTGTGGTGTCAAAGTCGACAGGAGCGGTACACATCCGTCAGGAAGTCATTTTCCTCAAACAAAGCCTCACCCAGCCGCCAGACAAATGCTAACTGAGCTGATCGTCAAGAGCTCGAGTTACTCGTTGATAGAGGCCGAACTGAACTTCATGCCATTTCCCAACTCCGCTCAATGCTTGAAATATTGATATTAAAAGGTCATCTTCCTTGACCTTAGAAACTAACGGAAGTGTTCGACTCTTGTAAATGTGTGCATAATGTGGCAAACCTATGATAGCCCGGGATTTTGTAGTATTCAAAGAGGCTTCTGTTAATGGCCCTTCACCAAATAGTTATAAATTGCAGTTGCATCCTGCAGTTAGATTCCCTGTTATGAGTCTGTTAATTATTTTAATTTGTCTATCCATTATCCAGAGAGTGTGAGGTGTTGTCTGCAGACATCAGCAGATATCAGCGCTGTCAGCTACGCGCCAACAGCTCACTATCACGATATTGAACTGACAGCTGTCTCCTGAATTGAGTCTCCATCAATTGAGTAAAGTAGTAATTTCGGTTTTTCCTTGGATTTACATTTCCACTGACTAGAATGGCAAATTTGTATTCAAAAACATCAGTTTCTTTCAAAATGTAATACCAGCGGAGTGGTGACAATGCACAGGACCGATGTTATGAAGGTCCTTGTCAGCTTGTCACGATTGGTACTCCCTCTGGTCGGTTCTGCCCCAGCCCACCTCCGTCGGAACTTCTTTGGTCAACCTAAACAACGTACTAAGAAGCCGTTAATTATCCGAATGGAGCGTTGATTTTAACCAATTGGGAGTTCAAATGTTGCTGTGGTAAACCTCGTTTTTTTAGATTATCTGTAAGGTGGCGTGGTTGTTCTCTGCTTTGTACATTGAACATAGGACCATTTGAATATTCAAAACATTTCTCAGGCAGTAAGAAACCCGCGACGGTTACCTCACATGTTGTTGTTTCCACTCTCAGGACATGACTCTCCATTAGAACTTCCTGACAACCTGACGCCATCTCCTCTGCGCAACTGTCTTCCATCAGTTATTTTGTTCACCTGGGATTCACCAGTTCAGCTACCGACGGATGTGCTGTTGTTTGGTGTATTATTCGATGTGCACAATGGCACACCGGGACACTAGGAGTACGTAGAGACGTGAATGACATTAAATCAATAGGGAATAAAACCATTCTTAGCCCTTGCTATGACAATGGTTTGATAAATGACGTATTGCCCTCCTATCAGAATTAACTTCCACCTGAACTAGTTAAAACTAAAATCTGGCAGACTATTCATTTACGATCAAGCACGCATTAGCCCCAACCCCGCAATCCCCCAACCCCGACACAGAGTAACAGGCGTACCAGACCTTGTTCTTGTTATCTTCGAGGACATAGCAAAGACAGTATTGTCTGACAATCGAAGAGGATCTTGTCCTATATGATATGGCGCGCGGTAAGTAATGATATGAGAGAAGGCATAATACCTCAAAATGTAGTATGTGGCGCTACATGACCCAACGTGCAAAAATAGTACCACTTTCGATTTCCAGAATTTTCTTGGAGTCACTAGTTGTCAGGAAGATAATCTGTGTTCATTGGATTGCAAAAAAAAGGTTTGTTGCTCGACGCGGTTATGGCTGTTTAGCAACGCCCAACATAACAGTCTGCGACGCGATGGCCTGCAACGCTGACAATAATAAGGTTATTGCTATCAGGCGATCTGCGACGTAGGAGTGTCCGAACTATTAAGGCCTAAACATACTGAGCTCCGACATCGCTACGACATGGTTACAAATAATAAATAATTTATGATAGCGGTGTCCGAAGGTTGAAAATTTTATGTCGTAGTGTGTCAGAGTACGACACTCAAGTCCCGCATTGTAGCCCTGTCGAAATATTGAAAATTCTGTGTCGTAGTGTGTTGGAACGTTTGTCGTGTTGTGTTGGGAGCTCAGTGGGTTTAGGTCTTAACACGTTCATCGCAGTTTGGCGATCTGCGGTGTCGTCAAAGCTGTTTTGGCAACAGTGAATACCAAGACGTTGGTGGCCGCGTTGGGACGGGGAGAGAGAGAGAGAGACATGTGATCTACAGCGGCCGAGTGTTGGCCTTAATCCCGCGGGATCTCGCGGTGTCTGGCCGCTGGTGGTACGCCTGGCGGCGGAGAGGGCGCGTAGCCCCTCGCCTCATCTGCCCCTCTATGTATGCATTGGGTGGTTGGTGCGATTCAGCGCTCCGGCCTGAAGCGTCAACCATGCACACCCCGTAATGCACTCCCACCGATCACTGCTCGGCCTACCCCGAGTCGCCACCATGGCCCTTCGCGCACCCACATTACGTCGTGTTAGTTTTCACTTGCCTAGTACTAACATAGATTGGAGGTGACCTGTGATGGAGAAGCAAATAATCATACGGAATGGTTTCCCTTAGAGCCTTAGCACAGATTTGCCGGGAAAGGGCATTTAAAATAGGCGCAAGAAGCTAATGGCCTTTAATTGAAGACGCAGCTGATTGTCACGAACCATTTATGAAGGGTTTTATTTATAGGTCTCAGATCGATAATTACTTAATGACTTGTCAACGGTAAACACTCGGAGATTATTTGGTGAAAGCATCTCTGAAGGCTATAGAAGTGGTAAAAGGTGCATGTTTTGTACTGTTAATCACTCTTAGAAATAGTATCCCTCAATTTTTTTTATCAATTTTGATTACCTTCACAATGTCTCATTGTTCTGTGACAAACTAAGATTTTAGGGAATAAAGTCAAAAGTGTCTTATCAGTGTCAGTCGATTCGATGAAGGCGGGTGGTGTAGTTACATACAGTCCTTATGTATTGCACAACTGCGTTTAACCTGTTAATTGCTGTCGCAACTGGATTTAAGCAGTGTCTAAAGAGTAAATTTGTATACAGGAATATTATGTATATATGCGAATAGACCCACGGGAAGAATGTAATGACAGATAACTGCGAACCATCACTAAAACATGGGATCTGTTGTACACTCGGTGTTCACCTACGGGCTGGGACCGTCAGGGTAATCTAACCCCTCTGAAAATGGGGAGCTGTCGATATTTGCAGTCCAAATAAGTTATTCGATGATATGCACTATATATTGCAACCCGTGCATTACTCGCCATTGTAATAAGCTGGTATATAAATTGAGCACAATCACGAAGAATGTATTGGCAGATATTGATTTAGTGCCGACTCTAACACTAGATCCATGTTTTGGACCGCTCTGTATGTAAGACATATCATCCCGGGAGTCACTCTATATGTTAATATAGGATACTTGCCTGGAACGGTTACTTCAATAATGTCTCTAATGATTCTCTCACAACAGAAAATGTATGTCCCAGCCTCTCGCCACACAGCTCCTATTCACCAGACCTATATGAGCATGGCCAGAAATAACTCGTAAATTACCGCCAGCTGCTTAGACTTTCACCACGTGGTATCTACATGGTGACAGAACAGACAATCTCAAAGAAGCTTGACATTCGATCACCACCCTTGTGGTGTAAAAAAAACCTTGAGAAAGTCTGGTGAGAACCTGCAATGGTTAATTCGACGTTAAATCAAACCAACAAACAAACAAACAATCTCATGGTTCGTACTACCTGTCCGGGTATGTATATCCAATCTGAGGTCAGGTCCCAATTGGACTGTTCGCATGTAAAATTCCATAAGCGCCTAACCACACATGTTTTTGTTCTTTTGACACTCACAAAGAGTAATACTCAGTGTAATATAGCTCAGTCAATGCAGGTTGCTTTCTTTAGAATTCAAAATATTTCCAATCTGAATAAGATATAGGCAGAGTATATCATTTAGATTCATATAGAAAAGGGACGGAAGAAAAGAAAATACGAAATAACCTACTTAAATTCTCACGATCAAATAAAATGCTGGCGACCATTTTAATATACTGTCGTATTCGAACCCTTTTGAAGTTTAACAGAATTCTAGCTCCAGTAAATATTTATGATCTGGTCGAAAGCGTGTGACTTGACTAAGTCAGACCCTACTCTAGGTAAAACATTTGGCGCGAGGTAGCTAGGTAAACAATTGTGGGTATAACATCGTTACCTGGAATGTATAATACTCGCTGCCACCACATAATACGGTTAAGGAATTCCGCCACACAGCCCGTTAAACAGCTGTATAGACCAATACCTAGAGTGGTTTACTCTAGATGTTGCAATGCCCAATGCGTAAGAGGCTAGACTCTCTGCGATGTTATACTGGACTAATTTACAAGAGTTACAGAAAATACTACCAGTGTATTGATAAGGCGATGGTGAATTGTCAGGGGCAATATCTATGGAAATTTAAAGATTATTCCGGATTTTCATAGAATTTCACTTTATCCAAAACCTCCATTACATTGCCATTGGCCAATATGACATATAGCCACATATAACCAAATTATATAGTGAAAATGGTTGTTTATACAGATATCCTGCACCGTGTCATGGCCTAAGAGCCCGTCCCCCACCCCACCCTCACCCCCAATGCTACTGAATGTTAATAGCTGTGAAGAAAGACCCAATTAGATAGAGTGGATGGTTGCACTGATCGAGCCTGAGCTGTTCAGAGAGCTGCTCACACGCCAGAGTCAATGGCTGGACGCCAGGCGGCGTGGAGTTGGCCCCCAAATTGTCACATTCCTCTACGACCTCAAACAGTACATCAAACCATTGCTTAAGATATTAACAAGTGTTAACCTTTCCAAGGCCACATCTTTGATACGGGACTACTCCTCATACATTTCATTTTGAGATTTCCCGTTAAGGTAAATTAGGCAATGGAAAACGCTGATTCGCCTCAATTCTATATAGGGGATGGCGTGTAACCTCTCCTGTCGAAGCAAGGTATTGTACTTAAACCGTTTCCGTCTATAAAAGAGGAGCACTTACTCTGACGCGCAGATTATCCAAGTTGTTAGAATAAAAGTGAGAGACCCGCAAAGACGTGGAAGCTATTTAAAATTGACGGCCTCCATCTATAGTTCTTGGTGGTTTGATAAAAAGCAACGGGAAGAGTGCTCTACTTCCATATAGACGTTACCTATATAAGACACATTGGTATTTTTAGGACGTCCTTTGAGCTACAGACGAAGATTCAACCTCTAGCCATTTTAGTAGTCGATTCACCTTACTCAGAGCATATACATATCGAGACTGGTGGCTCTTTGAAGACCATACTATTGATCAGAGGCCGTCACCCTTCAAACATTGATAAAAACAGAATGAAGGGTTACTGAGGAAGAGGAGGAGTGGAGGCAGGGTGATGCTGCTCAGACGGCCACACATTGATACTTCTATCAGAGGCAATCACTCCCGTCCCACCCCATGGCCCTGCACAGTAACGAGGGTCATGCCGAGCCCGACCAGCCAAAAGTCACTCCCATGGGGACCTACGACCACCAAATGAGACCGCCCCCACCAACCAGCCCTTAAATGTTTCCTACTCTGCCGCTGTTTTAGAAAGAAAGAAAAATCAATCTGCGTCTTCAGAAGCTATGCCGCGAATCTGTGGTCGCGTCATGGTTCATTGAACACCACTGAAACAGATTGGCCAGCGCGTCTAATACGGAGCCTGCGTGCAAATAGCAAGGCTGACGAGAAATGAGTTCTCATATAATTAGACCCCAGGGTAGACAGTGAAATCGAAAAGAGGTGAGTATGTATCAACTTAGATCAGGCAAATGAAAAGGGAGGATGTGTCTATTTAGACCATACCTACTCTGGGCAGAAATTGAGTAAATAAGAAATGAGTATGAATCTACTTTGATTAACGTATACTGGCTAAGCCAAGGGACATAAATGGATATGTCTCTAATTCAATCCAGCTTGCACTGAGCATGCAGAGAGTACACATATTCTTTAGACCAGCCTGGGCAAGTAGCAAGATATATGGGGAATATTTATCTGTTTCCTAGACCAGGCTTACCCTGGGGAAACAATGCTATGGATAAGGATCAAATGTGCACCCTTTTAGACTAGACTAACACTGTGTAAACAGTCAGACAGATGAGAATGGAATATGTGTATATTTATACAAGGTCAATGCTTGGCAAAGAGTACGATGGTAAAAAAATGAATAAGCGTGTACCTATGGATTTGGATTGGATTTAAAGTGACCAAACAGGGAGACGGATGAGACTTGAGTGCGTCTTTAATGATACTGTGAAACAAGCGCGCATCTACTTATTAGATATGGTCTACGTTGAGCAAACTGTGAGATGGACAAGAAGTGAGCGCACGCCAATTTAGATCAGGCGTACACTGGACAAATGATGAGATGCATGAGTGGGTGAAAAAGGAGATGGATGAGAGGTGAGTGTGTATCTACCTATGATAGACGTGGACAGCGGGACATTTATACTTAGGTATATGACAAGCATACCATTACTGGCTCTTTGAGTTCGATGGATAGGAATTCAAGGGCACATATGATGTTGTTCCCATTGTGATTTTTTAAAAACCGACGGATTTTACAGGTCA
This sequence comes from Alentia gelatinosa, assembly GCA_950022655.1. Lineage (NCBI taxonomy): Eukaryota > Metazoa > Annelida > Polychaeta > Phyllodocida > Polynoidae > Alentia > Alentia gelatinosa. The sequence goes on along the minus strand of OX465580.1, from coordinate 26,981,264 downwards.
CTACCACATGATGGAGAGGTCCCATGGAGACTGTTTTTACATCGGATAGACGCATCCAGCTGTCAGATACTCATATTAATGAAGCAGATCTAGTTCTAGAGCCATGACACAGGTCGTGCAGACTGCTTAAAGCCGGAGACACACCAAACGAGAAACACAGTGAGTTCCGTAATCTCCTACAAAAAATGGCCTATATGTGAGCTAGTATTTCATATTTCAGCTGATTATTGCTTCCAAGTTGCTAAATTATAGGCAGGAGATATTCCTATGAAATAATATCTCACATACACGCCAATTTGTATTGGCGATTCCAGAGATCGCTGCCTTCACTCGCTTGGTGTGTCCCCGGTATAACATACACTTCACCTCTATAGGTGATGTAGATCTATAATCCTTTCCCTTAATTCTAGCGGCTTACTATCGCGATCGGTAAAATAGCTTTCAGGGTGTATACAAAAAAAAACCTGCCCTAGTAGCCAGATGTTCTCCTACATATTGCCATGATGCACGGGGAATTATTCCCTTTATACCGCTGTCAGAAAGTCGGATGCCTTCATACTCTATGATAGATGTGTCTAATGCAGTTCAACCTCTGACAGACGAGGAGAGAATATTAAAACACGGGTTTTAGGTGTTTTTTCGTCAGGAAGCTGAGGAAAATTATAAAGCCCCACGTGAAATTCTATGACGCTATCATCAAACCAATGCAATAAAATACTTGATTTTACGAAACCAATGCAACAAAATGCTTGATTTAGTTCAGCCGCACGTGGGGAAAGTAAATTGCTGGATATTTATAATACTTTGACTCTCGACGGCAACCGTTGGTCGTGGTTACTGGTCTTAGTTAAAAAAAAAGGTCTCTTGTGGTGTCAGAACTGTTCATTTTAAATATTCGGTTAATTGCCAAGACAAAAACGGAATTCAGAACGTGGCATCAGGACGGTTTAGATGTGTCAACTTGTAATAGGTTCTCGCTTTGGCGGCAAGGGACCTGTCGGCAAAAGTGAGCGAAAGGCCTCGCGGGCCATCAGCGACACACGGCGGGCGGACGGCGCGCTGAACGGGGGCGAGTAGGGCGTCGGCAAGGAACTCACAACGGGATGGACACTTTGAGGGCAGGCGGTAGTTTGAGGGCAATAGAAAATCTGTGGAAGACATACTTGTGTTTAGAAGGCAGTGGCCTTTTGAATGGCATCAATTTGTGAGGGAGGGCAGTATACGGAGAATAGTATGTAGTCAGGTTATTGGAGGGCAGCTGGCATAAGTAGGGCGCTGAGCATTCGAAATCAATTGACAACATAGACTTAGGTACGCTTTATTGGCTATATCAGGTCAAAGATCAGGTTACATCATTACGTAATTATAGTTTTTATGTTAAACACATTTGCCTCCTACAAGGGTGTACATGATTTAAGATGTATACACATGAGTGTCTTCACATCCTTGAGGAAAATTGTTGCGCGTACAAGACCGTGGTCTAAGTGGATAGTGATATTGGTTTAGGGATTGTGCCGGGGATATTGGTCCAGGAGTTGTCTGTTCAGGTAGCTCTGTCCATCTTTCTGTCATGGTTGGGACAAACATCGCTTTAGCTGGAGATGTTTCTCCATCAGAGGGGTGGTAGAGGACATTCCATGAATACCATCTGCTCAGAGCTGCTCCATGTAGCTCTTAATAACAACGTAGAGGGACAGGGCTTTACCCAGCTCTTCATGGTCAAGCGACTGAGCTGCTGCTTTAGCCGATTGTCATGCGCCTTTCTGAGTACAGATAGAGCTGGTAATGCATACATAGAGAGAGGCCTGGCTTATGGTCAACGACCTGGCGGTCTGGCGGGGATCTGCTCGGAACTATTCCTTTCTAACTCACTCGTAAGGTTAGCACTAAGGAAATGACCACCCGACCGGTGAAAATCGGGACCATCCCTTCAACTGAATGCCTGGCACTCCACTGAGCCCATCTACCGGAGATCACCAAATGTTAAATTATTCCACGAGGCATCTGCTGGTATCAGAATGTAATGTGAACTCAGTTATATGCCATCTAGGCAAATCAATAATCGCCAATATACTTATGTGTGTTGCTCGGAAAATAGAGATGCACCAAAACGACAGTCAGTGATGCCTTTTTTCTATTGTGGAAAGGTCAGTCCGTCTTCATGTATAGGGTTTATCAATAACTTGCTCTATCTTCCCATCCGACCCCCTTTATAAAAAGAGATTACATTGCCGAATAAGCCTTTTCCTACTAGTAGTCAAAGATATCTACAAACCATTTAGAACGATATGACGAATAAATAGCAATACAAAAACAGCAATGATATATATAACTTTTTTTTATTGTTATCGAGTGTAGTACAGGAGCCAGATACGAAGTATTGTCCATTGGCTTTATCTGTTTTTGTATCAAGCTTAATACAATATTCCTGAAATAGATATAGTGGTAATAAGAAATGCCCAATACTTTCTGTTAGCACTGTCTCTCATTCGCAGCATCCAGTTCCACCCTTCAGGGGGTATTATCAGACTCGGGCAATTGGCCGTCGCATCGCGTCGTCAGCCGTCTCCCCTTGTTAGCCTCAGGGACCACAAAGTTTGTTTTCGGTATGAACCACAATCTATAAGTGGCTGAGGTTGGAATATTGCATTTCTCAGAAGAGGTCTATTCTCTTCTGTAACCTTAGGATAGGAGAAGCTGTTGTAGCAGGTATTTCCTAAAACGCAAATTCTCTGTTGTGTAAATTCTAATGGAATTAAACAATCGTATTGAAGATGTCACAAGGGTAAGCATTGATAAATGTCCTTAAGGTTTTTAAGATGCAGTCATCAAAGTACACGTAAATCTTCAAATTCGAACACTAAATTTTAGTAACCTATTTCTAACCTTTGAATGTTTGTGCATCATTTAAAACGCGTTGTATTCCTTGTATCTCACGCCATATATCACATTACAAACTGTTAGATGTTAACTTGATTTCATTGAAAATTCCATTGATTTTATGACTATTCAGAATTGTTTATGGATCTTTTATGACAATGAATCATAGACTATAATCACCTCCAGCACGAGATACTTCTCTGCTAAACACATAGCCAGACATGTGCACAAACCAGCCTGCAATAAATAGCCTGTAGACATCTCGTTAGGCAAGCTTTTTTCCTGCTCTCTAAGTCAAAGTGTTTGTAGTGGGAAATGCATTCTCAGTCGCTATATCACGTCAGGTCCGGGGTTGCAGCCATGCTCATGAAGTGGTTTATATACACAAGCGCAGAGATCTGAGACAGTCAATAATAGATGACTTTTATGATTTATCACAGCCAGGTGTTTGCGCCTATGTGATTACGCACACCACGCAATGAGATAGATCCCTTATTCAGTCATTCCCTTGGTTGGTACAGCATACATTCACCACCTTTCATTTCTCAAGTTAGATTATCCCGCCCTACGGGAGACGACTGCGAGTCACCCCAGGACTTCTCTCTGCTGTTTTTCGTTCATTCTGAAACCGGAGATTATCCTGGGACCAATTTCCATCCAGACCGAGTAGACCAGACCGGAGGAGCCATAAGAGTCTGGGATCACGAAAACAACGTGTCAGAAACACGGGCAGCACCTTGTGAGAGAAGGGAGGGGAGTGAGGGGTAATGCCAGTACCAGTCTTACATTGATCACAGTGGCCAGAGGTCCGACCCACGGCATTGTTCGACTCTCCACGCGGCACTTCGCATCTGTAACGATGAGAGACATATCTATATTGCTCATCTCTTCACTTAGCCTAACAAGGCATTCCCTCTGGATATGTTGCAGACTTTGAGATGTGGTTTGAAGAGTATGTATTTGGAATACTCTTGTAAACGTGTAAATTTGCATAGCACATTAATTTAAAGCACATTATTCATACCTCAGCTGAGAAATATTTGTTCATTCAGCGCACTGATACAAGACTATGGAATATAAAGCGCAAAAGGAGAAAAGGGATAAATACGAACAAGCCCTGGAAGGTGTGTACTTCGCAGATCTCTGAAAAATATAAATTCCTTTTGTGTTATTATACTATTGCGTGGAGTAGATCTGGATGTTGCACTTGCTGCTAAAGGATGCGTTTATGTGCAACAGGCCAGACGCCTACCGACCGTGGCCCTGTCGATTCTGTCATACTTGACGCGACGTGACGTCACATTGCTGTAAAGCTGACTTTCCCGGCAGCGTTGGAACTCTAGCTCTAGAAGCTCTTACAGAAACCCCTCGTCGACCACTCTGGTCACTTATAACATCTGCGTGCTCCTCTGATATAACAGGAAGTTAGCACTGGGGTACAGTGTACAGGAACGCTGAGCAGCAGATGTCGATGCGCCATCGTGTGTCTGTTTAATCCGGCGTCTTGTGTCGACCACATAAAAGGGAAGCAGAAGCCACCGGGGGAGTAAGGAGATGTTTCCTCTTTACGACTGTACTTCTATGATATCGTCTCCAAACGTCTTCGCACACTCTGTTCACTGTCACTCCTTGATCATACTATGCCAGCTCACTCAGAGTCTATATGAAAAGGCATTTGGCAACAAGAAATGGATGTCTATTGTAAGCTGTTTGTGTTGGTATTGACTATATTTAAGCCGAGACGGGCCGGACAATAGACGTAGTGTACAAGGGTGGTGGTGGGAGGGGGAAGTTCTTGGGCAGAGGAGGCTTTCCTTTGTCTGGGACGTTTCTGTAGTCGGCTGTGAAAGGCAGGTCCGGCAGGCATGCCGCACCATACATCGTCACATCTAACCACAATATACTTACACAGACTCTGTATGTATCTAAATGGCTACCTCTATTGGTCTTATGCCACAAGTCCTTGAGGATAGGAAATAAGGGAAGTATTGAAGTATAATCCTATTGTTCTGTTGTAACGTGTCGTGGGGTGTAGCCAAGTTTTTATTAGGGATCTTTCGGGAACTTTTTTGTCGTTCATTAAACTGAACGTATGCGGATGGGATCCTTTGGTCTTCTGAGTTGACGTATACGTTGATTACTCCCAAGTTGTTTGGGAAAAATATGAAGACCCATTTCCTTCTACATCAATATTTGTAAATAATGTGACACTTATAGTTACAACTCAACACAATAGAACTTATTGCAATACGAATCGTAATTGTATACTAGGAGTAGGGTACCATGATAAGTCTACTTGCAAGTAGAAATACCGAGTAAAGGAAAGAAGTTATAAGTTTTGCAATACTCATGCATGCTCGTCATTTTTCATAGGTTTGATTTCAGTTTCCTGTTAGATTTGGTATGTTTCTTAATTTGGGCTATATGTGTTTTTTGTACATGATAGAGGTCTTTGGAGTAGAGGAGAAGTATCGGGATGTGAGGATGATAGTGACAGAGGATAGGATTTGTCACAAAAACTATCACTATCTGTTTAAATAGTATGTTAAAAATACCAAAATATTCCTGTCAAATATGTTCAAAGAAGTCCGGAGCTTGCAAAATAAATTTCATATCCCCCCTTCTACTCATGTGGGTCTAATAGAAACCATTAAACAATAAACTACACGAACAAACAAACGCACTATCATACGGAAAACCATTATTTTCAAAGAAATTGAAATCTCGGTTTTGAAATATCAAATCAATTTCTTTGGTACGATTTTGTCTCCATAAATTACGATGTGGAGCTAGTGTTCTCAATAAAGACATGATGCACATATATATGATACTAAGCAGTCCCCTATGATACCTTGTCTTCAGACCCGGCTTATATCCCAGGAGCATATAAAACAAAAAAAACCCAATATAAAACAAAGTAACGACTAAGCGGATGTGTCTACGTCATTAGTAAAGTATGGACACAAGGCCCCGATCATCCGATGGTGGGACAGTGCGAAGATAATGGTGCCTCATCAGAGAGTACTCTGGTGAGGTGCTCAGAGGCGGGCGCCGAGATGCTCGCTGTAGTAGATACAGAGAGGATGAGCAGCTCACAGAGCACGTCGCCACGTCCCCCGGGCCCCTCCGCCCGCTCTTACTGTTGTGGTAATAGGTGGCCTGAAGGTATCGATCCGTCGCACTGTCTTCATCCTCATCATGAGGTCCTCACATAAAACACAACACAAGCATAAGAGGGCAGGACCGCCAAGAGGTCTGCCGATACTTTACTGTTGCCGCGCCCAAGTCACTAGCTTTATCACAGCACTGGTTAAATTAGACAAGTTCTTATACTAGGCCGTTGAGAAATTGACCATAACGACTAGCAGGACAGGTTTCCTGTTCGTAAGCGTCTTGTCCCGGATTAATTCAAGAAAGATTAACTGTTAGGGGAATTATAATGACGAAGATATCCACTAAACGCAAGAGTATACAGTCAAAGACGTGCATGACTCAAATCCGATCAACATGATCTAGCCGGTCCATTAGCCCTTCTTATGTCGATATTTGATTATTGACAATTCAATATGGATAGGTCAATATGGGCAACTTGGGGACTGTGCTGATACTGCGACGCTACCATTTGTTTTTCAGGCGTCCACATTCGCCGATGCCCTCTTTTCACGTTTTTAAAAAGAAGTATCAGTAATGGCCCACTATGGAACTAAGCGCGTGTTTAGTGTTACCAATTGTACATGACACTAAAGGCGTCCTACGCAAGAGCAAATTCCTACAATGATATTCTTTAAACAAGCAGAACATTTTGTAACGCAGTATGTCATTTATTATAAAATAGTTTCGGTGCACGTGTTATCCCACTCGAGCAATATTGAGTACTAGCTTATAGAAGTGTATAAAGTAATCCTATAGAGCAGTGATTAGATGTTTTATTCGCCTCTAAGTAGATCACCTCAGCGATGAGGCTTTTTACCCTGCTCATCAGTGTGCTGTTTTCAGACATATTTCATCAGAGGCCCAGACACAAAGAAGCCTTGCCTGCAGACTGACTGCTGTGTAGTTTTTTTGTCATGGCGATGTTGTAGCGTAGATGCTGATTCACGGGTACATACTGCCGTGCATGCATCCAGAAATCACGCTATAGGACAAATGAATAACTCTGAATAATCTGCAAAGACATCCCCAGCCTTCATGTTTGGTACTCTGCACGCATGGTGCGTGCTCAGGTGTGGTCATAACCGTTTCAGGTGACTCACAGCATCGTACTCAAATCTCTTCCTCCCACAGATGCAAATAATGTGATATACGTCATATTTATGTTGGAAAAAAGGAAACACCCCTGATTTCGTTAACAAGTTTAAAGTAGTCTTTTCTGTGTCTATCACAACGGAAAGACCTTTGTATAATAGCATCGAATATTTGTAAGATTTGTATATGATATGATTTGGATGAATATGGTATATATATATTGTGTACATGCTGTTTCCAAGTCAGATAACTCAAACACGGTTGTAATGGACTGGTAGAGTTACATGGCCTAGTTTACGCCAGACCCTCTCATTTATCTGATATTTGTCAGTCAAACCATGAAAAGCGATGAATCGATTTATCTTCCACCCCCCCATTCAGTCTGGTCGTACTAATTTGGTATTCAGGCATTGTTCACCATGTTTCAACTGTGCTTGGTATTGTCGATAATACGGCCAGTGTTGTTGTAGTTCGTGATCTTGATCGTGAGACTGGCATGCTAACCCGTGGGTGGCGTGACGTCATACAGTGTGGTATTGTCTCTAATGGCTATCTATCGTGTTGTCTTCTCTGATCGCTTGTATTATCTTTGCAGGTGAGTTGAACACTTCCGTTTCCTTTACGGCGACGTCGTCCACTTCAATATTACGAATGGCAAGTAGAAATGTTGATAGGGAGACCGTGACGGCCTTTTATTCAATGCAACAATTGGCATTCCATTCAGTGTGCTTTTAACCATAATTTGGAAGACATACTCATCAATTCCATGATGTCCTGTGTGGTTAGTTCTATTTCTTATCAGATGGCTTTGCCGGAGACTATTTATCAGAATGACTTCAGGCATCTCTGTTTTCATATTTATATTAACTGTCTCATTAAATCTTTTCGCCGGGCAGACAGCCAACAGGTACTAGGTTAAATGTTTCAACTATATGTAGAATATTACAGTAGACACAAATAGGATAATCTGTGGTAACGGCTGATCGCTTTAGTGGCGTATTTAGATATAAGAAAAGAGAAAATATTTCAATATCAGGTTTCTTGCTTGGTGTGTCTCCGGCATAAAGCTGGGGAGACACCAAGCGAGTAACGGCAAAGATCTCAAGAATCGCCATCGGAAATTGGCGTGTATGTGTGATATTATTTCATAATAATATCCCCCATCAATAATTTAGCGTCTCTGAAGCAATAATCAGGTGATATATGAAATAACAGCTAAAGCTGGAGACACACCAAGCGAGAAACGTGGCGATTTCTGGAATCACCAACACAAAATGATGTGTATGTGACCTGTTGTTTCATATTTCACCTGATTATTGCTTCAGAGACGCTATATTATTGATGTGAAATATTACTATGAAATAATATGGTACATACACGTACATTTCTGTTGGCGATTTTGGTTACTAGCTTTGTGTGTCTCCAGCATTATCCTAGGGACACACCAAGCGAGTAACGGCAGCGATCTCTAGAATCGCCAACAAAATTTTGCGTGAAAAGAGAAAATATTTCAATATCAGGTACTTGCAGTCATCGGCTGGTCATTTGAGTCAGCTTGTCATCAACTGGGAATTTTCCTTGTCATCACGAAGTATACGGTAATGCATGTGTATATGACGGTCCGGAATTGTCTGCTGGTTTGTTTGGCCTTTACTAAACCCTTGTCAAATGGTCTTGAGTGCCCCAAATACAGTTCCTACCCACTCTGCATCTAGGACAACACCACTCGCTGTCGGTGCTAAAGGGGCCTCATAACAACAATTAAGAACAGTAGTAATTCCCTTTTGATCAAGCAAATACACTGAAATTGGTATGCAGATGAATATAATTAGCCTACTTACCCCAGATCTGCAGTCATTAGCTCCAGTAATCATATTCGCAATTAACAATTAGGGAATACTGATTTGATAAGAAGGAGCCGAACCTGTAGTTTACTAAACCCGTACTGAACTCACCTATCAGCTCGTTCAGTACGGGTTTAGTAAACTAACAAGTTCGGGTCCGTAATCTTGGCACACTACATTAGTATTCCTTTTATTATCTATCATTTTCAATCAAATGTATGAAATATGGGATATTGGTTCTTTTCATCAAATTGTGACAGTTTTTTTTAGCCTTGTTACGCTATAGTACTTTGGGTCCAGTGTATTAGATTTTGTAATCAAGCAAGGATTAACAACCTTCCACCTCAATCTTTGATGATATCCCGGAAATACGAGGAGGATCACCCCAATCCATTCTAAAACCACATTGAAATGTGAAGATTGTCTATAATTTCATGAATGTCAAATCGGAATCAATAACCTACTTGAACCTCTTCTATCGGGTTTGAAACCAAGATAACTCCTGATGGGTATTGGCAAAACTGTTTCCCTGTTTTATAGTTGTATAGAAGTCCATGCATCTCCTCTCCCATACGGTGTAGCAGTATTATTTAGAGTACTGTTCATCCTAGCTGACTTAAAGAATATGTTTTATTGTCGTGGCAGGTGTTTCATGAGAGGGTGTGTCGGAGTAAAAGTAGTCCTATACTAGTGGTGTCTTGTTACCTGTCCCTTTACCTGTACTCCTTGTTCCTCTGCTGGTACCACCTTTATCACTAAATGCACCCTCAAAGGGACTCCGATATGAACTCTGGTTTTATCGAGTGACACGCACTTGCTGCACCTCTTCCATCCATGCCTTCTCGTTCAGACGGCTCCCAGAATTGTGGTACAATAAAGCCTCCAGAATTAATCCTCCATCCTTCCAGATGAAGTATACTTGATTCCCTGCACTTAAAACCTGAGACGCCTCAGAATAATATATCATTTTGTTTAACAGGCGGGTGATTCCTGATACAGGTGCAAATTCCCCGTAATTCTGAATTCTTTTTGTTTACTCAACACATTAAAACCAGATTTTATGATGGGCAGCTACTATTGTTTCTCCCCGTGTCATTTGCTGCTTCAGGTGGCAAAAAGCTCATGTCATGCCATCTATCAACTACTCATACCACCATCCTACAATCTCAACCTCAGCAGTCTTGTCCTCAACTTTTCAACGCACCCAGACATTTTCCTCCCACCAACAGCAATCATCATCGTCATTTCATCCAGACATTTGTTTTCACGTAATCTACTATATAAACACCATCTACCATTTAAATCTTCATTCATTTAATTCCAAACATAAGATCTAAATTCTATACTTCATTCAAAATAGTTCAATTGATAAATGTAACATGTAATAAAATATTGTTCTCACAAGCCTGCCTTCAACCTCCTATGTCATGTAGCCCACCAATGATAGATGACACACACCCTCATTCCTATTCCATGGCCATAATTGATGAGTTTTCCAATTGATGAGTCTATCGAAGGCAATTAATTCCACTTGGAAAATATCTGACCCCAGCTGACTTCCCTGACACTCTTTCCATACTCTCTCGGTGGGGTTTTATGGCATATAGGTGTCTGCTAGGCTTGCCAGTAAACCCAGCTTGCCGTCCGGGAAAGGCGGAGCTTACACCTGTAGCTCACAGCTGAGTAGCTCTTAATGAGCTTCACGACCTGCTCGCAGAGAAGGAGATTTGTACCATCATCCACTAACACAGTAACAACAAGTCATCGTTATAAGAGTCACATTCTCATCCATAGGTGTTAAAGGCGGCGTTGGGTATACTGACACAGTGTATTTATTGTTGTTTTTTTATGTCGGCACGGTGCATCAAGACACTGTAGGTGGAGAATAGCAATTGGGAAAATTCAGTATTGTACTTTAAAAGTCTCAATTACCAAACATATTGAGCACTACACGGGAGGCAGGTCAGTGGATCCTCAAGGCTCTAAGCCTAGTACGTTAAGAATTATTCTCCTATAGGGCGTAGTGAGAGTACAGAATACCACTTAGAGAGTGTTAGACCTTATGAGAGGGGTGGTGACCTAATGTCATTTAGATATTCCGCGGTCTAAGCTTGTGCATATCGTATTGTATTGTTGTCCAATAATCACTGACAGGTTCACAGGGCATGTTGGGATGCTGGGTGGCAGTTTTGTAATAAAGAATACTTGTTCGTCGGCAAACATAACAGAAGCGGTGCAGCGATCTCCCAAAGAACAGTAGCCGTTGACCATTTGCTTTACCATATTCGGATAATAGGCTGAATAGCAATTGCCTCTAATAAATATTCCATATTTTTAGTGACGGTGTTATTAGGTTTATTGTCACCGTTTAGCGTCCTTTGCATGTCAGAAATGTTCCATCCAGCAATAAAACCCCTGTAGGCCCGGTAATATTTCCCCCGCCGGGACTCGCAGACCTTCATCCATCTGCCGCTTGTGTTGGGGCCTGGACGTGCCGGTAACATTCCCAATCATCGTCTAATCACGTGCTCATAAACACGTCACCCGCCTCTAGGCAGGACCCAGAGTACTGTTTATAGCTCCACCTGCTGACTCAATTCTGAATTACGCATTTTATTTAAATGTGTCCACACCATGGGAGCTTGCTATGCATTCTAGGGGTATTGTACCATATTTCGCGCAGATCAATCTAAATTCGTACTGATTAATGGATTTATACGTATTGCCTTCGTGATGGTACTCCATAGATATGACGATCCTTAGCTGTGCAGGGGGGAAGTTAGTTCAGGTCACCCAGGTAATTGCAGAATCTGACGCCCCTGGATCAATAAGCTGAACGTCGCCTACAATAATGACCGGCCATATATGACAATGATGAGTTATGCGTAGATACAGACCTGAATTAGCCTCCCATAGGCATGTTCAGCAGAACTCGTCGGCCTAATGTTTGTGATCGTAAGGCCCATCACAGCCTATGATAACGGACAGGGCGCATGACTAATTTGGTTCGCTGATGTATCCCCCATGTTGGGTTCACAGCACCAGGGACCGGTCCTGTAACGTGTACTGGTAGGTGATGAGGCATTCCTTCATAGTGGACAAACACCGCATGCACAATAATGAGCCATTGTCTGTCTCAGCTGCCTACTAGGCAATAATTGATGATATATGAGGGTTAATGAATCGATCACCGAAGATTGACCGCCCCTGAAGTATCATAATACAAACCTAGAATTATGTGTAGTTTAATATCACTCCCAACACTTAGTGCAGTGCACCTGACTTTGCCCGTCGTTTTTATATCTTGACACTGTGAATCAGCCATATAGCTAGTAAGTTGTAAATTAAAAATATCTTTGAGGCAAGGTCGCTATATACCTTCTAATAGCCTGAAGGCCGCGTCAGGAAAGTAACTGATATAGCTGGTCTATACCGCGAATCCTCTAGGATGGGCGGTTTTCTTCTTTTTGATTATATCTGAGGGCTCCTTTAATGCTGAAGCACGCGGGCCACTTATAAAAATAAGTAATGTTGCTGAACAAGGTTATCCTTGTGTGCATCCCCTGTGTCAGTGTGTGTATACTTCAGTGTCTTAGAACACAACCTTATTCTGTTCCTTGATGTCTACCTCTTTTATACTTTCTCCATCCGTTCTTCGTTCTCAGTTACCCGCCTATCATCTGCCCCCAACACAGACACCATCGTCCCTAAGGACTTAATTAGAGTAGTAGTTGCTAGACACCTCTGGCAGTCCACGGACTTGCTGTCAAGTATGTACTTGGGTTTCACTAACGGTTATATTATGCAAATTACGCATCAATATCTGTACCTCAAAAGGAGAAACTTTCGGTACGACACGGGAAGAGACAGTGAATACTACCTCTAGTATACTGACCTTGCTACACTTATACCTACACATGGCATTATATCTTTTCTCCGCTCTGTCTCTAACAAGCAGGCATAATTTAGTCGGGATCAAAAACTCAAAGGCAACTACACGAAATCTTGACACAAAGATCCTTCAAAATCGTAAAAAGGTAAGAGTAATTACCAACGTACGTGTGGCTTTTTCCAGCCGCGCTTGTGAAGCTTTCAAAGGGTCCCGTCGGAAGTGCCGCCCAAATTACCTGTCTGGTTAGTTTAAAGGGTGGCGTTAGGGAGGAGCGGTACACAGAGGGTATTACTTGACGCGAATTTATAGCCAGGAGTTGGACGGCAGCTACTTTAGAACAGGGTCGGGTAGGAAGAATAAAGAGAAGATACGGGCAGATTGCGTGGGGATGAATCGATCTGACTATTAAACAAAGGGCGGGAAATGTATAGCATTTGTAATATGTTAGGGTGGTTCTGACATTGATAACTAATAAGAAAGGTAATTTGTATTTTTCGAATAATGCACGTCAAAGCATTAACACATCCTTTATATCACAACAATGTAAAGTCGAATATAAAGTTTTTATACATCTTTAATCTTATATGAGTAGTCAATATTGCTACATGTCAAATTTATGTAGAAAATTCCCACATGAAATATCTTATTCCGCTCTTGGCCAAGTACAGGTCACGGTACACTGAGCTTTAACTCGATAGGTGCACTTTGCAGTATGTACGGGCCGTTTGGCCTCAGTCAAACAATGGATATCTGTTCTGTTAACTCGAGACTCACAGGTAAACCAGCCCGCATCGGCGTTTTAGGTACCAGGCCTTCTAGTGGGGGCTGCGTTGGCGTGCACTCGTTAGACTCTTCAGGCCCGTGCTTTGCTTAGCAACCTATTGATTATCTTGTCTACAGCGAGCTGCTCGCGACAGGCAGCCATGCCTGGCCATTCACCCGCCCATTAGCTCCGTGAACACAATGTTACACGGGAAGCCGTGGTGGGGTACTGCTCTCAAATGAGACTGACAGCTTCCATGTACCCTGTGAGAGGAAGATTGTGTGATGGTGTCCTTTAAGGTGTAGTCCCTTCGTGATCTACCCGGCCTCTCTAATATCCAGTAGTACTTTAGGTCAGGCAAGGCCTTGAAGTGCTGGCTTCTGGAACCCTAGGTGCCTTTGTCGCGTGAAAGTCACTGGAAGTGAGGTGCTGATATAACCATACGATATAATCAGCAGTTGTTGCCAAGGAAGCATGACCGGACAATTGCAGTAGGTGAGATGATGAGGTGGTTTTGAATGGAGCTGCGGTTTGAATGGAGCTGCTCAGTCACACCTCCATGTATGTACTGCTTAGAGGCACTGGAATACGCCTCGATGGAGCAGGGTGCGGTCGTGTCTTCCACTGGGAAAGCCAGAGGTTAAAGGATTGAATGGGAGCTGACCTGGTTGTGTATGACACCACCCCCTAGGGCCACCGGAACACCCCCAATTCCAAGAAATGCTATTTATTCCATAGCTGAGGGCCAGGCAATATCCTACCACTACCCTTTTGTTGACCTCTATTCCAATCCTCTCCATGGAAGACGTGCATGCGCACACCTAGAAAAGATATATACACCACAACCCTAAATTTCCTCAGAAGATGGTCCTCCTCACTAAATACCAAATCAGATTTGGGCTTTTCCTAAGGGAATGTGGTAAGCTTTGTTGAAGCTGGTAAGGAGATGCGCTGGGAGGCGAGAGGTTGGCAATCGGACGGGTCTACTGCATAAAAAGACTTATTAGCTTTGGGCCAAGGTCAGACATATTGACTAAGAGTGTGTTATGGTCTGAGGCAGTACAGGCGCGGTGCAGAATGCGTCCCTTACCGGAATAATTTTCTCTACTTTAATATATGCATATATTTTAATAGTTACTTTCCGTTGCCCTCCATAGTGTAGATATCAATCAGGGCACCATTTGCCGTGTACTTCATGGTATCGGCCAATATGAAATCTCTTTGATTAATAAAAAGTGATACTCCCACCGCCGTTCTTGAATTCATCTAGCATGAAACCAATACCTATTGTTTGATATATTAATCACCAGAGAGCGACCAGAGTTTCTGATCAGAGGTCGTGACTCACTGTATCTCACCTGTCACAGGTCTCTCGTCCCACTCCCTGGTCATGCCTCGTCTTGGTAGGACGTTTTTGGTGGTCCTCTCTGTCGCTCTCCTTTTTATTATCTATTTTTATTTGTTAATTTGTTTTAAAATATTATGTTATTATTAGTAAATAGGGGTGCAAATAATGTCACCTTAATACCACTTCATTGTACTCTTTCCATTATTTACTATCATTACTTATGTTCCCTGGTCAGTTTGATAATGTAATTGTAACAACATAAAATATTTTCAGAACTATATCAGTATATGAAACACCAGACTGTAGTGGAAGACTTCATACCTATGTAGATTAGTCTAGTCGCGTCCATAATGAAAACCCGATGTGCCGTTGGCTTTACAAACCAGAGACCATCAGACATTAGTACAGACGTGTTTCTCTTTCACGTCGAGAATCTATAGTTAAAGAGTTTGGCTCTATATGGTAATGGACCAGTGAAGGGTATCATCCTCTAGAATCACGAAGGACATATCCATCAAGGTGCTGTCTATAAGCAGGGACCCCATTCCATATATGTCAACTCTCCAATTAATGCTAACCCTGACCTCCTAACCCCAACGGCCCCATGACCCCTAAAGGGTAGGGTTACCGGGGGACATACCGGGGGCCAAGCTATCGGTGGTCAGTGTCAGGGCAGATGTTTAATGGTAAGCCCTTGTCCGCGCCCTCAGGCCGTATGCACGGCTCATGCCCAGATTGATATAGTCAGTGTAGTAGATGAGCAAGGGGCAGGGGTCACCCCGGCAGACGTATCGAGAGCGGGGGTGCGGAGGGAGGGCTCAGAGATGGCTGCAGCTGGTCAATCACCTGAGCGTCCACTGGTTCTGCCATCAGGTCAACTTATAGGAGTAAGAGGGTAGCGATCAATCACCATGCCCCATGCTTCAGAATTCCTATGCTAGTCCCTCCAGCTTCAACTTAGCTACACGTTCTTCATTGGTGAAGTTCTGCATGGGGCACCAGGCAGTAGCTGTGTACGGTGGGCGTGGTGAACTAAACAACAATCTGTGAGAGCGCCGTTACACTACTCCCCACTTGGCGGCGCTGGCGGGCGCGGCGCGTACACCTCCCAGGGGAGAGATACACCGGACGTCTCCCCGTGAGCTGATCAGCCAGAACTCTGAGCTGCTCACTGAGGTTTACGTCTTGATCCAGGAAGACCCGGCCTCATTGACCTGTCTGCGAGCTGATACACTATCACATTTCCCCGAGCTGCTACTACTCCTTGATGACCTTCAGCTCCTCAGTTGTCCTCTGTCTCCAACACGCAGTAGTCGCCCATGACATAATTTACACGTACAGTATAGTTCCTAAGACACTGCATTCTTCGCCCTATCCTGTTCCCTGACCTATATAGCTAGCCACTTTATTAAGGTAATCATCCAAATATGGGCCAGCAATGAACAAGTAGCATTTTACACAACTATATCTACATTCGGTTTCCGTCCAGTCTACCACTCCAACTTAGTATCCTGTCAGCTCAGTTCATATAGTTGGTCTGTTATTACCCTGTTTGTGACGATCACTGTGTGTCTATTGTGCTCAGAATGGTACATGAACGCCATCTGGCGGGATATGCCTTTGTCCCCCGGGCGCGGGACCTAGTTGTCGCATTCCGTGTCCGGTACTGGCGCGTAGAAATCGCCTAAATCCATTCATCATGATGATATCTGTGGCGGCTGCTATGACCGAGGAACCAGTGCAAGAATCAAGAGCCGGTGAGGCGGCGATTGGGTCGGGGTAGGCTTGGCGAGCCTACAGTTTGCCTCTGCAGTCAGACGCTGCTGGGCTGAGATAACTACCGTGAGGGGCGACGACTGGACCCTGGGGCCTGCATCCGGTCACTCCAAAATAGGCCTGGAGTATGTGCGAGTTATCACACCCGCTCTTAAGTTGTGAAAGAAACTGGTTTTTAGTAGCTATGAGTTCAAACTCATAGTATAGGGAAAGCGTATAGCCGTGTTACGAACGTGACCACGATTACTCTCCTGCTTTGATTTTCCCTCCAAAGCCGACCTATGTTCTAGGTTTATCCCCTGTTCTCAAGCCCATAGTAGCTCCAAAGTAGTAGTGTCATTGGAATAGCTTAGTGGTAACGTGAATTGTCGGAGTATGTCGGAATATCGGAATGGTTAGAAGCTCCCATAGTAGCTACTGAATATCTGTAAGTCGGTACTTGAAAGTCATAAGAGTAGCCTAGGAATAATGTCCAGTGTAAGAGTAGCTCAAATAGAATGTCATGTTATTAATTGGCACCATACATATAGTCTTCTCGCCATAGATATGCAAGTGGCGACATCATGAAGTAGTATGAACACATCCTTGGGTGGCCCTATGAATTATCCTGCTCGTTATTTTAATAGGGACTAATATGACAATCCATGGGAACTATTTTACATCCTAAAAGCTGTAATTTCATTTTACACGCCTCTAGTAAGGATAAAAAATTGTCCAAACCTAGATACAGTTAATGTTTTTTAACGATAAATAGATTGACCTCATTCTAGATTATCATCTAATGTCGGATCGATCCCCTAAAAGCTCGTGAAATCTTGCTATTACAACAAAGTCAGGTACCAAATGGTAGGCACCTGCACACTGGAGGGACCGCGGCACTCATGCTACGGGAGTAGTCAGACTAGATGGGAGGGAGGTTTAGTCTGCTATTCACTGGCTTAATAACCCAGCCCGCATGTTTTTGCCACATCATTCGCCATTAAAAGGGCCTGGGTGGCTGTCAGGAAGAGATGATTGGCCGCAGTTCAGTTCCATTGTTAAAGAGGGTTTTGTATCGGTGAATCGATGACGTCGGCTAAATCCATGATTCACTCTGGGGTGTGTCGTGACTTAGATCTCAGAGCCATGCTGGGTTGAAGAGGAGCTGGCGTAGAGCATGTGAAGGGTGGTGTATGGATGCTGAAGAGGGGCGTTGAGGAGCAGTGTAGGTTTGGAGAGGCGGGGGTGGGGAGGGTGATAGTCTGGTTAGGAGTTGAAAACGACCCATGAGGAGTTGTGGAGCAAGTAGACAGTGAGACGTCGGTGGGTGGGTGTTGTGGGCCTCACTCAGTGATGGGTGCCTATCATTTCCCTTCAACATATCTGCTGCAAGCCCAACTCCATAGCCTAAAACAACCCTACATTTGCCCTTCACACATCCTTCGCCAGCGCCTGGCCGACTAGGTACACAGCTCACGCCTGGTAGATGAATTCTACCAAAGGTTTCTCCGAGCTGTCTAGTCTGAGAAATGATAGAATGCTTTTATAGAACTGCATAGAGAATCGTATAAATACACAATACTCCACGAGTTTGGAAAGGCCGCAATCTTCATCGAGGCGAAGCCGAGTGACGATTACGGCACTTTCAAACGAGTGGAGTATTGTTTATTTTATGATTCGAGTGCGGTTCTGGATTTATCTCACCCCTTTCAAGGTCAGGAGAGTTGAAATTTCTTGTCTTGTCTTGTCATCTCTCTGAAATCCTGGCCGCTGATTGGTCAATCGCCTATGACGTCATCTCGTATTCACTACGCCACGACCATGGCGTAGTGTTGTCACTTTACCGGGGTGATCGTTGAGTATTTTTTTCTAATGTTATTCCTATGGCTACACTTGTACCAGGGGTGAGATAAATTGTACTATGCCATTGTTGTGATCCCGTTGCTGGTAGGTATAACACTTTATCTCACCCCTGGTATTTTTTATCCCATACGCTTAACATTGGGAACTCGTTTTCCATGCCCCTATCAGTATTGCAGTCCATTCCCCATGGTCTATATCATGTGTGTCGTCCATTCTTTAAGTGTGCACAGGGGGTGGCATAAATACAGAAAACAACTCGTTTTGGTTGAAGTCGTTGCACTCCAACTCGTTTGGATGCTGTGATATTCACTCGGCTTTCACCTCGTTCATATCACTCCACGTCAATCTCGATCAAGGAGAATGATGATTTTGACCAAAATAAAGTTGGTTTCTTCTTTAGTACACGATTTTTTATTTTTTATATATACGAGCCTTGCTCTTCTTTATTGATCAATTTTAACAACATAACAATTTTCCCTTTTTATGACATGTGTTCAGTCCATCGGCGAAACAATGGTGTATCCTACAGGCTACATGTGGTAATCCAACGAAGTTATGCTTTCTTGAGGTTGTTACATTTTATCCTACATTATATACAGTTTTGCAGTTTTTCACCTTCTATTCCGGTTTTGCCGCTCCAATTGATCCCTTTTACCCTTTCTGAATTTTCCCTGTCCTTCTGAGCTTGCTCCCTTTTTTTTTTTTTTTTTTTTTTTACCATAACCCTGATAAGACTAAGTACGTTGAGGTTGAACAAGTAAGTGTAAATAATAAGATCCTGAGAAATTATGGATTATTAATACAATACATAGACATTACCAAGACAACACAATACAGAGACAGCACTGCCATCCATAATATCCCAGTATGGACAAAAGCAGTCCAGTGTGATCGGTGAGTGTTGGTGTGCATAAATGTGGCGGCAATAGGTCCTCTAACGCTATGATAAACACATCTATTGTAATCAGTCCTGCCGCGAACCAGCCGCACACCCACTGAGGTAATGGCTAAGAAGAGCCGCCAGACGTCCTGATGGGGGCATTCATAGAATACCTGGCTGTAAATTAAAGGCATGGCTCATCGCGTCTCCTATTAATTGGCACCATACATATAGTCTTATATTCAGAGAACTGTGCCAATAGCAGGATTGTGCAAATACACACCCTCAACCATCCCGGCCCACATATAAACCAACGCCACACGCACCCAACGCCTCGTGCATAGAACCAACAAACGGTTTGTCTGCGGGCCGCCCTTGTAGTATGAGGAACGGCAGGCGGCTAAAGCGCCTGCCCCGCACCTCACAGAAACCTCTTGGCCCGCCGTGATCCTCCAACACGGTGATGACCTAGATGGACGCCCGCTGGCTCTGCTAGGATCCCAGCTCCGTGTGCTGGTTGTGCAGGATGCGTGCGTGTCGCCATCTATCACACAGAACGGCGCTACCTGGCGGCGCGGCCGAGCGGGAGGAGGGGTTGGAGGGGCGGGGGAGGGGAGGGTGACTGGGCCTCCTACCGTACAAGGCGCCTCTGTATGCCGCGCAACGTGCTTTTGGGTGTTTTGGGTGGTATACTTTCACAAATGAAAATGGAATGACTGCTGTGTTGTTAATCATTTTCTCTGGAAGAAAAACGAGTTTTCCGGATGAAATCTACCTTTCAGTATGTAATTGAACATGTAACTTTTGTATGAAAGGGATGTGTATGCCTGACACTATATTCATGGAATATAATGTAAATTACCAATTGATAGAGGCGACCGCTTAATAAGAATCCTCAGTTGTCGATTGATTTAAATCAAAATGATTGTATTTTTAGTTCTCAATCAACGTTTTGTATACAGCACTGAAATTACCTCAAGTTGGGGCCTTTGTCAAAGTAACAACTCCTATACTACATACATGACAACACCATTGATACATGGGTCATCAATTGCATCTGCTACTTACATTATTTTAATCACCGTAGGTTATTAATAAATTTCTAAATGAAATATTCACAAAACCAACAAACACCAGTATAAGTTTATAATTTCATAGTTAATGGTACTTTGAAGTTTGTACAGATTAGATTTTCACACAACGTTTCGGAACGCTCTCGGGCCTTAGGTGTACTTAAGTTGAGAAGAAATGTTCTGAGGTACTGAATTTGAGAAGTTAAGTGATATGTTTCTATGGTAACGAGTCAAATCATTTCTACACCAGACGTTGTTTCTTCTTGTCTTCTTTCTTCTCCATGTTTTTTCTTCAAATGTTCGCTGAATATACATTGATACCAAAATTTCCTTGAAAACATGGAATAATTAAGTAACATTTTATGAATAGTTTGTTAAAATGGGGGTATATTTACAGATTGGTACAGAAAATTTATTTTTTCATTTGCATGTAAATCATTTTGGAATATTACTTGGTGATTGGTCATTGTTAGTAATAATTGGATGACAAAAATCGCTTAAGCATGTCAATCCTATAAGAACTCTGTCCTTTTGTTACATGAATAGATGAAACTTCCCTGGTATTTTAGACATTAATTAGCTGCAGCTGTCAGTTATTCCTCAGATATTGGGAGTCACTAAATCTTCAAATCAAGCTAGATTTGTTACAGTCTGCATCCCATATGTAGCACTCTTGTTGCCGCTGGTGCGATGTGGTTAAGTGGTGGGAGCGAGAGAGGCTAAGGTATTCATACGCGCTTATTGAACCAGGGAAGAGCGGGCGTCAGGCAAGCCGCTGCAGCGCCCACAGAATGGCATCAGGCGGACCTTGCAAAAACATGGCCAGTGGCCTGCCTCAGCTGGCAGCATTCTGCACTGTATAACGCAGGGTTTTATAATTTGAATTTTTCTAGGGTTACTATGTATTACTGCCCTCAACATTTTACAGATATAATCTCTGGTGTGTTTTATATACAGGGGTAGCGAGAAGGATAAGGAAAACGATAGGAGGGTTTGTAGGAGGAGAGTAACAAGAGTAATCGTGTTGAGTAAACTAGGTGGGGGAAAGCGTTTGTTAATGGAGGATCGATGATAGAAATAATCTTAAGATGCTTAACTCTGATGCTAGGTATCAATTAACTGAGTCACGATCACTGAATGATAAGATCAAATTTAAATCCCAGTTATCGTTTATTAATGGTGACCCACATCGTACACGGTTGTAAGTCGTCAGAAATGTTTGTACCCTACGATACCTCCGTGTGCTGGTGAGGGATCTCGTGGGTGAAGCTTTTCAATTAACTCTCCAATAAAAGTGTCCATATTCATCCTGTTTGATTTAGCGTGGACTTCTGAAAATAACAGTTTGTGAGTTTTCAAAACGATGTTCAGGTCTTTATTTTACTCAGAATCGATTCTTTGAAACAGTATACCTTTGGGGCTGTTTAGTATTGAAGGAACGATAATAAAACTTATATGTCACCACATGTAGTATCTGTTGGTCCTATTTTCTACCACCTTTCACTATATACGTGTCACGATATATCATGGTTCAAAGATGTATGTCAAATATAGGAGCGTATTTATGAAGTATATGACATATGAACCCACGACCGCCTTTTATTAAGAGATATCTATCGTGGATCGTCCCCGAAGTCCTCCATCGTTTCATAGGTCGTATTGTCCGTCCGTATAATCGTTCGTAGATCATTAAACAAACCCAATGTCCATTTTATTCTTTCTGATCCTCCGCCATTTCCCTCCTAATCCTGACCTCTATCCTTCTGAAGGACATTTCGTGATGAAAACCATCCTGTGATAGGCTGTGCTTTGTATCTGTCCCGTGTACGGCTGGGGGTATTTGATTGGAAACACTGGTAGGAAGAAAGTCCAGAGTTCAAATCCCGGGTAAGCTCAATCTTTTCATGAAAAGAAAGGACCTATTCTTATTATTCTATGGAAAATAGATATACTATTTGCATATTTCTATCGTTAGAAGTTCTGAAGGATACTATTCAAGAGTATATAGTGATTGGATAGGCTAGCAGCTTCAGAAGTAATATCTATGAAATAAGATCTGACGGACAACGTAAGGACAGCTTTGGGGATCAAGGTCAGTGTAAGGAGAGTTTTATTAAACAGACTGGAAGGGTATTTCAAGGACTCGTCCTTCTTGTTGTCCTTTGAAAGGACAGTCCTTTTTTATTCAACGAGAGCCACTTGTGGACTTTCCAATGACTCTGCTATATAGTATAAAGAAAGCCCCAAGACTATTTATTATGGCCTAAAGCAACATAAAGCCAACCTCGATTGTAACGTGTTGCATTGATCCAGTAGAATGCTTTCCCCAAGATGCAAAAGGGTAGCTTTCTGTAGTGCAAGAACGTTTCATATCTCGGCGCTATTAGAGCATATGGAATAGATCCAAAAGCGGTCCTGTCGGGCAAATATTTCAATTTTTTCGTTCGTACTCATATGTGAACCATGAATCTCGAATGGATGCCATGTTGGTCCCCAGTCTCGCCGGTTACACAGGACGGGACGCTGCCTAGGCAGAAATAGTATGCGATCAATTCAACTACTGAGTTTGATATGATATTAATATACAAAGGAGTTCACATATCCCGTACTGTACTTTATTTCCATATTGATGCACATTGTAATCACTTACAGGATACAATGGTAAAATACCTACCTCCAGAGATAGGCGAGGCAATTTCCTTTTCTATACGGCAAAAAAGAACTTCTACCTCGGCTATTTAAGATATCTAGTTTAAATGCTCTATATAAAGATAACGGGAACAAGACATCAATCAAATTGATGAAACTGATCTTCCTAATTAGTGCCAGAGACCCTAGATCAAGTGGAGAGGATACAAGCAATGACCTTCATCAATGTCCTCTGCACGCATCGGGACGACTATAACAGGGGCAATCCCGGAGTGTTGGGTGAGACAAAGGCACACAGGGAACTGTGAGTACCTATAACTTATGATTGATGTGCATAGTACTTTTTATTGTTGACTATTTGCCGTTCCTTATCTAAACCTCATTTAAATGTGAAAATCGCTCTTCCCTTTTAAAAAAGGTAAAATGGTAATGGCATTCAAGTGGTATGACGTATTGTGTTTAATCTATACAGGAGCGTCAGATGAAAAACGTGGTGTTTAATCATCCGACCACATATTCATGGCTGGGGTAGAACATATCGAATACCACGGTTTTTTGTCATATATGTGGGACTGGCTTTACGACAAGAAACTCATGTTTTTGTGCCTGTCGGTCTGTACCATATATAGTGCCCGTAAAAGCACCGCATCCTAATATAAGAAAGGTCTTCCCTGTTTCCACACCCATGAACTCTATGCAGTCTATCATAGTAGCTCACATGTTGTAGTGTATGTCTAGTACAGTATACTGTGGGAATGTTATAAAATTATTCATATATACTTGTAATACTGCATCGCATGAAGGCCGTTGTTACTAAAATAGAACAACCTTAACACGGCCTTGTTCCGTAAGTAATGCCAAGCCTTGTCTCGGCTTGTATGATGTGCAACCATGGCATGTTGTTCTGTATTTATTGTATACCCGAAATTAATGATTTTCTAGGGGGTTTCCACTGTCTAAACATAGTTATCTAAACAAAGACTCTCATTAATTTGTCATTTTAGTTGGGGGATCTAATTCCTTTGACCCTGGCTTATATTTATCTGTGTATATATGTGACAAATATTACGCCCTATTCATTTTTTGGCCTTATCATAGCTTGTCCAGTGCTAGACAAGCTTTTCCTATTTTGTATAAGAGTTACTAGGGTAAATCATACAAACATGTCCAAGCTTGGCTATTGCCTTTCTGCCGCCTTGTCCCCCTTTTCTATTAGAGTTTATACTAAACGATTAAAACGTGACGACTGTAGATCGTCTAGCCAATAGTTGTTAGCTGGTGTTCGACTACGGAATATCGCCTGCAATAGACATCAACCCAAGAATTTCCTGAAGTGTTGTTGTCAGGTGGTGGGAAATTCAAGAATCGACGCCTATAAACGCCGGGTTACGTTACATTATATTTTACACAGTTGTTTTACTAAAATCTGGACTCAATAACGGTTGTATCTTTATCAAAGCACGAACCAGAAATTTCATGCGTTTGTATGGATTCTTTTTATAACTAAATCCTATTTTATCAATTTACACTTATTTTAGGATCTTGCTAATTATACTGTCAGACCATTAACGGTGTTTTCAATGATCTTGCACTTGTCTTTCTGCATCTCAAATAAAAGAACTTAATTACAAAACATATATGTGAACCCTGTAATTCATGGGACTGGAAATTAGTGCATGCAAAGTTTACGCGAAAATCTCTTTCACTGACAGCTACACGCCAGCATCTTGCCAGTCTCTTATTGTACAGGTGGGAGAAAAAGGGGGGTGCAGGTGGGAAGGATCAGAACAGGTGTTGTGTTACTAATGAGCGGCTCAGGTAGAACTCGGACAGGTTAGGCCTGTGGCCAGCCGTGTGAGATGTAGTGTGAATAGATCATAGGAAGACTCTCTCACTTGGTGTAGATTTCAGCGAAATCGTTAAACTTTCACATTCGACCACATGGTCCACTAGGAAGACGTATTGGTATATATCTATATAAATGAGCTGTTGATACATGGACGACAGATTCTAGAGTATTTCAGGTTTTCATATTCTTTCTTCAGCTCTTCAACAATATATACATCAATTCACATGAATATTTCGAAAGCTAGTGTTCTAACAGAGATGCAAGTATTCAGATCAACTACAGATATCCGAAACTTCAAGAATTTAATTCAAAGCATTTCATATCGTAGGTACCTAGCATAACCTGGTAACATGCAGTCAGCGGGCATCTGGCGGCACCCAAAGATTGACCTGGGGTACCTAATATGCCCTAGAGGTGTGCAGCTTCAGGGAGTCTCCCTGAAAGTAAATTCATCGTGGAGTAAGACTGGCACTAGGTAGCACAGAACTCCTAAAATGGTACGGAAAATCATGGGCATTTCTGGCATCGCTATCAATCGTGGTATCCCGAAGGCTGTGCATTTGTGACCTTTCTTTGAATGATCATATTTTTTTAAGCAGCTTTTACTTTATCCGAATTGATCACTCAAAATATCATTCTTGATTTGTAGTATCTATGGGCGGTTACTAGTGCAAAGATCCGATTCGAGAGAGTTATAATTTTTAGCATCAAGCTGACGCCATAGTTCCTATATATAGTATTAAGATTTCCTTCCCAGCCTTCATTGGCAGCCCTGGATATATCTATGCATGTTTATCTAGCATCTTAAGTGGATATATGACATCAGATGGTTCTATTTGCCGATTGACGATAACATATTTTGTCTGGTTGTTGTCGGAAATTGCACTTCAGAAATGTTTCTTACGTAGAACACTATTCTAGCGATGATATTGCAACTTTGTTTTGGTGAAATACACCTATATCATTTATGATTCTACCCTCAAGTTAGATCGTTGCACAATCTATGTCATTTCAAGTAAGGGTAGATGAATTCATGCACATGGATCGGAAAGATTGTTTTGATGTCGTTGCATCATATCATGGACTTTTGAAGGACATGCTGTGGCACGGATTTCCATCCTCTGCTCAACCATACAAATAAGACATCCCTGAATAAGTAATGAAAAATCCGGTTTCAGCCTTATTGTCTGATTGTTTTATCTGTTGTCGTCATTAATCGATGTTTCCGAAGAAGGAATACAATCTTTTTTTCGTTTCCTGCGTGACATTTTCGGTATTCTCAAATCTTGATCGGACATTCTCTAACGGCACTCTTCAGCCTAATCAGTAATTGTCAGACAAGGTTATTCACATTCTTTCAAATATCAACGCCTCGCCCGGATTTATTTTACAACCATCAGACACCCTCTTCATTCCATTTTTGATCTTTTAGTTATAGAAGTGAAGTTTACATTATTTGTATTTATGGCTGATATATACAATTGGTCCGATAACTGTAATAGAGTATATTGCCTTAATGCGTTGCCCTACTTACTGTGCTAAGTTCAGTCTCTTTGGTATATACATGTACATGTGTAGTCACGACCAGGACATGTTATACAAATAGAGAAGACCTGTTTGATATCAGATCTACAGAATACTATTAAAGCTAAATGAAATAAAATGCGATACACATGTTCGTTTGCATGACTCACGAACCCTGAGCCGTAAAGCCACTATAGAAGTCTCGGTCTGGGGAGAGGCATGTGTTATCACTGCAGTCAGAGGTAGACGGGGCGCGGAGGGGAGCAGGGTTGGCAGACAGGTGAGGCACGCTTGCTTCTTCCCGCCGCTCTTTGATGTTCCCTCACTCAGGTGTGCTGGCAGAGTGGTTCTGAACAATGCCGGGAGCCGCTCGCGGGGCGTCGGGCGGGGAGCCGGGCGGGGAGCTGCTCACTAACCGTGCCAGCCTGCTCCGAGCAGCTCGGGGTGTTAGCTCCAGTTAGACGAGCACTTGTCGGGGCCCTGATTAGAAGCCGGGGATTGATTCTTTTGGATCGGGCCACGCCGAGCCTTGCCAGACAAGGACTGAATTATAAGGTTGCCGTGCTGCTCACAAATTATGGGTATTGAGCAGGACCGAGTTGCTTAGCTCACAGTGAGCCTGCACCCCGCGACCCCCAGACATTAACTTGCCGGTAGACCTGATAATGACACCAAGCAGAGGGTCCGGCCATGTAGACTTTAGATTTCATGTTGGCTGATCAGTTTAAACTCGAATTATATGGAAATCCTACTGCATGGATATTCTATTGATTTGGTGGAATTGGTCCTGATGTTGACAGAATTCTCGTGCGTCTTGTTCATATAATTGAACTCGGTAATGGGCGTTGACAGCGGGGGTAACATTATAACTCCCAAAAGCGGAAATTGAAATCCAATTCCACCAATCAGAGAGGAGACTTTCATACGTCATATATTCAGAAGGTCTCTGGTGACACGTCGGATCACCAGATGAGAAAAGATTTGCACCTTTAGAATTGCGAATTCAGCTGTTTTTCTGATCGTGTCCTCTCCTAGCACAGATGTACAACAGCACACCGATTCTCATAAGACGAGCCAATCTATTATGGCTGCACGTGATCCCCCCAGCAGAGAGGTGGCTGGCCGGGGGCTATTACATACAAAGGGAGAGCCTAGACTAATATCTGTAGGCATATGACCTTAGAGGACCTATATTGGAAATTCACATCTGAATATTTCCTCTCCCCATAACTTTCAAGAACTCTCTTTTTTTCTGTTGAATCTCGACTGAACGTCCGTTAGTTTTTTCCTGTCTCATCCCCACTTGTCATCTCTTTCTTAGTCAGTCCTCCTAGTGATCTCATCCAGGGTCCCTGCTCTGTCGTACCCTATACTGTTGCCAGTCTCACGCCGTACCACTCTACCCCTTTTCGCCCCACTTATCCTCATTTTGAAATATAGGTCTGTCATGTTTTGAGCTTGGTCAGCCTCTCTTCACAATCGATATCTCTTAAATTGCCCGCCTCTCTGATTTATATCCTGCGGCCCTCATATCGGACACCTCTTTGGTGATGGTTATGTCCCGCGTGGGCTTCCATATAGGCAAAGCAAACCCTAGTTATTCATGGGAGGAAATTAGCTTCCTTCATGCCAATATCTCCCGGACCACTGATCAGAGTGGAACTTCTATGGGGCATCAAAGGTCAACCAACAGCGTTCTTTTGGATCCAAATGATTTATATAGTTTAGAGTGTTTATGTGCTATACAAAGAGGCTATGGTACTGTATACGTATCTATGATACTTTTACATTGTGAAAATACAGCGTATCATTTTATCATAGCCCTTCGTGGCCGAACCATAGGAACATACCAGCAAATATTAAAGGATATAATAGACCTCAAATTCAGTAAATTCTGTAATTGAGTTCAGGGATGTTTATTCAATTTAGAGGATTTATGGTGCCTTTAGATATTATCCGTATCCTGTGTGCCACAAGTGCCATCACTTTGCACCCCATACCTGTGTCTGGACTACAAACACATGGCAGGAGCTACACTTGAGTAGATCGGTAGCTCAAGCGCGGCCAAGTGTACCGTGTGTAACAAAACTGAGATAATGCTGTCTAATTAATGAGAAGTTGAAACGCTCTGAATTGCTCATGAGCAAGAATGTGTGTGTGGCCGTAGAATGGCGCTTTATTGTGCAGTTAGTGCTCTGGTTTTAACAGAAAGTTGCATAGCTCGTCTGGATGACCATTAACATGGCTCTCATAGTCACGAATGCTACTCTTTTAGATAGAGTGTATAGACCTTGTAAATAAATTATAGATGTATTATGTATTATATTGGGTGCTGCGGTAGAATCGATTGTCCTCTATTTCATAATAAATCTATTTCTACAAAAATGAACAGTTCAATAGTATTAAATGCAGTACTAGAATAGATCAGAGTATTTTATGATTGCCTGACTACGTAATTTCCAATGATTCTATAAAGCTCAATATGCAGCCATTACTATGTTGTCTTGAGTTCTGTTGAGACCTCTCTTCTATAGGTGCACTTGTTAATCTGGTATATATATATATATATATATATATATATCTTCTGCTTTGTTTTCTGCCTTAGGTTTCTTTACCCTACGAGGTGTACAGCTATATACATATTAGCCTCTCTCGTAAGATATGGGTGTTCTGTCGCCGTAAATTAGTTGGTGGGAGGACGCTCCCATTTTCAGCCTTCATAAAACGATTGGTGGTAACAGCTTTGCTTTGATACATTAGTGTCACCTTTTCATTTTGCATTTTATCCCATTCATTCCCCATAGGATTTCGTACTTTATTGCTTTCCAACGGCCTTGATGCCAGTTACAACAGCCTACTATACAGCCTCTGTATTAGTCATTTATGTCTTTTAATCCTAAAAAAACATCCATAAGAAAATAGTAGAAAGCTACGAGCCATTCTAACCCACTTGCCACCCAGCTAACCAGATACATCAACAACTGCCTTTGTAGGGTCCAAATATATCAATCACCAGTGGGTCAATGAAGTGCTTCGGTCTTTCGTCATTTTGGCACGCCTGGAAGACTAAGACACTGGGCCTCTGCACCCAACAATAAACAGTGTTGACAAGCAGATAGTAAAGGACTAGTTTTCTTTTTGCAGCAACTTGAAAGTCTACGTGACCACTCTAAACTTTAGGAGTATTTGAGCGTGTAGCCCACGCTCAATAAACGGAGATGATAGCATCCTTTACCATTAATGTAAAGTGAATTCTGCCGTTTATAATGTATTGTTAACTGGGGAATCCTCATAAAGATAGTCATCGATAGAGCTATCTGACTTCAGTTAAACAGAGGCGGCCTTAAGGTCTCACCTCACTTCTTAAAGTGCCTTGAGATTTCGATCGAAGACAATTTCCCTGTAAACCTGATATTGCTCTCATCTTTAAGTACATACGGGTGGGCGTAGAGGACATTTAGAGTGTGATTTATTTAAGTCAACTTTATTTTTTCAGAGAAAAACGTTATATACGGGCCCCGAACAAGGGGGCACCAAGGCTGTAAAACAGGAAAGCGCCGTTTGATGGTGATGCATGGGGTGTGGTTTAAAGGAATTATGCAGCCACCGAGCGCGCTAGACTCTATCCACGCTGTGGTGGCCCCATCACAGCCACAGAAATGTTTTATGTATTGGGTTCACTGTATAACAGTCAGTTTGTTCGTACTTATCAAATAGCCTCCATACATTGACTATATCATATCTATACAGCATCGGTTAGATCAACACTCACATATATTTTTTGTAACACGTTATAGCTAGTCTGGCTCACTCTCAGCTATCAGACGGCTGGTTTCGCTGTGTGGCCAGTTCCACTTACAAAATCTCTGTTGTCATCACTGTTGTCATATTGGCATGTGGTAGGGTATATATATGGTAGCCCTTTGCAGAGTGGCAACGAGAACAATGTTGCAGGGTTAGTTTGTTTCTTTTTATTCATATTTCAGGAAATAAGTATGAGTTATGTGGTGAAATCAACATGCAATATAATTTCAGGGTCATAATAATAAGATCAAAATTGATTAGATTAGTTGCCAAAATGGCAGTGTTTTGTGAAAGTAATGAGGAGTCTTGCCAATTCAGCATCGGATGAACTATAGTCTCATTCCCAAGGCTAGGCTAAGTTCGGTGAGGGTATTACTGAACGTGACAGAGGATGGAACAGTGGACATTTACAACTGTGTGAAAAGGTCAGGGTGACGCGAACAACGACACTTACCTTGCTGACAACAAGGTTCACAACCCTAGCGGGTATTCATCAATTGCTGATAGCCCGGGAGTAATTTACCCCAATATCAACTCCCCAAGTGGCACTCAAGCAAAGGTTGTGACCTACGTACCCAGTTTTCAGGTCCGCATAACATGCGGACTAATAACTAGAACTGATAATAGAGTATATTGTTTCCTTTATATTCAGCATGAATCTATTTGAACATGTGAAATACTAATGTCAGTCTGTGTATTGAAATTATTTGTATTGCGTTATTTTCTGTCAATATATAAATGTGCATACCGACAGTCAAAGTATTTGTTAGACTGGGGCTGGAAACGCCAGGACGAAATTTTTATCTAGGCCTCATGACTTTTGGCATCCGACAGGCGTTATGACATATTCAGAACAAAGATTATAGAGATATCCAGCGATGTCATTTCTTCCGACAGTAGAATTACCAATGCAGACAAGTATTTCAATAAAAGAGTATTCACTAATCAGCTGAATGACCCAGAAATATTAGACTATTTATATAACTGGGCAGCGAAACCATGCTGGAGCCCACTCTATACACTGGGCAGCCAAACCAAACTAAGGCCATACTCTATGATCTAGTTTTATCTTAAAGTCACCACTATATATAGCCCTTCAGATATCAATTTATCAGAAGTGCGGGGACACAGCATATAATTCAGAACCCAGAAATAGTTTGGGCCTTTCCGTGATATTAAGAGATGTCGCTACACGCTGTTTCAACGCTGAGCTTCTCACGTTCGTTTCTTTGGGGTAATGACTAGGGACGATGGTTCAAAGAAATTAATTGGTGAACTATATGCCACAATTTCGACGCCAGGGATGTGGTACGTAATAGGATTTATTATTCACCGATTACGAAGTCTCCATAGGAAATGTATAGAGCATCTGGAGACAGCTACCCGGAGATTCTGGCATGGCAGAATCTCCTGCAGGAGATTTCGGGAAAAAAGTATCTGCCAAAATTAGGTCAAATCATAATGTACTTCAAAAATAAGTTTATCTAATGTTCATTCAATATTTATTATTTATAATCAGTCACAATAATCTCATTTACCATCAGAAATCACTGTCATAAAACGTTTTATATGCGAAAACACACAGAAAAATAGCGTACTATATAACTGGCATAAGTGTACACCGAATTACCACCATGCTTGACAGTGTTGTGGCGTTATGATGTAATATCCTGGCTAATAGCTCGGATATTACTACGAGTCAACTACTCGGAGATTATGGTCACTCGTAATCAAAACCAGTCATTATTGTGTATGTAATCACCATTAATATGTTATAGATATGGCGGCAGGAAATCACATAAAATCAGCACAGAGTCCAGGATTAATGGGTAAATGTATCGGCGGAGTGATTATGTATAGGACTGATAGATGTCAGCAGCCACGTAGAGGTAAGTGTAATTGTAAACGCAGTGCTGGGGACGAGGGCACTACATATAGTTAGTTGTCATGGGCGGTTGGTAATGTCCGGGTTGGAGCAGTCCAAGCTCTCGATAAATACTGCTCATGTATATTGATTGACACTCTCCAGTCTTGCCAGCTGCCGACTCTCCCAGGTCATTAACTGTCCCTAGTCATTAGCCCAATCATTACCTTAGTCATTACACCAGTAACCGAGTCAAGTCCGTTGGATATGCGTTGGATATGTTAGTGTCCCTGTATATGAAAATCAAAATACATTATGATTCAGAAATGTGGAGAGGTTATGGCTTAGTCAAACACACTTTGTAAAGTACCCCCTGTAGGATTCCAATACCCGTAGATGTGCTTAAGGGATGCTGAAGGAAGGTGACCTTTGGTAAGATCGGATTGATCATAGCCTACAACCGACATTACCGTCAGACAGAATGGAGAAGCAAAAAGTGCCAGCCGCCTGAATACATGTAGCTTAAAGGTCGTATGGACCTCTACACCAGGCACATTTGTTAAAGGAGCTAGAGAACAGGACAGAAATCAACGACAAGGGGAGATATTTAGTATATAGACGTCGAGAAGTAAATCTCCTTCATATATCATAATGATATATATATATATGTATATATAGGTCTTGCACACATGCACACAATATCAATGGCCGAACCCACCAGGCTTCTGATGCACAACGACGTACCTTAACCCTTTAAGGACGCATGATGCCTGGAGGCATCACCGTGCTAAAGACGCATGATGCCTGGAGACATCACCGCACTAAAGACACATGATGCCTTGAGGCATCATTGTCCCAATATTAAGAACAATGTTTTAACAAAGAAATAATAGAGCAATATTCATGAAATCTTCAGAAAATGTAGATATACTATTATATTTAGTATTTCTATTAAAAAGAAATAAAATATTTATGATTATGTATCATATTGCATGATTACAAACTTGGATATCAGTTTTAACTTTTATGTGGCCGTCCTGTAGCCAGACAGACTGCCACCAGTATCCGTCCTTATGGGAGTAGCTGGACCCCAGGCAGCCGTCCTTAAAGGGTTAAAGGGGGGCGTCCACCAACCATGACAAGGCTATGGCAATGGGTTTCCGACAAGGTCCACGATTGGCCTACGATTGGAGGCCTTGTTGTAGTTGGTGGACCCCAGTTCCCGCCAAGAGTCTATGACAAGGCCACGAAATGGAAGCTTGTTTGGAGCCTTCTGACAAGGCTACAACAACATCGAGCATGTTCGATTTTTCTCATGACTGGACCCTTGTCGTGGAGTTTCATGGTGTGTCCCGAGCAGGTCGCAGAGGTCTACGATAGGAAATTTGGAGGAGCGTACACTTCCCAACACGCCCCAACAACGCTGTCGTAAAGCCCCCCTTCTTATGACAAGCTCCGATTGGAACTTTCTTGTTGGCGCTTGTTGTAGCCTTGTCGTGGTAGGTGGACGCCACCCTTAAAGCTCTGTCTCCACCTATGCCGATGGTTTATGACATACTTCCCGATGGCTACGATTTGAAATGCACAAATCGTAGCCTATCAGTAGGTCCCTGATAGTTCATAATCATGGACATGGTTTGAAATCGTAGAGCGTAGACACGCCTTGGGAGGACCAAAAACATAAACTATGGCCATGATTCATTCTGTGTATCAATGTAGATCTCAGGCTGTGTTTTAATATTGAAATATATCATAATTTTGGAAATATGGAATGAATATGAATAATCTTTTTAGAGGTATTTACAACAAATCATGATGTTATTTTCCAAATACTAACCCAGTCAAGTTGAAAAATGTAACTATGATAAAATCAGGATTCCGATATGAAACTATCATTTTCTGACCTTTAATCTTACTTAGAAAATATCATATTTACATTGATAGTATATATTTATATGCGGTCTACCTAATTCTAGAATTTCATAATTATCCACCAAGTATTCACCCGGAAGAGATATTTTTCCATTAAATCCGCTACAATAGGCTACGATGGGCTACGAAAAATCCAATATGTTGGATTTCATCGGGACCTCTACGATTGGCGTTTTTAATCACAGCCTATCGTGAGGTATCGTAGACGGAATCGCAGTAACCTGTTCCACTTCCACGATTTTTGCTGACCTTACGATAGAATCGGTATGGTGTCGGGAAGGCAATTGTAAGGCCCATCGAGAGCAGAATCGTGGTGGGTGGGGGCAGGGCATAAGATGCGATCTACGACGCACAGTTGAGTGGGCGTCGGGGTGCATCAGGAGGTCTGAATTCTGCGTCGGCGGTCGATGGATTTCAAGCCTGGGTACTACTCAAACTCACCCCCACACACATACGCGAAATGATTACGTATTGCCCCATTCAGCACAGCAACATCAAAAACCCATGTGATAGTGAGTGGTAACTATAAGATTACACACTGACTGATCCACATGATTTCGATGGCCACGAGTGGTCGATGATTAGTTTACAATCCCTTGTTCTTTAAACAAATTACGCCATTGAGGAGCGAGTAAACTTTCCAAAGACCAGCTCACTTATTCGACTAGCCCGCAACAACGACCGCAATATAGTTTTTATCAGATTCATTGACCTAATTAAACCACCAGCTAGATAGGGTTGTAACCATAAAGGTGGTTGTATAAACGAGTTTAGTTGTAGACCATGGATTTTTGAATTTCCATAACCATGAACCCACTTCAAAATGGATAGAAGTTATTCTATTATTGTTATGACCTTTGTTGCTTTTTGATCATCCATCGTATACAAAGCCCTCATTGAAAATGTATGGGGACTCAGTAAACCACGATCCATCATATAAAACCTGTCAGATACCATAACTGTGGTATACGGATTCAAACCTGTGGTATACGGCCTCAAAACCATGGTATATGGGGAAAATAGTCCATTTGCGCTATAGAGCAAAGAAATAGTCCCTATTGTTGTACCTTTTAATATGGCAATAACTGGGTTTAATTCATTGGAGAAGATGGATAATAAATACAACAAACGATGGTTTTGCGGACAGGCGGCTCTGTAAACCACTCGAGGTTGACGTCGTAATACACTCGCTAGCGCTTGTGTATTACTACGCGTCAACCTCTCGTGGTTTACGGCCGCCTGTCCACAAAGCCATCGATTATTGTCTATATCATTCTAGACATGAGATGGCAAAAACGTAGTGACACTGTATGGGAAGAAACACGAACTTCATACCATTTCTTCCATAACTTTGGGAATGAGAACGGTGTTACTCCAATCCATGTGCTGAGGGTTTTTCATGAAACACTGGCGACCAGACGTTGGTTTCCACGACGCAGTGAATAGCAATATGTCTGGCTAAATATAAACGAGACGGAAATGTCCATTGTATATTCCTCTCCCCACTTGGATATGTATCAATAGTGACTGTAACTTGGCGGAGCCTCTTTTCATTTGGCGCCTGGTAAACCCCTGCCTCCCTGACTACCCATGAAAAAAGAAAGGCTGCTCATAAAAATGATCAATAGCTTCTAGACCATATTAACTCACAGGGTGAACCAGACTCTATCATCCCAGCCTTTTGCACTCTACTTTCTTTACAAGAGTTAAAAGAAATAAGACAGAAGGCTGCAATCACAATGCACTTGGATGGTTTTGTATAGGGTCGTTGTATTGTTTCACGGTTCTGCTCTCAGCGGGTAGCATAACCTGGAGCGATCTTTTTATGGGCTGCATCTTAGATGTGAATCATAAAATACCCCGGCTTGAAATTGGCTAGCCAAAGGTTCGCGGGTGGGTTGGGAGCTGTTTGGTAATATATTTTGAGCGCGTCTTACAAATTCCGGGTGAAATGGTTACACTGGGGGTAGGTAGCATGCGGGTTGGATGCAAGGATACCATAAAGTAGTGCCCCAGGTTAGTCCCCCACTGTCCCATGTGAGGGCTCTAGTGTCTTGTCGTTTCCGGTTCCGGCCCAGTGGAGGCGTGGTTTGGCGGGTGCGGCCATTTTGAGATGCGGACCTGCAGCCATCTGGCTTCATGTCCGGTATGTCCTGTAGGATTTATCACGTGGGTACTTTCTGCTGGCGACGGCGGCAGACCCTATTAATAAAGAGCCGTGTGGCTTCATTTCTACCGTAGACGAGCCGCGACTAAAGGCTGTGTTTGCGTGACCTACCTCCCAGAGGAAAATGTCTGGGTATGAAGTATGTAGCTGTCCTATAACTCTTCTATGTATCAGATTCTGGGTCTCTAACGCCGAAGCTAACAGAATTAAATTTACCGGATCTCGAAGTCCCAAGGTTAGTGTACAACTTTAGAAAGTATTCCCGCACTCTCTTTCTGTACGATACAATGACGTGCATCATGTTTGCAATTGAAAACATATTTGAATCCCCTTTGCCTCATTCAGTTCTTCTTGGATGGAGTTGTAACCAGATGTTCATTATGCCAATTAACTGTAAGCTAGAAACAAATGAGAAACGAGTTGGCAAGTTTGACACTCCCTTTTTATCAATGAACAAAGTTGAACCATTTCCTATTGCAGACTGCTATTGACTAGAGTAATAGCAGCAGGATCACAGGTAAAGTTCCTAATTCAATGTCTGAATATATCTACTTGGACGCCGCGGGTCCCAGTGTTTATATTGCTGAATTAATTATCAGAGGTGTGGAGGGGTTGGTGTGGCTAATTAAAAGTGGTATTGACCCAACACGGATTCAATATGGTAATGACATCAGGTACTGATCCCCATTTTCCCACACACAGGATTAGCCGACGAGGACTCCGGCTCCCTACTGCTCGTCCTCCAGCCTCGGTGCCGCTTAGCCGAAGACAGCGGCGCCGACAGACTCCATTTGCTTCAATCCACTCACCACATCCGCCACTTCTTCAGTCTGCCTCATGAATTTCTTATGAGGTTTTAGCTTCGGGGCAGCAATGGCTGTGCCAGTTTGTATTAAGCATACCCTTAATGGGACTGCTATGTCAGCAGAGGTATTGGCACCAGGATTTGTATAGGGAGTGATTGGTGTTTGCTGGGGAATACATGTTTTTATATCTTCGGACCAGTGCTTGGGTATGCCTTGAGGGATTGGATTTGGGTTTGTATGCGGGGTTTCAGAGGGGATAATGACCCTCTGTGTTTTGACGTTAGATGAACGGGGTTTGAAGGCTCAATGAACAAACTGGAAACATTTGGATATGTGGTTAGCAGTGATGAGTTAAAAATGAAGCATTGACATCCCGGTGAGCAGCTCATTTACACGAGCATGGACGACCAATTCCCGTTCTACTCACCTTCAAGCTTTGTCGTATAAGTAATACGCATGCAGCACTCACCTAGACAGGATTCGTATCTTGCTATATCAAAAGAGGCCTTTCTCAGCTCTGTGTGTATTTTTTCGAACGTGCACCCAAATGATAGGGAGATCTGTTATCACGGACATCGTGAAGTTAAGATAGTAAGATCGTAGCATCAAACACTTATAAAACAATCTTTTAAGTTAGGTGTAATAGCTATACTTTCATTTGTCCTTGCGCCCAAATATATTAGGGGGCATCCATAAAGTAAGTACGTACTAAGGGGGGGGGGGGGGGTGGGGGTATCCGGTAAAAATATTGGAAATTGTGCGTTTATCTCTTCCTTGTTCTATTGCGTACAAAATTGAGTCAAAACTTCCAGAACCTTTGCGTACATACTTAGTGGATGGCCCATTAGGAAAAACTATGTGATTTACATGGCCATTATAAAGGGGTAAATGTGTTCGCGTGTCAAACAGGTCGATCAGATCTGAACAACCATGAACCCTACTGTCATGCGCGATGAGGTTGTACCTAGCGTAACTGCTCGCCTGTTATTAA
Organism: Alentia gelatinosa; assembly: GCA_950022655.1. Taxonomy (NCBI): domain Eukaryota; kingdom Metazoa; phylum Annelida; class Polychaeta; order Phyllodocida; family Polynoidae; genus Alentia; species Alentia gelatinosa. The sequence continues at coordinate 26,943,135 of OX465580.1, read as the reverse complement.
CCCCCTCGTGGATTAAGTCGGGTTAATGCTTATAATCTTGACCAGGTGGCTGTGTGTGTATCTGATAATCCGTCTCCGCTAATCTTACGGCCGGCAGCCCGCTTGGCTGATAGGGGACAGCGATGGCGTTTAGGCCCGGTCAGCTAGCTGCAGTCATCACGGATCAACGACACACACTTTGCCCTCTGTTAGATCACCTAAGTGGCTAATTAGTATTGACCCAACCCTCAACTGACTCAATCTGTGACCAGGCTACACAATATGACCTAATCTAACGAAACAGTTATCACTGTTCACACCAGCGCACTCAAAATAGTACATTGCCATTAATCACAAGAGAGGACAATTGCATCCAATTACATCTTAACATCTCGGAATTCAGCATTTTGCAAATGAAATTACTATGTGATAGAATGATATACATTGCAATTTTATGTTAAAAAGCGCTCACGAACTGGTCTTGGTTTTTAGGGTAGTGGATATTACACAATGACATATTCCTTGTTTTGCCCAATTATCAAACCAGAATATAGTTGAGTGGTATTCGCGGGGAGGGTATCAACCGCACTTAACTGGGGTGAGATGTCACATAAAGGATATATCAGGTACCAGCTATCAATTAGTTCCAACCGGTCACTAAATGATTATCTACAAAGACCGGAAATGGTAACTGAAATCAATGTGAACGTACGCACGCGCCCACAAAAATGATTCGGAGGGCACCATTTCCATATGGTGATATGGTGTTTGTATGAGTAGGGGTCGTGTTTGCAGGATAGAGGAGAAGGTCGTGTCAAGGACACCAGAACAAGCCGGGGGCTGACATAGACCAGATGACCTGATTCAGTCCTGCAAACGTTTCATTTCATACTCGCAGGCCAGGGCGTGGATCGCGGCTGTGAGGTGCTTTTAGACCTGTCCCCTCCGCCTGAGTGAACACCATGTCCTCTGTCAGCCTGTGCGCGTGCGAGGCGAGGACTGGTGACGGGAACCCCACTGTCGAAGTGAGCGACTGGCGATGGGTGGGAGTTCGGTTCCTGGATACAGGATCCAGGATGGCAGAAGGCAAACGAAACTCTGACTGTTCAGCCAAGACTTTTCATTAACCTTCTCGGTTATTCTTCTCTGCCCTCCGAATTCACACAGGCAAACTCTGTTCCCTGCTTCCTGCACGACCAGGTAGTAGTATGGAATATACATTCTGTATTAAGATTCATTCATCAAAGAGGCATATCTCTCAGATTAACTGAGTTCTTTCAGATGTCGATTTACAATATAATCGATGATATGTGATCATATTACATTGTATATTTCTGTAATTGAATTAAAAAAAATTTAAAAAAAAATTGAAATAAGAAAGTTTATTCAGCCAAAAAGGGCGATGGTAATGATGGATGAGACTGAATGAGAATAGTCTTTGATGGGATAGTACTTGTCTTTAAAGGTATGTTTCAACTTGCCGCTTGAAATACTTCACGTTGGTTAAGTGGTTAAGCCTCATGTTTTAGTTCCTCTGTAGTCGGGTGATTTCTGCACACAGTTACTATTGGTACGCTCTACCTAGAAGTTTATCTTGTCCGCTGATCTAGTTATTCGTTGTGTTCTATCTAGCCAATCATCGTTGTATTTATTTCTATACATGTGAACAAGTATTAGAGTTTTTACGTCTTTTCCAAAGTGGATTAAGTCTATACTGATTCTGAAGGTGAATAATTCGTATATTTGTATATATATATATATATATATATATATATTCTCATCATACCATAAATATGACACTGTACTGGTTGATTTGGAGGAAAGTCTGTTCCGGCCTGTAGGTATTGGCAGACTGAAGGCATCGCTCAACTCCATAAACGGTCCCCCCTTTAAAAAAAACCTATTGGATCCACTACTGGACTGGGACATGTTCTATAATTGAATTAAGTGACGAAATAGGATAAAAGACTCAGATTGTCTAAAATATTGGAAAACTACTTAAATCATCAGTTATCGAGGAAACTCCAGCTGAAACAAAACAGGAATCGTACTACGTCTTCCTTTGTTCTTACAATGGTTACCATTCTCTGACGTCAGGGCCTGAAAGTACGCAGTGCAAATCTTTAAGGTGTTCTTATTTTTGGACCGTTCCTATTCTTCCAGCATACTTTATCTTTACGTGTCACTGAATTGTCTAAACTCACAGAAGATAGTATGGGGCGACCCTGGCTACCCAATAGTTAGTCGATGAAAGTATATGCTTTAGCATCGCCAGATAAAATACCATTTGGCAACGGTTGGGAATTAAATTGAAAAGCTTGAGAATTCTATCTTTATAATGGAACTTCAGTTTATAATTCTTAGTAGTGTTAGATTCGGATATTGCTTGGCTGTTTAATGATATCCAAACATGAATCGCCCACAAAGTCAATGCCTGTGTCGTGATAAATCTCACTCTTCTGATCAGAATTTTAGATCTCATCGGCCTAGACATGTCTTGTCGCCAAGCAGTACCTAATTTGCATAGTCTTACATCTGAGGCCGATCATGCAATCCTCCTCCTATTCCAATAGCCGAGGCGCTCTGCTATTCTTGGCCCCTTGTTGCCATAGTGAGCCCCGGAGGAAAAACAGATGCTTAAAAGCTGCACGTCAGTCATGGTCTACTACGACTGCAGCCGCCGGGACCCGCCACTTCCACCTGGGACTCTCATGATGCGCCCGCCTCGAATCGCCCGGAACCACCCCGACCGACAGACAGGGGTCTGCATGATTCTTGTTCGTGATCTCAAGTGCTGTAGCAGTGCGCAGGTGGGTGCAGTAAGGGGACAATGACCCTGGCTGAATTGGGTTTTATTGATGGGGTTTTATATTTTAACAATTGTCAGGACCATATTAGGGCGACATTGAGATGCGGATGACAAGTTAAGTAGTGGGGCATTGCAATTTCACGGCCACGAGCCAGGACGGCAGCATCCTCAGGCAGACTCACTGTCAACTAAAAGGTGAGGATTAGGTGGGGACACAACTTTGTGTTGTATAGGCAATATCCGCTGTCTGTCAACATCCTTCTGTGGGTTTGGTAGAGTGGCCCGCCATAGTCTGATTTAAAAGGCTTGATTCCATTTACCAAACTTAGGAGCTGATCACCCGTTGGGCTCAGGGTGCAACGGGCGCATCGCAGGCACTCAGTCGGGGCAGTGGAATAGCGGTGAAGCAGTCCCACCTGCGTTGGCTCCAGATACGGGCCCAAGGGGTTGAGCCCCGATCGTGACATAAGTCTTCCACGGATTCTGTACAATGCCTGAAAAGGGGCCGATCATAATCGGCTCCAAAGTTGAGTAAATGGAATCAAGCTTTAAAGCGCTGTGACTGTGTTTATAGCCTTGCCTTAGTGTGCACAGGTGTTTTTTTCAGATTAGGGTTGAATCAGTAGCCTGCCATAATCTAAACTGGTGTGCTTGTGTTTGGCCAATGATGAACCAGATGTGCATGGAACAGTCCTCCGGTTTCTTTCCTTATTTCATATGATCCTAAACGCGCCATTTTGGGACGAAGTAAAACTTTCCGGTTATAGACAGGTTTGAAATCATTAAGGCAAGTTCGGACAACTGTAGGTTGAATAAGTTGAATACACTGTCCCTGTGATAGAGTATCTATTGTATTGTTCATTGTTTCGGCAAAATCCGCATTGGATATTTTTCTCTAAGCCCTCTCAGTCATAATCACGACTTTTGATGAGTAATCTGAGGTAATCTCCTGGTGGAAAGAGAGTATAATATTATATTCCTTTCCATATTCTTCCTCTCCGTGCACTATGAAATATCTTATCAGTTCTGCACTGACAACAGTCATTATATGGAGATCCAACCTCGTTCTTCCATATACTTAGTACATTCTGCATCTATTTTTTGTAACATAATTCACTGTATTGCCTTATCTTGTCTAACACGTACTCGGGGAATGAGGGATTGTCTTCTCCCCGGTCCCACATCTAGAGAGCGGGTCGCCTTCTATAGTCTCCTATAGACGACAAGCAGAGCGCATTGTCCTGGAGGAGCTCGCACTGCGCCACCTGCTGGACACGCTTTTGTGAGCCGCTCGCCATGAGCCCTTTATCTGAGACCGGATTCGTATAAGAGAAGCCTCAGTAGGACATGGACCCTCGCTCGCGACCAACGCCGGGGAAATCAGACCGAGAGGCCGGCAACAACAAAGCTGACCGCGGCCACCTCTGAATATCTAAACTGAATTATTTATCTGCGTGGACGGAATAGAATGGGACCGACGCCTCGTCACGGCTGCCGCCTCCCGACAGGACCCTGGAGCCTGTGGCTGGGCGCCCAGGAGATGACTTCCGTGCGGATTAGCCCCTGGCGTCCTCTGATGGGCCTCGGTCAGGTTTTTCTCCGACAGCTTCAATGTTTTGTACCTAGCGTTGGTTCGAGAGCTAGAAAACGGGCCAAAAATTACAATTAAAAGTGCCGAGGTTTGTAAATGTGACACAGTTAACAGTGATCAGAAGAGGTTTGTTTACCGTTAGTTTGTGATATTTCATATCATTATTAATTGACGTGAATCAATGCGATATTATAGATTTGACCATGAATAACACACAGCTGTAAATGACAGCGTCTGGACATATGGAGGTGAGGTACTCGTGTCAAAATCAGGTCACATGTGAGGCGCTCATTGAGGTGCCTTGGGGACACAACGCTGAGGTACTTCTTACAGCGCAGTGTCAGACATCTAGGTCAGGCGGCTATGGCATTGTTGTAACACAAATGGGAAGTGCCCGTCGCAGTATCTACTCACAGCTGAGCAGTGACCAGCAAAAGTAAAGTTCTTCAAACAATACATAAAATTACTTTTAGGTGCTTTCTGGTCATATCGATGTGCGGTGTTCGTGGCAGTGTCTGGATACGCAAATATTAGTTACCGGCAGCAGTGGTAAAACAGGATGAAGTTCTTATGGTGCGCCCACTTTGCGTCTAGCACCATGCCAACAAAACACATTTTTTTCTTCCGGCTGGAGGAGAATATCTCACATTGTGTGTTGTAGCCAGCACTGCGTATTGTCTCTCTCTGTTCAGACAGTGACCAGGCACGAGCCACGCTGTATGAGATAGACCTCATCCTGCTGCATATCATCGTCTGGATGGTATTGGTTGTACACCTTGTCACACACGCCTGTGCTACCTCCTTCCCGATCTAATCAGATTATTGAATAGGCCGGGTAAAGCAACAAAAATTACCCATGGAAATCCTACGCCTGGTATCGAGAGACGTTCATGCAGCGGTCATAAAGTCTATATCTAGTCATGATAGCCTCACGCGGTAAGAGAGGCGCATCGACGCAGATTGGATATAAACTATAAATATAAATCTGTGCATGAATTCACCTGTCGAGCCACATGGGACAGGAGGAGACTCGTATATGCCACAGGTATTTCTGCTAGAAATATCGTCAGCACCAGAGGTTTTTTTTCTAGACGGTACGGGTCGTGAGTTTCCGCCGGCAAATTGCTGGAAGTGAAGGATTCGTGAACTTTGAATGATCTGATCAAAGAGCAGCTTTAATTACTTCTGTGTCATGCCCGCGTTTTGAGCCTACGAGTAAAAGGAGGATGCCCTCGGCGAGGGTACGATTTTCTGCCTGAGTCGTTCGTTGTTGTAAGAAATACGCTAATGGCGTTGGTAGCAGTGGTTTTATACTGCCGGCCTCCCCATAGGCACATCCACTTGGCCTATCATCAGCCACACAACTCTGAAGAAAACCAGGGGGGAAACTGGAAAAAACACTTTTCACTGTGTCCAAAGGTAACTCGGCAGAAGTATTAAAGATCAGAATGCATTCGGTAAATCATGAAGAGCCTTGCATTAGACACATATATGCATGTCATGGATACGTTATGAATATATTGTACATCTTTTATTCATCAAGTACGTATTCATGCAATTTTATTTTGGAAAGGTATCAGACAAAGGCAAGATCCCGGTCGGTAAATAGTACTATGCTCCCACACATATACCCAGCCAACCGACCTATCCATACCAAAACAAACCTCTTGAGGTATGATACATGAGCAGTGTCTGGTCGGATTAGGGTGCTGCTAGGTTAGCCTCTGACCTATAGCCGTGTGATACATGCTGGACGTGGTGCTGTGCCCGTGCTGCGTGTGGCGACCTCTGGCGACGCCGTGCCGGACTAATATTCTCATTGAATGGTTCATTGAGAGTGGCGGCTACTGTCTGGCAGCCCATATTGCCGCCACACAGCAGCAGGCCCGTAGTCACATCCTCTAGCAGATACCTTTGTTCTCTGGGCAGCGTTATTTTCTCAGCCAGCCAGCCTCAAGGTGATAACGGAGTAATGCACGTAGTGTAACTATCATTAGTTGTATAAGACTTGTAATTATTTGGGATAAATGTATTGGGAACCTTGACAACCAAGATCACAAGACCCCAACTAATCGTTACCATGAAACCTGAGCACTACCACGATGAGTATCTCCACCACAACAACGACGACCACGATTACGTTGATAACTTAGAGCCGTAAGCCGTCGCTAAATTGCCACGGTCATAGAAAATTGATAGAAAAAAATCTACATCATGCTCTCCTTATTACCACCGATTATTACCATGTAATACTGATGGGTTTGGTCGAGGGTGTTTCAGTTTTATGTCAAAATGCATAAAATCGTGAGGTAAACATGGAAACGTGCGCGGTATGATAACCATAGGGATGGCCCATAAATCCTGACTTGTCTGGTCAATTCTTCATTGTGATTGCGAATACAAGATTATGTACTGAACACTCAAAACAGTCTTTAGATTTTTCCAACATGAAAAGTTGCCAGGCATGCATATAAATAATTTATATAGAAAGTCCTGATCATGCTGTACAAGCTACAAAACGAGATGATAATTTACAGTGCGTAGGGTGTACAAACTGTAAAATATTATCGAGTTTTGTGGCCTGTACAATCATGTTTGGTAGTTCTATTTTCACTATATACTAGAAATTTAAAAAATAATTTGATTTGGCCTAACAACTAATATTTTACTCAAAACGTACGGAATAGTGTTCCGTATTTTTGCCGAACGGTGCACTATTCCGTACGATATTCTTACGATATATGGCGAAACGGTGCGTATTTATAGTTTGTTTATACGACATCAATATATAGTAAACTGATTATTTATTTATGGAGAGTTGATACAACTAATAACTCTGTCCGTTTTCATTTCAGGTACGTATCATACATTGGTGACCCCATGATCTCTGCATCTTGCAGGTAGGATCTTATTCTCTTGAGAGGAGTATTTTTTTCTGATTACCGGGAGGCGGTGTCAGAAGCTGAAGGTGACGAAATGGTGATGCAATCAATTTGACTAAGTGGGAAGGTAGCAAGCAGCTCTAGGTTTGCTTGTTCTGGTCTTAACTCTTTCAGTCCGAGCAATGCCTGGAGGCATTCCCACCCAGGGGACGAGCAATGCCTGGAGGCATTCACACCCAGGGGACGAGCAATGCCTCCAGGCATTGTTTAAAAATATATTTATGTTTATGTGTCATCATCACATATGTTATGTTTTATGAGAAATAATGAATAGATTTACACCAATTTTTCACAATTAATAAAAAAAAATACCATGTTCATCATTATACTCTGTGGGCATTCGATAAGTAACTATAGTAACTTGTATCTAGAGGTTGCTAAGTGACGCCCATACGACAAACAGACGCCATTACGGCAATAGTCTCGTCCCCTTGGGGTTTATAGAGGTATTACGCCTCGTCCTATAGTGCCTGTGCTCTCCAATCAGGCTCGGACAGAAAGAGTTAAAAGGCTCAAGGTGGCAATATGGCTTACACGGTTAATTCTCATAATTAATCCTGAGAAATTAGAATAAGAAACCCATATGTATCTTATATCTTAACACCCAATAGGTATCTTATCCGGAACAAGAAAGCCACCATGAAATAGCCATTACACAGGGGCCACGGTCAATCTGATATGACAAATTATTCTCAGATTGCCAATATTCTGTGCAGACCTAACGCCCGTACAAGTCAGCAACAAGTGCGAGCCAATGTAAACATTGATTAGCGACTTGGCGGCTCCGGTCGTGTGGTCTCAGTCCACATCGCCTTCCTGTGCTGCCAAACACCCGCGTAGAAAGACAACAGGACGTAGTTATCTTCGCGAACAACGCTGCCCAGAAACCCCACGCAAACCCGGCGCAACAACACCAACCCAGCCCCTGATAAACACGCAACCCGTACCCAAACCCTACACACGTCCTCTGCGGTAGCTTACGCGCCAGCGCCCGACGCCCAGTCTCTATCACCCGGCGGGAAATACCGAACCCACACTTCAATAAGATACGCGACAAAACTTCTTCGAACCACATCTCACCTCCTATCTGATGAAAATACAAATTGTTTTTCATCGGTTTCTAACAGTCTCCTTGCTTCGTCGGATTTCATGACATGTTTGTAAAATTGAGAGGACTGTCAAGGGCGACTTACACTGGATTTACCGTGAAACCGTCGCCTTTAGGCGTCTACCAAATATTTTTATAGTGTTAAACCCCACAGACTCGTTCCTCTGCTGATTGGATCTGTGCGGGCAGAGTTTCAGGCATCCCACACAAGCTAATTTATTAGCTTTTATCGTTCCATCTTTGTGCGGCCGCAGCCGTTGAGTGATTGACCTGTTCCACCGGACCGTTGTCTATACTCGAGTTAACACGGTGGCGGAATGACGGCGGATCGGTGATATTTGTGGCCATATTGTCGGCCCGGTGGAAACAGCACAAACACGATATAAACAAGACTGTATGTGCGGCGTCAGCGATATTAACGATAAAAGCAATCATAAACGCGACGAGACGGGATTTAAAAATCCATGATTCAATTGCAATACTACAACCTTCGATATTTCCCCTTTTGTCGCATCCCGTCTGCATCGGTTTGCTGCCGTATTTATCTGCGTTGTGTCGGCAAGGTTTGCGACATCCTTCAGTCGGCGACGGCCCGTCCTTTTTACGCGAGTCAGTGTTGCCGGAGAGGGGAGCGATCCTGGGAGGGCGGCGTGAAACGAAGTCGGGCTTAATCCACTTTACCTGGAATTAAGATTGAAATCCCCAAAAGCCGCCAAAGAAAAAAAGAAAGAGTTGAAGGGATGAGGCGGCGTGATAGAAAAGGGCTAGGCACGTCCTCAAGGACGATCCTTCTGCCTTCTCCAGGTCCCCTTCTCCAGGGTGGTAGACGCCCAGTATGTAAATGAAGGATGAAGCTGATTCCCCGGGGTAGCAGGACTGTGTGGGTGTGGATCGGGCCTGTAAGTGTGGGACCAGCGTAGGGGTCTAGGAGTGGATCATGTGTGTGCTGGCACTGATCCACGTGTCAGAGTGGGCGTCATTAAGCCGTTATACCTGTCGTCTTATGACACACCTTTCACCTGATGTGATCAGACAGCGAGATCAGCAATAATCTCTACTTGATAGATCTGCCTCGGTCTATATCCTCTCCTAGATTGTGCTAGCTATTAGACATTGTATAGCGCAAATTAGATAGACTGCCCTAACCTCGAAGGGCTCACAGAGCCTTATCTCTAATTTTTCCTTTCGCTTTCCTTTAAGTAAGTGTTTAGACCTCTGAAAGGTTTTCTTCTCCCTTTTACTATTGTCCCGCACTTAAAAGAACTCTTATGTTTTTATAATTGATTTGTTGGACTCTATAGAACCGTTGAAGATCCATACAGTATTAAGCATGAATTACTGGATTTAGCAGTTCTATATCTCTGATGACTTTCTGCTCACTATAAATATATTTAGACGATTGCCCAAAACAATGACTGCATCGATTCATGCATGGTGGAGGATTAGTTGACGTGGCTACAAGTATATGACTAATCCTACTCTACATTACAGTTGTAGCAATAGCTGCACATTGATGTTATAGGACAAGTTCAACACTGCAGTGCAATTGAATAACTGCTCTTTGACGTGTTTTGCAATGCCGTATAGGTTAGGTATTAAGTCGCAATTCTTTTCATATACAATGGTACACTTTCCATCATGCTATGATATCTTATTATACATCTATTTTGTAGTCCTCATAAACCATTGAAGAAGTATGGGGCTGCAGCATACCACTACTTCTTGTTTCGTAGATAGCAAGAAGAGCAAAGAAAATAGTCCTTACTAATTGCCATTTCTATCTTGATTTATTTATTCCTGAAGGTGAGTTACAAATACAATGAGAGATGGTTTTGTTCCCAGGTGGATCTGTAAACTGTTCATGACTGCTGTCATGATACACTAGGATTTGCTTGTGTATTGCTAGGCGTCAGCCACTCTTGGTTTACAATCGCCTTGGCACATAACCATCAGATGTTATGTATGAGTACAAACAGGTGGTTTCAGACTGGTTGTAAATTCAAGCTTATGGCTTCAGGACAGCCTCAGTTTCTTGGAAGGTGGCTACTGGCTTTATTCTGTTGACTACAGGCAGGCGGCTATATCAGATGACTGCAAGCAGGTGGCTTCATTCTGCTAGATATCAGTGGATCGTCTGATATCATAAATATTGCTGCAGGCAGGTGGGTAGAGGGAGGTGGCTTGAGGCAGTTGGCTTCAATCAAGTGGCTTCATTCAACAGATTGCAGGCAGATTCTCTGCCGTTAACAACACCATGTGCATGGCTACTCAGGCGTAGCTTTAGCTGGTGGCATTCTGTTGACTACAAGTGGGTGATTTAAGACTAGTGCGTTATGCTTGTAGCTTGAGACTTGTGGCTACCTACTGGTGGTTCGTATAATGCAACATCTTTGTCAGTCCTAGCGTTCCTCAGGGCCCTGTTCTGGCCACATGTTGATGAGGGTGCCTACACAAATCTCCCTGTAATGGCAATAACGACGACTCGTGTAGTCAGCGTCCTATCCCCTTGGTGGTGGAAGGAAGAATTTACAGGGTGCTGTAATTAGTGACATAGCCCTTATATTTGTAGTGCCCATATTTCAACATGTTATTGGTTCGGTAATAGGACGGTGTCTATTCTTGTTACCTTTAAAAGTTATAAAGGACGTCTCTTTTTGTGTTTAGCATTGCGGAGGCGTGGTACCCTTGAGAGGTGTTTCAAAAGGATGTAGCCACAATGTAATCATGAAAGTCCCTGTTGTCCCAAACGCATTACAGATTAGTTGAAAGAACGTTATCTTAATTATCATCAACTTATCTACTTAAAAGTTCTATCTAAATTAAACGGTTTGAAGTCCCAAGGACATTCTCTCTCTGAGAATTAAACCCCGTAAGACAGTCCGCTGTCAGATAAATCCCGTCTGCACACAAAACTATAGGCTACACTCATGTAGATAGTAAAAGGGTTCGTGGGCACTTGATAGTGACTGAAATTTGGTATCTTATCATTAGCAAGGTGGACGTTTTATGTACTGTTTGACAAAAGTTAATCAAATAAGAAGAAAACAAACTAGTTCAAGAAGCTCAGTAAAGTAAAATGCGAATTCATTTAAGAAAAATCTGAATGAATTGATAAAAAATCTACTAGATATACTTAGGACGAATTGTGCGCCGGCATAGACGGCATGTCTATGACATTTCTACAACACTTTGATAGATAAAAAATAAAAGTCAGTTCCCCGTATACACACATCATCAGGTAACGGACTCCTTACTCCAACAATAACATGGCCTTATATTTTCTGTGTACCACTCTGCCACCATCACCACTACCCCCCCCCCCTCCCCTACCCCAACCCCAATCTCAACCCCATAACTAACAAGGACCGTTCCGTAAAGACACAGTTCTCCACCATTAGACCTTGTTTCAACGGTTACCGTGAGGGTGGTTGTGGCCCATTAGATTTTAGGTCCACTCTCGACTGTAGAACCGTACCAAGGCGCTATAAATATCATGTAAGGAGGTCAGGGTGAAGGTCGGGGTTTGCTGCGAATGCAGTCATTGGCTACTTGGTCTACTCTATTCCTTATATGGCAGTGAGTGTAATGGGACAACTCCATGCAGGTTATGACATAAAGATGTTCTCATTTTTTGAAACCACCAGGGTTTTTTTATAGTAAATTTGGCCCTATAACCTAACCTACCATAACGTAACATTAGTTTAGAAGGATGACATCAAGGAATTCATCATTTTGCTAATGTTCCCACATCGAGGGGTAATGATTGGTTGTGGTCCCATCCTAGCGGGCTAGACCGAGGTGTCCTGCGTGTCTACACGACCAACTGATAGTCAGCTGGACAGAACGAGCAGATCTTCACCACAGTGCTCTCCACTCCACAAGTAGTATGTGTAAAGTGCTGTTTTCGGCGGCCAATTCCCTGCCGCCTGCTGGCTGCTCTAATTAGCCGGTAACAACGATAGGCTGATCACACTACACCTCGCCGCAGGCACATCACACAACCCCCATTGAGCGAGGTAATGGAGCGCACAGTATGTGCCAACATTAGCATATCGTCAACTCTATACGTAGTCCCGGGCCTGCTTCATTAATGAAGCGCCTAGAGACAAGGGAAGGGAAACACCAACAATGGAGTATGCTTTGGGAGCTATTCTGTTGCAGGATTAATGATCCTGCATCCGTATTATTCACTCAAGAGGTTATATTTACCTCTCTTGGATCACTCGTCTGGTAAGTGAATCAGCAAAGGAAAATATAGGATTGTTTCATAGGTGACGATTTAATTGCAGTTTACCGATGATTAACTACGGATGCTGTCTGTGCATAGCGTTGACATTTATATGTCCTTGGTAGAATCGTATTACTTTTTTTTGGGGGGGGGGGTATCAAAAAGTGTTGCACAAACAGAGTATGGGTACTCGTCTCGCTCATAATTGAGTCGATCTTCCGTATACAATATAACATAGAATATACAGAATATTCCATGCGTTTGTATATATATATTTGTTATATTTGATATTTGAATATGGTGAGTAAACACTGCAGCCCCCGCCTTTTATCTCCCAAACTTGGAACCCGTATAAACCAGCCTCGCTTTTGCAAACCTAATGACCGTTGAAGTCGCGTCTGACAAGAATCCTCAATCGTGGTTAGAAGGGCGTAGTGTGGGTAAACGACAGGGTCCAGGATGCAAACCGCGGATCCAATTTGGCGAGTCGGGGCCGCGGACCGTGCGTCCCTCGTGCCCTGATTGGATGGTGTTTAGCGGGTGTCCCGGCATGCCCCGCACTACGACCCGCCGACCAGATTAAACCACCGCTGGTCCCCCGCCGACACCCATTGTGCAGCTTCATCACATACCGGATACATCGGGGAACAGTGGGGGATCTCTTTTTCTACGAGTCAGCGTGGTAGCTGATCATTATCTGCTCGCGCAGGGAAATGTTGACCGCAGTCTTTGTTCAGTGTTCGCATGTATAGGCATAGCAGGGATGTCAGTTTTCCTTGTTTCCGCGGAATTCCGTGTTTTTATTTTTGGAATACGATATCCTTTTTCTTGTGTAAAATGAACATAACAATTAAAAAATACTCAAATCAACCATAACTCATAAATTCCCCCAATTAACCTGCCTCCAGACCCATGTTCGGTAGTGATAATGTTATTTGTATATACTATATTTTACGTCTTTTTGGTGTATATATAGATCTGATGTCTAACCCTGTATTGCCAGGGAAATATTTCCTTGTTTTTTCTGACCCCAACTGACATCCCTGGCATAGGATGTGTCCCTCTAGAAAGTTTTTATTCATTTCGTCTAGTATCACCAGATCACTTTCTGGGTAGTGCTTGGAGGAAGCGACAAGTAACATCAGACTAAAGCAAATATCATGAGATAGCCACGAATGAATGAGTTAGAAATATATATCATGCTTTAATTATAGCAAAGAAAATGAGAAAGAATTATGTATGCGGTGTAATATTGGAGTTCCCTATGAACATCTGTAACAGATACGGTATTTAATTCAATATGAAATGTTTGATTGACATTCGCTTATATTCAGATATATTCGTTGCACCTTGAAGACATGTAGACATTGGAATTGAGTTTGCAAAGAAATACCAACGTATATACCTTATGCCTAAAAGAATTCGATCACACCAAGCAGGTAGTTCTCTCCATTCTAATCAGCTTCTTTCACTTTGAAATTGATTCATAATTACAGACATAAATACGTTTATTAAGAGATCTTTTTTAAGACAATTATTTAGATTGGCGTGCTCTCAGTCTGATGACTGGTCTCTAGTTTACATCCAAATGGAATTACAGGTTCCTCTGATCATGTTGATCTGATGCATTGCGCAACATATTTACAGGACAGAGTTGGTCAACAGTCCATAAGGAAAATACAAATAACATATATTCCCGAAGATGAGAGTATAAGAGTGTCCACCTTCTGGAAGTGTACAAGTCTTCCAAAGCAAAGACAAAATTTAACGAATCTGACTACCTAATGTATATCAGGGTATCTTAGCATATAATTCCGATATCTGTAGTTTCCTAAATTCTTTTAGAGGAATAGTATATTCTTAACTTACGATGGTAGTGCATTCCAACAAGCGGCACCATGGCACTCAATACTACGCTTAGAAGCAGAACAATAAGGACGTTCTAATTTGAATAATGGTGCAGCTTGGGCACGAGTATTCCGAGTCTGGGTTTGCAACAATTCATTATTTGATAATTGTTTGTACATATAAGCGTTGACATGACTTCGTCTCCTATCCTCAAGATAAGAATGTTGAACTGATCTATGAAGTTCACTAATGCTTGTTCTAGGGTTACATTCTGAAGTCTATTCAAATCCACAATGTTACAGGCATCATATAATGAATACGTCTCCATAATCAAGTAAAAGAATAATCATTGATTTATAAATAACCACACTTGATATATTATCAAACCATAACCCTTGTAAGAGTTATAGAAAAGGGTCTTCATGCACGATCCTAGATTATTCGACGGACCCATGTACAGTGATCATGTCATTAACATATATTATGAACAGCATTGGACCCATGATGGAACCCTGTGGGACCCCATCATCATCAGGGAACATATCACTTTTTAAGAATATATTCAATAAATACATAAACTGCTCCAACAGAAAGATAAGAGCGTCTTTGAGATACCTAGATGATAAACCCTCAATCGCTGATGACTTATTACAGTTAATCTCTGATAATAGTTTCAACACATCTTCTTGTGTAGTAGTGATTTTCTGTAGACTACAATGTATTTTCAATTCCTTCATACGACCACGTTTGTGTATGTTTTATCATCCAAGTCTGGGCCTATTTTTGTAAAATGATTATTTATGTAAACAAGCAGTGTCTTCTTGTTAAAACCATTTCCCAATTGAATTCCTGTTCCCTAGATGGCATGACAGTAGTTTCTGTCAATTTTTTGTACTTTTTGGGGAGGGTACAGCCTGTAAAATTGTTTTTTTAAACCAAATTTACCATACCAGCTCTTTCAACTATCATTAATCTCATTCAGGCTATGATCGGCTATTTTTGTCGCTGCAGTTATCCTAATTTTGGCGGTTGGGTAGGACCACACCATTTTCCAGTTGAATAAAAATTTATAGGCAATTGTTGGAGCCTATTACAAAGTAAAATTACACAGAATTAACTATATCTGAGGCGAATCAGCCTAATCATACTCACTTCTCTCCTTCATAGAGAAATCCCTAAATAAGCAGTTTCTTCATATGTAGATAAATCAACCATATTCATATATTATGTAAATTTCCGTTTATAAAATACATAAAATAACCTACCATTTACATAAAATTACGTATTTCTCTGTTGGTATATTTACACGTTCTAAGCTTCAGATGTTGATTAACGTAAATCTACCAATACGTGCTACAGACGTAACTAAACCTTAACATTTTCACATTTGTAACACGTAAAAAAATACGTAATTCCTACAAAAAAATGAGGTTAATTTACGTAGCTAGCACATATTTGTGTTTACTGGGAAGCTACCTTCCTCACCCCTGTGCACATTCTCAATACATCAACACTCTATCAATTTTACCAACCCACCATCTTTAGAGTGTGTCCATTTTATATGGGTATCTATATTACATTTACGTCTTACTATCTTAGTAAAATATTATTTCGGGTCGTCTACTATATTGGTAGTGGCCCTGATCTAGGCAACATATTTAGTTATTAACTAGATTATGTTAATATGGTATTATGTTTGATTGTAATAAGTCCTCATGTCTCATAAGTGGATGAATCAGAAGTGTGACCTCCTTCAGGCTTCTGCGATCAGTCCATTCATCCAATGGTTAAATCAATCGGTAAAACCAATTTCAATAGAAGAAGCCAATTCTTTTTGATTTCCAGTCTAAGGCCGGTTTTAGTTGCAAAGAAAACGACATTCCATTTGACCACGAACGGAATAAACAGTCATCACAATTGTAGCATAATCTATAATAGATCAACAATATTTGCGATTACAATTTTCGGGAATTTGTTTGAATTCTCATCAATGACCAGCTTCTGTCCTACTTCAGGCAGACTAGTTTCGCCTTGGCATGGAGAGAGTGGTCTCTGCCTGGACCCGGCTCATTATAACCCGAGCTGCCCACCCGGTCTCTACCCACACACAGCCGCTGATCGTCCACCGTACTTGTGTACTGGTAATGAATGGCCTGAGAAACCGGTCATGCCTCTCCACACGCCCGCTCGCCTGACGGGCTTGCACTGCCTCTACGTCTTACTCCTCATCAAATATTTGTTTCTCCCAGAGAGCGTTCCCATGCCTCTCACATCGGCCATTGGCGATCCCATGCCCACTAGCACGGGCCTGTAGCGACTACTGGCGATTAAATTCTCCACTTATATCAATCTAGTTTCCTGTTCGAAAATGTAAGCTATGAATATAAAGTTTTATCCCCTTGTAAACTCAGAGAGGGTTCTAATATTCTCCAACATCTATTTCTTTTATTTCGTCCAATCCAATGATATGTTTACAACTCGATATTTGACTGACTTTCATTCCACATCTATTCAGCTAGAATTGTTTCTCCGTGACCAACCCGACACTGAATTTAGCGAGGACAGAGTCACCAAACTCTGTTAGATGCTAGTGAGTAGCTCGTTAGTTGTTAGTTGCTGGCGGAGTGCGTTGAGAAATGAACTAGCAGGGGAAAGCATTGTCCCGTCGCGAATAGACTGGTTGATATCAGCGTCATAATCCACGACACGCAGCCACGTCGCCGCTGATAACAATGTGACGGGAATGCAGCGCCCGGTTCTTGTGATTAGCAGGGTTTCAGCTGCCTCGCTCTAATTAAATAGAACCCCATCAAGATTATCTCGTCCATCGGTGCAGCTCAAATCCTGCCCTCAGCCTTGCAAACAGAAGACGAACACGGGACAATCAGGAAAAGTACTAAAGATTAGATGAAGGCGAACCGGCGTTGAGCTGAAGATGAACAGAAGATCAGAACTTGAGAGCAGGATTAGTAGAAGGCGAGATGGAGTTGAGCTGACGATCAGCAGGTGATTAGACTCTGACCATATAAGAGACGAAAGGAAGACAAGGGAGAGACATGAGCGAGATGGACAGAAATTGTGCAGGAGCTGAGTTGCAGATGAGCAGAAGATGACCGAGATGTAACCAGAGGACGATCAGGATATGAGCAGGAGCGGGAGAACTACAGAATGTGATCGCGCAACCATTCAATGCAGGCAGTTGGAAACGACTAGTGAGAGATATCCTTGGCAAAATATAAACTTGGGATGAGTAAGATATCAAATGGAGAGAAGTAAGAAATGAAAATATGAGCAAGAGGGTACGTGGGGATGGACAGAAGACTAGCTTACCATAAGCAGGAGATGATGAGCTGGAGTTGAGCAGCGGAAATGGCAATACACTAGATACCAGCTGGAATACCATAATTATTACATTATACGGTGTTATGTGTATAAATGTAATATGCTGTGTGTATACCATAAAGTGGTATTGTACTGAGTATCACTAATGTGGTAACAGAGAACATGCACACGTGCCATTGTAACTGACAAAGAGACCGATGAAGAAAAAAAAAGATTCAATCAGAGAAAAAGAGACGAGCAGCGGAAGACCAGGGAACAAACAATAGACATGCAAGGCAGAAGATGCAATAAACGAACAAGTTTGCGGGGAATAGGCAGGATATGAAAGGAAGCTAAACAGAGAAAGAAATAGGAAATGTCAGTTTTCCATGTTTACATGGAAATCCACTTTTTTATTTTCAATATTCATCTTTTTTTCCTTGTGTAAAACATAGATAATGTCAATATGAATGATGTTCTTTTCTTTATACACAGAAATATATAACAATAAATCTCCACGAGAAAGTGAGGTACATATAGGGTTAGAAATATACACACATGATATTAACTGAGTCTCATTCACAGCAATAAACAGTGGTTTGAACCTCCCCATAGAACCTCAGCCCCATCCAATGGTCGACACCAATTGCAAAATGCTTTCCATACTTTATTGGCCTCTCTGAGGCAGCAGTTTCCACACAACAAATATATCTACTTCTTTTCCTAACCGCAACTGACATCCCTGTAAACAGAACACAGGCAGAAAACTAGCAGGAGATCCCAGGCAGATTGCTTCTCCTCACAGAGCTGTCCGACAGACGAAGACAGGGAGTGATTCGAGTCGCGCTGTAATTTTGTGTTAATGACGCCTACTGTAGCTTGTAGCACGCGTCGCCGCGGGCTCTTCGTCGTACGTGACATTTACAAGACGTTACCAGACACATTATTCTATTTCCTTATGCTGAGTTTGGAGTCGCACCAGATTCCGTGCCCTGTCTGACAAGCACGGATAGAATCATCCTACCTAATTGTGGTACATCTCCACAAAGAACGCCTCAAAGATCATTAAACCGTGATTGTGTTTCGCCCTGTTCTGAATGTAATTGTAAAATCAATGTCGTTATCTTCAATGGGCAAATAATAGACTACAAATATGAAACAGGAATGTCGCCTCGCTATGAAGTGGTCTGTGAACAGTATAAAGTGATGTGCAGTATAAAGACCTTTTGATGGTCATTACAAAGATATGTCGTTTTACCAACGAAACACCTTGTTTAGGAAGTCTAGACAGCAGGAGGAGCAGTGTACCCAGGCTCACAGCCCGCACTGTGGTGGTTGAAATCTTATAAATTACAAATATCGATTATTGTGCACTCCTAAAAAGACGGGCTGAACATGAATTCCCATGGGAAGGAACAACACTGTAAGTGATACTACTGAGAGAGAGAAAAAAGACCCACAACATTGGCCGTCTTAAAAAGGCAAATTTTGGCAAGTGGTGCTGTGTTTACGTTTGGGAGTTTTCTCCTTTTTTCTTTCTAGGGGTTAGGCTGATGGTTCCATGGCTGCATGTGACGAAGGTCCCATCACGGCCAGGTGGTGTGTTCACACTGGGGTCCAGAGTCAGTGAGTCGGCAGTGAGCAGCACACCACCCGCTTAGACCCAGCCGGGCCCTGCTGGTTTCCTTCTGATATTCCTCTGCAATTGTTGAAAGTGGACCCCATCGATTACCATAAGTGCTGAAAATGAATGGCAACCTTAAAAACCTGCCTTTTCCCGAATTACTGTTCAGGTTTGTAGGTTCAAACACCTATATTTCTGTAAAGTATTCTTGAAGTACAATACATAGACAAAAGTGGCCGGATTTAGATGCTGTAGCAACGCACCGAAAATCATAAATCATGAAATGCTTCATCTCGGCCGTGTTTTACAATATTCAAACAGCACCCGACGCCTGCGGAAGGCCCCGTGATCAATAACCATTTTCGTATAACGGCATTTGGTTTCGGAATGCGGCAGTGGAAGCAGTGGTAAAGGCAGCTGGCTGCCCCGGCCACCTATGGTCTTCCTCCGGGGACCGGCCCCCGTCGGCTCACGCCCGGCCCACGCCCGGCCCGCACAGATATGGACCCAATCTCGCGCCCCAACTGATTCACATTGTGCTCGTCGGCGCTAAAAGTGCGCCGCCTTTCTGGCAATCTGCGGATCAGTTGGCTGAACAAATCGGGGCAGAAGGCGTCTGCGGCCACGGGATGAGCAGCTATGTGACGTGCTCTATGTGCCGCTCTGAGAGCAGGTCCGTGAGTAGCCCTGTAAGCTGTTGTCTGAGGTGCCCCATGAGCCGCTCTAATGTAGTTTATAAGCCTCTCTGAGCAGCTCTATGATGTGTTCCCCGAATAGGTCAGTGAGCAGCCCTGTAAAATGTTCGGTGAGCTGTTCTATGATCCGCTCTGATGTTTTGTCTTTGAGCGCACATTGGGCATCAGAAATACTATGATAAGCTGTGTAGGCAGCACTGTGCAGTGTTCTGTGAATTGCTCGGTGTGCATTCGAGTGGACAACTCTAGTTAGCTCTATGTCGTGTTCTCCGAAAATATAGGTTGGCATCTCAGTGAGCAGTATTGTGAGCAGCTCTATGAGGTGTGTAAGGGCTCTGTGAGGTGTGTAGCTCAGTAAAAAAAAATCGCAGCGCAACTTGGACAGGATGAGTCATAGGTAGCGGAACCACCAAAGGATCAATCCCAAAATATTGCATGCTCATTGTACAATACTTCCCCAGAAATATGTAACCTTAGGGGTGTGTGTATGTGTTCAAAATACCGATATTCTGTCATGGTTGTCATGAAGGGTATTTCTATAGAAGGTAATAAGAATCTGTAACCTTAGGGGTGTGTGTATGTGTTCAAAATACCGATATTCTGTCATGGTTGTCATGAAGGGTATTTCTATAGAAGGTAATAAGAATGCTGGCTTTGGTATTTCTTCCAATATCATGGAAAGACTGTTCAGAAATATCAGGACAGACTGGCAGTATTCGAGCGACTGATCGCCGACCTCATGCACACTGGTCCTGATATCATATGGCAGCTGCATCGTAATATAAGAAATAAGAAAGGGATTTGCCTTGACGATAATGGGCCAACTATCAGTGGAAGAAGGCTGGGTGTAAAATAAATCCATTTGTCAAAGAGTATGAAGCAGGCCTCTCGGGCGCGCTGGGTCTGAATGGCTCTCAGGATACATGCGGTGGTGGGACGCTCTGAAAACAGGAAACTCTATGGTGAACTCCATACGTCAGCAGAAGGCGACGGCTTTATGGTCTCTGACAGTGTGAGCTGGGTCACAAGCACCCATTTACAGCTATTCCAGAATCAAAAGAAACTGCGGCAACTGTCAACACTAATAAAAAGCAATGGAGGTATGTTGGTAATGTACGGGTTTTTATTGGAGAAACCAAGGGTTTGTTCCTATCCACATTCTGGAGAACGTTGGTCTCTCCGCTATTATTCATGTTAGAGCTTCTGAACTCCTAATGTGATTGGATGTCCTTGGACTTCGTCTGGGCAATCGAAATGCAATTGTTAGAGTTTTGGAACGGCCACTTTGATGTCAGGAGCTAGTCCCGATTAGCGACAAGTGGTATCAGCAACGGGCGCAATTAATGAAGTTCATCATCGGGCGCTGGTCAAGGACATTTCCTGAGAGGTCACGGACAGGGAGAAATGTCATTAATTGGCGATTACTTAAAACGACTTTCTCCCCGGTCATTTAAGCCAAGGATGAATAATACGCACAGTTTTAAATCAAAGCACTAAATACATAGTGTGTCCAACGCAATACATATTTCATGGAAACAGCTATTAGGAGAAAATGAAATACTACCTCGTGGCAACGGTAATGTATTGCATGGAATTACATAAGTAAAATAAAAAGTAAAACACATTTATGTCCCTTTAGTCAAGCGATTTCTCCGTATAGGCCCCTTTCTCTATTATCTTCCATGTTCTACTACTATATTTACTGGAATCCTTTATCAAATGCTCCAAGCTGAGCTAAACCACTGTATAAGTCCTCCTGGGATCCCACAGGACGAACCATTACTCGCACCGTTATCTGTGCTCTGGGTGCATTATCTGAGGCGAGTCTGTGGTCGCCAGGTTAAACTAGCCTAACATGGTAATGACATGTGGCAGAGCCCCGCTAATGAAGTACCCCGGTTCTCCGTGCCACCACTTTGCTCTGAAAGCAGAGCGTCGTGGAGCGGTGCCCAGGGTATAGGTTGGTAATGAGATGGAGGTATGTAGCCGGCATACACTCTATATTCAATCTGATTTACCGATTTGCCCGAAGACGGCGTACCCAGCCCAACTATAGTGGGCAGGCCTCAGCGGGGTGCCAGCCATATTGACAGAGAAGACATTGCCGCCCTTTGGTTTACGTTGCTGAATACACCTTACAGTCTACATGCATTGCTCTCGGGATGTTGGAGAAAAGGCGAAGACCAGTAAATTCCGCCGGTAACCGCAGCTTGAAATGCAATCATCGGTATCATACAAATAGCTCTCCAGGATACGGGAGGAAATGCTCAAGAAACAGAGTAGCGGAAGATTAACCGATTATATCAAGAGTTGGTGATATATGATATTTGCCCTCACACTTTCTCCCACCATATGTCAGTGTTTCTGCCAATTAAGAGTTATGCAAGCGTTAACGGCTAAATTCATATTACCCCAAATTTTGAAGTGAGGAGGGAAAATAATGCAGTTATGAAGTGTTCCTTCTTAAAGGTGTTATGGTAATATCGACGCAATGTGTACATTATATCACCACCTGTTGAGTCAAACACTGGAACTGCTGAGGGATGTAATCCTCTGGAAAATATCAGATTCACCCAGCCTCCCTACCTCTCCGATCTCCCTTTACCAGCTCTGGCGACACTGGAGGACGCCCGTTCGTTTTAGTTTCAGTAAAGCAGGATTCACACAATGGGATTTATGTACCTCACAGGATGTTTGTCTGTGACAGATCCTGCTGAGATTGTGTACTGGAACACAATCTCTGTCTAGTTTGCTGCGTTCCATTTCCCTGACATATGTTTTTCCCCTGCAATTATTGGTAACATTTACCCCTAAAAAGGAACAGAATCTCGTGAGATTTTAAACCCTGTGAGGTACATGACACCGTGTGAATTCCACGTTAGTCCCATACTATTAGAGCTCTGATAGGATACTTGGTTACCTGCTATAAACGCAGATCCTATTCTCCATTGCACTTGTCATACGGCAGGCAATGCGAGAAAGCTTCCACACTCCTATCCATTAGTGTTCGGTTTAAAGACAAATGCTGGTAGTTGGGTGATTTCTAAATTCTATTGATTTTTGCAAATAACTCTGGATAATATAAGTTCCATATATCAGCAAATAGAAAATGCAAGAAAAGTGGCATGTCACCATGCTAACTTCTATGGGAAGGCCATCTGAAAATGTAAGTGCTTAACTATTGTTGTCTATGGGAAACTGCAATATTTAGACTTTGTTGCTAAATGAAACTGATGTTCTATTGCTATCTTCAAATACTTTTGGATTATAATAGTTGGAAACATGTACAAATGAGAAATGCTAACAAAATTCTATGTCACCATGCTAATTTCTATGTGAAGGCTATCAGAAGAAGGTAAGTGCTTATCTATCGGTGTCTATGGGAAACTGCTATATTTTCATGAAACCAAATAGCACCACCAGTGTTAAATTTGGTAGATACAGGGGGCAGTGCGATACCTACCCGCATTTGTCTTTAAGTACATTTAGATCTATTTAGGTGGCCCGTGAATAAATGTGATAGTATATCACAGACGATCCTGTCAATGCTGGGACGCACGCACGCTACAATAGGAAAGACTATGGTAGTGAGGTCCTCGTTTCGCTGAGAGTTCAGTTCCGAGCAAAGTGGCCCCTCAAGCGGGGTGTCCCCTTAATCAGGGTTAAAATAAACTAAATAAAGATTTCTGTTCCGAGTAAAGTACCCCCTTAAGCGGGGTGTCCCTTAAGCGAGGTGTCCCAGAAGCGGGGTTTTACTGTATAATGACACGATTGCATTTATGTGGTTATGGGATGAGAGGAGGGCATTGTTTCCAATGCGAATAAGTAGGAATGTGATTCGCACCACCACACCCCATCTACCATTCTTTCCCCTTCCATCAACTAGATTCAAATGAAATTACTTTGTGCTTTGCGCTGTGTGTGTTTCAGACTGGTTTATCCGATTTTGACATTTGTGTATTGATTTTGAAATAAAACCAAATTTTATAGATATTACTTTAACAAACTGCAGGACGAATGTTTTTCGCGGATAAGGTAATCAGAATTTTATTGATCACTCATTGTATTTGAAAGGGTTATCGCAGTTTTGACAACCTTCACCAAGGAGACAAACCGCTATAATTTGGCTATGGAAATTTGGAGAAAGGTTGTCACGATGGCACAGTTGTTTTCATGTGTTGGGACAACACGAGACATTTGAGGATCAATTCAAATGTAATCGCCTCTTCACACAGACATTGCCTAGACGCCTCCATTGGTGGACCTCCTTATCCATGGGGAGGAGGAGTCAATATTTGGGTTTCGGGTGCTCTGTTGACCCTCCCTGACGTACTCCATACATCCATAACGTGGCATGATTATATTACCCCCCTTCCCTGGGCCATGTAATGAAATATCCTTCTCCGGAGAGGCTGCTTCGCCGGCAATCACTATCCCATAAGACCGGCAGAATCTCCAACGCCTGAAGATGGGTTATCCAAACAATGCTTGTGCGTGTGTGTATGAGTCCGTGGGCGGGGTGGGGGTGGGGATGGGTGGTCTGCTGTACTGCACATCTTATCCGCCAGGGGGCACCACCAAGGGTGTGAAGATCGATCGGACCAAAGCCCCTTTTCCCCTCCTCCCTGCGGTTGTCAAGCCCCCGGAGCCACTACAAGGTGCAGCTCGCGCTGTGTGCTGACCTTGTGATGGCCACTTCGCACCGCATCACTCAGTAACTGTCCACCCGCATGTGGCACACCCATAGACCATGCGTCCACATGTCGTCAACGGCTATTATTGTAGTACGTCTTACCCTCCAGGGGTAAAAGCTGAACACAGTGTGTAAAGTCGGCATAATGGTAGGTGAGAGAAGAACTCATAGTTTGCAGACTATTTCAGAAGGCCACCACTGTTATAAATGGTGCGAGAAATAAGGCACGACACTTTATATGTGATGCACCTTTGTGAGAAATAAATTTTGGTTTATTAACTCCATATATGAACATTAACCTACCCTGAAAATTATCTGTTTTCTAATTTTGCCAACCAATGCCGAGTTTCAAGGACATTGTCGCCCAACTGAATCCAGAACAGATATTGATGTTTGTTTTTCTCTCCATTGATAGTTTTTTAGTACTGTAGCTCATGTCTTGTTACTAAGTTTTCAGGAGCAATCTATAGCCAAGGTGGTAATACAAAATACAAATAGTGGACTAGAGCATGTGAGCCCCATGCCCACTATTCTCATATTAGCAAACCTTAATGGGCAATAAGATTTATAAGATAACATTCTAGAGTACATGAGATGGTAATATCGATGGTTTACCGACAAAATGGATAGTTTGCCAGACCTGTATGGTATCTTCACATATAGACGAGAAAGCCAAACCAGCATGGTATCTTTACATTTATCAAACACCATTTTATGAGTTCATGAAGGTGAATCCTTCAATAATTGAGTTTTGGCTCTAATTCTCTTTATTTGTCGATAGCTTATGCTCACTACATATGAAACATATATCAATTATGTAAGCTGTCATCAAAATTACCGTGTGGTAAATACACCTAAATCGTGACTTTGTGTGATGGGGTGCAGGCTATATCATCAGATCAAATGGTCACATAAATAGGGGTATTAGGGGCTCTATGGTCCTCCCTTTAACACATTGTCAGAAGCATAAAAAGGGTAGTTAAAGTTAAAGGATCTTTCAAGAGATTCAAGATTTGATCTTACAGAGGCTCCAAAAGTCTCATTTAATCACATTGAAAAGCTCGAGTCATATTCTGAGTGTGGCTCATTTGAGAGGCTTCTATCTCTACAGGCACAGGCCAAATGTATTATTGATGAACTGAACATATCAAGTGGGCCATCTGGAAATTCACAGACTCACTGTTGTCTATATCGTTGCTTTGTTTAGGTGTCTTAGTGACCTTTTGGGTAACCTGTGCATCCTATCTTGTTGTCTTCTACCGATATACACGCAACATTCTCTAGGTCCTTTCGGGCAAATAAGAGCTTTTCTTTAGGGTTGTTCCATAGGGATATTAAGACTGTGTCATTCTTTCACCTTTGCTATATATATTTTAGACATACTTTCTTGCATGATATCGTCCGTTACGTTAAGACATATATCTGGCCTGTATGTTGCACCAAGCCTTGCGCCACATAGAGCTCGTCGAGGGAGCCATGTCCAGTTGTCGGCGAGGGGGACGCACTGCGACAGGTTGTTAACAGAGGCATGGGACTGGGCGTCGGGCTGTCTTGTTCATTAGTTACTCCGGCCAACCACACTAATGAAACCATTACGCTCCATCTCCCGCGCCGCTCTCCGTCACAGCGCTCCGTTTCCCAACTCCATTTCCGAAATCCGCCTTGCTGCCGTCTCGGGCATTTACAGTGGTTAAACGAAGATTAAGAGCAGATTAATCCACCGACAAAACGTGAAAATATTGATGACAGTGAGCGCGTTCTGCTATAACTCTGTCTTGTTTGCTGTGTTTTATTCTTCTCGGTGTTTTAATTAAAGCATGCGGTGCGCGGATTCCTCTCACTGGACCTGTCAGCCACAGTCACGACCAACTGCTTACGTCACGCCATCAAACACGGGATTATGCTAAAGGGGAGGACCCCGTGGATATGGGTGGCGGTTGGTTTTGGCAATAACCAGATTTATATTCCGGCGACACCGAATTCATATTTATGGGATAGTGTGACATAGAGGTATTTTGACACACAAAGAATGTACGAAAACCAAAATGTAAAATATACATTTGAATTCAAATCCCTTTTGGCTACCGGGCTATGACAAGGGACATTTTACATTTTATACCACTTTGAAAATACGTTGTTATTGTACAGCAAATATGTTATTCTGCAGTAGACTACTCCAAAGAAAGATGCTATCAGCTTTTCGAAAAGGACCCGTGTCCTTTATGGTTTATTAACATTGTTGAAAACATGGAAAAAAATTACTGAAAATCCCCTGGGACGTTAAAACCATAAACAATATACTCCAGCGGCAGTTTTTACTCCGGTAAATAAGGATACATGAGTGAGGGCAATGTGCGTTGCAGCTCCATAAGTACAGTGAAAATAAAAAAAGTTTGGAGGTTTTGTTGGTTATGTCATGCATGTAACTATTGCCAGTTTCTAACGTACTCATGGATACCGAGTAGCATTATTTCTCTTTCACCTCATGATTCACGACACAGATGGTGTAAAAAATAGATTCATCACCTTATCATAAGCAGTTAGATTAATTAGTCTTCCGAAGTATACTAATACAGGGCCATAACAAGTAGAGCTATAGCCATTGTTTCTTTCTTTGATACGATAAGTAGCCGCATACACTACTGACAGTTTCATCACTTGCGCAGATTTGTATCGCCATAAACAAATTTCCGCCTACTCAAATATGTGTTGCCAGAAGCAAATACAGAGTTCTCATACAACTAAACTAATAACCTTTCATATGCTACAGCATACAGGTACAAAGGGAAAAAGTGGACAAAAGTTGTCAAACTTGTTTCGTTTAAAGTGTTACAAAGGAATTTAGCGTCACTGCGTTAGAGGCTTGCCTACCGCAGCGCTGTGGTGAGAATAGAAGGAACGAGCACCAATACTTGCCCTTGATTCCAACTTTCAGCATTCCCAGACAACCGCACTGGTCATATCGACACCTTTCCAAGAGAATGCCCCCACCCCCTCTTTGTAACATACATATCCGTTGCGATGTATTTTCTTTGTTATTTCATATTTAATCAAGGATGTCAGAGTTCAGGGAAATCCCTGAAATCAGGGTTTATCTAAAACACAGAAATATTGTCCTCACTACTCAAAAACCTCAAGAACCTGTGTATGTCGCCTCCATATTGTTTCAGGAACCCTACACACATGATTTCCCTTTAAATATGTGCATTATTACTTCCATGATTTTCAGGGTTTTCCCTGAGAAGCTTCCCATTGATAATGCATGGATGAAAATCCCTGAAATCCCTGAAATCCTTGTACCGTTACCATACAAACCACTTTGAATGCATAGCTAACACCAAGAACCAGCTCAATATTACAATCTCCCATGCACATATTTGGTTTGAAATCAATAGGACATAGGTGTTAGGGCTCTGCTTGGAGATCACAGACTGTAGTACCAGTTCGAATCACCAGGGGATACAGTTTTCATCGTTTTTGAGTTCCCAGTAAGTATTGTAGTCTGGTGGGGGAGGGGATTTTTTGTCCCAGCAAATAACTTCAGGGATTTTCCTCAAGGACTGCTGACATCCCTGTTTAATGAGAGTCCGTTTCAGGACTGATGTTTTTGCTCATTGAACTACAATTACCCCTTATCCCTGGATAAAGAAGATGAGGCCGTAATTGGGTTAATAGAATTTTATTGAATCTTATGGATGAAATTTTTTGTGAGACCTTATCAATTTGAATTATTGATAAGGATCATTTATGATATTGAATAGATGGCTATAGGTCAATTATTATTATTATTATTATTATTATTATTATTATTATTATTATTATTATTATTATTATTATTATTATTATTATTAAAATAACTATATAATATGATAATGTATAGAATGATAGCCCTACGAGTGTAGGCGAAATGGGAATAGAGGTGTGGGTGGGTGGGTAAAATACGAGTACGAGGGGAGGGGCGCATATGTGGTGCGCGATTGAGCACTGAGAGGGGAGACACCAGTGGGGGCAATGACCACTCCTGACCATAGACCATGAGTTACCTATTAAGTGTAAAAGTACTAGATCAGTCCAAGTTGGGGAGTCTAATTTCAAAAGCATAGTCAGCTGCAATTCCTGTACAATGAACAGATGAGATATCATTTCATGGCGTAAAATAAGTAGCATCGGATGCATGATCAACAAAGCTGGAATCATTTTAGACGAAAAGGCTTTCAAATGTAAAACGTTACCAAACTGATTTATTTTTCTGGAATAGATATTGGTTTATAACCTT
Source organism: Alentia gelatinosa (assembly GCA_950022655.1). Lineage (NCBI taxonomy): Eukaryota > Metazoa > Annelida > Polychaeta > Phyllodocida > Polynoidae > Alentia > Alentia gelatinosa. The sequence goes on along the minus strand of OX465580.1, from coordinate 26,914,021 downwards.
CTGTGAGTGTCATCTTTGCGTCCTCCCCGGTTATACCCATTGTATGGAGATCCTTTGCTCCTGGTCTCTCGGTGAAGACCTGTCATTATATATAGAGTTACTGCTCGTTTTCTGCTCCTATCCAATAGCATGCTGACTGTTGTCATACAACAGGACAGCCTAACGGAGCACTTCTCGAGCAGATGTACGGCCATGGCCTTTCGGTGACAGATGGAGACTGCCCACCTTTTCATATTCAAGGCACCTCCATCAGGGCCTGATCATATCAGGCGGGCAGCAGGCAGAGGCGGTCAGGGCTTATGGCTGCCTGTTACGGCCGACGTTGTGCGGTGATTACGTGATACGCCTTTCGGAATATGCCATACGTCAGGTCGAGAGGTCAGAGGTCAACCGGCAGCCCGTACAAACCACCGCGCCGGCTAAAAGTCTCCTGTAATACATATCGCCAGCAGCAGACCACAGGCGGCTATGCTGCAGACAGAACATCTTGCGGCCAGCTCCCTGTAGGGCGGCCACACGGCAATCTGATCGCAGTATTCGCCTATGGTGCCAGTACACACCTCCAACAGTAAATGTTGGGACGTCGCTATATATATGCCTCGAGGATGGGATAGTATATTATTATATACCTATGCACAAAATAAGTGTAAATACTGACTGCTCCTAGGGTAATAGTAATAATATCATATAACCAATGCACTCTGTCCAGCTTAGTACGCATTGCCTTTGGAATTGACATACGGAGTGCTTTGAACGACATACGGCGTGCTTTGAACGACATACAGAGTGCTTTGAAAATAACGCAATCTGATTGGTCGAGAGGCTAGAGCACTCGGCTGGGCGCAAAATTCAAAAATGGCGGACGTCCTCGAATCGTGAGTTTGACCGAGGTGTACAACTCCCATGCACGAGCGCCAACATAGTAATTCTATATTATGTACCCACATATTGCGTTCCTATCGGAATCAAGTATTCTAAGTTAAAAGCCTTAAAATGTTGGTGATGTTTGGCAGCAACCAATTCTCCAAGCCTGGTGCCTCTGACTCATATTGAGATTGCATCATTATCACGATTAATGGACTCTCGAACCATGTTCTTCGTTTATGATGCTCAGTGCTGTTTTAAAATCGGTGTTATTCTTTTTTTTATAATTGATATACATGTGATCAAATGTTACGCTAATTTCGTCAGCCGGACTAGCCCGAGCCGTTCGAGGCCGCAATACCTATTCATGGGAAGAGGCAAGGCAACAAAGAGGGGATTACTGGGATATCAACAATGTTGTAAACTAGGTGGGTGCTAGTGTGTCAATCTACCTCCTCCCCCAATACAGCTGTCAGCTTGTGCTGCGTAAACAACTCGAGCTAAACACGATGTGAAGCTTCTTATGATAAAATTGGATATAGGCAGTAGCAAAAGTTGTCTTGAGGCATATTTGGCATTATCACGTCCCATCAAGGAACAAAGGAATGATTGATGGAACATGAAAATAGTATAGCGCCTTGTAGATATTTTGATTCCGTGTAATAAGATTGATTCATCTCCATGGTAACGCTTTAACAATGCTTGATAAGCTCGGGGTCTCAGGACATCCCCCCTTCTGGCCATTTCCCTGCTGAACTCAACAACAAGAGGACCTGGCCTGCTATCACACATCTCTGTGTCACCTCCCCTAGTTCTTGGGGTAGGGATCTAGATAAAGATTTCTCTAGTCAATCTCCAGAGGGAGATGTTGAGTGGATGGAAATCTCCCCAAACCATAATTTGCATGGCGATTATTTCTCTTAATATGAATGCTCAGGAAAATGTCGGCCACGTGTTTTAACGATAAAATGGGACACAATATCAACAAAAAGCATTGAGAAAACATGACTGATATGATGAACTCATGGCTGAAAATAGAATCTATTGATCAATGATTCTAGATAGGAAAGTTTCATTTTTAAATTCGATAAACGGAAGGGTTGTGTATTCTTTGTCCTGTTTGACGTCCAGCATCCCATATCATGGCTGCCAATCGATCAGTACAATTACTACTTGAGTGCCGTTTGATTTGATTCCATTCAAAAGCACAGGGATATAAAAAACTGAAGTTGGTCCGACCTCGCCCACGCACTCGGGCCCTAACGAGACAGACGCAAAGCCAAACGGAAGGCAATCCAAGGATTATTCATGCCACACATATAAAACAAATTCTAAAATGTTCATTCTAGTTAATGACTTATTTTCGTGTGGGCAGTAATTCGCTATATTTCTATATGTATATTGAAGCTTTAATGCACCGTAATTCTACTTTCCCCAGCCGGTGTACAGGCACAGACAGAGGCTGTATGATGTATCTACCTATAGCAGTGTGATATTGTGTCATATATCATGTGACTGACCGGGGCATCGACGTTCTTAGTAATAAGAAGATTTCTCGGCAAGAGGAGACTGCCCCCTTTGAATATATCTGCAGTGAAAATGGTCTTTGAGGGCTAAATGAAGTCCGTGAGATGGATTGTGAGGGCAGTAGTGAGCAGTTTGGATGAGATTTAGATATTCCAAGCTGAGCCCATGTGATTACCTATGATTTCCTTATTGAATTGAATTATATGTTATCCGGTTGAATGGCAAAAGACTGCCGAACCAATATTGTATCATCGGGCCACCAAGACTGGTTTACTTGTACTGTAACTCGAAAATGTAAAACATTGCACAAGGCTTATCGGGTACATTGAACTAGAAATGGACGTATATGGCGAAGAGTGAACATTACCAGATTTGTACTATTAGGAGAAAAGTACATAAGCCTATGAATACCAAATCTCATAGAAGGATTGATGAACGCAAACTGTCTATTTGCTACAGACACTTTGAATATTATTGTAAAGGGTGGCATCCACCAACCACGACAAGACTACGACAAGTACCGACATGAAAGTTTTAATCGGCGCTTGTCGCATTCTTGTCGTAAGAAGGGGGGGGGGGGGGCTTTACGACAGCGTTGTTTGGGCGTGTTGGGAAGTGCACGCTCATTCAAAATTTCCTATTGTAGGCCTCTGCGACACGCTCCCGACACGCCATGACACTCCATGACAAAGGTTCAGTTGTGGGAAAAATGGAACATGCTCGATATTGTCGTGGCCTTGTGGAAGGCTCCCGATAAGCTTCCAATCGTGGCCTTGTTGTGGCCTTGTTGTAGACTCTTGTTAGGTACTGGGGTCCACCAACCACGACAAGGCCTCCAGTCGTAGGCCAGTCGTGAACCTTGTCGGTAACCCAGTGTTGTAGCCTTGTCGTGGTTGGTGGACGTCCCCCTTTATAACCTGCTCAAATTTGTACCTCAAATTGTACTGGACTGTCTGATCATTTAAAACCAGCAATAGCTGATGATCAGGCAGTATAAATAACGATGATAAAAAAAAAAAAGTAAAAAGAAGTTCAGCACCTCATAAGGTGGAGACGAAGTTAGCGGTATCCACAGGAGCGGAGGAGGGAAGGCGTGTAGGAATAGAACCCCCGTGCAGAAAGATCGATTGACCCGGGCATGTTGGTGTTGCGGGGTAAATACCTTGATTGTGTACACTGGCGCACTGCCCGGCTGTGCTCACCAATCACCTGCCGTGCTGCCTGAGGAAGGTCTTTCCCTGTATTACACAGGCGGCATGAACGTGCGGCTTCTGTTTTTATATAGGATGTATTTAACGTGCACAAAGCATGGCAGATCACTGTGTCAGTTTACTCGGTAGGGCAGGGGAAGCCTTGTCGTTCTGCTTATAGGCTACACAAATAGATTGGATTTTAATAGGCTCAGAATAGTTTATAAATACTTTAGTTGGGTCGCGTGCGTGTCTCCGCAAATATCCCATAACGTCTCTCGTGGCCGACAAGGTATACATGGGCACGTGCAGGACACGTGAGTAGTCAAACGACCACCGTATATAAATATTAGCAAGGTCAATGCGGGCGTGCTGATTAGAAATTTCCTCCAAGCTTATCCCAATGGAGGATAATAACTGCCATCCCTCATCGCTGAGTACAAGTCCTCATTCTATCCCCACATATCTACTGTCCATGCTTTCCCTTTCACCGTTCCACCTCTCGCCCTTTCTATCCATTTATCGTCCCATTATATTTCTTTCATAGCCTTACCTCCCTCCTTCCCCCTCACCACTTTATCGCCCTTGTTTCCCTCCCTTCCATACCTCCCCTAGCACACTCACTCTCACACCTTTTCATCTCCTTGCTTTACCTCTTCTTCCTACCTTGAACTACTCACGCCCTTCCACGATTGCCTTCCTTTCTATTTTTGACCGACTCCCTCTCTTTCTCCCTTAGCGTGCCTTTCTTTCTGGATCCTATCTTTCTCTACTTCATGTACTTCACGTTATCTCTTAATTTCTCTCTCCCTGATTTCTCTCTGTTTCTGTGTATGCCTATCTTTCTGTCCTTGGGTCTCCGCCTCCCTACTTTCTTTCTCTCTTTTTCTCCCTCCCAGGCTCCCAACCCCCCACTTTCCTGCACGCAGTCCCCCTTTGCTTCCCGCCCACCTCCCTTGTGTCCTACGCGCGTCTGTTCTGGCATTAATCATCTGGTCAGTCTCTCGGTGGCACGATCCTTCCTGGTCCTCAGCTGCCTGTTTGAACCTTGATTATCGAGCCCCCTCTTTGCCCTGCGATTAGAGTCGCGTGGCCGGACGAGGTAGACCGCTCCACCTGTAATCGACGTTATTATTCTTATCACCACAAGGGTTTCCTTGGCATCGGTGCCTCGTGCAGCCAGCGCGAGGAACTTGCTGATCAGATCAAGGCTGCCCCTGTCCTCTATTCCAACATCAGGGATTTCTCATGTGGTGTTTGGTAAAGTGCTCGTTATGCAGTCAAAGGTGGGTTTGAAGGAGGAAGGTTGTGGAATATGGGAGGTTGAGAGGTTGTGGAATCATCTTCGAAGCTTATAAAAGCAGATGCAGACAAATCAAATTGAGGAAAATTGACAAAATTTTTTGTAATTGACCAGAGGACAAATCCCCACCTGGTGGCTCTGAAACGAATACCGCTTTTCTGACTCACGCCTCCAGTTGCGGCTCACAGAGGGCGCCTTGGCAGCCGCTTCAGATGACGCTCAAGAAATTGGTAGCAACTCCATTCCCTTCTCCACAAAACACGCAAAATCATAGGGAAGATCACAGATAAAGACCAAGAATCTGATTAGACCAAGAAGCAGGAACAACAGAGTACCTCTGGGCCCAATCATAGCTAGCGGCTGGCGGATTTGAGTAAAAATGGGAAGTTTGGAATCAGAGTGCTTGCAGAAACAAGAAATTACATTACCAAGACTGCATACAGGAAGACCGAGCAGTGGCCACCTTGGTCGGACCATTTGTAGACCTCCTACTCCCCCCACGAGGGAAGCTAAAGAATTACACAATGAAGCATAGGTTTTTTAAAGAGTGGATGTTAAGTTTCTTTAATCTACAGATGAACTTGGAAGAGGATGGCGGCGCGGAGGAATATGGCTTAACTGATTACTTGAAACACTAGATGACAGTTCGGATAGTCCCCAAGAAGTCAATTACAATCGATCAATATACAACGGAAAACATCTTTAGTATACCGCGCCTCTATGTCATGTATACATACGCTTCCACCTTTCTTTTAAGCTTTGAGAAAAAGAAATACTCGTATCTTATTTTCGTGATGATTTATTTTCGTGCATGGTACGCAGAGTAACAATAACACTGTAACCGTGCATCCTTTGTATTTTCAAACCTTTGCATGAGCAGACATTGTATTGACAAGCCATGTATCGCAGACTGATAAATTATTCATAGCCGTTTAGTGCATGGGTAACAAACAGTTACAACGTGTCTGTTGGTGATTGAGTCTTGTTGGTCCGTCTGATTACGCCTCATCCTGTAACTAATATGTGAATGATTCATATAACCGAAGGCAGGTAGGACCTACCATGTGACTCCATTCTATGAGTTATGGATTTCAGATAGAAATGGGCACTTTATCCCTTTCTGGCAGGACAATGCCATTTGGCATTCCCCTGGTCATGGCAGGACAATGCCATATGGCATTCCCCTAGCCATGACAGGACAATGCCATATGGCATTCCCGTATGGAATGGATGAGCAATGCTGTTTCTTTTCCTTTGTAACATTTTCAAAAATTATTGAAGGATTATGAAAAATATATGACATACTAGCCTAAGTGTTGCCAGTAAGTCATCGAAATATCGGAAAGTTCTGATAAAAAATACAGATTTACTGGGATTTTTAAGTTCGTAGTTTCATCTAATAACATTAACTACAAAGGTGGGCCTTACAAAGGCCACATTTGGTTTTGGTACCTGCTGTAGTATGGGTACATGGTGAATGATGTGTGGCTCTTGAAGGGTCTATCTTTTAAAGTAATCATGAAAAGAAAGTGGGAAGGTCTACCTGAGACGAAGTGAACAAACTTCTCAATACCAATTATATATCACCCACCTCTGGTACACTGTTAAGCCATTAAATAATGTTGTTCCGATAAGATCAGATGTATAGTAGTATTTTAATTTTCATTCCTGTTCTTGCTAACTCATAATGCTTGTGTAGTGGCTGGGTGTTGGTTACATTAGAGCTCTAGTAACTAGAGGCAAGTGAAGGCAACCTGTGATTAGATAAGAAAAAAAAGGAAAAAGGAAAGCAATGACAGGAAGTGGGTAAGTGAAGAGTGAGAAAATGCTGATTGTTCATCTGACTGTTCCAAATGTCTGAGTTGAATGTGTTGTATACCAGAAATTAACTATTCGTATGTCAGGCTTTTGTCCTGTCCATATCATATTTTTCACAATGAACTTACCGTTAGGAGTAAAACCCTGATAAAGCCTCTTGGAAACTTGATTTTATGGCTTTGGTTGATTTGACATTTGATACTGTAATGGTAACAGAATGAGAAAGGAATACATCTTTCCTGGGAAAATACCAATCAGATTATTTTGTGCTATTTGCACTCTCTTCAATATTGATGTTGACTGAAGGCATGGATGGGAATAAAGTGTTAAAAAAGGAAATCCCCCACCTCCCTACCTAGGTTTCTTGGTCTATGACATCAGAAACACGCTTTCTTTTGCCTAATGACATATCATTACCCATCATTGATAGGCACAGATTAATGGCCCTCTAGTGACAGCATTCGGTATTAGGTTTACAAATAGCAGATGCATTGAGGAGGTGTGAGCAATTAGTGTGCTCAACAAACCAAAAGTTCCATCACCATTTATCCTTCGTAGTTCATTAATACAGAAGTCTGCGTTCTCCCAATCTGCAGCTGGTAACGGGACAGCCGTTTTCATTGTCAGATTAATGTGATAGATGAGTTGGATGATTCAACTACAGGAGAAGGTCGCTGAAGTATGCATGTTCTGACTGGCGGGGTACAACCATTATAGCGGTCTATAAAGTGTATACTTTAGTAGGCGCGTATGTCCTGACCGCAGTGCACGTCCACATTCATTGACAGGAAATGCCTTTCAGGAAATAGTGCGATTTCAGTATGTGAGACGAGAGTGGCGTGTGTTTGGAATACAGTCTAATACTGTCAGTAGACAGCTCAACAAACAGGGGGTGGGGGTGGGCAGTTACCTCAATGGTTAAGGCACCCCAAGGTTGTATGAATTTGTGGTTTCCAGAACTCTCACTTCGGTAAATGTGTAGGGGTGAGATTTCTTCTTAAATCCATCACATAGATTCGATAACCACCCCTGTCGTGTAAAAGAACCTTGCGAAGGGCTGGTAATGGCGGACTAGACGTTAAATCAAACCAAAAAACAAACAATCTTCTTAGCTGGCTGCTTGAGCGATCTCCATAGTGTTTGAATTAATTGGCGATCCATGTTGTTCCCATTGTCACATCCTTCTCGCTGCAAACATATCCAGCTTACACTAATTTGTTATCTTTTAAAATCTAGACACTGGTATCTTTTAGCATGTGTGTACACTTTATGCCTTCTTAATACTGTAACAGTCTACCAGAAGAACCCAGTGGATTGTCACCGTCCCCCAGAATGGCCCTTCATGTCTAGTCATTCGCCATATTGACTGGCATTTTCTCCTTGAGGACGGTATTGAACGATAACTCTGGGGTCGGACTCGCATATTGAGCATATCGATGGCCTTGATTTGAATATAAATCACATTCTCACGACCTATATAATATATCGGCCTGTGTAAGGTTTCCTGTCCTGCATAATGGAGTTTGTGATGGATGTGTTTACTCTGCTGTCCGCTGGTATACATCGCAGTCCTTGGACGTCTGAGGTTCGGACACCCTCGGTTGTGCATGCTACATAGACCTCTTATCTTATATGGCTACTCCACGTGGATCACTGGGGTATCCAGCATGAGGGAAGGTAAACGGTTTGGAATGATAATATATTTATTGGCATTTTAACCTCAATGCTCATTGAAGTCATAATAATGGATGGATCTGTACATAATTTGAATCATTTTATAGATGAAAAGTTCAATAGGATACATTGATATCAAATGCGTATGGATTTTACATGTCGGAAAAGCCTTGATACCAAATCCGTTTTGTTTTTACATGTCGGAAAAGCCAATAACGTATCCGGACACCAAGGGTAAAACTAAGGTTATTGCCACGGCTGCGTCTGACATTTTAGTTGTTGGGGTGAGAAAAAGGGGGGAAGGAATAAAAGACTGCATTAGAAATGTGACCTAATTGTATTGGTATCCCGTTTATTCCACAGAGACCCAGCACGCAGGTACCTACCCCATAGGAGCGCCATAGGAATTTAGCCTTAGGTGCCCACATACCCAATATATATTTCATAACCACCTTAGCTTCTCTAAGCGACAAAACCATGGAAATAGATACCCACACCCACATAACCCCTGACATAGATCGTGATAAGTGGTGTGGTTGTGGCGAGTTATTGAAGACTGTGGTTGGTGTTTGTTACGATGGTGGTGTAAGAGGGCCTGGGTAAGTCGTTGTTGTTTGAACTGGAATAGGTCAGTCGTGGCTGTGGTAGTAGTTATGGGAATGGAATAGCGGTGAAACCGGGGACACGACAAGCGATAAGGGCAGCGATTTCTGGAATAGCCGGCACAAAATGGCTCGTATGTGAGCTATTATTTGAAATTTCCATTGATTATTACTTCTGATACGATAGATTATAGGTTGAAGATATTACTATGAAATAATATTTCACATTATGAAATATTGTTTCATAGTAATACAGGGCTTTAGATGGCCTGTCAGTGGCTGCTGTTTGAACTAGGAGATGTCAGTTGTGGCTGCGTTGGTAGTTGTGGTAGTTGTGGGAATAGCGGTAATGGCTATAGTTGTGGTGCGAGGCGGGTTAGTGGTGACTGATGCTGTAGTTGTGGTTATGGGAAGGGGCAGGTTAGAGCTAGCGGGGTGTTTGACCTGCTTCAAAGAAAGAGCCCCCTGGACAGACGCAGAACAGCCGATTAAGTCAGTAGTGTAGGGACCGCCACATTGGGGACGGGAATTGCACACGTTCGCCAACGTGATGGATAGTAGGGCGGCCTGGCAATAATCCGAGGGGCAAACAAATCTGCCTCATTTTTCATGCTGTGCCTAAAGGTGGACTGATTGTCGGTCCCTAATAGGTCCCAACTGCCTTGCCCCCTCCCGTAGCAGAACCCACTCTCAAACCCAATAGTTTAGGCTGTAAATCCTATTCTATAGCCAGGTTAAATGATCCATATGCAGAGTATCATTCCACAGCCTAGAGCGAGGTTTGATGTTTGATGGCTAGCAGACAACACACCGTGAACTATTTCACGTGGATTCTCATTAACTGTTATACCTGTTTCCAGTTACAATGGATATTATTGCAGACATAACTAAACTCTCTATTATCGCCCCACGTTCCGCCAATTTCCGGTCTAATGGACGATCGCGCGTGCTAAATTAAGAACGATAAAGCACGGACTTTTATACATTCAGGTCTGTGGTTAATAGAGGTTGGAACATGCATGTCAATACGTGTGTGAGAATTGCCCAAATGAGGGATATGGCAAAGATATTTTTACTGTTTGTTTCTTGGTGTGCTTCGCTCCAAATATCAGCGATGAATTCAGGAAACTGCGAAGATATCCAATATTCCGTAACTAGAACTAGGCTGTTCTCACTGTCAGTGTCAGTACCATAGACTATAGCTTAACATACTCGTTTACATATATTGACAAATTCAATTTCATATGTAAAGTATTAATGTGGAAATTAGACCAGCATATCTACGAAAAAAGATGTATTTCATTCTCTTTACTTAGTATAGTTTAGTCAGATCAGTATATCTTTATCAGGAAATTTAAAAAGGCATGAGATATATAGAGAGAGGAATTCTATAAAGCTAATAATGTGGAAATTGAACATACATCTTGGATTCTGTGATTGAGTCCCCATATCACTAAGCAACAATATTTTTACTGCATATATAATAACAATGTATACTTCCAGGAACAGTTGACATTGAACCCTAGCCTAATGATAGAACAGCTGTTAAGAAAGTATCTTCACCTAATGAAGCGCGATTAATTCGTACGAAACGTTGTAATCTCTGCTGATACTCTGATATACAACTGATCATCAGCTTGGATGAGAATACAAATACCGTTTTTTATATCTACTATAGTTTCTTAATGACCATATGATATTAATCAGAAGTAATACCTAGTTTTGCTTGGAGCAGACTGGAATTCTGTTCATCTATAAGATGCTTATTTTAAGCTCCCGATAAGGAAACCCCGCGATGGCAAAGACCTCGCGTTAGGAGACAGTGTTTTTTTCTATAAGGACAGGCTCCACAAACTTGTGACCCTATCAGTCTCTCTTCTGTGACTGCGGTGTGAATCAAGACTCAAAAGCAGTTATCATCGACTGAAAGCAGCTGAGTGTGCCTTGTATGGCGTCTTTCTACTCGGCATTGAATCGCAGTAACTCAGACCGACTCTTAACGCCTCACGCAGCGCCGGCATGTAACACGTTCAATTATGGCTCTTCGGTCTCCTCGCGCACTTGGGTTGCCTGGATATAACTAATACCCTTGATGACTTTCAGGGGAATACTCTCTCCATACTCTGATTTGTGTCGGTGACCGCTTTTCTGTGGCTGCAATCTACGGTGCAGATTTCGAACAGACACACCCACTTTGTCTACTATGATCATGTACATCGAAATCATTTGAAAAGCCATTGGTTTTAAAACAAGTCACGTGGTACCGAGTGCATGAACTAGCTTGTGGACAGTGTGCAGAATGAAATCCGTACAGCTGCCTAGTAAGTGTGAGACACTCGCGCAAGGTATATCATGATGTTTAACACGTCAACTACAGTAGTGACGAGGCAAAACCATGTTAGGATGGTGATATGATTAATACATAAGCCGTGACCCGCTGCTGCATGTTGCTTATGACGTCAAATATCAAGAAAAGGGGACAAGATCCATGAAGGTTTTTCTTTTTTCAAACAGTCCGATATTTTGCTTATAGATAGAATATACTAAGATTGTTCCAGTGAGAGTATTGAAAACACAATATAGACTTGTGGACAGGTAGAACAAGTTCGGCTTAACAACATTAACTATACCTTTATTATTTATTCATTATTCAAAGAAGAAGATGTGCGGTTTCTCTGTAAAGAAATATCATTTATAAGTCCTGGCCTATTCCTCTAAAATTGACACCATAGTGTTATAGTGGAATGCAATTGAGATACAAATTTGATATCATCCCTTTTACCCCAATGCTCAGGAAGGTTGATTGTTTTATTATCGGGATTTGCCAATAAAGTGCATTTCTAAAGCATATTGTGCCGTTGGCAGGCAGTACACAGGTGTGATATTCCCATTTCCAAACGCCTGCCTATTTGTTGTTTTTATATTTCATTAGCTAACTAAAACAGTCAATCTGAACCCGCTGTTGTGCACCACGGCCTTCAATTGCCGTGCAGCGTTTCCTCTTGTGGAGCGGGGCGCACAAGGAGGCGGCCAGTTATGAAAGCCTAAACCTGCTAGTGAAAGATGACTGCCCCGAGTCTGAACGAAAAACGGTGCTTTATGAACCGGCGGACGGGACTGCCTACGGCCGGCGGGCTCCAAACCGGGACGCTCACTGCACAGCCAACCACAAAGATCCGCCGCCGCAGGCCACTAACTTGGTCCCACTGAGTTCTGCCCTCTGAGGACGGATAATCCATGGGTGCACCTCTGAGAGCTGGTGATTTTGTGTCTATCTTTGCTTATATAGGATGGAAATCATTTTTTATTAGCTATACGATACCTGTGATATTACGGGGCTAATATTGCTTTTATTTCATTTAACTTTGATTGTGCTGGTCCGAAAGTAAAATATCAAATTCTTTCGATTTCCTTTGTTGACACAGGTCCACTTATAATAAGAAGTGGTCTACCACAGGTCATTTTGATGGAAACGGTATGAGCCAATAAAAATGTTTCCAATATATAGATGGTCATGTTATCATGAATAGATACCATCTCTCCATTAAGGTATCCACTTTGCATCCGTATTGATAACAATAGAGTATAGATCAAACTATGAAAAAGTATGGAAATTGCAAGGAGGATGGTAAATCAAATAAGCGGCGGTTTCCATCCTCTATATCTGATTGAGTTAACACACGACGTGGGCTTGTGGCTCTCGGATGACTTAAAACGGATTAATCCCCTCTCTATCCCTCAAACATGTCCCTCACTGTGACAGCCACCACAGCCCTAATCGCCTCAACGCGAAGTGATCCTGACTGCTCATTGGTGGACCAGAGCTCATCTGATACACGCCCATCTTACCCTGTCCTGCCAGCTTGATGTGCCGCGTGAGGCCATCACTGCTAACGATAAAAACTCTGGCGTCGACTAGCAGCACTCTCTGAGAGGAGTTCGTGTAATCACTGACAAATACCTGTATTGATGTGGGCGTTTGCAAATTTCAGCTCAAATCTGCACATCGCGTGTACACTATTATTGACCTTGTATTATCTGTGGTTAATATGTAACAGGCGATCGGATTCCAGCTTGATCACCCTCATCGTAAACTGTGATAGCGAGAACATTACAAACAGGTATTTTTTCTCTTTTTTTTCTAATAATTTCCCCCTTTTTTGGGGGGATGGGGGGAGGGCTACCTCCTCTATTATCTCATAACAGCTAACATATCTCGGTATGAGTAATATTTCAGAGAATGAAACGCTCAAAAGGTTTTCTACGATTCTGACAGAAATCTTTAGGGCTGTCATTCATAAATGGTCTGCTCGTAATACAAAGGTATTTGTTAGCTCGGTATCGAGGGATAGGGATCTCAGAGTAAGCTGCTCCTGGGAGTGATGGGTCAAGTTGCTCATCGAGTGAGCGTCAGGTGAGGTAGATTCTGACGAGATGCTCATTATTGATGCTCAATTATTACTCTTTATGAGAGCTCAAACCACTGCACTAGTATGCCCTAAGCCATACTTAGTAAACCACCAATGACACCCCTCCAGATAAAATGATGACTTGGCACTTCTCTGGAATAGTGTACTTTGTCAATGTTGTTTTGATGAAGATAGTTATGTTTCCGGGCGTTGACGTTATTTATATGTAATCATGGTTTATCATATCGACAGGAGATCTATGTATCCAATGCGCTACAATAGTAATCCGTCAAAACACTATCGGAATTGACATTTAGGTCTGACCTGGTGGACAAATATACTTGTACAGAGATCGCAATCCAGATGACATCCCACCTACAGAAGTGGCGCAGACTATTGGAGGCTGCGCCCAGGTCTGTCCATCAGAAAGAGCGATAATGGTTTATTCATTGATCAGCTTTGCCAGTAGCTCAATCTTGATCAAATTACTCGTCACGTCTGATGAGAGCAGCTCACACACTAAAGGTGCGAGAATCTCTCCTTTAGTGTGTCCATTGAGCCACGTCCGCCACTCCTTCGCTTTTCTATATTGGTGTAATTGAGGATGATGCAAAAAACATGTCATAGGCTATTGTTTTGTATTGAAAACAAATTAGAAATTGTGAAAACTATGAAATTAGAGGTAAGATAAATGTCGCAGGTCACTACCTCATCATCCATTACTCTGTTTGTGTCCACTTACCGGTTCTACTTTAAAAAAAAACATATTTCATTGGTCACAGTTCAACAGACAAGGTTGATTTTCAATCACGGCAAATGCAATTCTGTGGCCTCAACTTGTGCAATAACTTGACCTGATATGCTATACTAAATATAGCTGTGGCTATGCGCACAAATCATGATAAAAATCATAGACTGAGTACCAGAGCTATGTGAGGGTTAAGTAAAGTAGTGACTTAGTATGTTGTTTAAACAATACTTTACTAGGGCGTACTTTGGCAACTTCAGAAATCGAATTCCAAAGTTTACCTCCCCTATGTACAGGTGACATTTTATGAAATTCAGTGTTTGGCTTTCTTAGGCTAAAGAATCGTCTGTTCTGTGACCTCAATACCGATCTAGTGTCATCACGATTAGCTTGTTCGGTTACATCTGGAGTACGCTGCTCACGTATGTACACTCTCCTCATGTAGGTGAGGGTCATTCTGGCAAGTCGTCTCGAGAGATGACTAGTATCAGTTTTGTTGTGTAGCTGATCAACAGTGTTCACCATGGCATGATCACTCATAACTAGCCGCAGGGCCCGGTTCTGTAAGCTCTGCATTATGGCCTGCCAACATTTGTTTGCGCCTTCAATTCTGTCTTCTATCTTTCTCCCCAGAGTTTTATCATTACCCTAATCCTACCCTTGGGTTCTACACGTCCACTCTTTTGGTCTCTTTAAATGAGACCGTTCAGTCAGAAATTAAACTGTCACTGTTCCACCAATCCTCTTTTTAAGTGCTCCACCACGTGTCCTTCACCTCATCACTCCCCTTCCACAACCGCCCTGCTGGCCTCTTATCCCGTCCCCATGTCAAGGTCAGCTACAATCGATAGCACAAAGGTGTTCGTCGTTCCTTTATATCTAAGTGTGCTAAAAAGTTGGCGTAATGTTTGGACAAAAGTTGGACAACATCCTTTCCGGGCCTCCCGCCTTGTATAGACTATAGGGATCATATCTCCCCTGCCAATTGCCAACGAGTTGTGCTGGAGAAGGGCGAGGAGGGCAGAGGGGCAAACTAAACCCCCCCCCCCCAAGCCAAAAAGAGGCAGCTGGAAGGCTTCAATCACCCGAAGCCATGGATGTCTTTCATGGTCGTAATTGCACCATGTGCCCAGTTGCCCAAGAGTAATTCCCCTCGACTCTTGTTGGCTTCACATTGTGTTATTGGCCTTCGATACGGCTTAGCCGTACAAAGGCGATGCATTCAGTATCACTGGTTATGTTCAATTAAGAACATGAATTTCATCCATTAGGGCTATTATCGACCGGTTACACTCGTTAAGTGTATCACGACACGGTCGCTACAGGCTGAACATACGATAGGAAAAGGGTGGATAATGAAACAACTTGTGATATGGATAACTAAAAAGTACTAGCAGGTTGGTGGTGGTAACTAGCTTATATAGATCAGGAATTGATATAACCACTCAGAAGTAACGCTTCGTTGACTTGTAGTGGGTGTTCGTGGTCGGGTATGTTTCCCCTCAACCCATTCCTGAATACAAGGGAAGATGACTGGATGGCGTCTATACAATACTACCTTTGCCTATTTGCATGTTTTCATGTGACATGCTCAAGGAAAATTTTCTGCGATGTAGATTGGCTGAGCTAGGCGAAACCTTAGATCAGCGTCATTACAGAATCAATTCCCCGCGTAGATATCACGTGCCTGGTGCTGGTCGTGGGCTAGTGGTCATCATCCCGAGGACTGTCTTCTGGGGATGGACGGGGGATCGGTGCAATTGGCTGTGGGGCAGGGGATGGCTACAGTGCGCTGGTGGAAAGAGGATGGGTTTGGAGCGTTGCTGGACGACCTGGGTGTAGTGGACTGTTTGGTGATGAAAGAAGGCAGTGAACTGGTGGAAAGATGACTATCACAGTCAGGTGGTCGACAGAGGATAGGTTCAGTGAGCTAGGGGTTGGAGGATGGGTGCAGTGGGCTGTTCGATGGAAAACAGGTACACTGGGCTGATTGAGTGGGTGCAGTGGACTGAAGGATGGGGAGAAAAGACTCGTAAGAGGGTGATACTGAAGGTTAGGCTTAGGGGGCAGTGGATAGGTGCTTGGGACTTCATGACATATGTAGGAGACTAGCAGCAAATAGAATGTTCATCATTGATGATTGAGCGTGCAATGATTGCTCATGGTCATGTCTCTAAGACCCTGAGACACTGGCTCCCTGCTCTGTTCTCGCTATCACAGTGAATAGCATGCAGATAGTGAAGGGATGTGACCACTCCCACCTCTAGGCGATGTATATATTTTGCGTGCAAGCACGCTCTAACAAGGGGCTAGAGGATCGACACAAAGAGAACAAGGGTAGTGTGGGGGCTCTTAAACTAGGGGACCTATGTTTGGGACTGAGTGATAAGTAGGGTACTGATGCCTTCTATAGCAGACGGTCTGGTCCCGGGGTATATGGTGGAGGATGGCGCGATGGATGTGACCTGATGGCGTGAGATATTCAGAACAGGAAGGCGCAGCCCGTGACTTGCCTTTATAGAGGCAGAGATCCAGGGCACATTGTAACAACTAATATCCCCACACAGGAACCAGAGTAGGCATTTCCATAATGTGAGAGACGGCATCCTTCAATTGAGCTAAAGACGCCATGCCAGGGTGTGCCCTTCTATGTAGAAGCTATTGGATGTTATTATCCATCGTATAAGAAAGTCCCCATTGAAAATAAATAGGGAGTCAGTAAACTGCTGGTCTGCTGGGGTGGACAGCAATTAACAATCTGTTCACCCTCTTGGTTGCCTCGTCTCCTCGAGGTGCAGACCGGATATGCTTGCATGCAAGCATAACAAAAGCGACCGGGATGGGGGGTTAGCTCAGTGGTAAAGAGCTGTAAAGGCTGTCAGACTTTGTCGATTCAGGTCCCACTGCAGCCACTTTTCTCCTTCACCCCAAGCAATGGTAGATTTACTGCTATATCAAAGGCCAATCCTTCTCATGCCATGTCTATGTGGTGTTGGAAGTAAAGGAACTCTCACTTCGGTAAATGTGTAGGGGTGAGGTTTCCACCTAAATTCATTTCATAGAGTCGATCACCACCCTTGTGGTGTAAAAAGACCTTGAGAAAGTCTGGTGAGAACCTGCAATGGTTAACTGGACGTTATATCAAACCAACAAACAACAAACAAACAGTAAACTGCTCCTCATTGTTTAAAAACTGTCAGATGCCATAGCCATTGTCTAAGGACACAGATTGATTACATACGGCCTCAAAGCCAAGAAAATCAATTGCTAGATAATTGAGGAGAATGCCCCTTTAAAAATACTAAAATTTGTGACAGAGCTATATGTATATGCTGATGGACACAATGAAAAAAAATGGGGAAAAAACATCGTATACGGGAAATCATTACCCTTTAATATCGCAATTCCTGGGTTGGATTTATTCGAGAAGATGGATAATAAATACATCAAACGATGGTTTTGTGAACAGGCAGCTCTATAAACCACTCGAGGTTGCCGTTGAATCACACTCGCTACCGCTCATGTATTACTATGCGTCAACCTCACGTGGTTTACGACCGCCTGTACACAAAACCATCGATTATTGTTTATGTTCGAAATTAGTTTAAAATATATCAAATTCTGTTAAACAGGCAAACTACTTGAAAATCGTTATCAGGAATATGAATTAGCTGATATCCAGTATTATAAAAAGTAGAGCAGTACACCTACTCATTGGTGAGTCGACGGGAGAATTGAGACTACGATGACAGTACGTCAGTCCACCACCTTCCTACATGCCTACTTAAAAAACAAAGCCGGATACCTACTCTGAGAACAGTAAGGGCTAAGCTCGAATTCCGCGCTCCTTCTCCCACCAGCACAGACCGCAGCCCTGCCGCGTGCCCTGCTCCCCAGTCAAGAACAATGGTCTGATTTTCTGCCCACAATGCTTCCTCTGTGGCACTAAGGGTACAGGATCCAATCACCAGCTGGGGCACAGCACCCAGTGTGGTTTATTGGATCTCATTTGCATGGGAATTGAACACGGCAAGATGGGTTTTTCTACATAGTGCCTTTTCTTTTGTAATCAGTCAAGGTGGGTGGGGCGGTAGTCAACGGTGATAATGTTATTAGAACAAGCCATTGCCGATACTAAATTGTATGTACACAGGTATATCAAATAAGGCGCAGTAGGCTTTGTAGAGATAATCAAGACATACTTACTCTGTCTTCAATCACTCTCCCATGACCAGACAACTATTATTCAAAGCAGCGTGACCTTCTCATGGCATTATTCCACACACTACTTTGTGAAATTCGTCAGTTCTCTTCCAACTGAATATTTCCATGTCCTTATATAAACTGTCCGAAACCTTTCCTTTTAGAACATTGATTTTCTCTCAGCAAATAATCCGTTCATAACAGTGTCGTTCATATCTCTAGTATATTCATTCCAATTTTAAGAGGTATACATAGGGCACATTCTATTGAGTCTTTATTACCCGCAAAAGTCTTGATATATGTCGACAACCGTTGACTCACTACATAGTAAGATGGTATGAAGTCTAGGTGTTGTTTTTTAAGGGTAGGCGAGTGAATGGAAAACTGTGAGGGGGTGTAAAGGGCAGATTGTAAAGTTTCAGAGGAGATAGTGCGAGTGGGAAGCGCCAGGTGCTGTTAACGAGTCCCCATACCTATTCAGGAGATATTGCTGGCAAACAGTGTCTTCTACACTACTGTTGCAACACTTTGGTGGCCCCCAGTCAAAGAACCTAGTAGCGGTGACATCTCAGGAAACGACGCATCTGCACAAAGGTGCTTTGTTCATCTATGATTTTGTAACCACTCAGAGGGGTATGATAAGTGGTTAACCAATCCTACATAACAGATATTGAATATGAAGTTGTTGCTCACAAGTATGTAACCTTCTGGACTCCCCCCCCCCCCCCCCCCACTAGCCTTAGCAGTAAATATCGATATATTAGCCAGTCACGAATATATACAATTAAAGACATGAAGGAAAGGAAAACGATTAGGTTCGAATTTACATCTATAGAATAGAGATAGATTGGGGGTTCTTTCAAGAGAATAACGTCATGAGTAAATAAGAGCCTGATTTCCTATGATTACTCAGGTGCCATCCTCAAAGAACTTACGCATGGAGAGAGGGGGGTAAAAGTTTATTGACAATTAGCAATTTCTCTAATCTAATGCGTGCACGATGGAGATGAGGTGGGATCTCATTTTCAGAAATGTTTGTCGCATACTTTAGGGATGGCCCTTATCGAGTTCGAAACTTCACCTCACACTCTAGCATGTATACACAAGGAAACTATATGATACAGAACTCCTCAAGAGCGAAAATATAACTCGAAGTTTGAAAATGTACTTTGTGACCATTGTACATGCCAATTGTGAACGTAAAAATTCTAATAATATTGCTTTTGCTACTTTTCAGGTATGTATCCTGGTTATCTATTCGAGACCCACACTTCGGACGGAGCAGGTAGGGTGTTTGTATCTGCATGAACTACATCGAGATATATAAATAGTGAAAATATGCCATAAGTTTGGGTTGCGGAGTTATCTTAGAAGGCAAAACCGAGTGATATTATGTAGCAAATCAAAATGAATGGCATATTTTCTTGGCTATGGATCGATAGGGTTGTAGATTTGATCTCTCTCCTATCATTGACTAATTGGCTAACATTTGTAACATATCCCACTTTGAGTATTTTCCTACAATACTCCACGGGCGTTGAGTCCGAGTTCCCAATCTTAAGTCTAGGAGCATTTGCTTTACAAAGTGATGATTCCTATCATGTTATTCATAGGTCAACTATATACTTACCATATGAAACAAAATGTACTTACCATATGAGCCACTGTTCTCATATCTGCTTAGATTTGGTTGATAGGTATTCAGTAGATAGTATCTCGACAGCTTTCTTTTATTAGAAACCTAAAGAACCTCTTTCATGAAAGCACTTACTGCTCAGGATCCAAGCATGGCATTTCTCTGTATCATATTATTGCAGAATTCTCATTAAATAACACTCGCCTGGAAATTAATTGCGCACACACCATGTATGAGACTTCGCCTGTTGTCTATGTACATTATCAGTCATGCATGCCCCCCTTAATTGAAGTCCTTGTTACCTTCGTACCAGACCGGCAGCCGATGTCACCAATAATCAGCAAATAATGACATAGCATTCAATGAGACGATACCAGTGTCATCCCATTCGAATGTTATCCTATTCCTAATCATGATTGTTCTGTTCTATTAATGTCCCTATATCCCTAGGAGAGATACAGGCTTGGCTCTGTTGGCATCTTCAAAGGTCCGCCTCTTACCTCCAGCGCAAACCGCTCCAGTCCGGAACCCCCGCCCATCTCCCTACGCCAGTCAATCTACGCACATCCTCCCGTTCCATAGCCCACCGCCAGCCGCTCACCACCCGCCAGCTCCTCCCTACATGCCCTCCAGTGCCCACCCACCGACCCCTGCACGCCCTCCAGTGTCTGACCACCCTGCACTGCCCATCGCTCCTTCCAGCCCCTCCTCTGCTTCCACTATGATCTTCTCAAATGGGCTAACAGTGCCTGAATCAATCTACCCTCTGTTACGTAACTATAATTATAATGATTATTTACCTCCAAACCACCACAGAATAGAAAGGTCAAGAGGTCACCCGTCCCATCCTGTCTGAATGTAGTCTAGGCCTCATTTATTCTCAGCAAAACCCACTCATTACGATAATGAAAAGGTTTGACATTACCTATCATAGCCTTCCTACGTTTGATATACTTATTGGAGCTATATTGATCCGTCTACATACAATCACCCCTTGTTTAGGCGTATAAGTGTGATACGTAAGACTGTATGATAGTATGTATATATGGTAAGGTGATGGCTTATTGATAATACTCCCCTTATCAGGACCATATTAACGCATCAAACTAATAGTTGATAGGCTGATTGGTGACCACCATCCATCAAGATAATGCAATATCTGAGTACTGCTGGTAACGAGGGGTTCTGCCTGCTGCATGGTATAATCCTGTAAATCTATTTTACCTGCTGTCTGGTATGATCTCGTCGATGTGGTTTTCCTGCTGTCTGGTATGTGGTGCCTGGTGTTTGGTATGATATCATTCATCTGCTTTGCCTGCTGTCTGGTGGATGTCATCCTTCTGCTTTGCCTGCTGTCTGGTTGATGTCATCCTTCTGCTTTGCCTGCTGTCTGGTTGATGTCATTCATATGCTTTGCCTGCTGTCTGGTTGATGTCATCCTTCTGCTTTGCCTGCTGTCTGGTGGATGTCATCCTTCTGCTTTGCCTGCTGTCTGGTGGATGTCATCCTTCTGCTTTGCCTGCTGTCTGGTGGATGTCATTCATATGCTTTGCCTGCTATCTGGTTGATGTCATCCTTCTGCTTTGCCTGCTGTCTGGTGGATGTCATCCTTCTGTTTTGCCTGCTGTCTGGTTGATGTCATTCATATGCTTTGCCTGCTGTCTGGTGGATGTCATCCTTCTGCTTTGCCTGCTGTCTGGTTGATGTCATTCATATGCTTTGCCTGCTGTCTGGTGGATGTCATTCATATGCTTTGCCTGCTATCTGGTGGATGTCATCCTTCTGCTTTGCCTGCTGTCTGGTGGATGTCATCCTTCTGCTTTGCCTGCTGTCTGGTTGATGTCATTCATATGCTTTGCCTGCTGTCTGGTGGATGTCATCCTTCTGCTTTGCCTGCTATCTGGTGGATGTCATCCTTCTGCTTCGCCTGCTATCTGGTTGATGACATTCATGTGTTTGGTATGATCTCGTTAATGTATATTGTCTTCATGTCTATGTGACCTTGTATAATGCAACACACATGGAAACAATCAAATAGGATTCAGAATCAATCTTGTCATTTCTGAAAAAAAACCTTCGTGACGGGAATCTAAACTATGACATTGTTGAAGGCGTCGCTTAGTAGTGACCGCCATATCGCAATTTCAGACTGCTGAGAGATATGGAGACGCTCACAATTAACACTAGCGAAATTAATTGTCTCTGACAAATTGAAGCAGGGGGGGAAGAAAACTTCATTTCCGTTAGCAGCGCCATCTATAACATTCCTCTTCCGGGACTTCCGATCAGTTTTGATATATCACTTGGCCGTCTGGCGGCGCTTCCAAGAGCGGCGTGGTGACATTAGGACCATGCAGCTGGGTTGTGTATTGTTAATATGCAACGCGCACCTCCCACGCCAACTATGTTTTGTTGGGCTGCTCGTTCTCCGTGCCGTGATTCTCAGTGAGCGGATCCAGAGATCCTCATAGAAACGACCTCTAAGGGAATGGACAGAATGAGCTACAGCTGGCCTCCTTTAAAACAGTGAAGACCGATGAGGAGAACCGCGATCATTTTTCTTCGACACAAAAGCTTACCCATTTTTCAGATTTTACAAACGGTTTACTATTAATCAGGGAAGAATGTCGGACTGCTGTTTGGCATTCTTCACCTGAAATTGTAGGTTTTCGTCTCTTTTTTGGGTGGATTGTGATGTAGCGAATTGGTAGAACGTGGTACCGTGAATAACGAGGTCTTCAACTTATGTTTTTGCCTGCATGTCTTCCTTGCTCCCAAGATTTGATATAGGCTGCTGTAAACCATACTTCTCATGTGACTACTAGTCATATGGTTGTGAAATATGAACCATGATGCCAACTTTAGACATGTATTGTTTCATGTACCAGATTGACATTTGGTAAGGGAAAGCAGTTTGATGTCATTGAATACAAGATCTCTAAGAAAATGTATATCGGACATAGAGAGGAAGGGCTTGATCGCTGTGACATGGCGATTGCCTGCAGACTATTGTCAACCAGATGGTTGCTGCAAGGATAAATCCAACGCCGCCCCTTATATCTGAATAGATCACAATACATAGTTGTGGGAAGCCACAAAGCTAAGAGATATTTCCTAAACATTCCTTCATTTCCTCACACGTGGTAGATACGATCTACAGGGTATATGGGTAGGTTTCGAAGCATCACAGTGGAATATATCCAGCTTTTGGTTGCTTGGGTAGCAATTTCCACGGAGGGTAGGTACTCTAGGGACAATTGCCTAGGGGATAATAACCATAGGTCAGTGATAACTACCAACTTTATGATTATCACCTAAATGATTGCTCTCCGAACGGTTGTCACCTTGACGATTGTTCTCTAGGATAATTGGCCACTGGCGATTATTACCAAGACGATTGTGATTAAGTGCAATTACTCATCCATTACCGAAATTCCTATGTTGTACATCCCAAACATTTTCTAAATGTTTACAAAAATTCGAATTCAATCAACGGATCGTGAGCAAGGTGATGGCACAGGCAGTGCGTCCTGAGATCTTTATTGAGTTCTCATGTCTTTATTGAAGACATTGTTGTATTTTCATTTAAATAAATCTGTTGTAGAGGTACAAAGAGAAATTATTTGGAAAAGGTATTGCACTGTCCTCCACTGAGATTTAGTCCTCGTCTAAGATTTGTTCTCCAAAAGGATCAGACTAATTCTTCGAATAAGAAAGTCAAAAGATTAGGTACTTATCAACAAAATTAATGGATAAAAAGGTAACTACATCCGAATAATCTACATATTCTGGGGATCATTACTAAGGAGATTTGATTAATTCTGAATAAATGAACTCTGAGATATTGGAACTTTAATCACAGGTTGTGTGGGACCATAATCATAAACAATGATTTATCTTCCACTGGTATAGTTGTGAAGTTAACCTATTTGAATAGCTGCCATCCTCTATTCTCACTTTCGGATCTAACTCAAACCACCATCCTTTTTTAGGGCGTGCTTGCACGCGCTAAATACATCATCTAGAGTTTAGAGTGGTCACATTGAACTTTGAGTGTGCTTCCAGAAAACTATCCTTTCACTATCTGCATAATGTTCAATGTGATAGTAAGAACAGAGCAGGGAGCCAGTGTCTCAGGGTCTCAGAGGTGTCCCCAGCTGACCATGACCAATCACTGAGGACCAAAATACCTCAAGACCCACTTGTGTTTGATCTGTTTTGATCCTAGTTAGTCAGTTGCAGAAATAGCAAGTTGACTGGGTGCAAGTGGGTTAGAGAAAACTGTCCATAGACTGGATCTAACCCTAACCTTTTAATTGTTATTCATTTATAATTGCACGCTCATTCATCTATGATGAACATACTATTTGCTCCTAGTTTTTCTCATTGCATGAGGTAAACTACATCGTAACAGAACTGATCTGTATAAGTTGTTTCATTGTACTGTTGAATGTCTATAGATCAGTTTGGGAAACTACAGTGGAATTCGGTCCAATATTTAGGTACGTGGAGATAGGATAGACTTGTAATCATAGTTGTTGTTTCATTATCGTTCTTAGATTTATTTACTTTTTAACCAAACCATTATCCTGAAATACCAAAACCTTAGCCCATCCTACCCAAAACAATTCTTGATTTATCGTTCTTTCATTCGGAGCATTATAGTAGATGGATGTTCCGAACACCGCAGTACATGGATGCTTAAAGTTCTGAAAGCCACACCCCAACTTGAAAATCATGTACATGCACTTCTAGGCCGTGGGGTTTGGGAATTAGATCAGTGCTTAAGCACCTGAGTAGTAAACCCAAGGTTGTTGGCATGATTCCTATAGTGCAGCCAGTAAAAGATCTCACACTTTAGTAAATGTATAGGGATAAGACTTCTACATATAAATTCATCTCATAGATCCGACCATGTAAGGCTACATGACCCATTCCTGATTACACTTAAAAGAGTCCGATATAAAATACTAAGGTGGTCCCCGTCCTGCGGATGTCCAGCTTAGATTGCATTTCCTTCCTCGCGATAGGGTACCGAGATATTTATAACAGTAAGTGTTACTGGAGCTATGGGACGGGGGGAAACATGCGTAAACATGGTAACGAAAAAAGTGATGGTTACACAGATTAATCATAATCCGGAGTGCGTATTTTTAAGATGGTTGGCAGAAGGCATTCTCTCCATCATCATTATGGACCAATGGCGTCATTTGTTGCAATTTGAATTTAACTCACACGGATTTCATTTTGCGGGGTGATTTATTGCATACGGTACATATTATATTTGTTCAGTTAATAATATTGTGATGGCAAACACCCCAGGGTTTTTTTCTAGGTTACAGTTACACTTACGCCATGTTATTGTTATAGCCATGTCTGTTTGGCTATAACGTAGACACAGATGATATCAAGTTACTGCCCTGCTAAATGCATGCTAAAAATATCTGTTGATGTCCTGGTCTGTGTTTCACCCTGTAGGGGATAAGATGCCTGGAGCAGGGACGCATCTATAGATAGTCATTACTGCATAAAATATTGCGATTCAATATACATTTAAAATATAGTCATGTATACAGGGATTCTTTATTGTTTGATGGTTAAAAAAAGAGCGAATTCTCTCGCTCATTAGTTTATATAAAGAAAAACCAGGTTGACCCGGACATCAACCTTTAATCTCCTTTCTTATTAGCAGTATGATATCAACATGCATGTGTAGGGGACCCGTGCAAGTCTACTAAGGCTTAGCACGTCTACTACGCCTTTCTAAGTATAGCCGCGGCCGGGACAGCCGAGCAAGGGCAGGTCAATTAGACTTGTTTTCCCGCAGTTTTGGAGTAGGCCACCCGCCACTGGCTATTATAGACACCGTGTTGGGACTAGTCCAGACTGGTTTCTCAGCTGTCAGGTTGAGAACCAGCAGTGAGGATTGATCCTGGGGAGTTGGGCAGGGAACTAGCGGGAACCACTAGGTTGCTAGTGACCAGGCTGACTCAGAATACCCCTTTGGAGAACCAGCGGGGTTCTTGCACATGCTCAGTGAGGACATGGGCTGTATATAAGCAGCCTGCTGTGGCTTACTGAGACACACTGGGGTGTGGAGAGACTATGTGCGGTCTCTCTGCAGGGCTCTGTCTCTGTGCTCCACCGATGGGAGCTAGATCTCCAGACTAGCTGTTGACCGATTCGGGTTCCCTAGATGGTGGAGTCAGAGTATGGCGGTTCTCTAGGAGGAGAGGGTCGACCAGTGGGTCCCTTCTCTGGATAGAGTTCTGGGGTCCCGAGAGGAGAGCAGGGTGGTGGTGTCCACTGGCCGGAGGGAGGTACGGTGTACTCCCTCCAGGAGGTGGCTCTTACCAGCCCTGTTATCCTCGAAGGCAGAGCTACGGTGCTGGGTGGTTGTGGTAAAACACAGCTGCGGGTTAGCGGGTGGGACCAGCACCGAGATGGCATCTTGGACCAAAAACTGTAGTGGTGCTCGGGAGGAGCTTCGGCTTTACCCGACACCCATCCACTACACATGGAATGAAGAGCAATGAATATGGCACTTCCATCATTGCCCCTCTCAGTAGTGCTTGTCCTCAACTCCCACAGAGACCAGTGTGCGTGTGTGTGGATGTGTGTGAGTGAATACCCCTACTATAGCAGATGTATATATGGGGTGAGGGGCGGACGCCAGCCTCACCAGGCTAACCCTGCAAGACAATCGTATAATTGGAAGGATAAACACCCGGTTTCCTGTCTCCTTCCTCTCCAGGGGCCTTGGGTAAACGTCTCCCAAGCCATTTGGAAATTGGCTTCCAAGAGCCTTAAAAATGGTCCTCATCTACTCGTTGATCCTGTACTGAATTCCCGGGTCTTTCCCCCCGGCGACAGTCTGCGGACGTCAACACTTTCCGTCCCCCTAAACTGTCAAAGGCCAAGTTTGTGTACAAGACAAATAAACAGATTAAATCAAGCTAAAAAAATAACAAAAATGTAACAAAGTGTGTGCTATTGAGCTCGCGACTATTTGTCTTTTTTTCCTCCATTTTTGTCATGTGCAGGAGGAAATCAATACCTTCAGGAATGTATTGGCTCAGTTCGAGGAATCCGTTTTTGCAGTAGTCTCTTTAAGGACTTTGCTTTTAGTCTTGCTTAGTATATCATGTCCTATACTACCAATTGCCCTAACACCAGAAGCATCGTCCCGGAATTACACCGATCTGATTTACAACTACGATTCAGATGTATCTGAGCGCATGCATTATTTATGAGATTATTAATGAGGGGAACTAGTAGCCCTACATATTCATCTGCGCCCCGGCATGTTTCCCTTACGACCATATGACACCAGTTATCACTAAGCATCGTGTTTTACGTCGGATATATATTTGGCAGCGGGTGACCATAACCACGTTCGCCTGCAATACAGCCTATCCGTGTCGGCAGTAAACCCAGCCATAACTGTTAACCATGCAGAAGGCAGATAGCTCAGCCACTCGTATGTAGTTGTCTGTGTGGTTCTTTTTTAATTACTTTTTCATATCACCATTGAACGATGCGACCTCTGCTGATCTGAGTCGGAATTTATCAAGTTACAGCAATGGATTATTCATGGGATGCATTATAAGGGACTGGTATTTTAGGGCTACATCGCCATATATTATATATAGGCCAGATCTGATGATTATGAAGAGATATTGAATCTAAGGAAGCCTGTGATATATGTTAAGCGCCAAGTTAGGACAGGGAACTGTCGTAAAGCAGTCCTCTTTACAATGTTTCCCATATACATAATTAACAAAGCCTGTCCCTATATCAGAGCTGGAGAAAATCTGTGGTGTCTTGGGAGCTCTTAAGAATCCTAGAATTCCCTATGGCATGCCACTGATCGTCAAGATAAGACGTAAATTGCAACATGGCGACTCACCATGTACATCATCTAGGCATAACTCCATTAAAAATAGGCGATCGGTTCAGGTGCTGAATGTACTCCTACTAATAGGCCGTGCATCTCAGAGTTGGCGTTGTCGAATCGCGCTGTTGGTTTAAGCTTCCTCCACAGGAAATCTGCTTAATTATGGCACTTCGTATCTTCAGAAAGAACAGCAGGGATATACTCTAATAGGAACAATTATCTACATCTACGAGGGGTTTAATGGTTCAGTCAAATTACATTAAGTATGTGAAGTAGATGGCTGAGCGGTGACACTACACGGTTCTGAGGCTTCTATTTTAAGTACACCATCTGAGATATCTAGAATCTGTTAATAGGTTTTAAGGCTACCATCAGGTCAAGAAGGCGTTACCGATATGATATGTTTCCAATGGCCTGTTGCAATGTGTTGTCATTTTGTATTTCTAAATTCTAAGGCGATTTGCACAATTCTGACTGGGTCAACTCACCTATATCTAGTGTGGCTAACGAGAATCATATTATTCATATTCTGGCTGTAATATTTATATGGTACATGTTTGGTTTTTAAAATTTGATGAAAATGTGACCCAAACACGTTGACAGTTTGTTATCATATACATTGTCCTGGTATCAGTTTTACAAGTAAACCCTCATTCTCCGCCATAGGCATTTACTATTTCACTTGCCCTGACATGTGGTTTGTAGGAAATAAACTTATCGGGAAAAATACCAATATAAAAGCAGTGGCAAATATAATGATACAAATATAATGCTTCGCGATGCGAAAAAAACTGTTCACTCTTTTTTTTTTCGTATGTGTTAGAGATACAGATGGCGGGGGTTACCTGTAAACATCACGTGACTGGAAGTAGGGTGCCCTCTGAGAGAGATCAAAGCTGGGGTCATGCGGTCATGACCGCAATTAGAGACACGCGCATCAATAGTGTGCAATTTTCTTTGTCTGCGAGACCTTTCTAATATCGTCTCTCTGCGTTGTCTGTTAGTGAGAGTTTGTTTTGGACTGCTAATAATATGAGGTGGCCTCGAATCTATAAGTGCAAAGAATGACCACAGTGTATTTTGTCAAGTCGGTAGCAATAGAACTGGCAATGCTGTTTTGTGAATACATTGCATGCTCTATCAAATATCCTTCTGCAAACAAATAATTCAAAATATTTCTCTTGTTTACAGTTTGATCTCCATTGCTCTGTAAATAGCATATATTAGGACAAAGACCAGTTAACCGTTATCAACGGCTTGAATGGACACATATTGCCCTTGCTACTATCAAACCGACGACATCCTGAACAATCCACACTACAGATACTATTGAGTGTGTAAGCCAGATAGCGTATTCAGTAGTTATTTATTGTTTACTACAAACAAGAAGCAAATGATATAATTTACATGTGATGTCGATAATCTCTGCACATTTACCCATGCACTATTTCAAAGTATCTCCAATCAGCAAAACAATTGTGTTGTCGCGCTTATGCTTGTCTCACCACACTATGTGCTGCCCTTTCACTGTATATTCCCTTGACTGGGTTGCCTTACTACTATACCGTCATGTCATTGTAGTATCCTGCCGGATTTCTGTGCTGTCGCTGTCTTTTGTGCTGTTGCCCAGCAGCCCGTTTGTGCCCTCTCAGCCAGGGACCCTTAATGATGGGTATAAGTGCAAAGACGTGTGGAAATGAACTCAATCAGACTAGAAACCAACAAGACTTTTTCATGCCGCCATTGTCTGCCTCACTGCTTTGTTAACCTCTCTCACCTGCAGAGTGCGCCACGAGTGGTCACGGGGCTGGCACTTCCGGCGGCGCGTGCGCGCGTGCATAGAGTACGACCTTAAAGTGGTGTGGGGATATGTGAGGAGTGGGTTACTAAGACACGAGCGCTGCATGCTGAAAGGACGGGAGGTGATTGGCATGGGGTCGCGACCGGCAGGTCAGGCTAATGGAACAAAATGCAGTCTAGGATGTGGTTTGTCAAATAAAAACTGGGGCGCGTAATTGTTCCCAGGATTTTGGGGTTTAGTGAAATGACAATATCTCTGTATTGCAATTTTGTTTTTAAATGATACATAATCACAAATATTTTATTTCTTTTTAAAAGAAATACTAAATATGATGTTATATCTACATATTCTGAAGATTTCATGAATATTGCTCTATTATTTCATTGTTAAAACATTTTTGTTAATATTGGGACAATGATGCCTCAAGGCATCATGCGTCTTTAGTGCGGTGATGCCTCCAGGCATCATGCGTCTTTAGTGTGGTGATGCTTCCAGGATTCATGCGTCCTTAGAGGGTTAAGCAGGAGAACAACAAAAGAAATGACAGGATGTGTTAAAGCGCACATGGACCAATAATTTATGACATGGTGTTTATGATAATAGAATTAATTTCTGGAATGGTTTGAGGCTAGAGACCCGGGATCGTGTAAAATAATCGATAGGCTATCGTCGTACATCACAGGCAGACTTTGGTGTACCGGTTAAATTATCCACATCTCCCATCTCATCATTCTAGCAAAGCCATCGCTAATACATATATGACACCTGCTCTGAAGATGGAATTATCAACTGCAAGTAAATGTATAAAAACATGGCGTCACCTAAAATCTGTCTTGCATTGGACGAGCCTTTTTACGCTACGTACACAATGGAAAAGGGGCTTGAATGGGGAAGACCGATAAATGCAGGGAAGACTAATAGCTTTCTCAATTATTTATGGTAAGGGGTAGTATTCCCCACGTCTCCACAGAACATCCAATTATCCAAATTAGCCTCAATTTAGGCTGTTTCTTGTTTCAGAATTTGTGTGGATAAATAGGAATATCTAAGTTTGTGAATTATGATCATATCAACGAAATTTTTTATGTAATCACAAATAATCAGTCCCGAACAGATGCTGCAGTCCAGTGGACCATTGTATAATCCAGGATGTATCGTAGGGCTGTACGATAAGATGTAGGATGATCCGAGCCAACTATCGTTTCATAAATAAAATCCCTGGTGGACAGTAAAGTCCCTCTTGGAAATTGCCCTAAGTGCGTCGAAGACATCTCACCAGGACAAGTCCCTTGAACCTAAGCCTGAGGCCCCATAGTCTTGGGACAATTTCTACAATATATCCTGGATTATTCACCGAGCCACATGACCTAGGAAGTGTTAAATAAACCTACGATCATCCAGCTTCTCCATAGGCTCTTTTCTGATATTAAATTATGCACAGTTATTTCTGTTGAACCATAACCATCCATTTTGTAACAAAACCACTAATTATAATTAAAACCAGCACTTATTGAGCTTTATTTTAAGAACAAGATAAATGTACGACACCCCTATTGGTGTCCTTGATGTTGGAGCGTTTTAGACGACTTAGGACAATTTGGGGGACAAAAGAGAGTTGTACGGTAAATTCATACATTTCAAAGTTTACATAAGATCGTATCCTTAAATTGTCCTGGCTCTAGAACATGCTTATACAACGATATTGGCCGTAGGGCGATCGGAGGGCAATGTCTTCGATATATCCTGGAATATTCAACGGGCCATTGATCTCTCGATAGGATGATAAAACGAAGGCTGGCTCGTGAGTGGCGATGGAGAAGGGCAGGCTTCCGTAATATTGACACTGCTACGATGCCTCAGTGGCTGGTTGTCGCCGTACTCCAGGGCCTGTTTTATTTAATTGCAGTTGACTCCCCTGGCGCGGTGTAATAAGGCTGTTCGCTTTGAGTGCTCGATGAGAAGTGCGTTTTAAAGAATGCCGCGCCTCTGAAGAAAAGACGGCGGTTCAGTTGGCAAGGCACCCCTGTCATGTAACTGAGTCGCCTGGCTCAAAGCACGCATTGAGAACTTGTCTCTCATTCAGCTCTCTCTGTTCCCCCGCCCTCTGCTTTACAGTACTCGCTCCATCGTAAAGGGACAGGGATTTTCTTCTTGTACGAGAATCTAAAACCAGGTTGCACCCTTACCAAGACTGACATCCTGGCAACCAAATGTTCATCTGCCATTAAAAAATACTTTCTAGAATTTAAAAAAAAAAAAAAGAAAAAAAAAAAGATGTACGAGTAAATCAGGCAGTGTCAGTTATTGAGTGTGAATGGACATTCTTGCAGTATCTTTCCAAACCCTGTACTGTATGTAGGCCTGTTTTAGCTATCATAATATCATCTGCTACAGCGTTATAGTTTGCTTATAGAATCACATCACTGTCCCTACAGTACAACGTTACACTGTGTTGGTCTTCTAGCGTGACCGTATACAAATGGGACGTGGTGTCAAGCTCTGAATGAGTCAGATATAGGTCAGCAGTGTACCCTTCACTAAAGCATGTGCGCCCTGGAGCCCTTCTTGGCAGCGTGCCAATTTCCTGGCCGATGGCAAAGGCAGCAACTACCCTCCAGAGGGAAGCACTAACGGGTGCTGCGTGTTCCCGGCGGTCTGTGGTGAGTGTGAGTTGTTGGTGTTGGGTACAAGTCGATAACGTTCTTGGAAGATTTTCTCGTTAGGAGCTCACCTGAAGCTAGACCGTGGCTCTATTTCCATCCTCATAGGGTGAATCTCTGCGATTACCAAAGACAATAATGACGGTTTCTATGTCCAATACAGACCAATTATCACGCCTTTATTGCTCTGATTTCCTAAACGCACATGATATTTCTTTTGTGATTGATATAGCATTTATATTGTTTGCTGGTACTGTTGTCTATGTCGACACTTCAATTACTAGGGAACAAAATAAGGGAAACCTAATACTGTGTTTAAACCGTGCGCCTACAGTGCTCCCGATACATGACAATTTACCCTCTGATTGAAATAATAAAAGAAAAGATTCATTAGGCATAGTGTTAGGTATTTCTAATCGTAGTGTATCGAGAGGTCTATCTGTGTGAGTTGACGGCAGTGGCTGCACGGTTATTCTCTCACCCAACTCCCTGATGCTCATCACTGATATGAGGAATCAATCGCTGGGGCGTCAACTAACCCTTCACCACCCGTAACCACTAAGGATGCTGTAGGTTTGTTAACATTTTTTCAAAGATAATGTAGTTTTACTTGATTTAGTTCCCGTTAATCCTGTGCTGAGGCCACCGATGCAAAGCATGACCATGAATTGAAGAACCACAGGCTATACCAAATCACCCTCTATTAGCCTGATTAAATCTGAAGTAAATGCAATTTTATAATTTTTATAGATACAGAGATGGCAGTGTTACTCTTTTCCAAGGAAATCCTTGTTTTCCTTTCCTGTTAATGAAATCCCTTTTTTTATTTGGCTTCCATACACAATGGTTCAAAGATCAACACACGCCCCAGTCCATTCCATGACAAATAACGAAGTGGTTTCCATGTTTTCTCAATTTCGCTGAGGGAATAAATTCCACATGAAAACTATTTCCTATTTTTCATACCCCAACTGACATGCCTGTAAATATAAAAGAGAAGAAAATCGGTTCCAGTACACTCGGCCGGGCGTAGGGTTATTGAAAATTGAAACTGCCCCTCCTAAAAGAAAGCTGTGATTGGAAGATATATACAACAAGCAATGACATAAAGGCCTGAAATCATCGTTTGTTAGTATCCGCTGAACGTTAATGAAGGCGTTATGAGTGGCATATCAAGGGGCAAATCAGAGGTGGACGTCACTGATCATTGCTGGTGGGTCTCCCCTCGCCTGCCACTGTGTCGGGGAGCGTTGTGCAGCTCATCTATGAGCAGATATTGGACCCACAGGCTCCTGTCGCCACCCAGTCGCCACCTGGCGTTTAGTTGTGAACTATCACTGCACTACTGATTTGCGTGAAACGCTATATCCCCGACCGGCTTATACAGATTCATTTCAACTGAATGATGATTTCTAATGCTGAGGTCCCCATCATTGAATATTTTTGGTTTGGTTCGTAATTTGACCAGCTGTTGTGACTTGTAATCAAGGTCTGACATTTAATAACTCCTCTAGTGGACATCAAACAGGATATTCCATGCGGAGATATATTAGCGTATATTGTAAAAATACTGAGTGCATCATTTTTGCATATCCTTTTCTATACTGGTAACATTACGAAGTTTCATCAGGAAGATGATGAGTTGTATCATGTCAGAAAGTGTGTTATATTTTTCGGGTAGACGTTTGTGCAACCTCTGTGTGACTGTGTGACTTTGTTTCTCTTTGTGTAAGGATTATGTGCGTACTGTATCTTTTTGTTTTGACTACGCAATTGAAAAACCGCTGTGCAGGTGATATATAATTTGTAAGTCGATGGGGTTTTACACACAAAAATAACGAAAGCCAGAAATTCATACACCAGGTAACATAAGCCAGTCTCCTGTCCAGATGGCATCTGGAACATTGATAATTGTCTAAAACACTGAGATTGAGATACTAAAGGTGGAAGGGGATACAGCAGTACATTGATACGCTTGTCCATGAACAAAATAGGATTCCATGACAGGTCTTACGGACCTGGGGATCGTTGAATAATTTAGGATCCTATATGTCGACCCTTTTCTGTACACAAAGGAGACCCAGGGATGATGTATGACAACTTTATTCAACACTAATGGACGACCTTATGGACGGCTAAGACTGTCTTTCCAAACGAACTTAAATATTATTAAACGATAACCCTTTCTACAGTAAAGGGTCTTCATGTACGAGCGTAGATTATCAAACGGGCCCCTGGGGTTAGATATCTACGAACACTTTATGAAATCTGTGCGCTTACTTTACTTAATTGGTATTTATTTATGATTCAAATTCAGTGACTATTGTAGTATACTGAAATTTGTCTTTCTGATAAAAAAAAAAGGCAATTGATGCACACTTGATACATAGGTAAAATCGTGCCATTTGCATTATTTATACCTAGAATTGGTCATGAATTGCCTATTATATGATTATAAATTGTCACGTTTTTTATCAATCTGAATTCTCTACTTTCCACTCCGGGGATCCCATCTTATCATTCATGGACCGTTGGTCTTGCTACAGTATGAACCACCTAAGACTATTTAATCGTCAGTAGTTCCAATCGTTCCGACAGGGGCCGTTTTGTAAGTTGTTGAGGCACTCGAAAGTTGCTAGCTGAGCGGCTCATCGTTAGTTCTTTTCTATCCCACCAGACGGTGACTCGTGCTTGCTCCCGTCCAGCTCCACGACAAATAGGGTGAACGGTTCATCCTGATAACAGGGCTTGTTGTATTGTATTTGGGGAACCTTTGCAGACAGATGTACATTTGATGAAGGAATTATGTATGTGTCCTGCCCCCTATCTGGGATCCCTGAGACAAAACGGTATACGATACATCTCGGGGTCAGCCTCTCTGATGACGATCGACCACCACCCCAGTGGGAGAGGGAACTGGGACGGAGAGAGGGCAATGTGTCTATTTAAGGCCACAGTCTCCGTTGCTTCCCACAGATGTTCCCATGGTGGCCTTATGCTAATGTCGCAACGGTCATGGTGGGCCCCTGCAGTGACGGTTTATGGCGCAGCACTCTATGTGTTGACTGTAAAGGTAACGAGTCCTATGGATATGACATTGGTGGTTGTCTGCTAGAGGTCTGACCAACTGTACGGGCACAAGGTGTGCCACGATAAAAGCGACATTCCAAGACAGATTGGGGTTGGAGGAAGACTAGAGGGCAAGTAGGAGAGGAGAAACAAATAAAGGTGGCAAACAGGGGATAGGAAGGTGTGGAGAAGGTAGATAACAAGGTGGAATGAGGGCAGGTAAGGGACAACCAGACTGGGACATGGTTGTACAGCAGGTGTATGTGTGTGTGGGGAGTGGGGAGGGGGGGGGGGGTCGAAGGAAGCACGAGTGTGGGTAACAATGCGCGAAGCAGTAAGAAAGCATAACAGAAAAGACAGGAGGTGAATGGAGGTAAGTTGCGGGGAGAGTAGTAAAGCATTAGACCGCCGGAGTGAGAAGTGACAAATAATACCAGACGTCAGTGCGAATAGCAGTCCTCTGTCCTCGATCTGAGCCAAAGCAAATTCAATTCGTCTGCATGCAACATAATGACCCAAGGACCTCTTACGAGGGATCGACGTGGCCGGGCGTTGATGAGCTATGTCCGTGCCTGAGGCTCGTCCCACGGGCAGGCAGTGTCTCTTCCCGGCGCATGACATGGGTGTGGTCACGGGTGGCGGGGGACTGCAGCAGTGAACGGTCGGCGGGGTCTTGGCACGGGCGGGATTGACGGGCGTGGCGGAAGAGAGACGGGGTGACGGGCGGGAGCTGGGTGGGATTTTCAACCGGCGATGAAGAGGATGGGCGGCGAGGGAAGGGAAGGAAGGGGTGCAGGAGGGTAGGGAGACTGGGGAAGGCGCCTGGGAAATGCATTAGCTTCTAGACGGCGACCTTTCACATATCATCGCCCACTAATGTTTTCTGTCTGTAGCCATTCAGCGAAAGGACATTTCCGTTTCCTGGGCTTTTCACGGAGCTTTGTCGCTCGTCATCTCCTGCAGAGGGAGAGTGGCTGGCAACCCAAGGCTGCATGCTCGTATTGTGACTGATATTCCTGTTAGTCTCCCTAGGGGGGCGGGTAATCGCCATTCATGGGTTCTCCTTGAACCACTTGACAGCTTCCTTCCGCAACACTTATTCTGTGAATAGTTATTACCTCAGAATTGGCGGTAGTATCCGGCCAGCGCCGGGAAGGTCTTGCATATTCATGAGGTAGAGGCCATATACAGCTTTAATGGTTATAATGAGAAACCACTTAGTTTGTGGCGTTTTGATTATAAACTCGCAGCTGTATGATGTGGTGATATATATATATAGGTACCTAGGTTTGCTTTCCTGTAATACCCCTAACATGTCGTTTCAGTTGGTGGTAATTGAGTATTGGGTATTTCTGTACATGCTTTGTCAAGTGTAAATAACACCCTAATTGGCTCAATATAATCACGTGGGCTGTCGGGTATTCTTCGGTCAGAGCTGTCAAGTCATGACTACGGTGGATGGCTTCCCACTACCCATTGTAATTGGAATTGGTTCTGAAATTCAAAAGAAAGGGCGAATATAAAAAGGACGATATTAAATCAGTGCCAATTTTGTTATTTCCTTTTCAAATCTCCAAGTGTGATCTCCCATTATGCTCCACCATTGTTGTGATCACTTCAAATTCAGCAAACACTGAACGTTTGAAAATGTACCTAAGATTTAGTTAGTCTGTTCTGAGAAGAGGGTAAACAGGTATTGTCATGTTGATGTGGACATCGGGAATTAGGTGGGTCAGACGATATATGGCTTCATTGACATAGATGTTGGAAAAATGGAAATGTATGGCCGTCTGGATGTAGACATAAGACCTGGAACGTATGGGCCTAATGGAATGGACACATGCATTTTGCTGAGTCATGGAATATATGGTTATGTTGATGTGAATCTCGGGACTTTGGTGCTTCAGGAAATGTATGGGCATTAGATGGGTCAAGTAATATATACTCATTTTGATTTGGTGACCTGGTGCCTCTTGAGTCAGGGAATGTATAGGAATGTTATTGTTGGTACTAGGCATTGGGTGAGTCAGGGAATGCATGCGAACATTATCGTTGGCATTAGGCATCGAGTGAGCCAGGGAATGCCTGTGAATATTATTATAGACACTAGGCATTGGGTGAGTCAGGGAATGCCCGGGAATGTTATTGTTGACAGTAGGCATTGGGTGAGTCAGGGATTGCATGGGAATATTGTTGTTGGCCTTAGACCTTACGTGAGACAGGGAAGCTGGCATAACCGATCTACACTAAGCAAATAACATTCAAGCCCTAATAAAGAAACAGGTGCCCTGCCACCCAGCCGGCGGTGAGACTGCCGGAGGCGACAGTTCATGACATCAATATTCAATAGGGTCCAAGGAAGAATGGTGAACGCAATGGTGCTTCAAGGCACCACCCCAGGTGTACTTTCCCTTTTGTATGGTTTGTATCGGTACAGGTTGGGCGCACTGTGGTCGAGTTTTGGCTGAGACTATCCATCCAGTATCTGGGTCATGTTTTCATACAAGGACGCAACCTCGATCTGACAGTGGATCTCATGTCACCAGGAACGAGGTTCCAAACCCACACCAGCACAAAACCTCCAGTCACAACCTCCCAAATAAATGCCTAACGAGATTGGCACCAGAGACAAAAAAACCAATGAGGAGCGCGGCGAATGGAAGAAATCCATCACTGAGGCGCGGTCGTCTTGTACATCGGGCTGGCTGACCACCTTCTCAGAAATGGAGATCATGTCAGTCTAGGGACTTACTGACGCCGCCAGTAGTTTTGATAACAAAGGTAATGTATGATAATATGATTTACTGAGCGTTATTCAATCCCACAATAAAAACGGTCGAGGAACGAGGATGCGCTGCTGGAATAATCAATAGTCGTCATAGAAGGAGGATATAAAGCTGCAAGGTTCACGTCTCAGCGCCTGCCGTCAGCTGGTACCACCCTAAACGAGAACCCACAGGAAAAACATACACATTTCCTTCTCCTTCTAAGACGAGTGAGAATAGCCAGCCACTCGTAGGGCGTCCACAAAGGGCCCTGGTTGTGTGAACCCCGGTAATTTGCACAACAAAGGGCGGAGATTGCTGAAATGGCCGCCGAACACGCCATGCCCGCCGACCACTGATCCCCGGCGGGGAATGGGAGCGGACATGGCATGAGCCCGGCAACCAGCCTAGTACACGTGATTCGCACAAGCATTCTGATTGGTTGCCGGTAGGGGGAGGGTCGTTGAGGGGGAAATTCGATCCGAGTACCGCAGGCTGTAAGGTGTCTTTGTTGTGTCCTCCCTCTCCTCTCACCTAGATCTACACTATAACCTACTATACACGTCAGATGTAATACTACACTTTACAAACCATACCTCCATATAGTGCACAAGAGATACAGACGTTAACTATACTCTACGCCTCATATCTATATTGTTATGCTACACAGCCTACCTACATTTACTATATTCTTTCTCCCCTACCTATACCCCCTATACCCTACAACCCTATCTACACTTTATTTAACATACTTGCACTCTTCAGACTACAGACATACATCTCCTACACCTAACAGCTGCATCTTCACTTTGACATATCAGTCGTTCTGCCATCTTCTGTACGTAGAAATAGTCCTATATTGGGACTCAGTCAGCCTGTAGCTGACTGGCTTTGTTCTTGGCATATATCGCAGGACAATCAAACTTTGCTATCACGTAGATGCATGAATGCGGAAGCTAACAGATGATTCTGTAATCAATAAATAATGATGATATTATTGATATCATTATATTGTATAATAGTTTACACTAGAAAATATGGCTACCGTTTCCCACCTGATTATGCATTCACAACTTGGACTTACACTGGAATGGATAATCACATACAACTCCACATACATGTCTCTTGAACGTTTTCCATTGACTAATTGATAGGCACGACATGTTAGATCAGTGGCAGTGGAACCTGGGAATTCGCTGGTTTCGTTCTTTGTCCTTGTGAGAAGGACGAACTGTAGATGCAGAGTGCTGAGTCGGTTATTGACGTTTTCCTCCAGCTCTACAGGTGCGGGATGAGGAGAACACGGGACCAGGGTAGACATCGGGGTGTGGGCACAATATTACTGTGGCCGAGTACAGTCACCCGCCTACCTATGGAGGAGACGATGACATATAAAACCCCACATACTGGCATCAGCTCGGCGCGCGCAGGTTTACAGGTACAATTCGCCGCCTCAATGTCTACCTCCATGATTGTGCATGATAATGTCGTGCGGCATAACACCAGGGAAAGTCATAAAACGTAGCCCCCGACTTAAAAGTCAAAGGTTAAAGGCAGGTTTCTCAGGTTTCTAACTAACAAATCATTAGTAGGGACATATCCACACGCTAAGTAGTGCATGCAAAGTGTCCCTTTGTTCTGGTGTTATATCAGAGGTTGTCAGGCTTAGTAGTTTGCTAGTTTGTTTAGTAGGATTAGGACGACAGTGTTTGCTGTTTTTATATAGGTTGTAATTTGGCGTGTCCTGATATGGATTCTGATAAAGAACAGACTTAAATGGGTTTTGATCTGGCATAAATTCATATGGGTTCCGGCCTGTTTGTAGTTTTCCTCATTAAAAAACATTTAAAGTTCTCAAAGGCAAAAGTAAGATATGTGTACGAGTTCGAGAGAAATTCAAAACCTAACAAGTCTCAAATGTGAAGAAATAAGGAGGAAACCTTTGTCATCCATACTCTTATTTGTCGTTATAAGCATCACACCACGTAAAATTTAGCAGATTTTCTAAACAATCCAGTTTTGAGAACTAATTGGGCAGGCGGCTGGCCAAATCACACTCTGCAGATTTACAGATCTGAGGAGTGAAGAGCGTAAAGGAATTGCCTGTAAAAACGACTCGAGTGCTGCTTAAGATGCATTTCAATTTGCGTTTTTTTCTCTGTCCTTATCAGGAGGACATTAACAAATTAAATTGTATTAGTCCAAGAAGATCTGCTTGAAATGGAAAATGTGAAAAAGAAAATACCCTTGTTAGGTAGTTCATATTTCCATTTAGAACTTTCCAGACAGACGGACGTTATTTGCTTTAGTATATATAATCTGTCTGTGACTCTCGTTAAACTTCGGTAAACAGTTGAATAATTCAGGATTATTCTAAATGTGCTCAAACACAATCCTGCAGGAAGGTAATTAGAACATAGTCAGAATTCTTATTGTGTTTCTTATGGTTCAGGAAATGAAAGGCCTCTGTGATATTTGATGTGGGTGACAAAACAAACTGTGGTGTCACGTGCGGCGGTGCTGACAGTGACTTTACTGCGCCGAATGCTCTCAGAGAATGAGTTGACCGAGCGTGCCATTAGGTGGGTCCGTACTATAGATCTGCACAGTACCACAATATCACAGCGCGACCTTGCACGCAGGCCGGGGGATTTGTACCCTGTATGTACATACATTCCTGGGTGACGTTAACCCCAACCCGCATGCAAACATGCCCCTCTTATACCTGTAATTTTTACATTGTTTACGATTGCGTCTCTATCTATGACAACCATGTTCTCATGATGATCAAATAGCATCTCTACGTATCCCAGGCAGTTAACAATATAATTATGAAGTATAGCCAGTTGGCTTTGTATAGCTATTGCTGAACGTTTGATGAATATCTCTTTATCAATAAAACAATGTTCCAATGCCGTAGTGACTGAACGCTTGCAGATCAAACTTTGGATAAAAATCCCTTAAGTTTGACGCACTCACCCATTAGCCACAGGAGACCGCCTTTTAGGAATTCGAGCCTTTTCATTTAGTGGATTTCACCACACCTGGTGACACTACGTTCGGCCAGTCTGTTATAAGGCATTGCAGCACGGAAAGTTATAAATGTCTGTCTTCCCTAAATGTCGGGGATCAATCGGTACTATGATATGAATTTCAGGATTACATACTGTGTAACTATCGAGTGTGCATACAGAATTGGTGTA
The DNA here is from genome assembly GCA_950022655.1 of Alentia gelatinosa. Classification (NCBI taxonomy): domain Eukaryota; kingdom Metazoa; phylum Annelida; class Polychaeta; order Phyllodocida; family Polynoidae; genus Alentia; species Alentia gelatinosa. The sequence goes on along the minus strand of OX465580.1, from coordinate 26,872,652 downwards.
AAATACTGCATATATATACCCGTAGATAGTGGAGTTGAACACGAATCCACCGTCATGTCGGCAATATGCCCGGGTGTGATACGGTTAAAGAAAAACAAGGTGGCATCAGTTCGACGTCAGTATCCCTCCAGTTCAGGTCTGGCGGGTAGGCATGAAAACAGCCCCGGAACCACTCGTGAAGGGGAGAGCTACTCGTACGCCGTGCAATGGGAGATCAGAGGGCCACTCGCTCTACGCACAAAGGTCAACGGGGCTATCAGCACAAATTGGACCTCAGCGTCACCCACCCGTCCCGTCCGCCGTCCGTGAAGACGCGCCAAATGGTGCCAATTGCCTCTTCACTCCAAACTCCCTGTCAGCAGCCCCAACCGCCCGTCCCGCCCCCACCTGCACACCACACCCCACGTCCCCACCATCAACTCATTATATACTTCTATTGACCTTGTCACAAGGGCTGCAAACCTTCCGCCCTGCCCTGGATACTTTCCTGTACCGCCCGACATACTAGAGTTGTGGTAAATTGTTTTGCATTTGTCCTTGGGGATTTTCCTGAGGGTTCAATATCTCGCCTGATGTACCAGGTTAATGCTGGAAACGGACTTTTCCCAACCAACTGAGACAGTAGTCGACACTCCCTTTAGATATGAAGTATTGATACCTTTTCTTGCAAGATTCGACTCAACTCATACAAAAACCTGTTCATTAGTGGAAGGTAATATCAGGCTGTTTTTAAATCATTTTTGTGTCGTAGCAGTTGGGAGTGACATCAAGGCGACATATAACCGTGACATTAAGTGACACGATAGTGAAATTATATAACGATGGGAGGGCAATAGATGCAGACCTACGTTAATTCAGCTTTGTATAAATGATAATATTGCCGAGGGATTCTTTGTACATTCATCGCAGTCCTTGCTGGCCGTGTAGACTAAGTTTGTCTACTGCCATAACAGTGACGTAGCATTAGATGAAATACAGGGCCGTATACTTCGACCTGCCACTCGCAGGGCTTTAGTCAGGGGACTTACAAGAAAGCCCCATCTTGACGGGAAGGTTCACAAGGATTTCCCTCCCTGCACACAAACCTTGCGTCTTGGAGGGGCCATACATTATCATGTGTCTCCTTTATATAAAGAAATGGATACTCTTCCAACTAGCAAGTGGCGCGAATTTCCTTATACCTTAAAGTTTTCATTGTGTTAATAAAAGTAAACAGACCCGTTAACAACTCTGCATTTGCATTTTTGTTGATTATGTTTATTGTTGATTCTAGATTGTATCTGGAAACGTTATCAGATAAATATATGATACACAGTGCGCCAAAGCTTTAGTGGCTCACACCAATGGAAGTATGCACGGTAGATAACCATAGGTGGCAAGTAGCTGATTGCAATATGGCAATACTAAAGATACTATTCCAGTGGTCAGGTAATAACGAATTCCATATATCTAAAAATGGTCTAGGTAACACTAGGTATCTAACAAATCATTTCTGCAGAAGATGCTCTCTATGATTAATCCCGAAGGAATTCTTCTGTCTTGATCTAATCTTTGAATTCCGAAACAGATATTTTAGAAGGAATTAGACAGTAGGTCTAGACAGCATTCATGTATTAGATATTATAAATATCCTAAAGTTCACGCTAGGGGCGCGTGAATCTATTTAGGAGGGGTAACTTGAGGTCACCTGTAGGTTTCTATGGGATTAATACATTGTGGCTGTGAAGATATGTGATTCAACATTTAGGTAGTGACCTTATAAATGTATTTGATTAAATAATATTGTGAAATAACTAATGAAGTATTACTACGGCATCATCTGAGGTGTAATATTAGGAAACGTCTTTACTGTAGACGAATCGGTTCCTGTTCGAGGTCAGTCGTCGATTTCATACTGCCTGACGCCATAGGCGGAAGGCAGTATGAAAACGGAGACTGACCGAGAACGAAAACCATTTTGTCTACAGTGAGGACGTTTGCTTATTATTATATACCTTTAATTGGTGAAAAAACGCCATTTTAATGACATACAAAGTCGCAGTCACAGTGGGCACGAACATTATTATTACTGCACCCCTAGCAGAGGGCAGTATTTAATAGACATTCGGACATAGGTATATAATAATAGGTTTGACCACCTACACGCTACACGCACTAACCCGCCCATTTACATTTTGTATCACAACCGAAGGAAATGAAGCTGCAGATCACGCAGCAAAAAGAAGCATAAGGCAAAATAGTTTGACCCTATGCAGTTACACATACAGACCTGCAGGCCATGACCAAGGAGCACATTTAAAATACCGTTCAGAAAATCTGAAACCGCACCAGAGACAACATAGTATAAGAAATGATAATACCTATACTAGCGAGAACCTGAGGAAACCTGACAAGAATGGAACAGGTGAAATTCACCCAAGCGGTTACACCAAACTAAAACATTGGCACCTCCTTAAGAGATGAATTAGCACCCGTGTGCCAGATATACAACACACCCTTGAGGGTTAAACATTCCATGCTACATTGTTAGGTAACAAGGAAAAGGAGGGGAATATTACTGAAGAATACAACAACATTGGCTTATTCCGAAGACCATAATAATGTATTTTACCAGTGGCCCGTCTGAGCCTTAATGATGTTTTTACCTATGATCTTCTTAAAATAAACGCTTCAAATATGTTTGTGTATATAAAAGAAACCATTATACAGTCTTTTTTCAAAACAGTGGACGTGAGAAATTCTTCAACTCCTGAGGTAGTTCAAGATTTCCGAGAAGATGTAATCTAAAAGAGTAAGCTGCCTTGATCTTCTAGGCAGGGTATCCTGTTCTTCCAGCAGGATAAATATTTGTAATCAAGGTAAACCAAAGTAGGTCTAATAGAATATATTGGACGTGAAATCTACCCTAACAAACAATGCATTCCCTGAAGAAGGCTAAACGAAGTGTGCCCCCTGCGTTTTCTTATCTACTTGCGATATCCTATTTGAATTGCGCAAGGCTGAGTACGTGAGGATAATCTGCTAAGGCGGGTATACTTTGTCCGTTTTAACAACAATATAACATGTCTTGTATGTATATTACAGTAGATATTTACAATTGATACGATGAGACATAAATGGCGGTCTTTCACGAGATTACCTACAGATATCGTCCGGCTCTGATATGTGAAATCAAAGAGAAAATAACTAAAGCAGTAGCGATACGTATCATCCTTTGAGTAGTACCGTCAGGATATCTGTATTTATTACATTTATTACTCAAATGAGTTACATGAGATCATTATGTAACATAGAGTATCTTGGCACGCTAGCTTACATACACGGAATATCTTCCCTGGCGGACCGTACCGAGCCTCCTGCTCGTCATCTCCATGTTCAATACACCCTGGAGGAGAGGCGTGTGGGGTCACGGGGGTCAACCCCGGCCCGCTACCCACCCTCTGGCCTCTGTCGGGTGCTGAGAGCACTCCCTCCTTCAACACAGTCCGTAGAAACGAAATCATTTTGCGGTGGGAAATGACCCGTCGTCTTCCCGGCCTGTGACATCAGGATGTCTCTGGAACCTGTCTGTGCCACAACCCTCTTCACTACAGCCTCGCCGCACGAGCATCTCTCTTCTCTACTAATACGGCCCGGCTGCACAAAGGCCGGAGCCTGCAAATCAGATACGAGAAAACACATTCTAGGCTGTGGGGATGAGTGACAACTGAATTAACCCCGGTAATTATAAAAACATTAGGTAGTGACACGTGACCGAAGGGTATGTCTTTATGCAATCCTTCTTGTATGTCTTTCATTTAGTTAATTTTCAAATCATATTGAAAATAATAAAAGTTCATGGCTATTTCAAATGCAGAAATTAGGGAATTCATGAGAAATGGGAGTATGTTGAAAGTTGGGACTTGTTTTTCTATATTGGGGCTAATTTAGAATAATTGATCTATCATGATATGCAGAACAGGGATGTTACCGCCTCTACGCCACCTGACCAAATGACCTACCAGATGACCTACCAGACGTCCAGGCATTCAACTGCCTTCCTCCATCGCCCTTGTTTATGATCTTTAAAACCTTGATTCTAATGGTAATAAATTCAGTATTTCCAAGTATCTCTACGCTCCTAACTATAAAGGCTAATGCTACTGCAGAAACCGTCAGTGAAATAACAAATGTATGGCAGTCATACGCTCCACTTATAGCTGATCCACTTTAGTCACCAATGCCGCCAGCTATTATTCATAGCTCTGGACTATAGCGTATAGATATCTATACTCTACAGTGTGTATCCCAGAACCCCCGCTTTCCCCCACATCTAACCTACTGCAGTTTTATCTGCCATTTTAATAGAGGCCCTGAACTATGCCGTTAACCCTATAGCCTGCGCCTATAGGTCGCAGTGCTGACAGGTCCTCAGGTCAGAGTGGCTGGCACTGTCAGCCAAGACACCAGCAGTAGTGGGTAATATCGATATCTGCATACATTAGTGGTGTTTAAGAACGTCTCACTGCTATCACCCAGCACATCCATAAGTAGACGACCCTCGCCATGGGAGGCAACGTTCTCGACCTCCGCCCGTCTGGGCCTGATAAGAGCCACGCTTCTTCTCGGCATTGAAGACACCTGACATGTCATCACCTCGGATCCTCCTGTAGAGGAGGGTGTAACCTGCGGCCATGAGTCCAGCTATTTTCTTATCCATACCACAGGTCTAGTAGCCGAGGTAAAAACGTCCATTAAGTCGGTCACAATCTGCAGAGAGCGCAGCTGAAACATGCCTCTGGAAGGATATATTTTGGTTAAAATATCCATGAAGTATAACATTCTAGTAGAGGGCTTTCTAAACGAGTATATGGTATGGCACATATCGGTATGGGATTTAAAAACGTCTTCATGTAAAAGACATTTCAGTAGAGGGAGTAAAAATGCCTATCAGCTATTACAGATTTGATAGAGACACTAAATTGGTAATTCCGGAAGGATACTGTGGTGATAGAAAAGCCTTTCGGCTATGTTACAATTGCAAGTAAAAACTGGAAATATGCAGGTAAGAAATGTGGAATTTATAGACTCAGATCGAGTGCGTGAAAATGTCGTTATGGTAGGCCAGTCTCTGGTAGGTGCAATAAGATGTCTTTCTGAGAGGACAACCTCACAGTCAGAGGTATCGAAAAAGTAATTCTGGGAGGACAGGGTCTTTTGTTCCTGCATAGTCTGGGTAAGTACAGCAAGCTCTGAGTCGTGCCATCTCTCCCTGTTGATCCACAGGTGGACTAGTCGTTAGGGAAAACAATGGCGTCAATACATCCTTTACATGGCCGGCCAAGTCATGACATGAGGAAATAACATCCGTCAGCCCATCAGTCACTTTTGACATGCAAGCTCGTTGTCGTCGACAGGCATCGGCGCCAGTTATTAGTTAAAAACATGAAAGTAATGTCATATTTGCGCCATCGACTGAAAACACGTATGTGAGAGGCTTCAACGATGTTGTTCCTTTTAAGACCTTGCATCTAGCCCTAAAAGGGTTTTAATCTGAACATGTACCGGTAGGTGCAGCTACCTGCCCCGCCCTCTGCCCCTGACGTGCCTGGCCCCTGCCGATGAATTCCCACCCACTTTCTGCCAGACACCCACTCGGTTTGAGTCGCTCAGAGCCCCTCTGAAAGGGCCTTTAGTGGCTCAAAGGACCTCGCAGTCCCACCCCACTTTCCCCTGGTCTGCCCCAGCCTTGCCAGAACACGCCAGCGCGTGCCGGCATGGCGGCTTACACAGGAGAGGCTAGGTTGTATGGAAGGTGGGTGAGGTGGTCATGTTCTCACAGGGTGGTGTTTGTGGGGTTATATTGAGGATGGGTGGGCTAGCCTTGTTCTCAGCAAGTAGTGTTGGAGGGGTTATATAGAGGGCGGGTAGACCAGCCTTGTCCTCAGTAAACTTGTAGTGATTGAAGAAGGACGTTATAGAGGGCTAGAGAAAGCTGAATTGCTTAGGTGTATTCGTACAGGGTAGTGACGGATTGGAGGATAATACAAATGGCATGGTTTTTTTTCTTCTCAGCTATAGATATATCCATTTATTCTTTTAAGATGTGCTACAGTCCCAAATAATATTTCTCTGTGTGTTCTGAAGGGGCCTCTCTAGCCACTAGCTGCGCAGTATGGTTAATCTGTCAGTTAACTGGTGGGGATACAGATAGTGATAATAGTGGGGGTCGGAATGGTGATGATGGTATGGGCAGCAGTGATGATAATGATGGCGGTGGTATAGATCGTGATGGAGGTGATGGCAGTCGTGGTGGTGCTGATGGTCTGGTAAGGACGGTGAAGATGCTCTGCTATGATGGTGATGATACTGTGGTGAAGGAGTGGTTGTGGGGATGGTAATGATACTGTGGTGAAGGAGTGGTTTCGGTTACGGTGATAGTGATGATACAATGGTGATGGGGTGGTTTTGGTGATAGTGATGGTAATAATACTGTGGTGACGGAGTGGTTGTGGCGACGGTGATGGTAATGATACTGTGGTGATAGAGTGGTTTCGGTTATGGTGATAGTGATGATACTGTGGTGATGGGGTGGTATTGGTGATGGTGATGATGATGATACTGTGGTGATGGAGTGGTCGTTGTGATGGTGATGATAGTGTGGTGACGGAGTAGTTGTGGTGATGGTGATGATACTGTGGTGATGGAGTGGTTGTGGTGATGGTAATGATACTGTGGTGATGGGGTGGTATTGGTGATAGTGATAGTGATGATATTGTGGTGATGGTGATGATACTGTGGTGATGGGGTGGTATTGGTGATAGTGATAGTGATGATACTGTGGTGATAGGCTGGTATTGGTGATGATACTGTGATGATGGACTGGTTGTGATGACGGCGATGGTGTTCATGGCGGCGGTGGTCTCGTCGGGTTGAGCATAGAGGACGGCCATCTGCTGGCACCGCTCTGATGCCGCATCAGTTCCCCTTAAGCCGGCGCCGGTGTGGATTAACAGGAAGGGTGCCCCGTGACGTGCACGCCATCAGCCACTTCCCTTGCCCCTCTCATCGGGCCCCGCGTAAATACATTCACGAGCGCGCCCTGTAAGTGATAGTCGCCCCAGCTAGAGAGACTCCGTCCTGTCCTAACCTATTGAATTCCGGGCACAATGTCGTGGGTGAAATCCCGACCTGGCACTTTTTGTGTGGCTTCGTCTCTGGCGCACAAAGAGTTTCCAGACCAATTTGGTTTTTTGACCTCTATAATAGGGTATTGAGCGCCTTTGTAGATTATTGCAACAGTGTTAGAACTAAGGTCGATTGTAAAGATTCTACCCAGAGGTGTAGTCTTATAGAACAGATACGTTTTGCTGTTGGTACTAACATGTATGGATTAAGTCTTTGTTTTTCTAAATATCATAACCACTTTCTTCCATCTAGTCAGTGTAGAAGTCATCCTGTTTGTAGAATACTTTGTTGTTATTTTCTAAAAGATGCGAAACAGAAGCATGCTGGTAAGATAGATATGCCTTCAGCCATGTTGCATGCCATGGCTGGGCTCGCCTTACGTCTACTCCAACCTAGTATGCAATAATTCAACCTGATAGATACCGTGCATGTATGCAATCAATATGTCTGTAGTATCACACACATTGATAGGATTCAATGATGATTACATATGCAGCTACTTCCGAAACTATACAAACCACTTGGACTTTGATGATAGAGGCTGCTGAGAACGGCGCTATCAATGCCGATCACGTTTATGAATAATTAGGGGTAATTCAGCTGAAAAGAAGACAGTTCGACTGGGATTTTGGTCGATGCTTTGAATCTTTGAATTAATCATGAAGGGATGAGATTAAATTCCGAAACCAGCCTAGTTCTGGCATTTATTAATACACGGCTACACTAATCGACCAAATGTTACACTGTCTGTATTGAAATCAACACAGACAGCTTTCTCATTTAGCATGCACTAGAATTGAATGCTGTTATTATGTAAGCAGGATTTATTTGGTCTGTCATGTTAGGAGGACATTCTGTAGTTAGCGTTGCAGACTTGTGGGTGGTTTTTTTTATTGCCTCATGAAGCCTTCTCATTCACCTGATGCCAGAGTTCTCCTTTTCTGTACACTTACAGGAACTGTGTTGTTCCGGTGTTGTGTGGGATGGACGTCTTCGTTATCATTATGGCTAACGTGTTGGCTGTAATGTGCGCGGAAAGATTTACTTTCCTCCCCACATTCCTGGGAGTTCACGTGACCTTCACTCTCCCATCACTTTCCAACGGACACACGGACATTCCACCCAACCACCCTCATATATGTGGTATATATGTTTTTTTATTCCGGAAAAATAATGCACTTACAAGCATCTGTAGACAGGCGTGCTTTTACGTAGCTTCACATGAATTCTATTTTGAAAAGTTACATATCTACTACACGACACATAAACAACTGTGTATGGTCAAATACAGGACAAAAATCTTTGTACGATATAAGACCTCAAGCTTGTGATGTGTTTGTAATGCCAGATTTAGCTTGCATTTACATGCAGGCGTTTTAGCATTTAAAATACTGTAGTTGTATTTCATATATAAAAGTACTTTTCATGGTATACTCTTCATCTTACATCAGTCATATCTATTTCCAAACCGTTATAGGATTACCCATTGGATGGGAAGAAGAATTATCTACCCAAACTTAAAGCATTGAGAATGCGGCCATCAAAAGCAAAACAATAGCCTATGACAACATCGATGACTACGGGTTTTGCCTTGCGTTTAATGGGATCGTCCAAGAAAAAACCCCAGTCGCCTTCCTGCAAAAACGTGTCTAATGGAGACAAGTGGCCACTCTGCACTGTGTGCGCAAACACTGCCATTTCCGCATTACAAATCGAGCCGTCCGCCGACTCTCAAGTCACGAGATCTGCTACAGCGATTCCCTGATCGGATTCCTGAAGTGGGATGCATGTACCTCACAGGGTGTTTGTGAGACAGATCCTGCTGAAATTCTGTACTCGAAAACAATCCCTTCGTCTAATTGTATGGTTCCATTTCTTGAGACATATTCTTCCCTACATTTGTTGGCGACATTTACCTTTAACTAGGAGATAATTATATTTCCATTCACAGTGGATGAGCGCGGTACTTCTAATATACAGTAGACTCACACATAACAACCACTTCCATGATACAACTTTACTAACATTATGATTTTAGGACACGGTATGGTCAGTCTGGAATACTGAGCACCTGACCATTTTCTAATTCTATGACCTTTATAATTGGTACATGGATAGTGAAGGGTGAATAAGCGGTCAAACAGGTTTGCAGGTTCTGTGCCATCTATGTAGTCTGTCCGATCAGATATCAGTGTGCTCTGATTATTAGTAGAAGAAATCAGTAAGTAGTTGTGGGTTTGGAGTGGGGTTGAGTGGGGGAGGGTTTGGTCTGTGGTCAGTAAGGACATAATAGATATGTTGAATAACTGGTAAAACAGGTTTGCTGACTCTGCGCCATGTAGGGAGTCCGTCCCATCAGATATCAGTGTCTGACTATAGTATAATCAGGTCTGTCCTATCAGATTTGAAAATGTAAATATCACATTTAGTACTTATCATCATCTAATAGTTTCCTTTTCCAGTAGCAGGTAACAATATATATAACTAAGTGTTTGTTCTTGAATGCAGGATTGATATATTGAATAAGGTAAAAATGATTTGCGTCGATTCGGGCGTCTCCGCGTTCAAATCAATGCTTCATATACCCTAATCTAGCTCCACATGTTTAGAAAATCCCATTCTATATGCGCATCTGCAGTTCCCAGCACACTGCGCCGTCCGTATCTCACCGTTATCACCGTACAAGATATGACCACTCAATCATGTGTTTACATTACCCCAACCCTATCGCCTTTATCATCCTCAAACACTGGCATCTATCCAGCCCGGATCGAAGCCTTATCTTTGGTTCGATGAATTTGGAAAATGAAACTCAGATCCTTCAAAAGTTCTAACGATCTTGTATAATCCGAGTCTATCCGTCCTTATGTAATGTTTTCTTTGTACCTATAGTGTTTTATACCCGGGCAACAGACTGTGCATACCCTGAAATGAGATTTCCAACAGTTTGGTTGATGTTTGCGTTGTCACTAGCTGGAGAGAGATCTTTTAATTGTTAGCTAAGGTGGATATATCATTTGAGAAGCAGTGTAATGCATTAAAGGCACCCGTATATGGTGTTGTATATAAAGAAGTGCATGTGTTTTAACTGCCCCCGATGAGACTAGGGGTATGGCCAAATTGTCTCAGATCCGTGATGGGTAAGCACCCTGATAGAGGATCTCTGAAGGCCATTAAAGGTGTCACAGGCGGATATTGGGTTTCGGCAACACGTGGACAATTCACCAGACGGCAAATGGGTTTGTAATCTGATAGACGCTTAGCACGGGTGTTGAGGAAGGGATATAGGACAGGACAAGGGACATAGTGTCGGGCAAGGGAACACTTAGACTGGCTCCAGTCCATGGATCCTATGGCTACCCTCCTTGCTGGGATACTTTAACAAACTATATTCTTATTGTGTTTAATCATTCAATGAATGTTCATAATCAAAGACTTGAGCAAGTCTAGGGAACACTATGTAGCAAGCAACATGATGAAGTGCAAGAGATGTGACAAGGATTTCCTCACAGGGCACGATATGGGATCCAGTTTGGGGCGGAGAATAGTGCAGTGCAGTGGAGTTGTTTAAGGGACACGGAGGTGGGTCCGGGGCGTGGCATGGTGGGCGAAGCAGGGCGGACCGGGGAAAGGGACACAGCTGGGAGCAGGGCAGCCCACCGAGTGTGAGGCGGTGACTAGGGTTACTTCTCGCGTGAGAAGATTGATCTACGTGAGTAGGCTGTTCCGTGTGATTAGCAACGATCGATGGCCCTACACAACCACCACCACGGCCATCTAATAGCGGATTGACTCAGTCCAATTCGTTATTTGATTGGAGTTGGTTGCTGAGGCCAAAATAAGCAAGGCCCCTGACTCGAGTCACACCCACATGATGCCGGGAAGTGAATCCGACAACGTTAATTAATGGTCGTTGATAATCAGTGACCATTAATTGCACGCAACAAACATTTATCACAGTATTGTAACTGTCAGCTTAAAAGAAGAAGAATACATGCTAATTGACGACAAGGATTGACAGGTTTCAGCATAGTTTCTTATCGCTAATGCCCATATAGCTTTTTACTATGTCTTTCTTTTCCGTTATAATTGTTAGATACTTTAACGTATACCCCTATCATATGGTGGTTGAAATATTCTCTCTACTACCATTGCCTACATTCCTGACAGGCAATGATTCGGATAGCAAATTCCCACGAGCGCCATGACGTTAAATATGTAAACAAATGTGTTACAGTAGTTCAATTGATAAATAGACAGTATCATTTCTCTCTGTGTGAAGCCGAAACAAAGTTCGAATAACTGATGAAAAAGCGGTATAAGTATTCCTTCTATTTCTTGCTGATGCATGATGATCCCCTGAAAACCCACTAGAAAGTATCCTATTTGTAGTAGTAGTCGACATAAAGGGAAGAAAATAACGCCCAACAGTCATCATCACTCCATGATCAATATATGTTGTTCAAGCAGAGATGGGGCCTACACTAATCTCAGAATCCCGCGCCTGGTGCCTTCTTTTGGTGTGTGGACCCAGCTGCGGTAGCCGATGTTCACGAGGCCCCTCTGGGTTAATTACATCATAGCTTTGTAACGACCATGTAAGACAATCATCCGCAGCTACCCACCTGCTGCCCCACTGTCCCCGGGCTGAAGGACCACCAACTGCACGCTCGGGAAGCCGAATTTAAAAGGTCTACCTGTATTCACTGTAATACATACCTGAGATATGCAAATATGGTTCAGAATTCTAATCAATCAAATCTCTCCACATAATCCTTAATGTCATCGGATTCGCTGTATATGCTTCTGTTCCTATTCTAACCACCATCTAGAAAGTGCATTATATATCCTAGCGCGATAGAGTGATGATTGACCCTGGATATAAAGTTTACCCTTAGTGATCTGATGATGCAATATAGCATCGAATGTTATCAATTCTTACAGCTCCTCTGCAACGCATAGGCATTGCCATTTCAGTACAGTTGATGCCTTCCGTACGATAGTTGAACCCTATATCTGTCTATACAATCTATATTTTAGTCCCTGGAAGTGTATTACTCGGGCGATCCCTGCCACCTAGCGTAATGTAATGTAAGGTACAAACCCATCCACTGTTTGGGGGTGAGTGGGGGAGGGTCTGTTCGTCTAAATTGCGTTAAGATAGACTGTAAACAGGTGATTGGTTTTAGTAGTGAAGGAATCCCCAGAGTCTATGGATGAAGGGTTTGGCAGTTTTAAACATTTAGTAGGAGAGAAGTGGAGAACCGGCTTGTAAAGAGGCTGTGGTACACGTTCCGTCAGGGCCGTTCATTAGAACTGCCCACTCAATCATTGCCAATCATTAAGAGTGAAACTTGAAATACTTGTATAAATATTACATGATTATTAAAAGCCCGTTTTTTCCTCGCTTTGTTCTAGGTCTCGGCATGCCTTTTTTGCCTCCTCATTGGCCTTGGTGGAAATCACGCAGCACGTTTAACGAGCGTCAATACCGAATGAGATTGTATTATGAAGCCACCTGTGATACCAGGCCTACAGTCACACGTTAGCCGAGCAGCTCCCGCCTCTCAGAGAGCTGCTCCTCACGTTGTGCGGCCATGTAGTCCTCATCGTTTGTGTGATTGAAAATGTACATACATATCCATTGTTTCAATGATTGACTACATGAAGCTACTGTCCTAATGGATATATATATGTATATACACATGTACGTCCCTATTGTCTAATTGTGTTGTGTGTGTGATTTTTCTTTTTTTGGGGGGTTATTTCTACACCGTCTAGTTTCGACATGTTCCATCTGCCTATATGATCTTTTTCGCATCACTACTGTCTTACTGATAGCCTATACATCCCTATTGTCTTGCTGATTATATAGGACTGCATCAGTAATCGTATAAATAGACAATACTCCACGAGTTTGGATGTGCTACAATCGTCATTGAGGCGAAGCCGATTGACAATTATGGCACATCCAAACGAGTGGAGTATTGTGTATTTTACGATCCGAGTGTGGTTCTGGATTTATCTCACCACTTTCTTTCTAATTAAATAACATCACAATATAATAATCAGAATATACTTAGCAAATCCATATGACGTCATCTCACATTCACTATGCCACGGCCGTGGCTTAGTACTGTCACTTTGTGGGGGTGATCGTTGAGAATTCTATTCTAATGTTATTCCTATGGCTGAACTTGTACCAAGGGTGAGATAATAGCCTATACATCCCTGCTGACATACTGATAGCCTATACATCCCTATTGCCTTACTGATGGTCTATACCTCCCTGCTGTCATACTGATAGTATTTCCATCCGTATTGTCTTACTGATAGTCTCTACATCCCTGCTGTCATACTGATAGTCTCCGTGATGTTTACCAACTGTCTACATATCCCTGCTGTTTTTTCTGATTGTTAGAGCTCGGAATATCCAAATATCCCTGCTGTCTAAACATCTTCACTGTCTTACTGATTGTCTACACGTCTCTGTTTTCTGTGCATGTTTCTCGTGTGAGTACGGAAAATTCTCTTACCATATAATCCTCCAGGGATCATATCAACATGCGTATAATGTCTGTGTATACTTTAATACGTAGATTCCTTAATGATTCATCCACTCTAACAGCTTGATGATGGGATGAGGTTGATGAAAGGACGTCTTTTTTTCAGTAAGGTGCTACAAATTAACAATAGCACATGGCGATTGACAACTTCAGAGAAAGCACAGATCAAAAAAGCGAGTGCTGAAACAATAATTAAATCGCTTATGCTAGGAAGTCAATAGACGCAATAGCTATATTGTGCCTTAGAATCCCTTTGTAGTCACTGATTCTTAAATTTAGCATGGCTTAGCAGTAAGCGCAGTAATGATGTATTTCACCGCGTCATACTTGGGAATGAATCATATTGTGTAGATTATATCCCACCGGGATGATTATGTTGCCGAGGAGATTTAAAAAGCTAGAACCTATCAAAATGGGCTGCCTTAGATTGATGTTGTAAGGAGGTTTTACATGCTAATGGGCCATTAACTTCCCCTTCTCTGTTTCTGATAGCCATAGGTCGGGTACATTGCCATCTATATACCAGACGAAGCGGGCTCCCTTGAGAGTCATACATCACTTTATTGCTGTCTATTGTTCTAATTAAAGGCATTGGAGGATGGGCCTTGGTACAACTCATTAGGTAGAGTTTACATAACATCTTCACTAATGTTCCCCTGATGTAGGACATGATTAACTTGATTGAAAACTCCAGATTCCTATTTATATTAGTGCTTTACTAATAATAGAACGGGGAATATGTGTGCATTGTTGACTAATATAGCTTTCTCACGTGGCATATGGACTTACCATGAAATAGATCATCTTAGCTATAGAATTAACATGTCCTATGCGAACATTTAGTGCAAAGGCTTGATATGTTAATAAACAGTGTCAAAAATTTTATGTTTAAAGATTCGTATGGATAACATGTATTTTATCTATAGATCTGTCAGAAGTGTTAAGTGATGTATTTAGCTTATGTGTCATTCTCTGTGCCTAGTCATTTGAGATAAGATCTAACAAAAATCCGATCCCTATATCCACTGTTGATCCACAGATACTGTTGCCATTTTTTTTTTTTTTTTTTTCATTTTTTATTCCCACCAGTTCTGCTACGAAGAGCAGTTCTTCCACTGGTAGTTTGGGGTGACCAAAATATATAGGAAAACTTTGCAGCTTTCAACCAGCATGGTTCTCTAAATAACAGTGTAGTAATCTATTCATATCACCCACATGTACATTTCAAATTTATTTCTAAGGCCATTGATATTCAGGATACTTTTAATCCCACTTGTTATCAATGAATCATCAATTGAATCAAGGACGTCTCTGCCATCCTGAATAAACCTCTCCTATCTTAAGTTTAAAGAGAGAAACCTGGTTGATTCAATAGTGCTACACATGGCAATTTCTAGTATGTACGAGCTCTAGTATGCCGATGGTAAAAAAGTGTTACTCCTATAAGGTTTGGCAATGGTACGGTGTGAGCTTGCGAACAGATTCAAACACGTCTCACTAGATCTGACCATAGCAGTTGCCACGGTAAAACGAGTAGCAACTAGTATGTTTGTCATTGATAACTGAGTGAGTCTGGTGCTATAAATAAATAACAATTAAAGAGTTTGTGTTAGATTCAGTATATGGGTCATTTCCTGTAACCCACTTGCACCCAGTCAACTCGCAATTTCTGCAACTCCAAATATATCAAGCACCAGTAGATCATCAATGAGGTATTTCGGTCATGGTTAGCTTGGCATGCCTCTAGGACACTGCGATACTGGCCCTCTGCTCTTTTCCCAATGTCCCAGTGTTAACACGCAGATGGTTAAGGTTTATTTTTTGCAGCAAACTCAAAGTCTATGTGACCACTCTATCCGTTTGGTAGTGTATATGTGCGTGTGGCCCACGCTACATGCAGCCCCCAGACAGTTTGGATACAGGCGAGCTACATGCTAGCGCCCATCCTCCAACAAAGGACCTGAAGATGGATCCTTTACCCCAACTCATTTGATGAAAACAGACTACTAGTCAGGGATATGGCAAGCCAAAAATGCAGTTTCGTGGCAAACTCTTGTAAACACCCTGGAGTATGGCTTATTAGGGGTAACTTGTGCTGACTTTTTCAGTTCTGATAATGTTTTTGCTCTAAAAGTGGACATTCTATGTGAAAATTCTGTTTCCATGGCAACCACAGAAATTCAAATGTCTTGGCCTTATTTTGATGTTAGACTGGATATTCAAAGAAAAACTCTACCAAAATGGAATTTTCTATTGCTATTTCAGGAGACTATGGTGATATATAAAATTTGAGTGAGCTGATTCATGGGAACTAGTTGTGTGGTTACCATGGCAACCAATTACATGAAAATTGGCCAGTTAACCCATATGAGCCTATTCTTTTATATTCCATGCCATAGGTTGTGCAGAAGATGATGACCTATTGAACATATCTTGATATCACAAATAGGATAGGCTGTTCCCTGATCGTTTCACAAACCCCTGTCTTGATTCAAACTCCACATCGCAATTTATAAAGAGGACCTGATCGCCTGCTGAGGGAGCTGTGATCGCCAGGTCCCGGGCATTGATTCTCCCGCCTGCCTGAGAACACTCCACACGGCTGGTGGTTGGCAAACACCAAACCACGCACCTCCAATAGCCTCAAGAGAAAACAAACCACAGTCATTTGTAGGTGGGTTAGCTTTGTGGTTAGATGGCGCCGGCCCGTGGGAAGTTAGAAGCAGGCACAACAACAGCGAAGTAGTCTAACTCCGATTCAAAGAAACTCTTATGTGGGTCCTTTAAATTTCATCATTAGATTCTGCCCTGCTCACGAAAGACGCTGGTGATTTCTGCTCAGTTATTTGGGAATTACTTATATTTTAGCTAAGTCTTATTTTTGATCAGGGTAAAGGATTTTACTCAGTGTTGAATGTATGTTCAGAAATGTTGCCTTTCATTTTTATGAAAGAAACCTAGATAGGATATCTGTACATGTATTCTCTATAAGGTTTGTACCAATGTTTACCTTTCTACCAGGGAGTGTCTGTGTCGTGAATGGAAGGCGAAGTCCGTCACTGTGATTGATGCCCTGCAAATATTGTTAATGTTGGCAACGTTCCATGTTGCTATGCCGTGTTAGTAGTGTCACGAGAGTGGAAACACAAAAGTTTCATTAAAGTTGTAACCATATCGATAATAGATTCCAAATAGGCGAATATTCCTTCTATTTTTCGGCTCCCAAATGATAGTGACAAAAACAGGCTGTAGATTATCTAACTGCTGACGTGTTATTCTAACTCGGGCTAGGTTATACGTGGACAGGTAGGTGTATGTTTAGAAGGGAGCCGGTTCTCGGTTCTATTGCCCAGTGTGTGTATGAGGGGGTGGGCAGCGTGTTTTATTGATGCCAGCCTTGGCTACTGATCAATGTTCCCCAAGTTGCGGATACAGTGTCGTGGCCGCCCTCCACGTGCAGACCCCTTATCTACACTGTTTTCTGAATGTCACCTGTGGTTCCCTGTCAATATAAAATGACTGCTTTTCCCTACATCAACACAAAACCCAAAGAAGGGGGCGCAGAAAATGACACAGAAATAAAAGGAGTTGACATTTGTGGATGGTGTGCTGGTCTGTGGCTGTGAAGAGAAAGCCGAGCAGCCAGAGAATGGGTCGTTAACGTTGGTTCACTCCCATTATTCTTGTTTCAGATAGATGTTTGTTTTATAATACAAAGACATATACAGTACTGTAAAGTGAGGCGTAGACCCGCATGCGTATCAGCTACATGGATCTGTCTTAAAGGACTTCACACTCTGAGCCAACCCATATTTAAGCATCGAAAATTGACAGTAGGAAAGGTGCATCACTTTCGTGGTTATTATAATGCTACATCAGATGATCTGACCGTCACTGTTTTAGCAGAGATCTCCAAGCATCTTGACGAATCGGTTGGGAGAAGACCGAAAGGTTTGCTTGCTGTGTTGCTGCGTCATACCAAAAGTCAGGGTTGGCCTGGAGATGGTTAAGGAAGGCAATGTGTAAAGCAAGCTGCAAATCACTATTATACTACTAATTTTGCAACGTATTTGAGTAAGGGGTCGTGCTGAATTGTACCAGCCAGTCGGCTCTCCATTTAGTGTGTCACACAGTTCGGGGGCCAGTATGCGACTGGGAGCTAACGATGGGGCTGCATCTGTAGTATTATCTAAACCAGCGGTTCTGGTGGGAAAGCACGCGGGAAGTAATCTCCCGAGTTTATTTAAAATTTTACCTTTTTTCTCATATAGATATTGATGTAGCTGACAACATGCCATTGAATAGCAGACAGTCCTAAGTAAATAAACCCGATGTCATATCGATATGAGTATGGGAGGCGGTGCGGTCGCGATCACGCTTAATGCACTGAGTCACAGGTGTCATAACAGATTAAACCCGCCGTTCTCTGAGTCAGCATATTTTACAGGGTGACCGGCGTTTATATATTTACACTTCGCGTAGAAAATAGTAAAGAAAAGAGAAGCCCATGGGAATGTCACATGAGGCCATATGGCATAGACATATATAAATAGATATCCGTATATGTAAGGGCTTCTCCATGGAGATTAAAACAGATCAACTTCACAAACAATCATGACAGTGGGAAAAGTATACACTCTCCCAGGAATTCTTCGGTGTTGAGTCCCAGCTGAGGTCGGACCATCCCCTAAAGGATTAACGCTATATCTGTATTGAGTGGCTTTGGGATAAACTCCCAACTGATCCGGCCCGACTGACACCTATGACAAATGAGTGTATTAATAACAGAACCCAAAAGACAAGAACAGATAAAGCACACAGCCACGCCCATTTATAGCTTCACTAATACATGCACGTGCCTTTTCCTATGTACACGAACGCTGGCACTTCACATGCCTACACTACATTACATAACATACGCAAGAACCAGCTGAAGGTTCGGCTTGTACATGCAGGAGACCCAGGGCTCGTTGAATAATTTAAGGTCATACATGAAGACAATTTTGTGTACACTAACGAGACCCAGGGACGATGTGGGTCAACTTTATTCAACACTTGCGGACGACCTTTGGTCAGGTAGAACCGTTTTAGCTTGAACGAGCTTGAATATTATCAAACAGTAACCTTCCATCGAGGTCTCCATGTACCATGTCCTTTCACTGGCATAAGTTATTCAGCGACCCCCAGGTCACTGACACCAAGTCATGGTCGGCTGCTTCTAGTTGCTGACCCTGCGTTGTTGTATCTGGAGCGGAACTCTTTTCTTTGGGCCTCATGTTGTCCACTGCCGACGTCCGTTCGTGACACCACCCTGGGACCGCGTCGGGCACGTCCATAAACCACCGCTCCCTGATCGCAAAACCACACCTCTCCGTTCATTTTATAGATGCAATAGAAAAGCTTAGTACACGGATAAAAGTGAATAAACTTCACATTAAGCCAATTTTTATCATAGTCAACCACTAATGTTACTATTGTGTGTTGTTAATGTTGCTATTATAGGTAGAGAGTGTCAGTCAACTAGCATACACACCTAGCTACCTGCGAGTAGCAGTGCTAAACTATGTCTCTCCAAAACAAGGAGGGTGGTAGATCGCATTGTAAAACGAACCTTTCCTGAATAAAAAAAGACCTGATTAATAGATTTACAGTTCAAGTTATACACATTCATTATGACGTAGACTCCCATTAGCAGGTTATTTCATCAATTCTTGCCCTAAGCATTGTTGAATTGTCAATTGGAGAATGTAGGGGATAGGTAAATTCAAAGATATTGGTTTCATTCAATTGTTATCAATAATGTTATTAATATTATCGTTAGTATTACAGTTTGATTAAACCCCAGGTGGAATCATAAAGATGAGCCAAGAATAGAAACTGAATTCCTTCATCCTCATTCAATGTCTTCGACTCGCACACTAACCTATTAAGGGTTTATGAACGTGCTCGTGCCTGGCGAGTGGTGTCCCGAGTCTTGTGGTCGGCATGAAGGGCGGGGGTGTGGATAGGGGAGGGGGAGGGGAGGGGGAGTGGAGGATCAGGAGGCAGTTGTCGTCCACAGGTGGACCGCCAGCAGCAAAAGCCACCAAACACGGACAGTGCCGGCAATGCCTGGAGGATGGCATCATGTTTCTACAGCCGTGTCCATTAGCACTCTGCCCCCTTCACCTGCCTGTGTGTACATGTGTGTCTTCACCTGGTGTGTTGTAATAATCACCTTCACCTAACATACACGCGGGTAGACGAGGCCACTAGTCCACGAGCAGAGCTGACCTTCCGCGCATACGAGTTATCAATAACGCACACAGGAACCGATTATGGTCCGGCTTTGTGGTACGGGTATGTGTGTGAGTGGTGCTGCATTATGTTCCAGTAACGGGCTTCTCGTGGTATGGCCTGCTGTGCATAGCAGCGCGCGGTGAGCTCTCCCGTGTCGGCGTGTGCGGTGTGCGCGGTGCATTGATATTGTGGACATAGCAGGGGGTTAAGCGCGGAACCAGAGGATTACGCACGTTTATTTTCACGCCTCGTGCTCCATGCCTGGAAGTGATATGGGGATCGGAATTGTAGATCAGGACTTCCGAGTGGAAGGCCTACGGACGGCCTGAGGACGGTCACTGCTGTCATGGCGGCACGTCCTCAACACCTCCAGACGGCCAGACCACAACAGGAAGGGCGCCCCTCCTTCTAGCACCACCGATCTCCTAGCAAGGCACCCAACCCCAACCCGATAGCCTGCCCGCACGCCCCCTCCACGCGGTGAGAGGACCACCAGGCATTCTTCCAGTTAAGGTGACCAGTGAAAAATTATAGGGCTAAGCCTAGGCCTGCATGCGTCCTCCAGGGTGACGTGTCACTGCCCCCCGGACCGTTAGGGGGAGGTGGTGCTGTGACGCCGCCCGCCCGCCCGCCCTCCTACCCGCGCAAACCCAGCCCGCCCGGGAGGAGAGGAGAGAGGGCCTCCACCAGCTCTTTCTCTACCGCTCTACTGCCAGCACCAGGAGGAGGGCCCGGAGACTGCTGGCGCGTCGTCAGGGGAGCACGACGGGAGGAGTAGCCGCGCGGCACCAGCAGGCAGCAGACCAGAGACATGCCGGGCTAACCACCCCATCCGGCCGCTCTGTCACCCAGGCCCCATCTTCACCTGCAGACAGGAGGAGCTCCCAGCGCCACCCACCTTCACCTCCACCTCCGCCTAGATAGGGTCATCGCAGAACGCACACCAGGCTCCAGAGGAGCGCCCGTCACTACTACCAGCCAGCACCACCAACAAATATTTACCACTGACTTTATAATTAATGCGGTGATTAGGATTAATGACGATACAGCGTTCACGGCCTCAGATCGTTGGTCGCTCTAATAGCGGTGCCCGGTGGCGGCGGTGCGCGGCGGCGGCGGAGGCGGAGGAGCAAGAGTAGGAGCAATTCCCCTGATGCCGTGCATGCATTCCCAGCTCTGAGCAGCTCCCTGCAACTCAGTCCGACCTGTACGGGGAAAGTACCAGGGTGGAAGTGCGGCTATCTACGTCGTCGTCCGAGTCAGGGGAGGAGGACGGAGAGGACGATGACGAAGCGCGAGCACCAAGAGGAGGAGCAAAAGGCCTGGTAACTAGAGCCCGGAGCACCTCAGAGCAAATCTGAGCAAATCGGAGTGTTTTATTTTGGATGTTTGGCGGAGATCGGCGGCGGCCCTGGTGTGCCGCCTGCCGGCCACAGGAGGCAGCGCCGTGTGATTGTTACCTCGGCGAGCACCTCGCGATGAGCAGCTCCCATCGATCCGCCGCCTAGGCTGAGCTGCTCCCGATCCAACCGCTGCCACAGACCTTTCAGTTTAACGTGGAGAATCCATCCCAGCCCTTGTAATCTACCATCTCCATAGTAGTGGAGAGTCCGGTGTTTTTGGAAAGAACCGACGAGGAATCGCTAGTTTGTGTCACTTATTCGTACTGGACAAGAGGATGAGGCATATGTCCTGCACATCTGGATTTAAACTCAGTCTGCCCGCCAAAGCAGCTGGATTATCTCTTCAATGCGACCAGAGCCTAAGGAGAAGTCATTTCTTTTGCTACGGCTTGCTTCCCCACTAGCTGTCAACGCAGCTACTTTTCATCAAATCGAATAAACGGTGTGAGAAACCAATCACCACCTTCTCTGCCTTGTGCTAGAGAGTAAAAAAAGTTACTATTACTCACGATAATTTCAAAAGGACCCTCAGGGGTTTGCCATTCATTGCCAATTGCAAGTCAAGCGTTCAGCATTGCGGGGAAGGATAACAAGGGATCCACCATGGGGTCCAAAAGCTTCCGTGAAATCATTGCCTGGCTGTGTGTATGCCCTACAGACCAGACGGAGGATGAGGGCACGGGCGTGAGCCTGCTACAGGCACAGCAAGAGCAACGTGCAAAGAACCTCAACAGACAGGTGAGTGTAAGCTGCATGCCCTTCCATTATACTGCATCTAGAGAAGGGATAACATCACTTTATTGTATGAATATTTATGCAGGAAAGTTAAGGCAATTTCTCCCAAATACAAGCTAGAGAGGGTGAGAGACATACGGAAAATGAAATCATTGAGGAAAAGAGGCCGTGATATACATCTACAGTAGAACCCCACCTAACGGACACCCCGCGTAAGCGGACATTCCACGTTAATGGACACTTTTCCTCGGAACGGATCCCTCTATTAGATGATTATTTTAACCCCGTGTTAGAGCACACCCCGCGTAAGCGGACACTTTGGCCTGGAACGGAGGGTGACCACTTACGCGGGGTTCTACTGTACATGTATTCAAATAAACCTCTATCGCGCTAAGTATGGATTACTCGGAGAGCTTACCTTTGATCAATTAGATTAAGGATTAGTCCATTCTCTTAGGGATATGCTCATTATATAGTAGGTAGGACTTGTCTGAATATTGAATGTATTGCTGTTCACATACTGTACGTCTATGCAGCCATACTACATTACCGCGAGACTACCGACCTAGTCATAGCGTATGGACTAGATTCAGGATAGAGTAACTCTTTGGGTGCTCTAGTTTCGACTTTATTCAGAACTCTGTTCAATGCCGTATGCCACATCAAGGCGGGCGATGACACAGTTTTAATAAAACATGCCTAAATATGTAATATAAATGCAGAAAGAAAGTTCACTTTTTTTTCATATCAAAACACATAATACAGAACACCTTAAGACTCTACCTCAACATTACCGAGAGTGACTGATGTAAAAGTGTTATCTTTCGTTCGAGTTATCGTTCATGATATCTATAGAATTTAAGAGGAGATAGATCATAAACTATTTTGCTTTCCTTTATATAGAGATTTAGTAGATGGAGGCTCCAGCCTCATGGCAGGTCTTGGTTGATATTTGATGTGAAACTTGCAAAGTTTTTGTTGAGATTCCTGCAGAGGTAATGTTATCTATAAATACTTTTTTTCTGAATCGCACAAAGAAACGTCTTATTTTTATTCTAGTACATAAGAAAGAACTAATGTGTTCAGATCAATTGTTCTATTTTGTTGGTGCATAATGCATTCTGTCCCAATTTGTTCTTGCCACAAATATACTATAATCTCATTACTGGCATTTGGCATTGACTGATATCACATTGTAAATATCATTTAACATACTATGAGATGGTTTCATGAGCATTACATGCTAATGTTTGCGTCGAATGAGTGCTGCCTGTTGTACGCATACTACTAAGTACCACAAGAAGACCAGCCTCGCGGCGGGTTGTTTTTTTATGCTGGGGTGATAGTCGTAACATTCTCCACATTTGAACTCACGACAGCTTTGCTACCCATTGACGATAAAAAAACACCCATCCAACTCACACTAGCACCTATCTGCTATCACGATCAGGTTTCTAGCCAGCAGCCCGCAATATTACAGCTATTTACCACCAAGAATAACTTTTGGTTACGACCTATCAACCACAACTAGCAGCTGTGTTCCCAAAATAGATTTTAACGAGACCCATGAAGCCAAAATGAGCAGCTTTCGTCTTCTACGGAAAGGTTCTAGCCAGAGATCCAACAACTGAAGTCAATAGTTCTTTGACACGAGGAATAAATATTAGTCAGAGGCCCTTCACCACAAGTAGCACTCTGTTAATAGGAATAGGTTTGAGCCAAAGTGCTACCGATCACATTGATGTGACCACCCATATAGAGACCGCACATCAACATGTAAACTGCCATAAAGTAGCCAAATCCTCAGAGACATGCCACAAAGAAAATGAATACATCCTGGCAGCCCCAAAGGACAATGAAAGCATGCAGATCTACAGATGAGAAGGAAATGCCATTTAGAAAAATCATGCAAAGAGCATGACTCTGCAACCCACAAAGGGGTCTCTTCTAGCCATCAGGAGAGATAGCTCTCCTTGCAAAGGGTAAAGTAAATGAACAACTTATCATTAAGCAAAATGTTTGCATGGACAGCAAAAGAAATTTACTGCTCATACTTACAAATTAAAAACAATGATTATGAGAACCTCCACATCACACAGATAGGAAGAAGAGGAAACTCCACACTGTACATGTAAAAGAAACCTTCAGAGAAACCATACGGTGAAAGACCAAGAACTGTTCATGACAGTATAGAGTGAGTGGCAATGCCAAAAGTTTCCTTTAACACAGATAGTAAAGACCAGGAACTAGTGATAACTACACGCCACGCAGATAATTGGCACAGCTCTCTTAACATATGAATAAACAACAGGGAATGCTCATAGCAGCTCACCATACAAACAAAGGAAGCAACCCTAAAGCCACAACAGAGACACCAGTGTCTGACCAGCAAAACAGCACGAGCAGGCACTGACAACTGCCAGTTCAAGAATTGCTAGCCAAACCAGCCACAGACACCTTGTAGGTCCATGGGCATAGTCAGTGGGAACAATGCGCTGCCCTATGAATAGTTCATTGTTGATAACGCACGCATGCCATTTGTCTCTTTATGAATACCTAGTTGCATTTGCTCGGTCGCATCACATGAGGGTAATATGTCTCACTGATTGGCTCAATATGCTGACCCACCAAACCTAAAGCGCGCCATGATAAGGGACGTTAATTGCATTTGCGCCATGCAAGCGTCAGTATGGCAGTGAAAAGGTAAAACAAATGGTCACAATGGCTCATCATTCCTTTGGGAATTCTCCTTTGTTGACTGGAAAATATGTTCTGAATTTATATTCGCCATGGGGAACTGGAGCACGAGTCTGTAATGACAGATGAAGAAAACAGATTGATGAGAATGATAACTATTTTTTATGCCATTACGTTAAAGACTTGTGACAATCAAGTCTTTTGACAGATCGGAAATTTGAACCTGCAGGTAAAATGAATTTGAGCACGCCGGGTAGCTTCTCCAAGTATAGGAGTTGTCCATAGGCTCCACGTAACACTTTTAAAAGCATGGGATAGTCGCTGAAATTATGTTGGGGTCTTCCCACAGCATAAGTTGTTTGTAGCAATGATGGTAGTTTTCATATTTTCGAATGAAATTCTTGTTTTCATTAGCAGTTTATAAAATTCTTTTTATCATTTGTAAAACAAAGAAAGAATATATTGGGCCTCATTCACACCAATGAACAGTGGTGTAACCTGCCCGTACAAACCAGCCTCGTTCCATGGTGAATAACGGTGTGTTTTCCATGTTTTCTCAGTCTCTCAAAAAGTTAATTCCACATGAAAAATATTTCCTATTTTTCTTATTACCCCTACTGGCATCCCCGTTGAAGACGACTTCCGACCACCTGCTCAGAGATTCCACAATTATAATATCAATAGCAAGAGGTGTTCACATACTTCACAGTGAATAATTCCGATGAGCGTAGCTGTTCACAGGCAACACAATGAGTAACCCTACAACATAGACAAGATTCAACGGCCGTAAACCACGAGAGGTTAACGTGTAGTAATGCATGAGCGTTAGCGAATATATTGCAGAGTCAACTTTGTCTTACAGAGCTGCCTCTCCACAAAGTGATCGTTTGTTGTATTGATTATACATCTTCTCAAATAAATGAAATCCAGGAATTGTCATGCTATAGGGTAAAGAGGCAATAAACGATGGTTTTGTGGACAGGCGGCCGTAAACCAGGAGAAGTTGACGCCTAGTAATACACAAGCGATAGCGGTTGTATTACGACCTCCCATGGGTTACAATGCCGCCTGTTTACATTACCATCATTGTATCTATTATCCAACTTTTCGAATAAATTAAACTCAGTAATTTCCATATTAAAGGGTATAGTAATATGAGTTATTTCTTTGCTCTATAGCACATATTCCTGTATACAACAGATTTGAATCCGTATACCACAGTATAATGGGTCGTGGTTTACTGAGACCCCACCCCATACAATCACAATAGGTACTTTGTGTACGTTGGATAATAAATCATTAGAGACATTTTTTTTGTTCCCAAACACAAAGTGAGTATTTTTCGGCGATCAATGGTTTTGACAACTTAAAAACAAAGGCTAGTAGTTCTCTGCGGTCCCATATACTTTCAATGGGGACTTTGTAATGGCTGAATGATAAAAACACTCTTCACACCAGCACTACCTAAAGCAGCTTCTCCACAGTGAACACTTCTCAGAATGGGCCCTAAACCTATATTGGGAGTTTCTCATAGTTTCGTGTAGGGTTCTGCCAATGTGTAGATGCTCCAGAATACGCACCACCACCGAAGAAACCTGCTCACAGACTCCTCGACGGGTTCTGGCCACAGCAGGAATTGCTCATACCTTGATGAGCAGGGCGCTGGATATAGGCCCTCTGACACCACTGTGGGTCTGTGTGCATTATTCACATGTTTCCTCCCGGTCTGCACACCCTGCCCGCCGTTTATCGATCGCTACCATCACCGCTACCAGGAGGACTCTGACAACACCCCCATGGCGTCGCCTGGCAGTTGGTATATAACCATGCCAGCCTGGTAGTGTAGGGCGTGCGGTGAAACCCTAAACCTACAAATAAGTCATGCGCTTATCCGCCACCTCTAGGGTAATGTGTGCGGGGATGACGTGCTGCTTGCATTAGCATTGCATTTCACTGATGTCCCATCCACAGGCCATTAATCCTTTTATGAGGGAGAAATACAGACAGACTGAGAGGGACTGAGACAGAGAGAATGAACCATGTGACTGGTTTATTAATCAAAGATAATATGATGAATTGAAATACCAGTATTCACCTGTCTTTATATTCAGCTACAATGCTCAGGGAAGGTACCTGATGGTATGACATATTATACTCACATGTTATCATGCAAATAGGGAAATAACGGTATGTTACCTTCATATGAGCTACTGGATTTAAGTGTGGACTATTAATGACATGAATGGGAACATGGGTCATATCTGTATGGGTAGGTATGGGCAGGCAGTAATATAGAAAGACATGGTTAGTGTGGCCGAATGGAATCTGTTCAGAGATATTTTGGTCAGAAATATTCACCGAAGTCGAAGACTGAGGTGAATATTTCTGACCAAAATATCGAGGAACAGATGGAATTCAGACACACTCACTATGTCTTTTTATTATTATATACCGATATTCGATTTAAATGTCATTTTTGTACTTACATTATCAACCTATTTCAACCTCCGAATGTTAGTCTCTCTGCTTGTCAACAAGTCACGTGGTACGGTGTGGCGTAAAAATATTTTACGTCACGGTGCGGCCGAACGGAATCTTTTCTGCTATCGCGTAAAAGTGAGACATTCGTGTACCGGTATATAATAATATAAGTATCGTATGGGCGTGATAAGAATAGTGAAGAATGTTGATACCAGTCAGGGATTTATACACATATACTGGCGAGATGCAGGGGGTCGTGTGTGGTGGTGTAGAATTGAGCGTGGTGATATATTTTAAAATGTTGTTTGGCAAATTATTTCATATTGCTCTGTATATCATATATGTACAATTTCTCCCAGGGTAAAGGGTGATCCTTGCCGCCGTAGTGCGATCCATTTTTATATAAGGCGATATATATGATACATAGTGCTTCTCTCGCTGATGGGTTAGGGGTACTTTGCTGGATGTAGGGGTAGGTTGAGGGGGTTAGATGATGAGTGAGGTGTGGGTTTAGCATACAGTTTGCAGTGGTGTGAGGAGCCAGTTGTTCAGTGATGTAAATATACCGTATTTAAGTGTTGTATGGTGGGACGTGGGGTGAACATGCTGTGAGTGGCGTTTTAAGTATGTCTCTGACTGCAGCTTATCCTATCGGAGATACGTGCGAGAGTCTAAGTACTTGGCTTTATTCATGAGACTAATGCAGGGCAGATAACCAGGCGGCGTTCACCAGCAACACGGCCCTGCGAGTAGACCCTTGGACTGTATTATCACCCACCACTACACTGACCAGGCCGACAGGCCTACAACTCCAACATCTGATTAAACTAATAGCGATTTGCTTAACGGCAGTGGAGTGGGAATTACACGTCAATAAGCTGATAATTGCCAGGTGATGTCTGTCTCACTGTCTGTCCCTGATGGATGGGCTCATCGCCTGGCCGACGTCTTTAGGTAATACCGTATGGGCTATCGCATGTTGTCTAAATATTTGTGTTTGACCCGAGTCTGATGAATGATCATTTTATAGACCTGATGGATCCTAATCACATCGTTGTGTTTTCAATCAGACATACTTAGACATAAACTGAATACTAATGTTTACCTCCATACTAGTATAGGGAGCAGCAATTGTATAATTGCCTATTAGTATGCTAGAGATAATGAAATCTTAAAACGATCTTATGGTAGGTAGAGGTCTCCCCCAGCACAGTGTCCTTCCAGCCTTCCAAGGTCAGGACAGTCATAGGTAGACTGAGTGAGGCATATGACTATACTTCAGTTTGTCGGAATAAGTAGTTCCGGGGTTTGTTTATGCCAGAGGTCCTGCCAAGTTACACAGAAAGAGATTTCTATCTGAGTTTGATGTAAGATATTACATTTCTATCCCCTAGCAGTTGCCGTAACATTCTCCAAGGAATCCGTGGTCCTTAACATTTCTTCCAAGATTTTCAGATATCCATAAGTCTCAGGACACTCAGGAAAGTTTGCCTGCAGAACAGGGTTCCCCTGGGCGTTAACTATAATATATGACAGCGCATCTTACTTTCTCTGCTGTCTATCAACAGTGGCAGCTGGGTTCTATAAATATATTGTCTTGCAGTGAAGAAAAATATGGGGAGTAGGATGTGTTATCATACATCGATTAGTCCTCGGGCTATCTTTCGTAACTCAAGCAAATGATTTATAAAAATAAAAGACAATACTTTTGAACATGTGTATGAATTTACACCACTATTATTATGATTGAGATATGAGGTCTTTGGGAACAGCCACATACATTAGGTTGTATCTTTGTACTGTAGTAAATGAGCCAGGTTCTCAAATGAGCTAGTTTCATATCCTTGAGCTATTGGAGACAGTCTAGCAATCTAGTTTTGTCGGCAGTGACGTTCATATGATGCACCTATGTGTCTTGGGGAACGATTATTTTGGCCTGACATGTAGAAAGCAGAAACCATGGCTGACAGTCGCGCTTTGAAACCTCCTGCAAAACAAACAACCGCGTATTTTCGGAGGACTGGCAGCAACGTGAACCGAGCCCAGACCAATCACAGATATCCAGAGACTCTAGTCTAGCATTAATAAGAGTCCGTGTCATCTTTACGATTAGCTGTTTGAGAGCTGGCTTGATTTTGCGGTAACAATTTATGACGGCTGTCATTGCGATTAAGATGATACCAATAATTCTATTATGTTATGATTAATCATTGATTTAAATCATCTTATTTTACGCCAGCACCTCTACCTTGGTCGGAAAGTAAACGCATCCTATTTTGCCGCTGTGTACAGGACAAGGCGGGGACAAAGGCTCGATGTTTTTCTTTTTAATTTAAATGCCACAAATATAATTATCTTCCAGAGTTTTTGCTATCCTGACCGTAAGAAAATCGTGCTTCAGTCAAAGGTCAAGTAGAGAAATTGCGTCCCCGGAGCCGGTTTCTTCAAAATGTTGCTGTTGAGGTTGAAGCGGAAGAGTACTGCCCGCATGTCATATGGACGCATGTTTGTGGCTGGTCTCGTGGCCAAATACCGCAAGCCTACATTTACTTAAATAAACACCTCAAATCAAATATCGCCTTATTCATGAAGTCAAGATACAAAACAGAAGTTTTGAATAGTTTTGTAAGCAGTCTCTTTCACGCTTTATCAAGTGTGTGTCATAAGCCGCCTTTATTTACAGAATTTGTCTACTACAATCAGCGTATTACATGCACCAGTACATAATGACACCTTGTACTGAGGGTCTGCACCTTCTCGCTGATGTTGCGCGTGTATCGTCACATGACAGTAGATCTTGAGTCTGATTGGTGCACCGTGGTTTGTGCGAGAAGGCAAATTGTGCCTAAATCGGCGACCATTTTGACACTATTTACAAAGTCTCCAGCTTTAAGATGCCTACAATACACTAGTATCAAATGGCATGCTCTTGCAGAGTTCCTTGATATGGACTAAATGACGAAGAAGACGGTGCCCAGTCCACTTTAGAGGAGGTCAGATGCCAATGAGCTCTCGGAGAAAAGGGAGTAAGAAATCACCTTTTTTTTAGCGTGCCGAAGCTTCTCCAATCGCGGTTGCAACTGCTCTTGACTATCCTTCTGTGCTATTGTATTCATAACTTCGAAAAATGAACGGCAAGAGAAAAACTTCAATTTCTTCATAAAACATTCTCATCGCATGGCATTGAAAAGTTCTAAAGTAAACCTGTCAAAACACCATGGTATTCAAAATGGCCGTCGCTCGGAAAACTACTTCGACAACCACAATGAAAATAATAAACCTGTAATTGACCCATCCGGTCTTGTTCTTCCTCTATATTCCGTCTATTCTATCTAAGAATATGTCCGTTACCTTTTTTTAATTTCTTAAAAAGGATAATTTATCCAGAATGCCTACCTTTGTGTTTCAAAATCCCTATCAACCTAAGTGATAAAAAAGGTTATTGTAGCCAACTGGGTACCTCTGTAGAGATAAGAGAGAACGTATTTGGATAAATCCTAGTGACAGTTGGTCATTAATCATATTACAGTTCACATTGCTGATGGCCTGCAGGCATAGCTGAATCACCACCTGCTCTACAGTGAAGTGAACTAATGTACAGCGCGATACGCCATTACGGAGCCGGGGTTGAGATTAATGGGGTATCAGATAGAATGTGACTAGATGAATACAGTAATTAAAGTAGCGGAGAGTTTTATGCTCGTGAATAGATGGGTCGATACCTTTTGGCTAGCCCAATATGACAACCCTTGGCCGCGGAAAGCTCTGCATACAATCTGTCCTGTGGCAATCTCCTGTGCCCATGGGCCGTAACAGCCGTCGGTTATTGAAGGGATACCGGCGGAGAATCATACACTCCGAGAGCAGATTTTTTACCTTGACTGCTGATCGCACGACTTCGATCTGTTATACCACCATGTGCCGGCCATGTGGTGAACAATAACCGGGTACCGTATAGATGCATTTTGCCATTCCTCGTATCCCCCTTCAGCCAGCATGGACGAAAGATCTGGCCAATGGCCCGGACCGGAGGCAATTTGTGGAAATTGTTGTATGGAAAGCTGCTTGCCTGTTGAGGCCATCAACTGAAGGAAATTCAGCAAAGAAATTTCAGTTCCTATTCTGAGCGTTAATGTTAAAATGTCACGCTGGGAGATTTGCTGGCTGGACTTAATGCATCCGAGTTTCGTCTAATAAAGGTTTGAAAGGTGTGAGATAATACGCGTAATGCACCGAGAACTCGCGTAATACCGGTTTGTGTGCTGAAATCAGCGCGTCGTGGTGGGTGAGGTTGGAGGTGGTGAAGGGGAGGGGTTGACGCAGTGCTAGCAGTTGATTGCAGGCTGCTGTCAATAGACGTCAAGGTACACCAATACATCGTCAACTTCCCGCCTGTGGTCAAGCCACCTAGAACGCTCATATCTGCCCTAATGTGTACCTTTATGGGGGTGCACAGCATGCCACTTATTGGAAATGCACGAATGTAGAACTAATGCGTATGGTCGACCTTGCACCATGTACGATTCACACTCATACAGAGTACCTTGGTCAGGTTTTTTATTGGGTGAAATAAGGTTTACGACGGCTGATGGATGTTGACAATGCTAACAAACCCCTATGTATCGGTCTCAGGCATGCATACAATTTACCCTCATCTGATCATATTGATGAATATGTTTGGTTCTATATGTTGTCGATGAGAGCAAATGCGGCGATCTATTGAGTAAATATATCTTGGGCTGGAGAGAATATTGACTTTGGCAGTTGAGAATACATGGAGATGGCGGCACTTCCAAGGTCACTGGCCTTGTGGTCTGTTCGTTATGACGTTTCACCATGAGCACCCATAGAGCCGACTCGTACAGATCTCATGTGGCAACTGCCAATGTCATACCCCACCATCCATGAGATGTGGAAGCAGGAAGAGATCCTCGAATCAAGGACTTTGCATTACATCCCCCTCCCCCGATTTCCGTGATGTAGAAAGTCCTTAGTCTGTGCACCTGCTTGTATCTGTACAGGTTGTTCATCTTTCAGACCAGTGATGTCTTCATGGCGATCGTTACCTGGATGGTCTATGCGTATCAGAGCCACCAGTATTACGAACCAAGGTTGAAAGCGTTCTTGTGTGATATCAAAAGGGGTGTGGTTAAACTGGGAGATCAGTAGAAATCACGTCCTTGTAACTGCATAGTAACAGGCACGTCATTTTTGCACTGACCACCAATCAACAAGCGAAGTTGCATTTTACTATCAAAAAGGACTTGAACTGACATGTCTAGAGTTTAAACAAAAAGCAAACTTGGAGATTTTAAAGTATAGTACGTGTATTCCTCTTAGGGATATGGCTGACCAGTAGGAACCGCCCCACCATACTGTATGACCGCGCGTCAGATCGACTTAAAGGTGATAGGAATCATACTCAGCTGGGTTAAAGGCATAACTCGCTTGTGTGTACAATACAGTGTATTCCCTTGTTTCTAGGTATTGTAAAGGCAGCAACAGGGTCCCATAATCGTTTTGATAATCTACCACAATAAATGCAACCCGATGATGAGAAAAGAAATTGTCTATTGTTTAGTGCTAACATATTTATTGATGTTTCATATGAAGTAGTATTGAGGTAGAGGCTGAGGAGATATAGCTAAACCCATTAACGTGTAGCTTATTGATCGCTGACTGTAATGTTTAGGGCCCCGACGGCCAGGACCAGGATCCATCTTCACCTAAGGCCATTTCTTTCTCCCAGAATAACAAACCTGGGGCGTGGTCTTCTATTTTCTGGTGTGGTGCCTGTCCTCGTAGCCAGATAAAAAACTGATGTTTCATTATTTACAGTACAGAAAGTGCATATATATCGCTAAATAGTGTATGCTTGCCCTTATCATCTGCCTTAGTTTTAGTGGCTTCCCTAAACAAGTAGGTTTGTAGATAAACGACTTTTACATTTATATAGGAATTGTACATGCTTGGGATTGCTTACACTTAATGGTATTTGCCATGTAGGATGACATTACCTGCATGGAGTACCACAGATGAGGTGAGAGTACATGCCCATTGGGAATGATATTGATTCATACAACTCTCCAATGACTTTGCAATTACTTTATTGTCCCCCGTTACTACATGGTATGATTTCCTACTACATGCACTTCTCAATACCTGCGTAATAGTTTTCAATAAATCGTAATGAGAACGACGTACGTAAGTTGCCTGTATCTGTGATATTGTTTCCATACTACTCACATCACGTTGAAGAGCTCCTACATCCAGAGCACATACAAGTGACCCAGTCGTCCTTGCCAGCCCCGTATCGCGTAACCAGTTTTGACTGCATATATAATATTTCATAATCATTGGCACCACACTACATTAACTTAGGGGTATGATTAAACAGCGCAGTTTCACAAGATCGTAAACTCCGGATGCAAGAAAAAAACCCAAATGTGTCCATACACCATTTATTATATATCCCTGGCTATGGCTTTACATGACAATGGGTATGTTTAATAAAGAACTACAATTATATAATTTCCTCTGTTAGGAATTTGTCATAAAAGCTCCGACCACATCTACATCAAGTGCAATGAAGTGAAAAATCAGACAGGCCCACCTGACCCGCAGAGTGGCAGAATGTAGAGATCAAAGGGGCCTGTCGAGTATCACAGTAGGAAAGTAGGTCAGCGAACCCCAATCTTATGGAGTACTCACACATCAATAATGTATCCGCTTCAGGCGTTAGTGAAGGCCCTACCATTTCCTGCAATCAACCCACTCTGCCACCAACAATGAGAGCCGACTTTATGGTTCCTTGGGAACTCCCGTGAACCTAAACCTGTTTTGCTGGGTGTATAACCAAAGGGCATTCTGGTATGGCTTTACTTCTAGATTGCCTTGCTTGTTGTTGTGACAATATGTGAGTTTGAAGTTCTAGCTACGGAAGTACATACGTGTATGTGAACATGCCTGGTGTCAGGCACCTTCAGAGGACAAGACCAACTTGCCGTATTACATTAGAGTAAGGCATGCTTGCGAGTGTGATATCTTTAAAGTTTAAAATCATTTTCCTCTCAAGAAGAGTGGCTTACAGGGCCTGCAAGGTCCAGTGAAGTCATTCAGGGTCCCTGTGGGGTCCCTTTCCTGTTTGGAAATTTTTGTTGTTGATATCTTTAAAGGCCGGCAGGTGGCAGATGAATCTAGTCGGCATCTATACGGATGGGTCTGAGAGTTGACACCCATTGAGTATGTGCATATTTCTGTATACATATTTACATGTATATAGATTTTTTCTTTTTGTAGTTATATACGCAGATACACTTTTTCTATTACATTTATTTCTAGCCATATTAAAAACATAATTTAATGTTGTAGATTACTGATCTCCTCACTGAGGCAAGCCTTCTGACAGTCATCGCCATTGTAAAATGTCGTAAGGTATTAGGAAATAATGTTATTCATTTGACCCATGATTTATTAAATGACAGTGTATTGATCATCGTTGGAAGCACGTTAAGACCAGTCATCATATACAGGCTGAGTGCTATCCAGATTAAATAAATGTCTTTAATAGATCCATTGTCCATTGTTTTAATATGTTGTTCATCATGTAACCTTGTGGTAATTCATCTAGATTCTAGATCACTTGGAACTCCGTATATGTTGGTAATTAACACCATTCAGATACATGATATAGAACTGACGATGCTTCTCTATTTACTGTGGTAACATATATGAAGTGCCATATAGTTTCCTCCTAGGAATATACGATGGTCTAATGCCTAATATTTGTAACAGATAGCGGCCTCCGGTAGGCTTCTATTCGGATACTTGCTTATAGATGCCTGATTACTCTACAAGGAATACTTTCTCATATGCTCCTTTGTACCAGAGTATCTCCATCGGGGCGGAGAACAAAAGAAATAGATAAAGGACATATTGCCGGCTGTATTTCCTAGAGGCCAAGCAATGATTGGTCACTGGATCTATAATATATACAACAACTACAGAAACAATGAGTATCTCCAATCTGAATGCAGAGCAATTTAAAGTCTGCCCAACATTGGTACCGGTAAACAACAGATAAACAAGGCTGGTTGTTCTAACTATTCTTGAAATACAGCCCCTAATGATTATCCGAAAGTTATCAAGTATAAAAAAGTCAATGATATTATCCTACCCCTAATAAAAAAACGCCATAGGCTTAACATGGGATTTGTTTATGTCACGGGTAGTGACATAAAGTGTTGTTTATGCCACTACTTTCTGATACTGAAAAATATGGAAACGGGGTAGGATAAAATCTAGACGCCACTCGTTTGAGTTTGAGCTCAGACTTAAACTCGTGACGTCTCTTGATATTATGGCACATTAATCTTCTTTTTTTAATGATATTATGGCACAGACATTGCTGACGTCGTATTTGTCGACTGGCAACATCAGGCCGGTATTTGCCTTGACAGTTATTTATAGGTATCACTCTATACTAGAGAACAATAGAGTCGCTTTAAGAGCCACTAGTTGCCCGAGTAGCAACCTCTTACAGATTCCATCTATTGCGGTTAGTGTGAATGGGGCTGGTCAACGTCAGACGCTCCTCTCTGATGGCTGATGACTTGATAACGCATGAACAAACGTGAGCACAAACAGTTTCTGGCACAGACGTCTCACAAAACCAAAACATTGACACCAGATCTGACTCCAGGGCACGTCCTGCAGTCCACTGAGTTGTGGGGATCAGTGTAGATAATCTGAGCACGTCTTTGAGGGTGAAATACTAATGCTATAATCCCGGCTTTGGCGGTCAGGTGTCGGCCAGGAGATGGATAATGAGCCGCCATGGTTCCCTTTCACCTCCGTTCAGCTACCTCATGTTTATTTCGTCTGAACCTCAATACCGACCCGTCCTATTAAAGGGACCAGTCTGAAGTATATATGTAAGTAATTCATATAGTGAAGTCCCCTTTTCTGTTCTACTCCTATGACCTGTTTTGGTTGGGTGCACGAATTAAGAACCCTAATAGTGGGAACGTGTAACCACGATTTAAATACAGGTTTTGCCGTTCAGCGCCGCCTAACGGCCCACTGTCTAGTAACGCGGCCGCTCGGACAAGCACCGCGATTCCAGCGGTATTCATATAGAGACATACAGCAATCACACCTAAAGGGTGAACTGTGGGTGTGATTGGAGGAGTGTTGTTTTTTGACAGATTAAATTGTTGGAACAAACAAGGGTATTGTACCAACGAGTCTGGGCTGTCTCAACTTCGTAGTTGATAATTATCTTGGTATAAACATGGAAAAAGATAAGCATATAATAGCTAGGCCTGCCAATGTATTATTGTGTATTCAGTTTCGGTGTCCCTGTGTTATCTAAGCAATATCTAAAGCATCATATTAAGGTGATATACATGTATGATACATCAAATTGTAGCTGGAATACTATAGAATACAATGCAATCACTCTTATTTCCCTGGAAATAATGTACACAGGTATTATGAACGTATTACGCTCATGCACTCAGTGTTCCAGTGCTAAAGTATACGTTGCCAGGTGAATGTTTGGCTTCAGCTGTAGCGTAGCTAAGGAGATAAGGTGCGACACCGGCCTACGGAAAAAGGCCTATTGCACATTCACAAATCACACGCTCTACGAGACAGGGAAGATACCAAACGCAGCCACCCGGAAAATAGCCCTCATGTTTGAATGATATTAAAATGTTCTTGATAAGTTAAAAGAGCCCTGATTAGTAGATAATAAGATCATGACGTTTTGACGTATGGGACTGGTATTTCCCTTCAAATCAAGGCCTGATTTTCTTCCATATCAATGATAGATGCGGTATTTGTTCACAATGTTATGCAGTGTCTGGCATGAATGGACCTGATGGGAAGGTAGACATCTGTATAGAGTGAGCGCTAACCATAACACATACATGGTATCCTCTTTACGCAATTGCAATACAAACACCCTCCATGAGTTATCAGATTATGACATTCTTAGTTCGGTTGCTGTCATTGGCATGGAGAGCCTCCAGCAATACAGGTGTTTCCGTTCAATGCCACCCAACGGTGAGTTCTTTAATTAGGCCGTCGCTAGGACAAACACGGCCGAGTCCGGCCCCATGCCTATAGATATACATAGCAATCACACCGAGAGTATGATAGAGTGATTGTAGGTGTAGTTTTCTTTTGACAGATTAGACTACTAGAACAAACTAGGGCTTTGTATAAACGAGTCAGCAAGAGCCTGTTGAGTAATCTAGGATCGTACATGAATACACTTTTCTATACCTCGTACAAGGGTTATCGTACAATGATATTCAAGTTTGGATGCTATGACAGTCTTGGGCGTCAATTAAAGTTATCCATAAGATTGAATAAAGTTGACCCATGTCATGCCTGGTTTTCTTTGATGAACAGAAAAGGGTCTTCATGTACGAGCCTAGATTATTCAAGGAGCCCCTGAGCTGTCTAAACTTCCGAGTTGATAATTATCTTGGTTTTCCCTTGGGAAAAGTTAGGCATATGATAGCAAGGCCTGACAATGTATTATTGTGTATTCACTTTGGGTTTTCCTGTGTTATCTGGAGTATATCTAAAGTATCAAATGTTGAGGTAAAATGTATGTACAACAAATGATATTTGAGCTGGAATACCATAGAATACGATGCAATCCCTGCACTTTCTCTGAAAATAATGTACACGGGTATTCTAAACGTACTACGCTCAGACTCAGTCATTCAATACTAAAGAATACTTTGCGGGCTTTTCTTTGTGTGCAGGCATTGCGTAATGAAGTAAACCAGGTGCAAATCCAGCCTGAGGAAATGTTCCAAGGTACATTACTCAAGTGCTTTTGATTTTGTAATTTTTTCCGTTCCAGTGAACTCGTATGTAGGGTCCATGGTTGGGAGAAAAATAATTTGCGGTGGGAAGGGACACACTTCCAGATACGCCCCGTCAAACCATACATTACTCAAGTGCCATTATCATATTTTCTCATGGACCAGATGTAATCATTCAGGTCATGTATGTATGTTGAATTACATGTATGTAAATATTGAGTGTCCTATATTTTTGTTTTGTAGGTAAGTGCACGTCGTCTGAGGCATGACCATAGCGGCCTAATGAGTGCTGAGTCCCCGCAACGACGCGTCGATCCTTATTCATCTGGTCTCTCTTCCAAACACTAGAGTATCTTTTTTTTTCGTCTTAACCATTTACGTTTTTTGTTCAGAGTGCACGCACTTGATAGACAAACTTCACCTGCATTCGAAACTATTTAACTATGTATAAGGGCACTATATAAACCACCCGTAACCCTATTGATATCTATTCAGACCTAAGATGATACATAACTTTGTCGTTGTCTTGAACGGTCTATTGTGAGTTTTCTTAGTTGAAACGGTCTGAATCATAGGGAGTAAAGTCAGCATAATAAGAGTTGAGAAAGTATGTCAACGATCATTTCAGCTTGATCTTTGTCTCTTTATAAACGGTATTCTTGTTGACCAGTTGAAGTAGATTGACGTACAGTATCTTATTCATCAACTCATTGACCTATTTCTAGTTTCAACTAGAAATACGCGTACCAGTTGCGAAAGAATTGTGTCATTTAGTAAGTACTTCATTGGAAAGTGAATGTTATCACGGCTAACATGTTGGAATTGTAAAGTATGTGCTGACAATGAGAACAAGTTTATGTATTACCTGATTCGGAGATAAAGATTGCTACAAAATAAAAAAAAATATGCTACAGGTAACATACATAGTTATTCGCTAAACTTCTAAAGTGTATTGACGTAATTTCAGCGCGACTAATTGAATAAGTGAGCAATTTGAGTGGATTTATCAAAGGGGGAATAGTACTGACAAAATTCAGGATGCTTTGATAAAAATTTATCGACATTTCATCTACCCCCTGGATTTCTATGGGTCATACGCACAGTTGCATAGGCTTACATGGACTCCACACTGTAAACATTCGCCAAATAGTATTTATACGCTAAGCAAGCCTTTTATAACCGCTATTTGCAAATCTCCTCAAAAAGGAATGGCTGAAAAGTAAGCATACGACAACCATCTTAGATAAAATACTACTCGCTGTTAAGACAGCCGGCATCTCAGGAGATGCAGAACTGGGGCTCGGTCTGCCTTCAGGTGAAAATAGAGGACTTCAAAGGCGTGGATTTGGAGAGAGAGAGGGGCGGGGTAGAGATGAGGAGTTTGAGGCTCAGTCTGCCATGCTCGCATTCTGTCTCTGCAAGGCCCTCAATGGGGTGTCAAGAGTCACTCAACTTCCATTGTCTGCAATATCCGCTTCTTTCTGAAGTTCTGTTCTTATGCTCGCCTTCACCTGAGAGATATCGATCGCTCAGGTCATCGACATACAGACTTATTACCATGGTCGCATATAAAATGAAAACACATAATCATGTTTTGAATTCCGAACCTATACTATACATTTATTTCCCTAGATTCGTAAACAATAAATCAGTCATAACTATCATATAATTCAGATCAAACTTGGTAGAAATTGAAACTTAAAAAAGATAGTATTTTTCGTCTTGGATTCGAGCCCACAGTACTTGAGGTTTACTGGAATATGTCCTACAATACTATATTGTGGGAATATTGCACCTCACATGTTGTTCACTGTCCATAATTGCACTATCAGTGAACGTAATCGGGTCCAGGCGGAACAACCCTAGATGAGCCTGGTATTTAAGTTCAGATTGGATACTTTATCGCACGGGGAATCGTATTGTAGAGTTGACACAGAGCGCCCCCTCCCCCACCAGCGTCTTCCCGTGGTGCCACCAGGCGGCGTGGAGAAGCTCGGGAGACGCTCTGCTTGCTGCCATTGTGGACTGAGCGAATCAATGTGTTGACACGCCAGTCCTCAGGCCTAGATCCCCTTGCCCGCCCCACCACCACTTTCCACACGCCGCATTGCTTCAAATCACGTCCTTCAAATTAGCCTCATTGTCTGCCACACCTGACGGATGCGACTTGAGATTTGGAGTAAATATTTAGAGAGATGTCACGGGTTGAGCCTGATTAATTGTCCCCTGATATCGCCCCTTTTTCGGGAGACAATCTTCTGGACATATATTGATACACGTCCTCGTCTATTACTACAGTTGTTTGCAGGCAAGATGTGAATACATTTCTGCACCTAGCAACCTATTCATGATGTCTCAGAGAGGCCTAGCAATGGAATTGTTGTGGAAATTCTGAAATGTGCTGCAGCTATAAATAGTCTGGGTCTGTGTGAGTTGTATGCCCTGAGGGGGAGAGACGAAAGTGATACATTCAAGGCAGGTGCTGATGATTTGCAGGACTAGGTATGTCCTTACGAAGAGCCCAGGCATATCTATATACCCCTGATATAGTTTGACCTTAGAAATAACATTGAGGTGATATATCAGCCAAGTCGTGTGATATTGTATCTTTTATCCTACCCCTCATAAATATCTTTATTTCACCCTTGTCCTTGTGTTTTTGTCCCATAGGCTTAACATTGGGAACTCGTTCTCTATGCCGCTATGGGTATTGCAGTCCGTTATCCATGCGCTATATTGTGTATGTTGTCTATTCTTTTAGTGTGTACAGGGGTGAGATAAATACAGAAAGCAACTCGTTTTCGTCAAAGAAGCTTTTCTCCAACTCGTTTGAATACTACATGATATTCACTAGGCTGTCGCATCGTTCATACCGCCCTGCATCAAACTCATGGAGAACGGCCACTTTGACTTGTTGGTTTCTTCTTTAAAAGACTTAACCTGGTGTAACTGTATCCACGGTTATGCCACAATATATTTGTATGTCACCTGTGACATACACTGCACGAAACTTACCACTTTATTCATACATGCGCAATCGCGGAAGCGCACGTATCGGCCGTAAATCGACTTGTTTTCATTTGTATACGCCTGTAATCCGCACCTGCGTATGAGGCGTTTAAGAGGCTGAGGTAAGATGATTTTAGTAGTTGACTTGAAGTTTGGACAGGGCTCTTATATAGTGGGCCTGGACTCAACATACCTAGAAATGGTGTTTTAAAGTCAAATCTATAAAAAAAAAAAAAAAAGGTAAAAAAGACAACATAATGCGGCGTTTATTATGTGTAAATAATCAATTTATACTCAATCAGGTTTTATAAAGGTTTATAAAATAAATTGGTAATATAAGATTGTATTTTTCATATAATGCAGACTTGGATGGTTAATGGCAAATGCAATATGCTACCACTGATGTCCCCAAGTGGCAGAGGTCGGAATTATTGGATAGTGGCGTAAATAAACAGAATCAGGCGTATATATGACGTATATAAGACCGCACCATGGACACATATATACGCCACTAGATAAGGCGTCTACGAGACGGATAATAGGTCGAACTTGTAGACACAAAATCGTACTTATAGACGCGTTTCGCATACATATGTAAAGTGGTAAGTTTCGTGCAGTGATATGAAGTTTAGAACATGTTGCGGGGTAGGATGAAATATAAACGTCATTCAATTCCATATGATTGTTTATATGGCCTTCGTTGTCATCTGCCACAGATATCACTCACCTCCGCTTCATGAAATCATTTCGCTAAAACAACAACGCGCCAAATAAACAATCAATTTTTTTCTTCATGATATCATATAAAATTGTTAAACTTTAAGTGATGCGAACCAACAGCTTCGCAATAATCACTGACAACGCAACCGCTTTGTTATGGAAGAAGCTTTTCACTATATTGAGCAACTAATCAAATCGAACAATATGGCTAACCAATTCCATTGTAAGAATTTTTGTATGGTGACTGCATTTGTCACAAAATATTTAGAAATAAAAGGCAGATACCATCTGGATGAATTGGTTTTGCTGGCCCGAGAGATTGGACGGCAACCTCTTCTGCTCTGTGGTCACAATACGACGGCTACGAGGGATAAGGGCCTCGTCTGGCGTGCTTCCTGATACATATTCAATCACACTTCAGTCTGTGGATGTGGAACCTTGCGGTACCATTCACTCTCACGACTGTTATATATCAAATTATATTTGTCCTGGAGGCCTCACGGGTGGTAGCGCTTGCTCCCGAGACTCAATTCATTGCAATGCCTACAATTAATCAGGAGGATAGTCTTTTAGTACTGCTGAATCGCGATGTAGCCAAAAAGAGCATTCGCACTAGCGACCTCATTATTAACACAGCTCCTCAACTCCTACACCCAAGCCTTGTGTTGCGAATCACACGGCCGACGCAGGATCAATCTGCTGGTTATGGTGGAGGAGTTCTCTAAAATATGGCTCGAGAAAATCTTAAGGAGTCATATTCTCAACTCTTTCCAAACAGTATTTTCATCGCTCCGAAGGAGGGACCAATGGCGCTGATTCTAATACCTTCTGCGCATGATTAAATGGCAGTAAATGCAATATTGACCTGGAATCGTGCCTCGCCTGTGTGCTAACAGGATAAAGACATTATGTAGTATTAGAGCCCGTTTCCATTGGCCGACGAAAACGGTGGAGATTTTTTTAAATCCCTTAACAGCCCATTTCCATTGGTCGTCACCGATCCAAGTATGACCCGCCGATGGACCCTTAGCACTGCTGACCAAGAGTAGTCAATGGAAACTGACTTTAAGGGGAACTAAAAAAAATCTACACCGTTTTCATCGGCTAATGGAAACGGTCTTTATGTGTGATACTCAGAGACCACCAGGTAGTGGCAAGTTTCCCCAGAGTGGAATAGAATCCTAGACCCGTTTTAATTGGATATTGAACGTGATCTGATGAATTTATAGTATGTAGGGCTTCACCTTCAAAAACCAATTAAGTAAGTTTGGTTTATTGCTGCATCTCAGTATACAGACAACGCAGTCTGGAGTGTCATTTATTAGATGTTTTCATAGTTTAGGTAAATTCCCATGGCTATAGTGCGCCTAGAACTAGAAAACTAGTAATTGCCCTGCCTTAACATTGCCATCCGCCTTAATAGATTGTACCAATTAAAACTATGTCTTCCCTTGTTGAATTCATATGAAACATGTATTTCTTGTTAGCTCCAGCATTAAGGTTTAATCAGACCCATACATAAAATATCTTTCACGAATGTACAGTAAAGAACTGCAGTTATCAATTTTGGGCTAATAACGATAACGTACCCGGGGGTCGTTGTCCCCAGAAATGTGGGAAAAGCGTTGCCCCAGTAATAT
Source organism: Alentia gelatinosa (assembly GCA_950022655.1). Lineage (NCBI taxonomy): Eukaryota > Metazoa > Annelida > Polychaeta > Phyllodocida > Polynoidae > Alentia > Alentia gelatinosa. Next base: position 26,829,111 of record OX465580.1, on the reverse strand, counting down.
CGGATCGTGTCGTGTAGTATCGTTATTTTCATGTTATATGGCTACCTTTTACAACACCGCATTTTCAGTGTCATTGGTGAAAGGTTTTCCAGGTCTTTAATTGGATATATATGGCGAAATAGTTATGTTGCGATCCGCAAAACGTGGAGCAACGATCCCCTGAGAGAGGACCGGGCTTGGATTCTCTATGCGTCCGATAAGAGGCAGTGTTTCTATAGCTGAGGATCAACTGAAGCGCTGGAGGCCACACGCTTTGGTTTGTTTTATAAGAAAGCAGCCCCAGACATGTGTCATTAAAACCGTCAATATGCTTGCGGACCTCGATACGGCTCCAAGGGCAAGGCAGGAGAGAAGGGAGAATAGTGACATGGTAAAGATCCTGTATTAGAGCCAGTAGCTTAAGCAATGATCAATGAAGACTGAAGAGTTGGGAGAATATAGGCAGTGTAATATACGTTAAGCCAGAATCTTGCAAGACTAAAAATCAAGAGGCAATATAGATCGATCTGTAATTTAGGTCGTACGTCAAGCAAAGATTATTACATACTAAGGAGTCGGGAGAGTTTGAACCCTGGACCTTCTGATCCCCAGTGTTCCTAACCAAACACAAATCATAATATAACTTTCATAAAGAACTCCTTCCGTAGGGTTTAGATCAGGAATAGGACACAAAATACAGACAACGTTTATTTAACGCGATCGCTCTCCAATCCTTGTCATTGTCTTCCCACAAACTCTACTATCAATGTCCTTATCCGTGACACTATCCCTAGATATCAAACGTCTCTCAGATTTGACTGCATTAGAATCACTGCCCATCAGAATGTCATCTATATTAGTCAACCCATACCCATGACGACTCTACAAGCGAACCTATTGAGTACTTGTACACTAGCGCCATCTTGTAATGGCCGTCAAATAGTTCACACGAAAACGAGGCGTGCTACCTTACGCCTGAGCGATTGATATGGATAAATACTTTTTTTTCTAACTCGAAAAATGCAAATTGCTGTTGCGTTGTGAATACCAGGCTGATCTTTATAAACAAAGCATTGTTAGAAAGCTGAGACTCTGCTCTATTTATTGATATACATATCATATACCTATGCCTTGGCTAAAACTTCCCTTGATAACTTCAGAGATTGTTAGGTAAAAAATACTATCACAGCCTGGCAATATAGGTATCATGTTTATCGTCTTGGAATACCTAAGAAGATAAGATGTTTACTTCTGTAGGTCATCGCGGTAGATTCCTCATTAAATCATTGTGAAAACCGGAAGGCAAAATGTTTGTGTTGTTTTTTTTACCTAAGCAATTCCGATGTTCAATGTATTGCAGGAAATCATAGACATAACAGAGGTATATCATATATATATATCAACAGATAGGTCCAAGCCTCAGCTTTCTAAGAATGTTTTAATTGTAAAAATCGGCCGTTTATTCATGACAGAAGAACTATTTATATTTTCATTATCATAGTGGTATTAGACGCTTGCTGCAGTGTTGGCTTAACTCGGACAGCGCTCGCCTCGTTCTGAAGTGCGAAAATTTCGCTGTTGCGCGGCTGGCACTTTATCAAGTACATAGAACCAGCGAAACCCGTTATCACGGCGATCGCCGTGCCACGCTTATGTGCAAGAGGTGAATTCTCCAAGCGGAGTTGTTGTGGCCACGTTCCTAGGTTATCAGGGATTGCAGGATCTTCATGATTAACGCAATGACGTTATTCGGGCTTCGGGCAGCGACGCATCCTGTGACCAAATAGACCGTTTTGGGGTATCCCATAATTCAATCTGTTTACAGGATCCGGTGTTCGCTGGTTGCCGTCGTTGTATGATAGACCCTTGACAAATAACCCGGAATTATTGCAGTTTAATGGTTTTTGTAAATCTTCAAATTGGAAATCATATGCCAGAAATTGAAATTTTAGTAATTTCTACATAAACACATCAAATCATATGCGGTTTCTCTGGTTAGAAATCAGAAAATGATTGTTCATCGGAGGACAGGCGGCCGAGGTGCGGCCAGCCAGTCGGGAGCACATCCTGTACTTATACGGGATGGTATTGGGCAGTTTAGTAACCTCTGGACGGTCTATGGTCCTCTCGAGACACAGGGTTTAGGCAACGCAACGCTATGCCCGAATTCCAGGATCTCAGCATCCCTCGGAGCGGGGAGGGCTGTGCCTTCATTAGGTCTCTAATTGGCTGGCAACCCAGGCAGGCCTTGGGCCTTGTAATCACCGTGTGGTGATTAGCAAGAGGCGCAGTTCCCGTCACGCGCCACTAGGCACCACACCGATTAATTAGATAAGGGAGATAAGACGGATAAGATAGATAAGCAAGTCGACTGGCACCTGCCCGCCTACCGGCGCCACGCAGCGGATACTCACTGCCGTATCCTCTTATCGGAGTCTTGTACCGACAGCATTTAACACCAGTCGGCGTGAAGACCAATTCTCAAAATACGTCGTAGAAAAGAGCATATTACTGCATAATCTCTCACACTCTCCTCATTAGATCAGAATTGAACTTTGATAATATTCTCTTAGGTTAATTAATGTGAGGGGACGCAATTCAACTTGAGAAAGAACCCGGCTGGTGTTGATGCAGCTTGTATCATATTTCGAAATCCTTTTTTAGAAACTGCAAGTATCGCAGTCTTGATGAGGTAGAATTTGGGAAGGTAGGTAAATTAATGATGCAAATTTAAAGTACATTATTTCGCGCCGTTTAATTTCCATTTCCCGTAGATCAGGTTCTCCCTTTCAATTGGAGAGTAATTCAACAATATATGAAACACCACAGGGACATAGAATGACACACCACATTACATGTATCATCCACAAGCAGTTCAGAAGAGCTACCACATGAGATCACATCATCTCTATAGCCGAAATCGAAGTACGTTGACTTGAATTTAGGCCCCTTGGCTCAGATGACTCTTTTACGATCCCATAGATTTGCCCTGGATGTAAATGTATAAGGAAAAAGAAAATATGAAGATCCGAAAAAGGAAAATTTCTGCCCAACTTGAAATTTTGCAACGTTTTAGCCAATCTAGCTGCCCTATGTTTTTAATTTGAGAAACCAGTTAGTCGAGAATTATCTCGATCTACTATATACCCATGCCGTATATACTCTAAATACGCACCGTTTCGGCATATGACGTAAAAATACTGTACGGACCGCCGGTCTGTACACTATTATACGGACTACCTACCCATACTCGTTTATTAAAATATTGATTGTTAAGCAAAATGAATTTTTTTTTTTAATTTCGGGTATATAGTAAATATAGAACGACCTACTCGATGATAATTCATGGTTTGTACGGAACTCGGCGTAAACGCCTCGTACCGTACGAACCGTGAATTATCATCTCGTTTTGTAGCTTGTACAGCATGGTCAGGACGTTCTATATAAATACATGCACTGGAGGTCGACACACATGTATACCGGTAATGAGCAGCATTATCCCCGGTGGTTTTGGCTATTTGAAGGCAACTTTATCTAATTTTTATAACCCCATTGGCAACCATAACGGATAAATGGCACTGAACGTCATCACCACTCATTCTACCACTTGTAATTTGATTACTATGCATGTATTTACCGTGTGTACATATAACACAGTGGAAGAACTGCCTGTGCAGAACTGTTGTTTGGTAAATTAAAAAAAAACCAAAAAAAAACACAAAAAACCCAGCCAACTAACCACTTCTGCGACTGCCTTTGGAGGGTCCAAATATGTCAACCACCAGTGGGTCATTGAGGTAGTTCGAAGGTATGTCATTGGCTATGAGACACTAACATTCTGTAAACCAATGTCACAGAGTTAGCACGCAGATAGTGAAGTGATAGTGCTTGCAGCACTTGGAGGTCTGAAGGGTGCGCTGCATATTTATGCGCACTGCCTGAGAGCAGTACCTTCAAGAGGCCCATTTCTCCAAGACCCATAGACTAAATTCCACATTTCTCTTTCGTTTTGTGCAAATGGCGAACGTGCGTGTACACACATGTGCGTATTTCTGGTCGCTCCTCTCTCTCCCCATTGTAAACAGGTCCGTGCGGGGTCGTCCATCTCACCGTCCCTCACACACTCTCGATACGCTGCTTACCAGGCGGCCGCACAATGTTCTGCGTCAAGCGAGGCGTGCTGTGTTTGGCAAATATTGACCGTTAGCGGTCAGCAGTGGTGGGCGGAAAGTGGCCCGATACGTGGATGTGGCGGCTACTTTGGGCGTCTAGAGGTCGGGGGCCGCCATTTGGCATTGTGTGACCGCCTACGCTCATGCCGACACTGTGCATGTTCGGGCAGGCGTCAGTTAAAGATGCTCCCTGTATTAGGTTCATAACTGGACGTGGTCGCCGACGTCAGCACCTGTCGCAGACAGGCGGCGCCGCTGTTGACATTTGACAGTAAGTTAGGGTGACGTATATGACACGGGGCGCCGCCACAGCGCCTGCGCACTGCCAAACCGCGCAAACACATATCATATCTCTGTTACCGGGGCTGAGTCATTGAACATAAAGTCGGGAAATAGAGTTCCCTTGTCTGTAAGAACTACACCCCGCCATGAAATATGTCAAATTCTATGAAAATAATATTAAGTGGAATTCACATGGTGGGATTCATGTACATCACAGGGTGTTTGTCTGGGACAAATCTTGATGAGATTCTGTTACTGAAACCACGATCTCTTCGTCTGAATTGTAGGGTTCCATTTCCCTGAGACAATTTTTCCCCTTGAAATTAACAGCGAGCTGTACCCCAAACAAGGTACAGAATCCCACAAGATTTGTTTTGATTTCAAACACGATTATAATTTACAAGGGGCATTTTCGTGAGAGAAATGGCCCCATTGCTGAGTCGCCTGCTTAGTATCTAAACTAACCAATAGGAGGCTAGCAAGCAGGGGCACATGTTTTTCACACCATTCACCCCAAGGATACTTGAGTCCCAGTGTGACTCTTCACCATGACTATGTCTGAGATTATGTACCACATGTATCTCTATTTGGGAATTCCACTTAAAATGGGATTCACACGTAGAGACCGACGTACCTGAGATCGGTGTACTTTACACCTTTTCCCTAGTCTCAGACAATTCTTGGTTTGTACAAAATTCTCATGGCAAAGTGCTTTTATCAGTCTCAAGGAAAAATGGCGAATTTGTTTCACATGGGAGGACACACCTAGTACTTAATCTCAGACATAATCATATTGAACAATCTCCCTGGGACTCAAGTACCCTTGAGGTGAGGGGTGTTACAAAAATGTAATGCTTGCTGGCCGCCTATTGGCTAAGGCAGGTACATAGTCGTAGCAGGTCCATTTGTGTCACCAAAATGCCCTGTAAATTTTGAACATGTTTAAAATCAAAATCTCATGAGATTCTGTACCTGGTTAGGGCTAATTCTCGCAGGGAAAATAACTTGTCTCCGGGAAATGGAACCCCACAATTCAGACGAGGAGATTGTGTTCATTTACACAATCTCAGCAGATTAGTTAAAGACAAACACCTTGTTAGGTACATGAATCCCATCATGTGAATCCCACTTGAGAGTTCTACCCTGAGCCAGGTGTAAGCCTGTTTTCAGGCAAAGAGTCTCCAGAGATCTGTGCATACATGTATTCAGATTTCTTTTTTTACCCAGTGTTAAAGCAATAGTTGAACCACGGAACTATAAACTCGGTCATCCAAGTCCGTGGTTGAACTAATTACCTTCGATAAAAGAGAATCTGGTCAGCACATAACGCCACTTGCACGGTACCTAGTCTATGATTCTCGTGAATCATGGAATAGAATATTCACGACAGACGCTATGATGTTGTGTCTTACACCTATGGACGGTACAGGGAAGCAAAGCGCACATATAGAATATAAATAGAACTGGCTGGTGTTGATATCAATATGATACGGAAACTGCAGTCGACAATATTCTTATTATGTCATTCAAGCCGGGGACACACCAAGCTAGAAACGCAGGAATCGCCACCAAAAATGACCTGTATATATGATTACCATTTCATAGAAATATCTCCCGCCGACGCAAATGTCAGGTGAAATATGAACTAATAGCTCAAAGATACACGCCATTTCTTGTTGGCGATTCCGGAAATCTCTGTGTTTCCCGTTCGGTGTGTTCCCAGCTTAATGTATGTTTGCCGAAGTACTGCTTAAGGTTTGATTTCACTTTCTATGGCATTCTGCATCACTACAATAAGATAGGTGTGCTTTTCACGGGGGTCTTCAAATTCAATCGCATTTCGATGCTTCGCTGGCTTTGTGCTCTGATTATTTGTCTGGATTTACTTCAAAAAGGTCACAGTGAATAATGTCTCTTCGATATTAGACATATCATAAACATTTCTCAGACTGTGTGCTATTTCATAAGAATCAAATAGTGACATCGTCAGACTTTTTGCTTAGATCGTAATACTGTAGTATATAAAAGGCTGAGATAAAATACATTTTAGCATGACGGGAAGGAGAACAGTGACAACACCCCGCTTCGTGATGACTTCTGCTAATATTTTTAGGGGAGCACATGACCGAATCCTACCACTGTCTATGGGAATCTGTTTCACGGTCACCAAGAGAAACGAATTGTCAACTCATGTGCGATATTTGCAGTGAACACACACTTAAAACTGAGCAGTCCAGTATCAAGGAGACTAGGAATTTCCTAAAAGGATTTGAGAGAATAGAAATGCGAATTCTGAATTGACTAAGTGGTTTAACTTGTAAAGACCATTCATAATATTTAATTCAGCATACGATTGTAGCTTTTTTGTTCGCGCTACATAAATGTTCATTGTCTGCATCTGTAAATGACTAAACGAAGAATGCTGTTAACTCAATTTTGCTCTGGTAAACCTCTTAGCCATGTTGCAGATGGTAGGGGGATGTCTCATCGCAGTGATGAAGACAGGGGGTTCTTTAAATGTGCTAACTCTGCAGTAGCTATAATCAAACCTTTTCCAATTAATAGTCACACTTAATTGTCACATTTACAATCCCTATGGAACTCCCTCATACCCAATATTGATCATTTTCGTTCTCCCTGCACTCCTGACAGCAACAGCGATCTAAGTGCATTGCTGTGGAGGAGTAGAACAATTGAAACACCGTTTCCGTTGTACACTGCTACTAGTTTGACTTGGTTGATCAATGCCTTGATGACAGTGGCTTCGCTGTGTCCTCGTTGCATCGCAACCATCGAATGGCTCGGACACTATTACGGACACTTTAACCACCGCCCCCCTCACACCATTTCCCTGATGAACGTCACTTAAAGAAGCGAATAAATTATTCAGGTTCGGGGCTCCCGGACTATTCACACCTGTCAAGGCCGTCGCCCGGCCCTTAGCGAGCGTTTCAGTGACCCTCACTGGCCCCAGCTGTGGTTGAATAATGGAGTGTCAGATCCAGACTGGGTAAACCTGACCACAGACCAGTGAGGGGGTTAATTGTCCCCGACCGGCCCCCTCGGGAGACGCCACCCTGACATCAGCCATGGAGGATTGAGTTGGGGGTGAGGAAGGGGTAATGGTTGTGGGCAGAACTCTTATTAACGGCACTGCAATGCAATGATTTCCTTATAACAGTTTCATCATGGGTAAATTTGCTGGGAACAAACAGGCTATGAAATTGTGAGCAGTGTGTCATGTTGCTGATATTAGATTCAGCTCTATTGGTTGTATTGCTGATTCCTGCATATTACAAAAATTAATGAACCAGTCTGCCGTTTCTCTCTAGTTTTTCAAAAGGATATATATATATATATATATATATATGTGAAAGTCATACGAACAGCAATAGAATGGCGCATTCTGCTTAGTGAGTACCCAGAATATCAATGTCGTATATTAAACACATTTGATTATCCATGCTGTCATCATGGGACATGGGATCCATGTCATAACTCAACACACACCTACTGTGATTATGTTATTAAGCTGACATCGTCATGACGAAATCGTCAATACTGACACCTGGTCTTTCACCATCACCATTAAGGGGCTTGTTTTCGAGTTAGAATGGCTGATCATGTACCGGTTGATACCCTAATGGAAAGGGCTAATATGGAACGATTAAAGGTTCGAAGAGCTCACCATTTACTAGCGCATATGCACTGGTGAAGTAGTAGACCAGAAAATCTGGTCACAGGTAACGTTTTTCCTGATAGACCAGTGACGAGGAGTCACGAAAAGGTGAAATTTGCTCTTAGACGCCCAAAAACCGACTTCTTTAAAAAGTCACCTCTTTCCAGGGGAATGCTTCTTTGGGATAAACTTCCCCTGGAAATACAGAGTATCAGTAATTGGGCATCTTTTAAGGTGGCAGTTAAGCGTACTGACCTGGAGGGTCTGTGTGAGGGTCTGCTTTCGTGAGGATTTTTCTGTCAAAGACTTGAACAATGCCTTTCTCTGACCCATGCTCTATATGTTGGTCTGTTGTTTTCTTTTGTTATGTGAATACCTGATAATAATTTCAAGAAAAAGTAATAAGAGTTTATAGCCTCCCCCTGTAATTGAGTCTGTGTCTGTAATGTGATGTAATCTGTAAATATCTTGACTTGTACCCAGTAACCAAAGTGTCTGTATATGTAATCTAAAAAACAGCTCTATTATACAAAACAGACCCCTTTAATGGAGGTCATTGTCCTGTAATATGCCGCTCTGTTGAGTAATAAGACGCATGTGTGCCGTTCTTAATGCAACTACATGTAAAGCAGTATGGGATGATAACAATGAATGGCAAAACTGTCTATACATGACATCAGCATCCAAGGAGCTAATATACAACCCCTTAGGAGGTTAAAATGACTTGATGAATCCCACAAATACTGAAGAATACCAACACATGGAAATGACTGTGAAGAGATCTTTAAGAATGATAATTATCGTCCACTGTTTGTATTAGTCTACATCTGTATTTGTTGTGCTCTTTTGAGCTTCTTTTCTTGTCACCTAACTGACGGTTAGGCTGAAAATCATGGACCTAGTGTATGATGCCTTCTGTCAATAAAACCTTTTCAAACAAAAAAAAAATCACACTACTCATACAGATTATAGTCATCTTTCACCACGTATCACTTCCGCCCTACCCATAAGTATTTACCCACCCACCCATAACACGATTTCTCGTAATGTCTTTTAACCATTTATCAATTCAATTTTATCAATGTTTAAAAAAAATCTTATTCTCATTTTAATAATGCACTTGTCAGATACTATTATTTATGCATTTGGTAAAAGAGGTACCATTCTGAAACTAGTCTATGCAGGAAACGCCATTTTGACAATTAGAGACTACTAGGATCATCCTTGTTTCGGAGCAGACAGTAATGATATGTCAGGTAAATCACTGTAGTTGTAGAATTGATGTGATATTCTCCTATGCAGTCTTGTGATAATTGGTCGGCCGAAATATCACTATAGCTATGTTTCAACACTGAATCAAATATAAATCATACGCAGTTTCGTATTTACTGATGTTATCTTAATATCTCTCTAAACGGGTGGTACAAACATTCATATCAGTTCTATAGGGGTGTTTACTATGTACATGTACCTGTCGACATGAAAGTTGCACCATTACCCTATTGAAGTACCACCATAGATTAGATTAATAAGTGTGTAATGAGTGTATGATGGTAGCTGATCCGTGCGACGCTGTATACAGATTAGCCATGTTTGGTAAGCCGTGATTAATACAGTTCGGTAGACCGTGAATGCATTATGGCCGCTATCTTATACTATAATGCCATGAGGATGTCAGTCCTGCAAAGTAATTAGTCTTACAAAGGATATCTAATAGCACATCGGGCCGTGGGCCATTTACGTCTAAGAAGCGTCTATAAACATGATCATGATCCTGGCCCAAAGCAGGTAAGTAGAAGACTCGCAGAACTGGGGAGCAGCTCATAAAGCCAATCTTAGCAATATCATTGGCTCTGTCTGAGATTAGACTCATCTGGTGATCAGAGGCCCTAAGGCTGGTACTATACGCATTATTTAGTTCTATAAGATTGCATGTGATTCTATGGCATTCACTTCCGTTCTGGCTAGTGAAATGTGAATTCCTGAAGAGATGAGATCATTACCTTTTCTCGGGGAATTCTGGATATGATTTTAGGACCTGGGTATACTTTTTTTTATTTTTTTTTTTATTTCAATCTTTATACTACAAGGACATCAGTTAATATAAACTGGTTTTACTGTCCATGCAGTTAACAAAATTCAATAGCTGATATACACTTATTTCACAAACTGGATATCCCTGGTAACCCTGACATGAGGTGGTTACCTTACATTCATCTTTAATAACATTGTCATGGAACATTCCATAATGACTAAGCTATTTGAGCTTTCACCTGTGTTGCTGATAATACCCTACAGTGATGTCACCAATAAACCGTGTACTCAAAGATATGGATGACTTGGTATATATTAAAATTAGCCAATATCTACATACTTGGACAGAGTGCACATTTTCGTCTTTTACGTTACATATCAGGATCAATGTCAGACCTTAACTTAGAGTTTCAAAACAGAGTAACTGTATTGTGTCAAGACAGTTTCAAACATAAGTGGGTACAACACATCACAGGTCTGACCTTCAGGGTCCCTACATCACCCTACTGGTCAAGCAGTTTTGACAGCATGAATTTCTGGTGTAGGATCCCGTTACACGTATTAACGGCATCATTGGTGACGTTATGGCATGGGCGGTCCCATCCAGACCCCAGACCCCAGTAGGCATAGAGCAGTTCGCTAAGCAGAGCGCTTTGTAAATTAGACAGGGCTCCAGTGAGCAGCTCATGAAACCGTTAAATCCTCGTCGTCGCTGCGTGGCACCCGCCACTTCCCACCCTCCATCCCTGACCACTCCTACTGTACCACCCACTGGTGCGGTGTTCTATCGTAAACTTATGGTAACATATACGCTTTTGGCTGCTCATGTACACACACATCTACATATACATACACGCACTATCACATAAACTTACAGAGATATATATATATATATATATATATATATATATATATATATATATATATATATATATATATATATATATATATATATCGGCTGTTTGTGTCCCTACTCCATAGGCCATTGCCACAAGCAATGACAGGTACCGGCCCAGTCATAGCTGTTTGCTTAGTTGTTGAAGCATGTTGAATAATCGCAGTATCTATGCTCAACAAAACCATGTATTCTACTTCCACCTTGTTCACACATGTGTATGGTTCAGTATGTTCATCATCAGCTAGAGAATGAAACTTGTATTCAACTGAGAGTACCGATACTGTATTCATAAAGGTATATTGTTAATCTTTGCCAGTCATATTCGTCGAAGTGTCAGGTATTAAGTCGAGGTGACTCTAAAAGTAGAGGCCACATAACAGTGGCCATCACAGTGCCCCGACAGTCAATGGTAGGAAGTCTCGAATTTTGGAGGTGCAGCGCAGGCCATTGTCTTTCATAGGCAGCTTTAATAGACAAATCGATGGTTTTGTAGACAGCCAGCCGTAAACCACGAGCGTCAGCGAGTCCATTACGACGTTATCCTCCAGTGGTTTACAGACCTGCCTTCCCGCAAAAGTATCGTTTGTTGTATTTATTATCCTACCCCTATTATAAAATCCCATAGGCTTAACATTGAGATTCCGTATGCCACGCTGACTGGCATACGGACGTTTGTATGCTACTAGGGGCATACGGAATTTTGATGGTTTTCATTCATGATTTTGATATTAAAATATTGTAGAGAGGGGTAGGATAAAATCAAAACCTGATTCGTTTTAATCTTGGCTCCCATATGCCACTCCTGGCGTTTGGTTCCGGATACCACTCGGCTTCGCCTCGTGATACCACTACGCCAAACGCCAGTCGTGGCATACGGGAGCCAAGATTAAAACTCATCCGGTTTTACGATATTATCCAGCTCCTACAATAAATCAAACCCAGGAATTAACATATTTAAAGGTTTGTCACGAGGGACTATATTTTTGCTCTAAGTCGCAAAGGGACTTTTTTCCTTTAGTATCCCTGGTATACAAAGTACACATTGAAAATGTATGGGGAATCAGTAAACCACCACCCATTACATAACTTGGAGCAAATAGTATGTTCATCAATGATGAATGAGTGTGAAATTATAAATGAATAACGATTGAAAGGATTAGGTTACATTTATTATATAGATCGTTTTCTGTAACCCACTTGCACCCAGTCAACTTGCCATTTTTTCAACTGCCTTAGTCTAGGATAGGAATATTTCAATCGCCAGTAGGTCAATCAGGTATTTTGGTCTTGAGTGATTGGTTATGGTCAGTTGGGCACACTGCTCCTTCGTCAGTATCACGGTGAGTAGGACGCATATATATAGTGAAGGGATAGTGTTTTTGCAGTACATTGGAAGCCTATATGTGACTACTCAAACCTTAAGGCGACGTATATAGCCATACAAGCTCGCTCTAAAAACTGCCAGATACCATAACTTCTTTTTTTTTTGGCAATTTTTATTAGGGAATATTGTATGTTCACAATCACCGAATTCGGCTACGGCCGTTCTTCCACTCGGGCCCTTGCCCCGACCCCTCATTCTAATGGCGGATGTTTAACCGAATGGGCGGTGGGTACCATTTTTTGTGTAAGTCTTTGGTATGACCCGACCGGGGTTTGAACCCACGACCTCCCATGCTCGAGGCGAACACCCCTACCACTTGGCCACCGAGCTGTGGTATAGGATCTAAACATATCAAGCACCAGTGGGACAATGAGGTATTTCGGTCTCTAGTGATTGGTCATGGTCAGCTGGGCATGCCTCTGAGACCCTGAGACGCTACCACCCTGCTCCTTTCCCACTATCCCAGTGAATAGCATGCAGATAGTGAAGGGATAGTTTCCTAGAAGCACGCTGGAAGTTTTTTTATGAGACCACTCTAACCTTTAGGCGATGTATCTAGGACGTGCAAGCACGCTTTGATAAAAGCCAAGCAGACACGAGTAAACCTTGATATCCACCCACCCCTATACCCCTATTATTATGTACTGTTAATATGGGTGGTAGACTTCAGTCAGTAGGTCATTTGATGTAAGTAATCTGATGCAAACAAGTTTTAAACCTGATAATTGAGGGTCAAAATATGTTAAGCACCAGTGGATCAGTGAGTTATTCGGTGTACATGTGGAGTGATTGGTCTTGGTCAGCTGTACACTCCTATATAACTCTTACCGATGCTACAGAGTTGGCATTCAGAGTGAAGGCTTAGTGTGTGTAGGACGCTGAAGTTGTCTCTAATCTCTACCTAAACTTGGCACCGTATCTGAGCATGACCCACGCTCGATGATTGATTTCGGGCACCCTACCATAAAGGTCTATTGTATTAATATAAAAAGGGGTATATATATATATATATATACATATATGTTTTCTATGCTGGTTTCACCTAATTGTTCTTTGAATTTTACACCTAATATTGTTAGAATAATTCATGTCAATATAAGTCAACTTCACCACGGTGGCTGGGATTTCTTTTGGCTGCAGGAGTCAAAGTCAGCGGCTATGATATATCACTATTTACATTCTGCTGATCGCGCGCTTTTATAAACATGGCATCAAACGGGTCAAATATTTACTCCCTTCCATCTTTGTCATCAGATGTTTTTAAATCTGTCTTATTGATCCAGTGTTACCGGTCATTGCCGGACATAGCGGTTTAATGCGTGGTCCATGATTATTTCATTAGTTTTACTAAGCCTATTTACATTAAATGGCAATATGGTGATTGGAATAATGGAGCGATAACCAGGCTGATTTTGTAAAACGTTTCCTGGGGTTGGTGACTTGCATGTCGTTAATTCTGCAGGATTTTTACTTGGTTATTTTTCTGTGTGAGAAGTGTAGAGTGTCAAGAGTGCATGTCCCCACATCATTAAAACTAGTTGGTATTAAGGGCAAATACCAAAGCCAGTACACAACAAATACACTGAATGTGGACAGATAACTCCATAGTTCACATGCTAAAAGGTTGGATTTCACAGTACCAAACATTGACACTAGGTGGCAGCCACCAGTTTCAACTGGTTCCTCACTCCACACAGAGTGGCCCAAAACCCTCAGAGAAAGAGACAACGATTGGTTGATACTCTTTCCCGCGGTGGAAGGTTGGGAGACAACCAATCAAACAGGAGGAATGAGTGATGTGACCAAATGAACCATCCAGTGCATAGTTTGCAAGACATAAAGCGGGTCAACGAGAGGCCCCGCATCAGATCTAGCCATATACCAGCAGTCGCTTGCGCTGTTAACGCGTCTGCACAATTTACATTTTCTATATTATTCACACAAATCCAGATAGGCCCATTTTACCTATTGGATCAGGACAAAATGGACGAAGCTTTATGTTTTACTCATCAGGCTTATCATAAGTCATAGGGAACCGCTTTGAACTGACAATTTTCCATATTTAAAGGGATGAAAGTTAATCTCATTAGCGACATAAGGTTTATATTTGAAGGCCTCTTGGTGTTGTATCTACATTTAGTCATGGCATGAATTATCACCACATTTTCCCTGTATTTAACGCATTTAAAGTCTACGAGACACTCAGCTTTTTTGGTCGGTAGAATAGTTAACGCCGATGTACAATGACGACGCACTGTGGCCGGTCTGTTATGTCGCCTATTACCTGGTGAGTGCAGGTGGCGGTGGACGGCGCAGGTGACCAGGGTGATGTATGGTCAACCCCGCTGACCTTCCCCCACACCACGTTTGCACCAGCCTGGTCTGTTCTCCTGCCGTCCCTCTAAAGATGAATGGCTCCTTCCTGTTTGTGTGAGGCGAGGGGCGTTTGTATGAGAGTCCCCACTGGCCACTGTGTTACTCAGCTGAATAGCCGCCAACTCAGGTTAGTGGAGGTGGTACTCGTTTACGTACGTTAGCCCATGGGAATAATGGAGTACCATCAGTCATCACTAGATCAATAGCGGAGTATATGAAAGTAGTTATAATAGTAATTTCATGTCACCTGAATGACAGTATAATAGTTAAACTGAACTATGATTACTCACCATAAGTGATCAGGTAATGTCTAATGAGAAATGAACCCTCTTTACTTTGATTATTACCGAATAATGTTCTTATTAAGTGTGTGTTGCACCATCTCTGTAGTACATACTACGAGCCTAATGGCGCTGATATTATCTCCTTAACTGCCGCAGCTATATATGGTGGCACGCCCTTCAGCTTAATCCTCAATGACCTTCTTAAACCGCCTGTGACGACCTTTAAAGCCCTCATGAATCCCTCCAGGAGGAAATCCGTCGCTTAGCGCGGACGCTACCCAGGGGGGACATTGCCGGACTTGCCCTGACGCCCTGTTAAAGCCGCCATTGTCCACACCTCCCGTCATCACCAGGGGGCGGGTCGGTGCGGTCCATTAGTTCTAGCTCTACATCATGTCAGCCCTCAAAGGAATATTGGTCATCTCAGACCCTGAATGTGGCCACTGTGGACGCCGCCCAACCTCCGCTCTTTGGATAATTCGGCGTTATGGTGCCGGACGCTGCACTGCACGTGCGCCGGGCCTGCTCTAATGGACGGGATTCATCAGTGGCGCCACCTATTGACCTGCTGGAGTGGAGACACCATGCGCAGGGACACACAGTCAAGTTCCGTCCAGAGGGCTTTTAGCTAAGTAGGAAGTTATCAGCATTACTACTCACCTTTGTTCACTGTACTCCTTTTCATTATTACCGTTTCAACAACATCGGTTTTGGGCTTGTATAATTTTGGCTTAGATCCTAAAATAATCATATATCTTCAGTTAGGATCATTTTGAATTCAAATTCTTTATCGTCACTGGTGGTAGCTCTGTTTAAGTGTATAAGTCAGGTTCAATTCAAATATTTCTGACACATACCATATGGGTTGCAAATGTGCCTATTACTTTTTTAGTTTTAGATTCAGCTATAGGGTTCAGATGCTGACGATTTATTGGAAGTCGGATTGAATCCTCGGCATATAATCCCATAATGTATCATGCATATCCCCGAAAATGATTCTTTTTCGGATAGTCATTGACATTATCTAGAACACAAATAAGTAAATGATCAGGCTTGGCATAAGTAGTCACAAGGACATGATGTACTCCAATTTCGTTTACTTTGCACAGCATCTGTGTGCCTTGTAATACAGCCCCTCTGAGGTTACATCAATAGTCGGTTGTCAGGTGTCGATAGGGAAAGAATATATGTAAGAAACGCATTTGGTAATATAGAATTACCTTCTACCTTTGCTATATTTAGATACAGGTGACTCCGAAGTTATCACTTTATTCCATCTTTGCAACTCATGCATCATTTAGTCCTTGTGTTATAGGTGTGCTCATATTTCTCATGAAATCCAGGTGTTTGCTGAGTTCACCCTTCGAACTTGGGAATTGAATTGCCCTTTTTCAAATGCTTCATTTGTCACACCTACTTCAAGGGCATTTGGTTTTTTTTCTTCTGATTTCACTCAGGTTGATTACTCCTCTGAAATGTGGGTTTTCGCCAAACGCCAAATAAATCATGGCGCAGAGGTCTACAAGAAACTGGACATGTTCGTTACACGTGTCAGGAAATTTGGCGTCGACAGATTCTTCTCGTTTACCACCACTTGCCGCGCACCGCTCCGCGTGATGCTCGTGAAATTATCTCTGAGCGATGAAACCAGCGGGAAGGAGGTTTCTCTTGTACCCTGGGAAGGGGAGGGGGCCGGCAGCTCACGGTAATTATGACGGGTCTTTCATGTCTCATCAGCGTAAATTAGCGGTAGCCGGGCCTGTGCTTGGAGAGGGGTGTAAAACGGCGTCGTTCTGCGATTATCAATCAGAGGCTTAGTCAATACTCTGGTACAGCTTAGCCGTTTTCAAGACAAGTAAGTTAAGGTACACGCTTAATGCAGTCTCTGCCCGAAGGCCGGATCGAAATGATATCCTACTGATGTCCAGCTCCCTTCATTAGGATCGTCATGTTGCAATATCCCTCCTTTCTTCTGAAGGCCTATTCCATATACTTGACGGTTTTATTGTCTACTTGGTAAGCCATAGGGAATAGTACTGCGTCAGCTTAAATCATATACCCCCACGCCCTATAAGACACTGTCTGTATCGCCCCATGGGGTGTACGCCCCCTTACGAACCCTCCTTGTGGTAAATCCCAGTCATGATCTCGGAGATTGAGATGACCTTTGTGTCATGCAATATCGTTCTCTCCCCTAAGGTGTGGGGAAAGGTCACGCAGTAGGGCTACACTGATTTGTTTGTCAAGGCTATATAATTGATATATAACGATACCGGCGTCCTGATGCTTAAATTTCGACTACTTAGGCTACTACGTGTGTAACTGTATATATATATATATATATATATATATATATATATATATATATATATATATATATATATATATATATATATATATATATAATGATATTTATTACTATGAGTTTCAGAACACTTACTAAATATGCATAGAGGCACTCGTAGCTATACTTAAATCACTTACAAATGCCGCGTATTTTATTCAGTATATAAATTTGTACTTCTTTGCAAAACATACTTTTTAGATGATTTCAATAATGGCGGAATGACAATCATTGCACATTGTACGTTATAAAGGCAGTCTTCTGCCTCAGCTATCTGTCTATCACGGTGTAATATCAATTACAAAACCTGCTATGAATACCGCCAGAAGGTGGAGCTGAGCAACTAGTGACCTACTTCCACGTACAAGCAGCTCTTTTTATTGCGCCCCACGCAAATGAGGACATCATTGGCTTTTGTAGGTGTCGTGTCGTCCTTTATTTTGCATCATCAAGTCATTTACAAAGTTGATCATTTCTTCACAACTATCTCGCACAGCTATCTTGCTTCCTTGTTGTAAGCAAACTAAATGGGCGGGAAACACCTGGCGATGACCTGAGCTGTTTGGGAGCTAAAGTGGCAACCAGTGGGTGTCCCATAATGAGGATAAATAAGATAAGTCAAGGACTCTGTCTCATGTGTGGCTTCCTATTATATATATCGACTTGTATGCCTCATGTCCTTGTAGCCTTTTTTTTAAAGCAGCAATGTCACTATGAGCAAACTCTAACGGAGTCTATTAGCTGTTATTGATTTACTCGCATTGAACGCGCCCCAACCCACTATGGTTAATTTACTCCCCTTCTCAAGAAATCTGTCGATAGCCACTTCTGTTAGGCCTTTCAGGTGGGGATTAGACTTACTAGAGTCACATTACTTCACCAAGATGTTTATAACAGTGGGATTCATGGATCTAAAATAGACACCAAAAAAACAGATAAAGCGGAATATATTCAAGAGGCTCTTATACTATATGCTTACCAAATACCGATAGACATTAAGTTGTTATTTTTCCATTAAAGCCAATTATATGATCCCAGTCATTTAGTTGTGATTTTTTTTATCCAAAGGAAATGCTTGATTTCATAAAACGGCTGTGACGGCACGATGGAATTGTTATACAACTCCATGTTGACTTTGATATTCATTACAATAGAGAACCAGTCATATATTTTGACGATGACCATTAAATAAGATTTCCGCAGGTAACTACTACTGCCTGCCGGTGTGGGTCAGCAACCCAGAGTACCCTCTCAAACTATTTTATGTAACAAGCACGCGGTGCGTGCAGTGACCACACTGTTGACGTCACAAACAATAAGCGTGTGATGGGTGGATATGAGAGTACCCACCCACACAGAAGCCCAGCGTGTTTGAAGCTCTAATTGAGTGCCTCCTGGACGAGATGAGGAGCTGCTCTGGAGTGTTTTGTCGTTCTCGTTGTGCTAGATGTGGGCTGATTGCAGTAACTAACTCTAAGGTGCATTTGTCGTGGCCATAGATGTTAAAGAAGAGGGGGTGGGGCAGGGAAGATAAAGGAGAAGATGAGCAGGCGGGGGCGGAGAAAGAGGAAAAAATTGACACAGGCAAGGGGGGGGGGGGAGAAAGGAGGTGGGTGAAATATTATGATGGTACTGTAGGAGATACGGTAATTAAAGAAGGTGATGAAGTACACGCGGGAAGGAATCCAGAACTACAATAACATCTTACGCTTCATCTCCTGATAAAGCCCCCTCAATCCCATACCCCACCTCACGAAAATGTTTCTCTATACGTGTTGAGTGGATTATTACATTCAGCTGCCATTGTTGAAAAATTCAGGAAATGTTAGGTGTGTTCGTACACAATTTAGCCCTACTGTTTATGTCAGCGGTGACAGGTCGGCCAGCAATTATTGTTCTGAACATTTTTTCACAACATCACTCCTTATCCCTGGATAAAAGAGAGAGTAAATAAAATTCATTTGAATTTTATCAAGATGATTTATTGATAGGATAAGTGATAATTGACTAATTATAGAGTAGGTAAGCCTATTATGAGAAGATATATAAGAAATATTAAACATATTGAAAAAAGTTTCAGGAATGTGAATTTTGATTGTATTGGTGTTGGGTGGATGGGTAAAGATAAATGCGTGTGTGGTGTAGAAAGTGAAAAGTGAATGGCGATGCAGGTGAACACTGGCAACCAGAGCTACACTACGTTACCTCTGGCCGGGTTAAATAAGCGGCCGCCTTGACCCGCCTTGATCAATTCGTTAGCTAGGAATATTTCCTAGTAGGTAGGTCTGCTTTTAGAGCCTACATAGAACAAAATTACTTGGTTTGAGGCGCACCCAGAGTGATCCTGTGTGGGTTTAACCCGACCAACCCCTATATCGTACCTCAGTGCAGACAAGGGTTGGTTGTCAAACTAATGAAGGTGCAGCTGCGTGTGCAGGCAGATGTAGTGTTGGTGTTTGACACCAGGTGGTGCAATGACCAAAGGCCATGGGTAATCCATTACCCCTCGTTCCTGGATGAAACAGAGAAGCGGCAGTTTGGGTAAATAAAATGTATTTGAATTCTATTAAGATGATTTACTAATAGGATAAATGATGATTGACTAGTAGAGGTGCTAAGTCAATTATGATCAACTATATAAAATATATATAAAATATATGAAATAAAAGCCAAGACTGCCAGTATTATAGAATAGGCGTGGGTTTGGTGGGGAATGGGAAATGGCTATGAGTGTGATAGTGATTGGATGAGTGTCTGGTTGACTAAGTTAAAGATTGAGTAGATGTTATTGGCGCGGTGAGCGTTGGAATGCCATCTCCCGTACTGCTGGACGCTGAGTTCTGGCATACCCGCCCAGTACCCGATGGAGACCAGGGGTCGGTCCCCATCCTCCTGCAGAAAGTGAGGTAGGTCTTCACAGTGGAGTGCTGGAATGCGACCGTGGCTGGGGCACGCACCTCATCCAGGCGGGCACTGGCCTTCATATGGAGGTAACATAGACCCCGATCTGTAAGACAGGCGAAGGACAGGCACAGATAAGGCACGAGAACATGACAGGGCGTGTAATCCTGAGACAATGTTCAACAGTGAAATGTGTAGCATAATTCATATCGTTATAAATGAGGTGAATCCGTATAATGTATGATAGCCGGGTGAACCCCTCAAAATGCTGTGCTTTGTGATATCCTTGATTGATAATCCTGATTGCTGATTGGTTGATAGTGATAATGAGGTCTGTTTGTTTGGTTTCTCTAATTACGAATGATAACAGTCATGTTATTTTGAAATAGACTTGATATTCATTTGAAAATCACAGAGATAACAAAATATTAGATATCAAATTTAACAAAAGAGGTCAGCGGATGCACGATAGCGGTAGGGCTAACATACATTAACAATCATATCATCTTATATAGCAATCAAACTTACAACCAAGTCCTTATGATACACAGTCCAACAATTCTTAGATGTGAATGTAGTGCATACATGGTACCAGCCAATAATGTGTGGGGATCCGGGTGTATCGAGTGGTGGTTTGTTTCGTTCTTGTCAGAGGACTTGGCTTATCCACCCCACGCTGTGAGTAACAGAGCCGAGCCTGTGCACGAAAGTGCCAAGTGTTCGTTCTTTGTTATGTAACCTGCCATGTATAATGGCTGGGTCACAGCCAGGCCGGCAGATCTCTTGTTGCACCTCTCGCTGAGAAGGAATACTTTGTTTCTCAGTGAGTGTGTGGATTTCTTTGCTCTTTCGGTGGTTGAGTCTGGGTTATTCAGCCTTGGCTGTCCCTGAGAAGATTATTGTTTATTTTTACTTGTTTGTTGTTGTCTTGGTGTGGTTCGGCAGATCACAGGATAGCCTTTTACGGAAGTCTGGTTAACTTGATCATTTCGGCCAAGTAAGTAACCCAACCCGGCGACTGCTATATTATATACTAGGAGCAAATCCATGAATGATTGATGAATGTCTGTGCAATTATAAATGAATAACAATTAAAAGCTTTGGATTACATTCAGTCTATGGATAGTTTTCTTTAACACACTTGCACTCAACCAATTTCTGCAACTGCCTATCTGGGATCTAAACCCATATAAAGCATCAGTGAGTATTTTGGTCTTGAATGATTGGTCATGGGCAACTGGGCATGCCTGTAAGACCCTGAGACACTGTCTCCCTGCCCCGTATTTAATATCACAGTGAATAGCACGCAGGTAGTAAAGGGATAGGTTTTATGCAATACCCTGAAAGTCTAACCTCTAGGTGATGTATATAGCGCGCGCAAGTACGCTTTAATAACAATAGGATTACACACAAATGATGCAGACATATGGTGTTCACTATCGTAAGGTGGGGCCAGGACAACTTCGTGATACATGCATATTTCATAGCTTTGTCCTTAAACACAGGGCATGTCGTAATCATTTAAGAAAACAGTATTAGTAATTATCTGTATCGAGCAATAACTTTTTCTATGAAGGTGTTATTTGATCTTTATTCAATCCGATTACATATCCATCGATTAAAAAGATATCGATCGTTGGTCCGTTGATGAAATCTATTAGTTGACAGAAAAGCGGTGAGCTCAGTGCTACGGCTGGTCCTCGAACCCCCAACCCCGTGATCCGCATTCAACGCTCTACCTTCTAATCGTTATTTATGACCTGTCCCATGGCTGTTTCTTGTGCATTCATTACATCTATAATGAACTTTTTCCCTGGAAGCTTACTGCTTTCTTAGGAGACGTAACTAGCAATCAGTTGATTAGGTGTTCAAGCGATACTACTTACACCCTTGAAAGGAGACTAGCTAAAGTATTGCTTGTATGCTACATACCCTGTCTGCAGCCAGACTGTATTTTCCACAACCAGGGCGTATTTTTGTCCCTGTCTCAGTAGCTATTGGTGAGATTTCTTTCCTCTTCTCCAGGGTATCAATTGTTATTTATTGTGATCCGACTTTGATGAAAGTATGGCATGGCATTAAATGGGGTATTTGATTGGAAGGAAAGGAGTATCGTCTGGCGATGCAGAGAGACACATTATGCTTTCACTCCCACAAACGAGGTCTATGTTATAAGAAACTGTCAATTGAATTCACTGTTTATAAACGGGTAATTATTCAGACCCGCGATGATGATGCGTGTCTCTCATGGTAGACCAATGTAAATCTCAATGGAGAACTATCGTGTATTGTACGCCTATCACCATATTGAGAAAGAAACTGATGAGTGTTTGGTCTGTGTCCTCGTTCGGCATCGAGTTTGGAGTGCCCAGTAATATGAACGAGGCAACAGCCGAGTGAATATTCTGAAGCACTACAAATGAGATGGTGAACAGGGACTCACACCAAGCACGAATATGTTTCTGATTTTATCTTAGCCCGGAAATATTTATCTCTTTATCACCCGTTGAGAACGAGTTACCGTTCTTGCAAGCTTGTTGAGACCGAGTTCGTAATGCTAAGCCTATGGACGTTTATACCAGGCTAAGATAAAGTTACATCCTGTATTTACCTCTCACGTTCTCAATAGAAAGACATCAGATAGGACAATTATCCCTTTCCAATGGTCCCGCCCTTGCCATCATACTGTCACTGTAACGTAGCACCCCACTAGTCTATCAGTTAATTTCGCCTCAATATTAGCATTTTATAACAATAAATCGCCTCAATGAATGGCTGGAGGCATCTTCGGGACCCAACAAGGGAATGCCTGGAAGCACCTTCGGGATCCGCCAGGGGAACGCCTTCAAGTATTCTCAGGACTGAAAGGGTGAAATGTTATGTTTCCACCGTTCAACACTGTCCAAGCACTGTTCAACAATACGTCAAAAAATAATTAATGCGGAAACACTTAACCGAATAGGATTTGTTCAATTCAAAGAGGTAAAAGATCATAAGAATTGAACAAAACACCTTGAGGGCCTTCTGTGTGTAAAGCAGACGCAGAAAAGGAGAGTGCTAGAAAATGTAGTAGTGTTAGGTTCTATCATCCCCCTACCGGTTCTAGATAGTCTTCCTAGCTCACTATCTCTTATCAGTGAGCATAGTGCCCTGGGCCAGTGCCATCTAATGGTGCATGATGGTGGTGCACTTATCAGGATGTTTTAGCGGAGTGATTGTCGACGTCCTGACCTGTAGGCTCCCATGAGGAGCGTATAAGCAGCGAGCAGCTCAGACAATGGAGATAGGAGCAGCTCACAGCGAGTAAGGGTGGAGCAGCTGACTCAGTTACTCACCAACAACCTAGGGTTATCCTATCTACGATGAACTCTTTTTTCCCTCGGCAATAGGAAGTATACTGTATAGCCTTCCATGTGAAGAACATAGCTTAGCTACTAGTGTGGTAAACACCCACCTTATTTACCAGTTTTCCTTCATTTATTTCTAGAATATAGGGATGTCAGTCTTTAATGTTTCAATTGAAATTCATGTTCTCATTTTCAGAATATGAAATTATTTTTCTTGTGTAATATTGACATCACAACTACTAGATTACTCAAGTCAACCAAAGCCCTTTGTTCACCACTAAAGTTCCTCACAGAACTATGTAAAATTGAAATCTTTCCCTTGATTCCCCACTAGCTGAACCTACCCCCACAGCGTCCCACAGTATTCAAAGCTTCCCAGGTTTTCTGAACACAGTAATTGATGGCATAGCCATGGATTAGAAACAGCCAATGACTGATTGCTCTTTCTAATTCCAAGATTTGTAAGTAATTTCAATGTTTGATAACCATTTATATACAGCAACAAACCCCAACATGTATTCTGCATCTAGAGGTGCGAAGA
Organism: Alentia gelatinosa; assembly: GCA_950022655.1. NCBI lineage: Eukaryota > Metazoa > Annelida > Polychaeta > Phyllodocida > Polynoidae > Alentia > Alentia gelatinosa. The sequence goes on along the minus strand of OX465580.1, from coordinate 26,804,890 downwards.
GCTTCAAAATTCACTTTATATTATGCTCAAGATCTCAATTCCTCAATTATCACCCATCCTGCCGTTGTGATGAGGCATAAATCAGAGAACTATAGAGACTCTTGAAGTCCATGAGACATTGACATCTACCACCAATTTTCACCGACCCGATCGACGATGAAATGTCGATGCCTTGGACTATCATTGCCGTGAAATATATTTTTTCTCTAACTGGCATCCCTCAATAATGATATTAACGGTTTCATATTAACTGCGTTATCCTTTTCCTCTTTCTTGGGGCGGGGTTGATGTTATTTGTTTATTGTTCTCTCTTTATGGGTCCTCCATTTGCTATTTCTCGGTTTTTCATTTTTGTTTCCATTATCCTATCCTTTCCTGATAAGCACCCTCGTAAATAAGGATCATACGCTCTATCCAAACTCTGGTTTATATCTCGATTATGTTAGTGGTAAAGGCAATATACAAATTCAGTTGGTTGACCCTAACAAGAGGGTTGAAGAGATGCGTATGTATCATTGTTTCCTCCTTTCTTTTGCTTTCCTGTGTCGCTCTGTTTCTCGTCGCCATTGTTTTCCAAGGTCGTGCTCTCCTCGATGAAATCTCTATGACGTCCTGCTTCGTCATCATCATTAGGACTTCGTAGTCTGCGTAGTCATCTTGGACAAGAACTTCTTTAGTTTGAGGCCTGATGCCTTAGCCCATGTAGTGAAGTCGAAGTCAGAAGAGGACTCTATCCAGTCTGTCATGATGATGCTTAGAGTGTAAAGCAGAGCGCATGCTGACTACTTGGGCACAGGAGGGCGAGTGACTGGAGCCCGGGAGGTAGATGGCCGAGCCTGCCTCAGTCCCGCAGTTGTGGATTCCGCCCCTGCCCCCCTGAGCCTCGTTTCCCATTTAAACCTATATATAACTTTATATATCTCCATATACATCCGTGCAACAGTATTGTTTATAAGAGGGAACGTGTGCGTGCTTGAATCAAACCTGGAGATCCTTTGTTTTTGATAAACCATCTCGACATTGCCCAATAGGTCTTTTATGATACAATCAAATTTACTGAAGAATAAAGAATTTTTTTTTATATATATTTTTTTTAAAGAAATGTTTGTTTTTAAGACAGAACCAAATTATTGATATTTCCTTGAGTAGATACACCCGAGAACCACGTATGGTAAAGAAGAAAACTAATTTGATCTACTTATATTCTACATGATAAAACATGTTAGCCTTGGACAAATTAAGCCCATGTCTGTAATGAAGTGACCAAGGGGAAAAAAGGACTTGTGAACTAACATGAGGGTCTGAGGAATTGTTCATTAGTAATAATTCCTTATAAAGTGTGCATGGGGGCTACCAGCTCAAGTGTATGTCGGGATCGACGGTCTGTACCAACTACTGGTCGGTTTTATAAGATTAGTAAGACTCAAATATGCAAGAGGTATGATGTACACAGAAGGCAGAGGCCCGGAGGCACATATTACGTTGTCTCTGTGCGATGATAGTGTATGAGACGAGTATGGCGTGTGTGTGTGGAATAGATAGACAACAATCGATGTTTTTGTGAAAAGACGGCGAGGGATAACGCTTAGTAATTCACGAGCGTTAGCGACTGCATTACGACGTCGACCTCGAGTGATTCACGGAGCTGCCTTTCAAAAAAGAATACTATCGTTTGTTATATGTATTACCCATCTTCTCTACTGAATCAAACCCAGGTATTGCCCGATTAAATTGTATATCAGTAAGGACTTGTTTTGCTCTATAGCACAAAGAGACTATTTCCTCGTTTACAATGGTTTTGATGCCGTATACAATGGATTTCTATCGGTATACAATGGTTATGCCATCTGACAGTATTTAAGCAATGGTTGGTGGTTGACAAAGTCCCCATATATTTTCATTTTTCTTTTATTCAGTAAACATACATAATGACAAACGATTTCCCGGTTTACAGCGGTATTCCATCATTAGCCGAAACATAACAAGAACATACAGGACAAATACGACAAATAAATGAATTCCAATTTTCCCACTAACCCAAGTTCATAACAAATTATTCAAATCACAACTCGTTCTTGATCTTCTTTAACACTGAACATAAATTATCCTCACCATCCTAAATACATACTTAATTACCATATCACAACTAGATCTCATTATCTGATTCAATAATAAACATACATATCATAAACATTTTACACAATCTTAGCCATCAAAATGTGTATTCTAGAAAAGATATACAAACTTATTCAACACTAGTCAGCCACTTTTTGAGCAAGATCTTAAACATGTCATTTCTTTGTTGATGTTGTATCTCACTGGAAAGCTGGTCCCATATCAGTTTCTACCCTATAAAGTGGGGAATAAACATATTTTTACGTTTTACTTTGAGTTTTATTTTATTGCTATTCCTTAATTCTCCTTTTTCTGATCTTTATCTTTTGCCCACAACCAGATCATTTGTAATAATTGTAGGGTTCTTCGCGTGTTTAAATCCCTCATTTTACAGCGATCAAGAATACCTTCCGTGGATATCTCTTCACAGTTTCGAATTTTACAAACTATCCGCAGAGATTTATTCGCCAATATTTGTAATTTATCACGATTTCTTCGAGTTGTACATAGATAAACTATGCTTAACTAGACGAAGACAGTTCTCTTCATTTAATAATTATCGAATTTTCCTTAATGGGAACCTTGTTTAAAATGGATTACGTCTGATATTGTTAGTAGGCAGCACAACAAGCAGGTTAGTGAGGGACTCAAGTATTTAGGGTAGAGAGTAGGTCGGGCGGTGCAGTAAATAAGTAGGCAGTGATCAGTTCGAGCAGAGAGCAAATCGCGGTGTTGATCAGCCAGTGCATAGATAAAGTGGGATTCACACGATGGGATTCATGTACCTGACAGGGCTCAAAGTCTCATGCGATTTTGTTCCTTTTTAGGAGGAAATGTCTTTAACAATTACAGGGAGGAAGACATATCTCAGGGAAATAAATTCCTATAATTCAAACGAAGAAATTGTGTTCAAGTACAGAATCTCAGCAGGATTTGTCTCAGAAAAAAACCCTGTGAGGTACATGAATCCCATCGTGTGAATCCCACTTTAGCCAACATACAGGTCAGGCAGTGTATAAATCGAACCATTAGCAGTTCGGGAAGTCGGTAGGTTGGGCAATGAGTAGATGATGTAGTAAGCAGGTCAGGCACTGAGTAAGACTAGCAGTGCGGAGGACGGGGCGGTCGGCAAGTCGGGCAGTGAGCAGGTTGGTTAGTAAGCAGGTTTAGCAGTGATTCCTCACGGACACGCTGGCAGCTCCCTGGGGACGACCCCTAATGTACGGCCAAGTCCGGATACTGTGTTCAGGTGCCAGCAGCGTTTGATCATGTATAAACCACGGCGTTACACAGCACAACCACGTGACTCCCATCCGAAAATTACCCTCTCACCCTCCCTATGTAGACCAGGACAGGTTAGACCAAGTCCCCTGGCTCTAGATAGCCGAGTAAAACGTCCCTAGAGAGTCGTCTTCCCTCACCTCTAGCCATCATTTTGCCGAAGTTGTTAGTAAAGTCGAAACAAACCTAGCCACTTATCACTAGTGGAAAAAGCGTTTGACCAGTTAAGAATGACCAGATCTACAGTTGATTTTTTCTTCTGTTTTAAAAAAAAAATATAAAGCGTATTACAAATGTCATCTGACATCTTTCATATCAAGTGCATGAATATCACGATAAGAAGTTTCTTCTAATGTACGAATAATATATATGCAATGAGATAAGATGGTAGTAATGTAAATGGAATTATGTAAATTTTAAACCGTCTTAATCAATCAATGATTATCATTGAATGAAATTAGTTCTCTTGAAACTCGGTAATGAACTAAATTGTAGTTACCTGCCTAGAACATTCCATGGTCTCCCCCCCCCCCCCTCCCCCCTGTATACAAGACTCCTTTGGAAGAACCTTGTCCCTGGTCGTTTCCATACTTAGTGGACAGAATTATTTTGCACAGAAGAAAGTAATTCGTACGACTTTCCAGAAGTTGCAAATCACATGTCTTAAGGAATTCATGGATATTTATTTCACCCACGAGCGTTTTGTGCAGATCCTAAGATCTCTATTTTGTGTTTTCTGTAAATTACCCAAGTGTGCCTAGGGTGGCTCATCCTACAGGCATAATCGAATAGCGCCACGATTATAGTTTTATGAATTACAGTACTCCTGGTCCACCTTATCAATTTTCTGTTTTTCGATAGTCTAAATAAGCTGTAGTTGACCCGTTTGATTAATGCAATGCTTTAATCCGGATGTGTGTCCAGGTATAAGCTAGGATAGAACGAATTTGAGCAGGCTGGTAATATATCATGATTTACGCTCAAAATTACGTTATACTATTTACCTCACATATCAGAGCTTATGATCCAAATATCCAGATTTTACTCTCCACATTGGATGAGGGGCGGGCTGACAATTAGCCTAGGGCTGGGCAGCAAACCTCTATTATCTATCTACTACGCCATATCATTTTCCCGATATCCTTGTTTAACGATGCTTATGTATCATCACGATTTGACCCAAGTTGTTAACAAGGTGTTAATCATAAATAGCGAAAAAGGCTATCCATAGTTTACCCGCAACATGCGGACTTTTCCATATACTACTTAACCATCTTCTTTGCCTCCTGAGTCAAATCACCCTCTTCTATACTTCTCGTGTAACCGTCTGAGTATGAGGCTCATGAGGCTAATAAACCTGGTGTAGTAGATCGCCTATGCAGTTTGAGGGGCAATTATTCTAGTGGAGATTTCTTCCAAAAGGCATCACGACTGAGAGACATCGACCCAGGCCTCCCTCAGCAGCTGGCAGTGGGTCTGCTGCGTTTCCATCTAGGGGAAATTAGTTCTTAAATTATTGATAACGGAGTGTCAGACTGCATTGTGAAAACTGGTAGCAGGCTGTGTTTTACGAGGCTGGATCTTTAATAATGATCCGACGCAGAGCACTGTTCCGCCTTGATTACAGAACTCCGCGATCACTTTGTAGCTGGTACTCGTGTGCGTGATTCAACGCGGGCGTGAAATGTAGACATGTGCTTCTCCGTTCTGAATCATTCTAAACTGACCCACGACATGCGAACAGTTTGCCCAGCTCAGTCCCTAACCGGGTTAGACTCAGTTCAATTGGTGTTCTCTGTTATCAGACCAGTGTTGTGGGAGGTTTATTTCTAGCGAAAAAAACCTCGTTGAGCTATGAATCAGTACTAATTGGTGGTAGAATTATGAGCGCAAATTGAAATAAAAAGATTATGATAACAATTTCAACGGGATATATTGTATAAAAACAAATTTTACAAGGAGAAAAGTGTATGTGAAGAAGACCTGTGATGAAGGAAAAATATACCATATGAATTATCAATTATGGATATTTTAGAATAACGGTACCGGAGCGAAAGCAGAGATGAATATGCACACCGTGATGTAGTGTGAGGAAGCCGGACAAATATAAAAGGAGAATGAAAGTAGAAAGTTTATTCTGAAATACAATTTTATTCAGAAATATGACATTTATTAAGGGCATGTTGTATTTGTGTCTCTTCGCATAATGTGTGTTTTTGTTTGGGATTTTCGGTTGTCATTCTTATTATTGATAAGCCCCACTACGGCAGGTACTTTCTACCAGATCTTTCACTTTAGATTACTGTTGTTGAACCTTTTTGATTTTGTACCTTGGGTCAGATCCGCTACCTTTGGTGTGATATCTCGTAATGGAACATGTTCCAATTCAAAGTTATGATGTCTCATATTCGGGGTATAGAAATACCTAATTTATATTCCCTCTGTCCTAGAGAACTATATGTTGAAAAAAGTTTTTTTCTCGAAACAAATTTCGGGAGCTACAACTTCCTTAGAATATTGTTGTGGCGTTCATGCACCGAACTACATTCACGGTCGGATTTGTTTACGAACTCATGTGAGCCTACACTAATGTACTCCTTGCTTGGCCCCTACCTCCATTCATCATGAAGCAGCTTGCCAAGTCGCCAAGTCTCTCGTCTGGCCCACATCTGACCCACCACGAGCGCCGATCTGCCAAGTACAGTGAGATTTATACCTCTCCACCTGTCCGTGTTGGCAGGTGCCCCGTTCTCACCTAGCAGCCACTTCCCGACCGCTCCGCTAGTTAATGGTGAAAAGCTTTCAGTATCTGGAATGTAAGCCAAATATTCACCCATCTCATTTGTGTCCAGTGATGATTGAACCTCCTAAATCTAGGTAAATGTAAACGGGGGGAATATGATACAGTGGAGCGTGTTGAGCATATTTTAATATTTAGCACCCGTTCATTTTGGTAGGTGATCTTAATTACGAGTGTCTTCCAATGTGATCAGATATTTGTTAGATCTCGTCTCACCATTTTATCTGTGTAGGTCTTTGGCACAGACAGATAGGCAAGTTCATGAAACGAAATATCATTCTGTGACTATCCGTCGTTTCTCATACATTAGAAATGTACATTTAGATCTGTTTATAAAGTGACTCCAAAGGATGACCGATGAGGTAATATATTCCCAACAGTCGATGGTTTAACTAGATGATGGCAATAGAGATATGGTAGCTTAGAACATGCAATTGTGGTATGTAAACTTGCAATCACCCAGCCGCCGGTTTAATTAGAATTCCTAGTGGCTGGATGTAATAAACCTGAAAAGGAATCGCTGAGATTTCACATAGATTGATATTGTAGAGTAGTAAAAGTGCCAAATAGAATTAAAGGAACTATAAAGGTTATTGAACACCCTGTCTTGGTGTACATGAAGTAACGTGTAGGAAAAAGTGTGTTTTATTTTACGTGATTATTATCAACAGGTACCACGGATGAGTAGAAAGATATTGACATGAAAAGAAGTTGAAACAACAATAAAATTATTGTAAAGTTGGAAGTATAATCTAACCGGCTAGCAGCCGTATGTACTTTCCGGAATAGATAAAGAGTTATTAAAAGGTCTGTGGGTATTCATTGAACACACCCTCGGTTTAGGAATTTCCTTCATGTCGGAGTTCGTGTTGCTATACACAAATTGGGGTCAAGATGCGGGCGGATTCTTTCGTAATATATCCGCTTAACTTGCGTTCTCACCATTAGATGCTCCTTGGTGTTAAATATTCATCCATTCTTGGGCAATGTATTTGAGTGATGAGGTTGTTGACTGAGAAAGTGGACATGGGTTCAAGGTAGGGTAGTCTTAGATACGGGGGTGGCTGTAGGCTGGAGAGATGGCAGTAGGACAACCCATGTCGACAGTTAACATGCTGTGCTAGTACCGCACAATTAGAAAGGCTGTACTGTAATAACGTAGAGTTGTATGTATGCACTGTGAGACCAGACGTAGGCTAAGACTTAACGCGGAGTACATCTCTGTACGTGGTCTGTGCTGGCTTTTGATGTTTTATTCAGTGTCTTCCACTGGCCATGACCGGCCCTGTAGCGTGCTGACTCGGTGCGCCTTGTTAGCGCTATCCCCTCTGCCTCGTCTCACAGCCGCCCCATTACCTCAGCCTGAGAGATGAAGGGTTATGACTGTAACTCGCTGTCGCCCTGAAGTCAGCGCTATCACCACTCTCCCAGCCTTTACCAGAACATCTAAATTACACTGAGATGGACGCACCACCTGTATACTCTCCACTGATGCGTAATGTGAAGGGCATGCTATACCTCTGATAGATCCCTCAGTGATAACACATTCTGCAGGGAAATGTCAGCCAAAAGGGACCAGAGTTATAAATGTTAGCAGGATAGTGCATACTGAATAAGATTGCAAATCAGTAGAATTTTGGCTGGACTAGTTTCCAAGCGTCAGTCATTACTGATCAGTACGTTATTTGTTGCTTTCAATAGTCATGGCCATAATAATGTATTGAGTAACGTAGGAATGAATGCCTTTGAGGTTAAAATTCCTTGGCGTGATACATTGTGCCCGTCTCTTTGAAGGCACTGATACTGGGATAGGAAACTGTGAGATTCTATATTAAGAACCTTGACCTCCATCATCTCTGGATGTCACATTGCTGGACGTGCATTCAGCGCCTAACTCCTGGGATGTCGTGAACGTGGATCAAGTCCTGGTCTATTTATAGCTTTATCTTTACCTCATGCTTCCTCCATCGGCGGCAGGCAGAGCTTCCCTCAGAGAGCAGTGAAGAGACCAGTGATCAATTGAGTTGGGCTCCTGTCGTGGTGGCACGCCAGCAATATTAGCACACACCCAGGCAAGAGGAGCACACACTTGACAATTACACAACACTCTGAAGCCTAGACTGTTTACAACCATTCAATATGAAGATTAGACAATCAGTCCCCATTCAAGAGGATGAGGTTCGGACACCCGATAATCATAACAAAATAAAGAATAGGTAGCCATAACGCATAACAGTATGACAACTAGACAACTGACACCACATCACAATTGATATGAAGGTTACACGGCTACAACCACTCAAGGAAATGAAGATAAGCCGATAACCATTCAATAGTTGGAAGACTAAATAGTTAATAGATAAAATTGAGTATGAAGATACGGCATGGAAATGTTAGACAGATGGCAAACACAATAAGGGTGGTTAGATATCAGCCAGAAAAATAATGTATGAAGCCTAGCGAGGATACCAACATAGAGGACGAGGCTAACAAACATAGAGGACGAGAGAGCCGACTTGCATATTGCAGTTTGAGGGTTGAACGTCTGACAGATACAAAGCAGTATGATGGACCATATATGATAAGTATCTAAAGAACATGGACTAAAACAATAAGACAACCATCTATGATAAGAATAAAGACAGCTGACTTTTAGGTTCAGTGCAACGCAATAGTAATACTGCTGGGGAGACAAGATCACAATAGTTCAGTGAAATGTTGAAACCGTTCATCGGTGAATAAGTCTATAACTAAGGAATACAGGTGTAAACAAATTTTACATCATCCAACTATGCAGCAGTGTTCCATGTGATAACACAATGTTGTGAGAGTTAGGTTACTCACAGGAAGAGAGCCATAGATGAACTGCATTATTCACTGTCAAAGGAATAATATGTGTGCAAGAGTAAACATCTTGCAAACTGATACGGATAAGGCAGTACAGAACCGTGATATGCGTATGTCTTGTATTACTTGGGCGAGGGAGACTGTGTCCTCTGTGTTTGGTGGTATGAAGATTAGACTTCTGACAGTAGCCACGCAAGTGGCAACGCTGTATTAGCACTGCAGTGAAAGCTCGGTGCCCGGAGGACCGTACATATAATTTAATGAGGGCCCTTTATGTCCACAGTCACACAGAGGTAGGAGAGAAGGCTGGAGGCAAACAGACGGGCAGATAAACTATTTGAGGGTCATCAGAATTATTTATCTTGTCTTTGGTGCTGGCGCAGGCGCCTCCAGTACCGGTCTTCAGCGAAAGCCTGGACTCTGACTCTTACCAAGGACACTCAATAGACATTGGTCGACATGTTCTTCAGGTTGTATGCTTCTCACGCCCCGGTTCGGCTAGAACGTTTGCCGGTTTGTATAGCACCCCTAAGACCGCAGTTTCTGCTGCCCAGAGCCACTATCTCGCCCATCAGCCCGTCCCTGCCCATCTCGGATCCGACCTCCCTTATCGTTGGCCTTACCGCGAGATATAGTCACCATTAGCATCCAATAGCAACCAACATTGATTTCTTTTAACTGATTTAACTTTTCTTCTTTTTCTTACTTCGCCAACCTGGCCCCCATCTCTCATAGGAAGATATGATGATGAACTATGGTGCGATCCCTGAGGTTTTCAGCAGCACCTGTTCAGACGAATCGGCCGGCGGCATCATTGTAGGGCGCGCCATGAATATTGAATGTGGCTCCGGCCGTGGCTTGGGGGCCTGGCGTGAGGAAGAGCCGGGGTCTAGAAGGCGGGGGCCCGGCGCAGGGATTAGTATGGCGGGATGCACCCCTCTGGCCTGTCTCGGGACTCAGGTGAGTGTAAGATAGGCTTCCGTGTGACTCCGTGTGACACCTTGTCTCGCGGGGAGGGATCAGGGTGAGGTGATCAACGTGACCTGACGTATCGTGGCGTGGTCTCGCCAGGTGACGACGGACATACACACACACACAGACTACCTTTGCGACATATGGCCGCTCGGACGACCCCTCTGCTTGGTTAAAAAACACACTCTCGAACACTGAGGTCAGCTGTGCCTGCATCGACCCTGCAGGAGGCTGGGAATCCACAGAAGTGCGTACGGCCGAGACGAGCTCGGGCAGCTGCTCATAACGTCTCAAAGCTGCTCATAGAGGCTCGCGAGCACACTCCCCTGTCGCGTTTTGCCTCGAGCCTACAGCCTTTGGCTTTTAGCGTCTGGATTAGCCATCTGACTCCCACCCGTGTCGAAGGATTAGGAGCCTTATAGGAGTCCTTAACGGTGTGAGAGGGAAAATAGGAGGAAATAGTGAAAACTGTTTTCTAATGGAACCAAGGAATACCTCCAGAATATCACGTAAAAGACATGATCGTGAATGATGGTAGTATTGAAATGATTATACACACACACACATTAATTTCTAGACGGTCAAACTAGACACGGACATCGACGTAGGAATAGGGAGCTTGAGTAGCGGTAATTGCTTTAGTTAGAAAACTTGACTCTTATCTTGATGCACTCAACAAAGGTCTATAGAACTTCAAAGCCGGGAGGAGTTTTGATAATCACATTTAGACCGGCCATTGACTGTGGTGCTCATATTACGGCCAACGTGATGGCGGCCAGTTGCCTGTCATCTTCTGGTTAGGCATCAAAGAATCAGATGCATTGAAGGTTCTCTCGGAAAGCCTTCTTGACAGCTTCTGAGGTCGATTAGAATTTCGATTAATTTCAGGTCACGGTATTTCAAGTTCAGAAGTCTACTGAGTGCAGTATCGGTATTAAAGTAACAGGGACTAAGTCGATAGTTTTCATTACACCGTCGAAAGGGTTGAATGATGCAGTTTGACTGGTTGCTACTGAAACCATAACGCATGTTTAGCCTGGATGATTTAGATATATCTAGAACCTGTGAAACCCAATGCATATTGTATCATCGTGATTGATTTGATTTACAGAAAGGGCAAGTATCGTAGGACATCTACATTGAGCCCGGGAAAATTGAAGGAAAAATGTGATTGGTTAAAATTGAAATGATAAACTATCGCACTGTGTTCACCAGTTCGTATTGATTTCGTTTCGTGATTAACACCTATGTATTTTCTTCTTCTAGGTGAGTGTTTGCTGGACGAATGTCGCATTGTCTAAGGTATACAGGTAGGACAGTTGATTAAGCTTCTTGATTTCTCTGTACATCAAATGCGAAGTGGATGGTCTTTACCCAATAACCCTACCTTTTAACTTCTTCTTTCTCCCTCTATGTGTATCACTTACTCATTTCATATATTATTTTTAACTGCATTTATAAAGGTTAAATTCATCGAAACAATTCCTATAAAAAGAAGAAATATTCTTACTTTAGGGTCCAGATAAGTCTGGGAACCTATCTGTGGTAATTGGTTTGTCAAGCAGATAATCGTCAAACATATATGGCAAGTCAATGGGAAAATTAAAAAAGGAAAATAATGATGCCCAGTAATCTTTTTTGGCGTAATAAGATGTAATATATATTTTAGACGTGTAATGTGTAGGCTCATGAAGATATGTTTTAGTTGAGATTGTTGACATCAGTATCTGCGCTGCACATAACCATTTTTATACCATGACCTAGGTTTAGTCGATGATATTACTCAAAGTTTTGTTAGGCTAAAAGAGGATTACACTAAGGGGCCATACATGAGGGGTTAAAGATCTTTTGGGAATCCTGCTTAATCTAACGCATACAAGATGGAGAAGGGTGGGGTTACATTTTTTCAGAAATTTTGTGTATTTACTCTATGAATGGCCCCTATCAAAGCAATATCACTATGCATCTCAGTGACCAAGGGTTTTGACATGGTGAACTGTGAATATCTTAAATATTACTTCCTTACAGCTCACTTTATTGTACTTTGAAATAAATATTGAAATGATGGTCTCAATAGTGAATAATGACACTTTTCTAAAAACATCTTTTGACCCTCCAATTAACGTCAGCATGAAATGCTTCATTGTGAGCCAGGCCACCATACACTGCATGGTGTCCTGGCCGGCGCATGATTGCCATTAAGTATTGATGCGACCTGCCTTTAAGCTACCTACACTACCTGACATAACCATAAATAACCTTAATGACCACAATATACAGTCTGTGCGCCACGTATCATATGCTATACACGTCTAACTTCTCCAGATTCTATATGCCTACACCTCTGTACTTTGATGGGGACGTTTCCAATCATTAAAGAGTGTATCTCTTTTCTATTCATTCCCAGAGTACTACAGAGACAGTAAGTGTGACGACATACAAGTACCTCTATACACTCTTTGGATTCCTTTATCTTTCGTCTAACATTCTTCAATTTTTCCATTTTCTCCTTTTTTCTTCCAGTTCAATATACTTGCTCCACGCATGGATCAATGTAAAGCAGCTTCGCTTTAATGTGCAAAACATGACTATCGAGCTTACTATGATTCAAACTTTTATGAAGCAGAATTGTCATTTTAATGTTCCTCATCTCTTAGTAACTTTATTCTTTATGGTGGGTATCCTTAGAGCAGTACAGCCTCATAAGAAAACAAATTTCCAGTTAGTTCAATGAAAACCAGAAATACCTGTTTAAAGAACAAGTCACACTGGATGAGTATGCATTATGGATATATACAGACACCTTTAAAGATAAAATGAAGCACATTTAATAATCACTGCATATTTTGAAAGCGCTTTTCACAAATATCTTTCTATAAAGCTGCTGAACTGCTGGTGTATTTTTCCTATTTTTTCATATCAATTTACATAAGAATACCACGTGGCATGACATTTTCTGCTCAGATCTATCACTGGATGTTACATTTTTTTTTATCATCTATTCAGCTATTCGAGTTCCACAGATTCTCATATCATACTTGGTTTACGCATTGTGTCGGTGAAATCACACTTGGTTGTATCCTTTTAATAAATCGCATAGTATTCTATTTAGTATGTTCTCCGGATACCTCGAAATAGACTGCCAAGGAACACTAGAAATAGATGTTCGCTGAAATCGAAAAGACAGATTCATTTTAGAAACCAATTTTAAGAAACACCAGCATTCGCCGCTCGCGTTATGGATTAGTTTAGGGAATTGCAGAAACACCGTGCAGACTCCAGTGGTTTGTGGGTTTCCATATTTTACCAAGGTCCGGAACTTTGGACATGTCTCTCAGAGGGCTTTCCTACCCCCGAGGCCCCGTATAATGAGATTCAGCCGGCCATGATTGTATTAGCTCTGCACACCCTCGGCAAAGTTCACTGGGAAGCCAACCTTCCTAAACAGCCACTTACTTCGATTTGGATTGAGTAAGTGACGCGCCTCCCAGAGCCGACATGTACAATTTTACTCCAAAAGCGAACATGGTTTGACTACAGAAATGTGATTCCTACTCTGGTTTGACCTTTTGTAACCTGGGCTACTCTTATACGACACTTTCAAGCTCACCTGGTATATGAGGCCAACCTAGGTTTGGGCACAGAAGATGGCGAGTCCGGTACTCTGATCACGAAATAAAGGTGGTATTCTGCTACTGCTACGTCGTCACACCCGAGACATTACCCTTACCAGATTGTGTCAAATCCGGGATGCGACAGGCTATAACAGGAAACTCTGCATCGTGACACGATCAGTTACAGATCCTTTATAGGTGGAGCTCCTCATGCAACTGTTATCCATAGCGTTTTGTCTCTTCCCAAGACATTTATGAAAACTCGACCAGACTTTGTCCCAGATAGATACACGATATAATGTAATGCAACTATTAGAGTTGTGTCGTATTGCCGGGAGGGAGGGGGGGCTGTCGATGGCTCGAGCTCATTGGGGTTTGGCAGTAGTAGACGACAGGGAAAGGGTAAAATAGTATCAATGCGCCATGCTTCAGGGACCTATCAATAACAGGATTTAAGAGGGCTTTCAGTGGAGGTGCTGCCAGCTCTGGGTCAATGTTACAGCTGTATGTCAAAGAAGCAGCGATTCTTGACCTTCCATGTCCTGATTATAAACCTGGATATAGAGGTCCACGCGAATCTGGATATGAGTTGCTCTGAACCTGTTTATAGTTGATTGTAATTATGAATGCTGGTAATCGTGAACCTATATAGGTGGATTTTAACATGGATATGGGTAGTTGTGAACATGTATAGGTATGTATCCTGGGTATGGCTGGTTGCTAACCTGCTGTACATGTTAGTTGTGAACCTGAATAGACGGTTGTTAATCTGCATCTCTGTGGCTGTGGCTTGGGGATTGCGGGCCTCTTGCTGATGACCAAAGCCTCACGGGACCACGGCCAAAACTGTTAATCAGGGACGTTTTGGTCCTCGTTCTTGGCAGGTCTCAACCGGACTCGCATCCGCTCTACACTCAACCTTCCCTTTTCATGGCGGTTCTATCCTCATTACGTCCCTGCCAACCCCTGCGCTGTAAACCCGGGGGTGGACCTGCCCCCGACCCATCCCCCAACCCTCTAGTTCCGACGGCGCCTTCCTGTTTGTGCGCGGACTGACATTGACGGGCTGGCGGGAGGTCGGTCGCTACGAGCCGGTCATTCACACTCAGGGAAGCAATCCCCACGTCAGGTCCTGAAGCGACCTAAATTAAAAGCAGGGCACTGTGTCTATGCCCCACTGGCGATAGGTTTAGGAAGCGGCTGAGTAATCCCCTGTTGTCGGCGAGACTCTCTTTTACAATCTAGCGCCTCCCGTGTGTATTGAGCACCCTCCAGAGTGTAAGCCATCATCGCCGGGCACTTCACTGCTGTGCCCGTGCCTGGTCCTAAAGCACATTGTGCGACTTAATCCACTCAACGACACGCTGCTCAATGCTATCAAACCACCACAGCCCGCCTTGCAGAAATACCAGCTTCTCACAGAAGTCTCCGCCCGTCATTTCTATTGGTTCTGAGGGGATGCGCTATCTTTGGCTGTTTGTAGATTGTGCTCATCAGTGATCTCTATTTTTCTTGCATCTCTGGATCCACATCAGTGGAATTGTAGAATTGTAGGATGGTTCTATCAAACTTGTAGGTCTTTTTCAAGGAGGGAGTTGATGAGTGAGTGTCAGGGGTTTGTGGTTAAGGTTAAAGCATAGGGAAAACTACTGGTACTGCATCTATACTAATCTCTCCAAAGGGATATTTGTCATGGCGTCTAATGTTAAAATGATAGTTTGATTTCTGATTATTTGCCTTCAGTATTTAGTATGTATTTGTGCACGACTTTACTATCTTCAAGTTTGTACAAGCAAGGTGAGGGCTCTAACGTGGTATAGAATATATATCAACCATTTTAGGGGCCGGGAAGAAACATGTCTGCTTCCCTATCTCATACGTCCTAACATCCTTGATAAAGAAAGTGTACACTAATAATATCCTGGTCTAAAGCAGCCTAATTCCTGGCGGGCTCGTGCACGTCTATGGTATGGTCTTATACGTTGCGAAAAGCGAGGCAGCAGGCAGTAAACAAGGTCATTAAAAGTGATGAATTCTTGATGCGGTGACGACACACATGGGATGGCGGAAAGCTGAATCATACACGTGTCACGGGGCCGGAAAACCCTCTTCTATCGTCGACGACCACCCCCTCCCTTCTCCCCTATACGTGTACACCGGGCCATGCCTTACATATTCCTATATAATGTATTCTGCTTTTTTATAGGCGGCACAAGCATTTTATAACTGATAAGTCAGCAATAAATATGCAAAACAATTCAAAAAAGTTAAAGAAAGCCAGCTTGTGTTTTCACCAAAGGACAGTTTAATCCGAAAGTCATAGCAGAGGTAAAATGGTAAATATGATGGTAAATATGATTGTCAATTTGGGCAAACCCTCCAACGGATACACAAGTAAATTTCAGATTTCCCCCTCATAGACAAAGCCATCGGCATTTATAAGCTGGTAACTAACAGGAGATTTCCTGTCCTGCTTGTATCTCTGCACCGACCTACTTTTATGAGGCTGTGCACCAGTTTTCCAAATATCCTAAATTCTGAGCGTTTTTGGCAGTATTTTGTGTTTAACTTGTAAAAAGAGATGCACATCCTTATGCGGTAAATAATATACCCTAATTTCTGTTACTTATGATGTTAAATCAGGAATAGTCTGTGGGATTACTTTCTTCAGTGGAAGGCACCTCATGTGTTGTAGGGTTTTGTTTGTCAACATGACAAATATGCTCATTCCAAGGGGTGGTCTAATCAACTATGGATTCACATTATACAATGGGTTAACCCCCTGATTAAGAAACAGTTAGTTTATTGCCTGTGGAGCTCATTTAACAATTCTAGTATTTCCCAACTCATAATATATGAGTTGTTTTAGTTTCATAACTTTTGAAAGTTACCTTTTTTGAATCCGAAATGCAATTTCCCTATGTGACGCCACTGGGCTGAGACATAAATTAATAAGTGCAAGCACCAAGATAGATCTGGGTGGGGAGTGGGGAGATTTCTCTGTGCGAAACTGCAACTACAGTGGACATTCTAATTTTTCTGAGATTGTCAATTTTGATCTGGTGTGTATATATACATTGCACTATAAAATGGTCTTTGAATACCACGTAACCACATACGTCATTATACAATTTGAGTAAATGGTGTTAGCCCATGGTTAACATTAATGGGCTGGACCTTCTCAGCAGCAGTGGGAACCCGGTATAGGATATTTTTACTGAAGTCGCAAACAGAATAAACACCAAGCTGATACTCCTATCAGCTATAAAGCGGCAAACTGACAAGGAGGGTGCGTGGTGAGCGCCAGAATCGTAGGGTCTAGATGGGAACATGTATGATAAATGGGGGAAATATGAAGGCATTAGGCGATCAAGACACAGAAATGAGCCTGGCCATACAGGTTTGACGAGTGGGATATGAATGCAGTTTGCCAGCAAGGGAGATGAGGGGAACACGGCCTATCGACCAGTAATGCCGCATCAACTGTTCCCCACCCAGTCCAGGCCCATCACTCATGTAGATTGCATTGACGATAATTGCGTGCTAATAGAGCCAGTCTATACGGCGGTCGTTAATGACTGCAGATTGTCTTCGTATACCGGTAGTGCATGCCCAAGCGTAATAATACGATCTGTCTTTGTCGTGTGCATCATCAAGTAATTCAGACTCGCTGAAGAACAGGAGTTTAATTAGGATGAAATTAGCCTCCTTTTAGTCTTGCAGGCTTTTTTCTAATTAGATATAGACATAAATGCCATCCATACGTCTCGGTGAGAACATCTGACGTCCTGTGAGTCATTTTGGTTTCATCTATTCAGTAGGTAATTTTCCGTAAACTACTTAGTACATACATATATACTTGGTCTGCAGACTTATAAAGGTGGACGAGTTGTCAACATGAGGCGGCTCGGGATGGGATATACAGACCGGTGTATGTCACGGTGAATGGGCAACGAGAGTAGGCAGCAAACACGGCCAGCAGCAACCCGTGTCTGGTAACTGGCTCCGTTTGACAGACAGCCACCTCACTTCATTTCCATATCGCCTTACATTCAGCCCCTAGCGCCAGTCCCCAGCCTGCCTCCACCCCCCATAACTAAGCGCGACTACCGAGCCGACCAGGCACTAGCATGCAGATCCTCTGACACGTGACCACCGGAACTCAGAGCTGATTGGCCGCCACCCTGAGTGTTGCGGACCAATCAGCGGTGGTGAGACATGGGATCATGTCTGTGAAGCCCAAGGTCGGCGGACTCAGGGTGGGCCCCAGAGGAGCTGGCACTGTTTGACGGTCGGGTGGGAGGGGGTACGGTTGAGTCGAGGGGCGTCATCCTTGGCGCACTAGGCGCCATGTTTACCGTCGATGCTGTGGTCACGTGAAGAGGGCGCTTGGGTCACGTGGCTTAGAGGCTTGGTTATTATGGGACGTGTTAAGTGTAGAAGACGCGGCCTGGCATGCAATGTTATCACAGCCCAGCCTAAGCTGTACTCATCAAATTGACCGGCAGTCGTCATCAGACCTCCTCTGACAACGAGGTACATGCGGGGACTGCCTAAGATATTCCGAATCTTGGCTTCATACTCAAAATACCATACATGCACAGAATGCCCGGAATGTCATCCTGCAGGTAGGCCCTTTCTTCAAAATACTGTTTTTTTTAAAGAATATGTCCAACTTGAGGGATACGTAAATAACAGCATCAACGAAAGTACATGAAATATTATAAACAGATTTATCGCATATATGTTTCAACGGTAAAGCAAATATAGCTTATCTTAACTTAGATTGCAATAACTAGGGCCAATACTTGCAAGCACAACTTCACAGTGCTCACTTTATAGGAAAGAGAACCCTTTAGTTTCAGAGCTGACTCTTCTGTCCATAGATCTAGCCAAAGCGACAACGCGCTCGTGGAATGCAACGTCATTCAGCGGAAGTGAGCAAGACCTAAACCTTTTGAGCATGCGCAGTAGGCCCAGATAGCTGCCTTCAACTTCTGGTCAGCACCGGAAGCGGAAGCAGCGCTCCTGGAAGTCGCTTTGTGACGTCACTTGTGCTGCTTTCTCTATTACCTTCTGCTGGTTCTCGGTCGGTGACCTGTGTCTTGTCGCTATCATTCCACTCCGGAAACGTGATCATCAATAACAGTTACCATGGAAACGAGGAGAGAATTTCCCACGCCACCAGATATTCTTACACGTCCCTCTTTGTGCCGCTCACATGGGTCCTTCATGTTGGCCGTTATCGCATCGTGTACTTGTCAGTGAGATGAAGCTAGACCTTTCCAGTACATCAAGGCCCCTTGAGAAAGCGCAAGAGAATGTGCAAATCTGAAAGATCCGGCCCGGGTTGTCAATAGTTTAATTCCTCTCATAAAAGCGTATGGCGACAGACTTTACAACATGACTACAGTAAGTCGCAAGTCTCTCCTACTTGCTTCACTTCTTCTTTTACTTTCCAGATACTTTATGTAAAACATAAAACGTCCAGATACATCTAATTTATTTGAATAAAACCATCTAAAAGTTTAGTAAAATTTAAGAATTCAAGTAGGAGATACAAATGGCTGTTAGGACGCGCATTCCAAGCATGTTCTCTGTGAAATGATGGACATCTTTCCCTACGGCGTAAAACATAAAACGCCCATATATATCTGATTTATGTGAATAAAACCATCTAAAAGTTTAGTAAAATTTAAGAATTCAAGGAGGAGATACAAATGGCTGTTAGGACGCTCATTCCAAGCATGTTCTCTGTGAAATGATGGACATCTTTCCCTACGGCGTAAAACATAAAACGCCCATATATATCTGATTTATGTGAATAAAACCAGCTAAAATCTTAGTAAAATTTAAGAATTCAAGGAGGAGATACAAATGGCTGTTAGGACGCTCATTCCAAGCATGTTATCTGTGAAATGACGGACATCGTTCCCTAAGGCGTTTCTTTTACTGCAGACCGTTATTGCAAAGTGGAAAATGGTTTCGCAGGGGTAATTTCCATCCTCAATGCCGGGGCAGAAAAGAAAACACGGAAGCTTGCAGCATGATAAGCCTTCACTGTGATTGCGAGACGCCTTTCTTCTGAACGCCTACAATCAATGCCATCCTTCGTCTGGAACTTCAAAGACAAACCAATTTTAGTTCTGAAAATATATCTTAAGGCCGCGGGGGTTCGCTTCCTTACGGTTTCTGTTATCCGACTCACAGTCTCGGACTGTTTGGTGCTTATCATTTATGCAAGACCCAGCAACTGAATCAACTAGAACGGGCACTGCCGGGAACACCACCGACGGTGGCTGTTCTTTTAGCAGAATATACCTATTTGTGATTCGTTTAGTATGTAGCGATGCCGGGTTTATATAGGCGGGTTACGGGGACTGTATGATAACTTTGCCAGCTTGCTACCACATGGGTTTATTGAGCACGTAGTGCATAATATTGGTTGAACGCCTTTACTTAAGAGCGAGGTCACATTTGTCTGCATTCCACATAAATGTCTTCTTGTCAAGATTTAGGCGATTTAGACGAAGCATTTGCATTGATAATATATGATTTCTCGAGTCGGGAACATCTACGAGGTCGACTATAGGAAGCAATTTATAATTTTACCGGCTCACGTTATGCCACACCTTGTAGCGGAATATTTCTATAGGTAACAAGGCCTCATTTGAATGGGGTGCGTCTTGATCGAGTCGTATTGGGACATATGAGGCATATAACAAAAGATGTCGGCATCTAAGAATATAAACGCCTCACAATGACTATCAGATAAAGGAGATAATTTTGAAGATAAATTTGCAATGAGTATTTGCCATGTGGGCGAATGACAAAGTTGGAGTAACCATAAGAGGCTGCTGATAGTCAGAGGGTAAGGGAGGACCTAGTTAGGGTGAATTCCAGGGAGGGGGATATAAGAGGTTCGATTCCCATAATTATGCCCTGCCCCCATTACACCTAGCTATTCGCTCTTACTACTAACAGTGTAAACGCCATTCACAGATATGAACAGAACACTTATGCAATATTATCCGTTAACACGCCCATGCATAAGACTGGTAGCATCTCTAACACACTGTATTACTTCTATTCCCATTGTCCAGGTACCGCGGCTAGGTGACATCACACAGGTGAGAAGTGTGTGCACATATCCCCTTTAAATACTCTCCCTGGATATTTCCTTCCAGGACTTAATCCCTCGCGACATTCTCCAAATACTTCTGGGTTGGAATAAAGGGGAGAGAGATGTGAAATGTCTCAGGAGAAGTGGCGGTTTTGTCTACTATGAAAATGTCGGGGGAGGAGGAGGATTCGTTGGCAGATATCCTTTGGCGATTTTTCTATGGCTGCCATTCTGTGTCTTACACGCATATTACACATTACGCATATTACACAGGCAGGTACACGTAGTAGATTTTACTGCACATGAACTGTGTTTGTGCACAACCCCGCTCGCACACACAGTACTCCTTTCAGAGAGTTGGTCATCTTTTTATGTTAAAAGAAGCATTCGCTCATCGTTTTAGCACCCGAAGAAAAGTGATCAGAGAAAAATGAAATGAGATTGCGGCATGCCAGGAGCTGAGTGTCTTTGGTGGCACCCGGTGGCGGTTGTCAAGGCGACGGCAACCCTGCTCCGCCATTACCGGTCGTGTAACGTTTGTCCTATTGATTTCCACAGGTCCTGTGAATAAGTTTTATTGTTTCTTGTTTCTACCTCGAAGATAGGCCACCCTTCCATAGTATCTTCTATCCAAAAACTGAAAAAAAACACATCCAGTGGGCGAATTCTTATTTCTCGGTTGTCCTTTGTTTTTAATGTGTCACGAAAGAGACGTTTCTTTCAAAATCACCAAAAAGAGTAAGACCTGTCATCACAAACAGATCTTTCTATCGACAGATAGTTTTTAAAGCTCTTTTTCTTTGGCAATAAAACACCTGTTCTGTGGGAAGAGTGCTCTGGTATGGAAAGTATCTACGAGAAGTCTGCGCTGAGAACCAGCATGGTATCAACATGAATACCCCGCCCACAGCCCTTTCTATTGTCCTCTTATCTGATCGGTTCGTGTTTACGCAAGTCTCAGCGCGGATTCCACTTCAAACGCGGATTTGATTAATTTCCCGCCGGAGTTGGTCCGATAATATTTGCACACAGCTCACAAGGTGTATGCACACGCACAGAAAATACGACCAAATCTATCTTCTTCAAGGCCACTTGTTTTTATCTTAATTCCCTACACGGCAAGAAATGATGTAAAGAATAAAAGATCACTCTGATGCCTAGAATGCATACTACATTGCTGGGCTTAGTGCAGTTCTCCTTCATGGTGGGGATTCCGATATGTTGATCAATAGCTATACATGTTATGTTATGTTGGAGAAACGGTTCATATGTCATATATATCAGACGTAAACAGTGGCCAAGGTTTGCTGAAAAGATATTTGTCTTGCACGATGTAGCATAGTATATACACAGACAGTTAGAACATTCCTATTATCTATCAAGACAGATATCCGTATTTCAAATATGAGTGGCGATGATCTATGGACACTGTAACCTGACTCGTCTATTGCTGTGGTGTTACACAACATAAATCTGAATTGGTCAACTCATGTCTTTTCATGAAAATCTTGTGACGAATCACAAACAACCAATGCTCACCAAGTGATAACATTTGGAAACATCATTACAGCCTCTTCTTAATGATCTTGTGCTGAGCATCCATGTACCACGAGGTCTATATAGTAGTTTACATAGCCATCTATTATGGCATAGAATACCTCACTGACCGACAGTTTAGTCATGCATCATCATCTTCTGATCGTTCGTTAACCTATGCTCTCAGGCGTGGCCAATACCTAAAGCCAGCCATCCTTGACGTGGGTCATAAACGTAATTGACCTTTTCACGATAAGATGTGTGGACATGTTGCAACAAACTGCGTTGCTCTTTCTTTAGAGGTTGACTTTTAAATCACGGAACTCAAAATACTAGGCGGTAGCTTCCTCCTCCCTTTTTCGAATCTTAGTCTAAGAATAAACATTGATTCCTATTTTTAAAGAAAATGTGCTAAATCTTGAGGAAGCTTTAGAGACTTTGTATTGTCAAACATCCACAATTCTTTTTATCTTCTTTAGAATGCTACTAATTGTAAACGTCGAAAAATAATTATATATATCATTGGGCGCATCCCTGCGTTCTGATATGCTACAATAGTTTATTTTACAGGAGTAGGAGAGATATTTGCAGCTTGTTTGCAGTTTGGGTTTTATTGCTATGGCTAGGCTTACCTCAAGGATTTGAAAGAATTGCAGAAGACCTTGATAAAACTGTTTTGCAACCTTCTTGTACAGTATTTCAGTCTCATAGCAGATTCCTCGTGACACACAGGCCTGGTGTTTTTTTTTATATAGGATCTCTGTTAGGAGGGTGACAGTGAGGTCAATAGATGTCGGGTGGTACTGACCAAGAAAGTGATCCCTCTCCCTTATTGCTGATGTGGTTGCTAGGAGTTGAGCTTCGGCTTCTAGTCTGTCTCAGAGGCCTTAATGCTGCCATGCGACCATCAACATGGATGCAATGCCGAATGGTGCATGTGTGTATGTTTGACACTTTCGGAGATGTTGCAAATTCACTGAATCAACTAAAGTATATATCCTCAGGGTCCTCTATGGCGTTAAAGTTAGATAAACAAACAAACAAATTATCTCTGTTGGGCTTGGGAATTCCCAAGTCGATATTCCACGTGAATGACCGTTCTTCCAGATTGAGATGCTTTGAAAAGGGAATACAAGACACCACTTCTGAATTGTGCTTGTCATGATTAGCTGTATCCGTGTCGGGTAGGGGTCTGACTGAAAGGAGGCAGTTCAAGTCTTTATTGGCAGACTGCACTCTGCTAGATGTATCAAATAATCAATCTACTCTATGCTTATAATTCCTTACAAGATGCAGGATCTCACATATCAATTCCTGCTGGTGCTAATAGGGTGGGTGACCCTAATCTTTGTTATCATTGAGAGCAAATACTGAATAGACACGATTGGGTGTTGTGCCAGTGGTCAAAATGAGAGAAACTCGTCTAATCATGGTCGGAATGATATGAAAGGACACAATTCAATACTGGGAAGTTTGTCGCTATGATACACCTGTGTATTGCATCCTTGAGTCCTGTAGTCCAAGGAAAGCAAAGATAATTAAGTGCTGGGCTTTTATTACCATTACTGTTGGGATCGACTTCTGCTGGAAGCCAGACTCTCCGAACAACACCTTCTCCCCTACCGCTGTTTACATGGAATTCCAAAAATGTGCAAAAAGAACAAATTTGCTGTAAACGTCATGATCTCTGAATATGGGAACACCAACATTTTGTGAATATTGTGCCCTTTATACATAAACGTCGGAGGTCATTATATACCTGTGCGCAAATGTCATACATTTACTGACCAAGAGTACGGATCACGTTCGTCACTGAGTGACGAAATAACAGCCATACGTCCCTCCGTACCTCGTGACTTGCTATGAGTCAAGATTGTAAGGAGTAAAAACGCGTTTTTAATTATATTCAGTTATATGATAATAAGGAGGCAGGGTTAGGGTGGCCTTCGAACTCGGTACGTCTAAACACACCTAAACAAATTGGAACAGATTTCATTCAGGCTACCTAATCCAACCTAATCTAAATACAGCTCTTTTTTCTAGGCATAACAGGGTCCTTATGTGGTAGAAAACCTTTTTCGAATATTTTCTATAGGGCAATGATTCGATAATACAGTAATTACGCTCTTCAATCATACCCGATGTGACAATTCGGGTTTTATATATTATACCGCTGAAATACAGTTTCGTGGGTAGTGGAGCAGATATACATATAAGGATGTATATTACCAAAAATATAATACATTACACTGATGGGACTATTACTGTTATCTAAAAATATACATATATCAGTCACTAGGCCTCCAAGAGAGACGTCAATTACGGCCATGACGTTCCCATGGCAACACTTTGATGTAGGCTTTTTCAATTAGCAGCGTGTTTCAGAGCCACCTGCTAATAGTCATTAATCAGCAACTCGTCGTGTCAACTCACGACATTTAATCTCCTACAGTAGCTTAAGTGAGGGCATCAATAAAGTGGGGATTAGAACAGACATATGGAAAAGGAGGGCTACATCAGACAGCAAAGTGAGGGCTACATCAGACATCAGGAAAGTGAGGGTTTCACGAATAAAGTCATATGCAACCAAGGAAGGGCCACGGCACCTGACTGGACTTACTTTGTCCCCTTCCACACCATCTGCATCCACCCAATAAATGTTACAAACAGAACATGGTGCAGGTCCTTGGATATTGCAGATACTGGGCACCTATGGTGCACGTCAATAAACAGTGCAGACATGACATTCCTCTGATGTATGGAACTGGATATCACAGACATTCGTCTTAATTGGGCAATTCAATAAATGGTACAGACAATACGCGCCTATGGTGC
Source organism: Alentia gelatinosa (assembly GCA_950022655.1). Classification (NCBI taxonomy): domain Eukaryota; kingdom Metazoa; phylum Annelida; class Polychaeta; order Phyllodocida; family Polynoidae; genus Alentia; species Alentia gelatinosa. Next base: position 26,779,767 of record OX465580.1, on the reverse strand, counting down.
ACATCAATAAATATTGCAGACACTGTATAATTACTATGGTTCACGTCAGCAGGGAGTACGGTCAGGACATCCCTATGGTGCATGTCCCCGAATATTACAGGCAGTACGTAGTTTATGTCAATTTATCCTACCCCTAATATAAAATCCCATAGGCTTAACATTGAGTTTCCGTATGCTACGCTGACTGGCATACGGAGTTTTATATGCCACTAGTGGCATACAGAATTAGGATCATGTAATATTCCAAAATCGAGGAGTCAGGGTAGGATAAAATCAAAACCTGATTCGTTTTAATCTTGGCCACCGTATGCCACTCCTGGAGTTATGGCTCCGGACTTCACTCGGCTTCGCCTCGTGAAATCACTATGCCAAACCCCAGTCATGGCATACGGTGGCCAAGATTAAAATTCATCCAGTTTTACGATAATATATAACAGGCAGTACTCGCCTGTTGTGCCCTTTAGTGGATATTACAGACGATATCCTTATCGTGCACACCACTTGATACAGATAGTAGGAGCGAATGTCTGCCAGGCAATAATAAGGGATCTGTCTCAGCATCAATGTGTCCCGCACTTCAGTCTGCTCACTCTTCTGTTGGACGGACGCTTTGAGAACGATTGTCATCGCGTCCTCCTTACGTCTCGAGACGAGGCATCCGCCAGGCGGACGGGAGAGGAAGGTACCGAGACAAGAGGAAGACGGATGTAAGAGACGGGAGAGGAGGGGGTGAGCTAAGGGGAACTTGAAGAGGATCACAGAGGTACCAGGGATATATTCCTAAAATTAGTATTGGGAATTATCCTTACTGGGGTGGCGTTATACTCTGCTCTGATTTGAGAAAATCAGCCCTGAGGTGTATTTAGTGTGACAGTTTGAAGGAATCTGATATATAAAGGTGTCATCGAGTAACATTTACCATTTTCTTCCAATCCCGATAGTGGAAATATCAATATTTGAGTGACTACGATCGCCTCCTCCTTGAGAATGTAGAGAGAGCGACAGCACGAGGTGGGCCTCACTGTAGCATAAATCTTCAGTTTGTAGAGGTGGAGAAAAGAGCGAGGAGAAAGCGAGTGAAGGGTGTGAGAATAATGCAGAGTGATCATTCATTGGATGGCGAAATAACAAGGCCGATAGTCTTGGTATGCGGGGAGCATTGCGACTTGTCTGGGCAGCGAGACTGACGTGCTGGGCGCATGATAAAGAAAAGCGCCTCCGTGCGACGTCAGTACGTCTTAATTCACCCTTTATCGCTCACTGACCACTCACACCCAACGGATAGGCCGGTTAGTGTGAACATATCATCCTCTACTCTGACGTCATAGGGCAGATATGACATCACGTTCACCCTCACACGCGTCTGACGGCCTCGTTTTCATTTCCACCAATAAGACTAGCTTCAACGGGGTTACTTTTACCATCAATAACCTTGTCCGATTTTATTGGTCTGGACATACGTAGGCACGTCTATCTATTTCAGTAACGGTAAATGCGAAAATTGGCACCACTGGCCGACAACATTTCTGGGGCGCCACCGTTTCTCAGATTTCTAGACTTCACCACCCGAATTCTTGTAAGAAAGAAATGGAAACCGCAGGTTTTTCGTTGTGTGTGAGAATGACGTGGCATGAACGAAAAAGGGCGTAATCTGTACGCAAAATAGTATATTCAATGAAACCCAGTCTAAAGAGGGTTACAGGCGAAACCTGTTGACCACTGCTCATTTGTGTCCATTCAGGATTTAAAGAGTCTTATGCATTTGATATAATTACTCTGCAATGAAAACGCGGATCCCATGCGATACAAGATATATGAAGTATAGACCGCAAACGTTCGACGGTACACATCAATCAGTGTGTGAGATGGCAATATATACGATGTAGGCATCAAATCCATAAAGTAAACAGGGAATATTATACCTGTCTACTTAAGTGTAACTCAAGTGTATTCCTTCCATCCCATTCTACGTGCTCATTGGAGAATCTTATTAAACAAACAGTTGAACTCAAGCTAAAAAGAAACGCGTTCTAATAGACAACTCAATTTTATTTATCTGCCAAGACCAGGCAACGTTTGTACCCACCCACGCCCCTTTGACATTCGTCCTTATCTCCCGTCTCGACCTATTTTTATATCAACAGTGCTCAAAATCGATTCCTCTTTCCTGCATTGTTTCCAGCTCATCAGAAGGAAAGAAGGAACACGAAAATGGGAGGAGCAGAAGGAGGTGAATTTAAAGTCATTGAAGAAGTGCCCCTTTCCCTCGGCTGACCGGGGACCTCAACATGGCTCCATTTGGTGGAGTGCTTGTTCAAAGGTTGCTGGCGGTGTGCAGCACGGGGCAATCAGGGTTACCTGGTTCTACGTGGCCCCTGGGGTCCCAAGGGTTAACTAGGGTCATATAGATCACTACTCCCTGTCCACCCAAAGCCAAATCTCGTGAGAAGTTAGAGGGAATGGAAGGCTGGGGGTGTAGGGTGCTCGGATGTGGCTTGTTTGCAAAAGCCTGCCTCAGCAAAATTGTGTTTTCTATATTGAACCTCCCTCCATGTATGCCATCATTAAATCACAAACGAAGCCACTTTTGATACTGCACTTTCTATTATTATTGACGTACAGTCAGAGGTTTTCCAAAAATATGCCTTAATCTTTAATATTACACAATCGAATTCTTTCTCGTGAAAGAATAGTTAATCATCGACACTCGACCACTCAGTAAAGTATTCAAGTTAACCTTTAAATCATATACGTGAATCTCTTTTCATTTCATAAAGAACCAACTCGCTTTCACAATCGCTGTACATGTCGAGGAACCGTTTGTGCCAAAGACGCTCGCTTTTAGAAGCCAACGCACCCCTGGTGTTTGGGATAATTCTTTTCAGTTCGCTCTGTTCATTCTATATCTGTAAAGTAAGATTTCTTAGGCTGGTGAGCCCGTATACTCTCAATGCTTAGAGTAACTCACAAAGCTTGCTTTTACAAGCGTGCATCCATTTACGGCGGCCTCCTATCGATCAGACCAAGCAGGCACTGAGTGCATCACCTTGGTTTCTCCTGCACACACGGCCATATTGTCTCTTGCCGGCACCTCCAAGTCTACAGCAAACCGCCACCTGGTAGTCCGATGTGAGCGCCCCCTATCCATGTGAACCACACTCAGTCCTGCCGCCTAGCGTCAAAACCTGGCATCTATCACAACGCGGCTCAGCCCGGCCCTGACCGCGCTAATCATATACTCACTCCAGAGGACCGTGTCTCTGTGAGGAGGGCCGACGTGAAGGTGGTACCTACAGCATCTTCGTCTCGGAGAGTCAATCATCATGCTGTAGTAGAGAAGGACTCCAGTAAAAGGAATTTGCTTGGGGAGTGACTCGGTATCGCAGACACCAACCTCATATCACCCTGGCACCAGTCTGGATGTGCTCAGGAGAGGATGGAGGAACACATTGATCACGTATAATATATCAAGACTGATATATATCTATTATGATATAGTGCCAATGTCTAATCCTAATCCTAGGTGACACTGTGCACATAAGATTCAACCAGGACTGTGATAGATACAACCAGTGAAGTGTTACAGTCAGAGCAAATGATATGGCAAGGGACACAATTTGGCTCAATCTAGGCTTTATTTTCTCATACCTTCGTCATAGTACATCTATCAGGTGTCTGTGTTATTTTACTCAGTCAGTGATCACAGAGGTAATGTTGAAGCTTTTCAATATTGTTTTGTTCTCTCTGGCCATTTACAAATCAGAAGCAGCCTTCACAACATTGCTGAATCCTGCATTTCCATGCTGCCGTTAATGAAAAGCCGACAGCTCCTTTGAGACTGGATAAGATTGTACCGTATTTCCCTGTAGGCTTTGCCCGAAGGTATCCGTCTAAGGAAGAGGCATTTCTCATCTACAGAGCCCTTCGTCAAATAGCTAGAAGGCTGCTTGTCTGTACTGCAGTAAGGTATAAGACCCAAGGAACCCAACAGGACAGACACGCTTTCATATTCAAATCCTTTCTTTTTGAAAATGAGGTAATTAATGCACAAAAGCAGTCGGCTGTGCTTCTTTGAGGTAAGAGCTTTATCATCTGACTGTTCTGTGTTGTGCCCTCTAGGATAGTCTCTAAAAGAAGACAGTCAATGCGATGCCTCAACTGAAGAGCTGAGTGCAGCACTTTTGGAGATGTGAGAACTGGCTCAGCCGTCAGGTCTGAGATGTAGCGTTTACTAGTTTATAACGCTGTTACAGCTGTAGGGCATACTTTCAGAAGCAAGGGGCACAGACCATCTTACGACTTACTCCTTCTCTAGGACTTCCTATCATTCCATTTGCTTATGCCACTTGTTCTTTATGCTCTTCAAGTAATGAAGTTGTTCAACTTTATTTTTATCAGACTCTCTTAAAGGATACAACAGAGTGTTTTGTGAGTCTCCTGGGTAATTGCCCCATTCCCACTGAGACAAGAAGGAAATGAGTGTATCAATGAATATACGTGTACACCTGTAATTGGTCCAATAGGCACACCTTTCATGTCGACCATTTCATCATTCGAATTCTGTGTAGGACAGGTTTTCTCGTTCAATAGTCATCCCATTTAATTAAAATGGAATGTATTGATATTGTCGGATTAAAAAATGAAACAAAAGGTAAATTATTGAACTTGATAAAAGGTTGGATGAAATGGATACTATATTCAGCAGACAGTCCAGTTGACGCAATACCGCGACTTTTAGATTTTTTTTAGTGGTTCTTATCGATTCAGAATGTTCGCGTAATTCATTTATAAACTTAGTGCTGAACCACAGATTATGCTGGTGCAATTTCAGTATAATGATAGATGGTTAATTACATAAGTTCGTTTTTCTATACCAAGGACATTTCTTGAATTTCTTAAATCATATTGTAATTTCAATCCAGGATGGCCCCTGTCAAGCTAGAAAGTGCAACTTTCCTTGAGAACCTCTCTCAAGCCAAAGAGCTCACACCAGTGTTCCTCGTCTAACGTCTTAAAGGATGTACATCTTTCTTAAAGGGTCCCCTTACTAAGATTTTGTTGTCATGGATATTGCTATGGACACATACACTCTCCACTGATAGACATGTGCACACGCCAGGCACTGGTCGGTGGATGAGATAAGCTGTGATTAGGGGCAAACCACGACTAGACCTCACAGTCTAATTGACACCTCCCACGGTGCATGCTGCTAATCACCCATAAAGATGGCCGTTAACAAGCACTGGGCTTTGCACCTATTTACAGGCAGGAGAGGTGCAAACAGATTGGAAGGATTTTTGTATAATCATGGACGAAAAAAGGTTAATGCATCATTTACATTTACTGGCAGCAGGCGAGGATTCAAAATGAAAAAGCAAAACGCCATCCGTTCATCGGATCTGTCACTTAAATAATGGCCATCCCCTCACGTATCTCCTTTTTCCGCGTAGGTTCTGGCTGTTAAAGTTTGCATTTGTAGATCTGTCCATCCATGGTTAACTCCTTTAACAGCAGGCCTTGCTTGGCTACGGAAGGAAATTGCCTCAAGGCATTATCCGGCTGCGGTGAGACAATGCCTTAAGGCATTTTTACATTGCGTTCAGGTAAACGGTTTAATAAATAATTTTGTTTTATTAAATACTCGATCGATTTTGATGTTTTTTAGGGGTATGTGTGGGGTTGTATTAAGTTCCAAAATAAAATCATTTTACAACGAATGTCCCTATAGTAAGATTTGTATTCGACTATAAGTAGATTGCAATACGTCAATATACGAGAGGGCGGCTGGCGTGCAGTTATTGAGATGGGAAAGGTCCGCTACTATTAAAGAGTTGATATAGAACTCTGCTCGTTCACTATGAATAGTAAGTACCTTGGTTATGATAAACGTGTTTATTCTCTAATACCTGAAGATCTTGGCTATCACGAGGGAGGAATAGAAGCTGGAGTGGAAGTCTGGCATTGATGGGGTAGGGCTCAGGCCATTCTAGGGAAAGGTCAGTGACAAGCCAGAGCGGAATCAGTGTAGCACGATGATTTTGTACTAAACTGCTGATGGTGAGATCCGGGGGTTCAAACCCTATTCAGACATTCCTTTCACTCAACCTATCTACTAGAATTCATCTCGCCACGGTATTTTGCTACGGCGTAATGCGCCCATCAGGATATGAATGCTACTGCAAAAGGTGTTCACTGATGTTGTTCCTAAAAGGTTCAGAGAGTGTAAAGATCGTCAGTATAAGAGATATCGAAGTGACGGTGTAACGGACGGTTAGTGTGTTTTAAAGAGGTCTTTGATGCAATAAGGCCGGTAGAAAACGCCCTTAATACCAAAGAAAAGCCTACAATTACCCGTTCGTCATATGGCGGCTTGATCAGAAATCACCGTATGATCACCGATATATATGTATATATTGTACTTTCAGGGGTAAATGTACAATTTAACTGATGTGGTTTGGTTCCCTGTGAGCACGCACCTGGACGGAAATGAGGACCTGGCCTGTATGTCGACCCTCTTCCCGGTGTTAGGATATTACTAGGCTGGGCCAATCTGTACCAGAACCCATTCATGTGCACCTATTGGTCTGCCCAACTTCCCAAGCGTCACTACAGCACCAACTCTCAGGTTCAGAAACGCGTAGGGAACAGAGTGTTTCCGCAATGTGTCTCCTGTAGAGGTGCAGATGTACAGCAGACCTTCCTATTTTAGATCAGCGACAGTGGCTCAACAGACAGATTTAAATGCAGCAAGCCATTAAAGCGTTTTTCCTGCCTAATTTCATCTCACCGCTTTCTCTATTTTCTCTAACAAATACACACGGACATCAAACACATCCAAACACACGCTCGCACAGAAATATAAATCTCTATATACGTGTATGTATATATATATATATATATATATATATATATATATATATATATATATATATATATATATATATATATGTATGTTTATATATATATGTATGTATATATGATATACTATGTGTGTATCAATGCATTTATACATGTATATTAGCTTTATATCGCAGTCTAACAAGAAATTACGGTGATTTTGTATTGCAAATATATTGTTATTATCCAACGCATTGATTGCGCTTCACCTGTTTAACTATATGTATTTTCTTTCCATCTATCTTTTATATAATATATTTATTATATTAACAATGAAGTTTGTCAGATTTGTCCAGAGATCTTGCTTCTTTATACCTTTAACAGACTGCAGCATGCACAGTGTCCACGGCCTCTTGTTTGACCTTTCTTCATTATCTAGAGGTAACTGTGTGAATATTGACATTGACATTTCGCTTCTACTTCTCCCGCCCTACAAGCCGGAAGCAGATGGAAAATGGCCGACACAACAACAGCAACAACTACAGGCGTCGGCCCAGCCACAGGTACCACCCAACATTTAAACGTTTTCGCTTGCCGCAACGATGCAGCGCTTTCCCGCTGAGCATGGCACGAGTACAAACTTTAGGTTCGGTTTGTGTATCACACAAAGATCACTGGGTTCACTTCACAGACAGAGAGGCGTCACTTTACCAAAGCTCCTCTTAGTCACAGCGTACTATTCACATGTTGGTTTTTCACTTGCAGTGATTTGTTTGAAAGCAGATGCCTGCTCGCCTGTCCACACAGACCAGTGGTAGAGATCCTCACGTTACTGATGTGGAGAGCATGGTAGCACAAACCGGACACCATGCTTTCGTCAGAAATGAACTCATAGTTCCAGTTTTCTTCAGCCCAGATACATGCTCTGAATTGAATGGGGGTACATTGTATTTCTTGTTTTGTCATTACTTTACTTTCAAATGAAGAAATACGATGCTGCTAGTTCACTGACGTGGCCTTGGTTTAGAAAGAGTTGCATGCATGCATGACAGGAGATATAGCGACTGTTGTTGTTCTTTGTAGCAAACGAAGAAAGGGACTGTAACTCGTGACAGAGAAGTATGGATATAATTATTAGTGTTATGAATATCATAGTGGATAAGAATAGGTGTAAGTCCACGGGTCTGTCACAGATAGCGTCGGTATTGAAGTAGTTTTATGGACATTTGTAGCAGTAGAGCACGAATAGCTAGAATCATCTGTTAGATATATCTATATCTCAACAAGTGTGATTGACATATGTGCTTTGCATCCCCACGCATAAATGAAATACTTGTGCAGCACATTGTAATTGTATTTATAGACATATTTCGGTCATTGAGGCTGATTGTAAGAGTAAGGCAATTGATGCTATTGCCTCATAACGGAAAGACGTAACATGAAGATATATACCTTTCATATTTAATCTAAAGGATTTAGTTCATATTTCTATATAACCTTATGTATAAATGTCTACCTCTCGCGCACATATCGCTATTGTTCCGCGTCGATATCACCATTGCTAACTTTACAAACTGATGTTGTTGTATCTATTTTGCTAATGTCGGTTATGTTTTGAGATTTCGTACAGGATATAAATGATAGCTCCTCCTTTTAGGGCCGATACACGCAATTCATCCTGACGTCAGGGCAAGACTATTAATCTTTCAAATAGGGGGTAAAATGAATGTCTCCGTGCATTATGTGCTGTGAGCAGGCAGCGCTGAATCATACCTACATTGATTGGTCGATTGGCGTGTTTGATTATTTAACAGCGTCAGAGTTCCTGTGTGGGGATAGTGTAGTCCGCTGTGGGGGAGAGTCACTCCAGTGAGACTCAATGTAGGCTGAGGACCACCGTGTTTCTGGGTTGTACTGCACATAGATACGGGGGCAAACACAACATTCATGGCGCCAACAGAGGGTCTATTCTGTGCACACATTGTAATGTCAATTTGAATTCCAATTTCCCACCTCCATTGGTGATAGTGTAGAGTAGGATGATAGATTTAAACAGAATGGAACCTTTAAAACAGTTTTATGAAATTTAATATGGAAATGAAAGGGACTTAGATACGATATCCTTTATATTCATTGTGAGAACGTATTAACAGACACACAGTCGGGAATGAGACCATTCGTTCTAGCATCTCTCCCTGCTAGAACTCCAAAGGTCTCTCGTTTAGCGATGGAAGGCCAAAGCATTTATGTCCTGCCTATGGTTCATAAACCTAATTCTAGTCCCAGTCTATAAGGAATGGGCACAGAGACACCTCCCCATTTTACAACTTCCACATGACACTGATGGGAGTAAAGTCCTGCAAATGCGGTATGGTGGGTCGCTGCATCAGTCACCCATTGGCATCACACCGCCGCCTGACGGTAAAGGGAGCGCGACTGTGACATTGATAGCCAGGCATCATTGACTATACTGCCAGTTGTCTTCTAGCTTAATTGTTTCACCTGTCAAGAAAATGAACACATTTCTTATTGGTTTGAGGTAATTCACATGTATATGGCTTACACTTTTACACGGAGAGGGAGTTTACTCTAACAATAGTGGTGTCTTTATATTTCCTTTAATGCAATGTTAACAAGCAGTTTAAATATTGTTATACATTCTAAGTACTCCAAACTCAATTGAACCTGGGTAAATTAAACACATTCTAGAGTGTCGTTTCAATCACGTGTGTTCCCAGAAATACAGTGGGCGATTTGATCATAAGCTAAGCAGGTAATTAACGTTTGAAGGTATTGAGTGAGAGGGACGGACCATACTTTACATTTCCATGTGCCATATCATCTATACGTGGACACAGGGGAGTCCGTGCTGGCCAGCTAGATGGAACCATTGTGGAGCTGCTCTCTGTGTTGTCTTTGAGTTGCCTGTGAACGGTTCACTAGTGACAGTGAACGGCTCAGGGATGGAGTGGTCGGTGGCTATTGTGTCCGTGTCTCTGTGCTCCAACCTACCGCCGTGCTCGTCCTGTGCTCATTGTAATCCCCTACGCGATAAGGCACAGTAAGGCCTTTACGATGTAGTCAATAGTCTGATATCTGGCCTTCACATTACCCTACATTACTACCGGTCTAGTGTTAACGATGCGCTATTTTGGTTGCATTGTCTATAGAGTGTCATCTCCAAGATGGTGCTATAATCCATTCGTGCCAAAACAAGGTAGGAATAATTGTGTGATAATTCTTTCTTTCGCGTAACCTTTTGGGTTTGGCGTTGGAAAAAAAATTCCAAAGCCAAATCCAAAAAGTTACGCGAACGAAGGAATTATCACACAAGGTAGGAATAATTGTTAGTCTGCTCTTGAGGAACCTTCAGATTGAGAACATATAATGGAATTTTCACACTACGACGTTGCGTTATTCTCAAGGTAAAGAACATATTAGCAGCGATAAAATAAGGAGACTGGAGTGGAGGTAAAACATGGTTTATTAGTAAGGTGTGCGCAGCACTAGTATGAGGTCATACAAGGTCGTGAAAAGGTTGATGTAACCTAATTAGAATAAGGATAATGATATGTAATAAAGTTACTGCAAATGCAAACCACTAGATGAGAAGCATAAACATCTAGCGGGGGCTAAAAAAGGATAAACAAGCATTGATACTAAGATAAGGTAAAGATAAGAGAGTCCATGTAAGTGCTGAGGTGCAAGTCTCTGAGTCCTCCAAACTCCAAGGGAGTAGTGTAGTCAGAGAAGGTAGTAAGGGGCTTGCAGTAGGGCCGCTGCCATTTCGTCTGTGAGAGCCCCCAGGGTTGAGGGGGCAGCAATGGTGTAGAGCGTGGATGCATTGGAGGCCCAGTCAGAACAGGGATCTGGTATCCCAATCTGCCACAAGTAGCTCCCCCCCCCCCTAAAACTGAGGGAGCAGAGGGAGGCACTGCGTACCCTGGCTGCTGTTAGAGCAGCCATTACTGCCACAGGGAAGGCACTCGTCTTAAGGGGGGGGGCTGTCCAGAGGTGGGTTAGGAGTCAGCAGAAGGGTGTTCATCCAGGCCTGCATGGGCCACAGTCTTTGCCCTTTTATCCTGGGGAGGGGGAGAAGCTGGTCTGTCTCTGATTGTGATGAGTAACCCAGCCGCGGAGACCCTGATGTCCCGCCTCCTCAGGTTCCTATTGGGGTCATATTTTGGCATTGATGAAGGGAAGACATTGGACCTCCTTAAAAGTCCATAAAACATAGTCAAGGCCCTGGCCCAAACCGCCACCCATCTGGCCACCAAAATGTCTAGTTTGGAAAGAAGGACCAGGAACATTTCAGGGGTAATCGGCTCCTTCCTGCAGACCACGTCTCCTAGGGTGCGTTCTGCTCCCCTAACAACTAGCAGAAGATGATAATTGTTCTTAATATGGTCTTGGAGTCCCGCCTCTTTGTGCATGTGCGAGACCATTCCCAAATACTGCTGCAGGGAGGAGGACATTAGTCTTGTTGACAGAAAGGTAACATACCTTACTAGTGTTCAAGTGTCTGCGGGGACTGGAGTTAGATTGTAGATGTTGCAAAAAGACATGTAAGATTGTCGGTGAGATCTGTACGCCTTCCTTGTGTTCCTAGCATTGCAACTCCTCTGCCCTCCTGTCAAGCTGCCCCATGTCATTATGCCGATTGGCACATCTGCCCAGCTATCTGAGCAGGGGTTGTAGTCAGTGCTCACTAATTCTGCTGGCTTTGTCTGTGAGTGTTGAGCCTTCAGGGGTAATACACTCCCCTCACTCTAAAGTTGTACAAGGCAGATAGCCAGAACACCTACAATTGTTGCTTCGTTTCTACTTTTTGTGGTAAAACATCATTTTGTGAGTATTTAATGATATAGACAGGACGGCTTAAGGTATAGTGTTGTGATGACAGAGCTCAATCCAATTTTCTTTTTTTTCGGTGTTGTATTCGTTGAATCGCACTTGAGGCAATGTTAGTGATTATTTGATACGTACAGTGATTGCAACAATGAGACATGGCTTCAGATAGGATTCAGTTGTTGGCGGCGTCTCTGCCACCTTGACCTCCCAGTGGAAGAGAAAATATCACACGCTAATTAATAGCTTCCTGACCAACCAGGGAGTCTAAGAAGGTTGACCCGCGGTTTACCGGTAGCTCATAGCAATCGGGAGGCCCATAATCTTCTTAGCTGCATCCGTTTTAATCTAAGCAAGAGATGTGGTGTCTGTGGTTGATGCAAATTGAAAAAGGCTACTTTTTCACAGCCTCTAAGAAAAAGTATTAACTGTTATATAAGACATTATTAGCCACGTTGTTACACCACTAGATTCACACGGATCTAATTGTGTCATACATTTCAATTATGTTAGGTTACAGTTAGCAAAATCACGTACCTCAAGGTATTTTCCTTCGAAGAGTCGTCTCGATGGGTTCCCAGACAATTTGCTTTCCCTCACAGGCCTCTCCATGATGAGAGTTTCCTTTGAGGAGGTTCTCTGTCATGAAAAAATGTGTTCAAGCCGGCAGCTCCTTTGATGCCTTTTTTGGTCACACTCTGTCAGACAGCGGTAAGCTGTTGAGGACCTTTCTGCCGATCTCGCTATGTTGATAGGTGTTTATGTATAAGACCATGAATAAAGTGTGTGGGCTGGGCGGAGTGTTCGCTATCTTTACGCGGACGTGCTACGCATGTGCATGGCTGATTATCACCCACTAAGACATGAGCTCTGGGGCCTAATCCCCTGTGGAGATGGATTAAAGACCAAGGTCGTGGTTCTTTTCTACAGGTTCACCTGTCGTGCCTCAGCGGCAGGTGACGCTCCAGCGACGGAAGCTCATCACCGGGGGTCATTTACAACCTACTAAATAAGTCCGACGTCGTGATAGGTCCATATCCATCTTCACTACCTCCAATGCCGCACTGTGGAGTCCATGTTAAGGCAATGTGAAGATAGAAGCGACAACGTACCACCCACCGTGGAAATCCATACCATGAGGTTTTCTCTAAAGACGAGCACTTCAGCTTGAGGCAAAAGAAGACCTTAGGGATACCTGAAGGTCTTTGTGAAGTGCATTGGGGGCTCTATGAGAGGTAGTATTCTAGTCGTTCTTTATATTTACTAAGGGACTTTGTCTGCTAGGAGATTGGTTCACTCGATGTTGGCCAGTCAAATTCCCCCGAAGTATCAACTAAAATTTAGTGGAGATCAGAAATATGGAAAACCAGAACATAGCTATAGAACAGATGTTCATGTCTATCAACACCCAAAAACGATCTAATATCATGTTCATAGAAAAAGAGGAGCAATGGTTTTTCATCCGAAATTATTATGATAGCAATCGCCCTGTCAGTGTAATAGCGGGGAGTGGTAGAGGAGCCTCAGCGAACACGCCTACACAAGCCCAGTTTTCACTTATTGATTTGGCGCAATGACTGATGTAGAGATTAGTTGGTTCCCAAGTAATCACAGCGTATAGGTTGGTCTTTGCATCATATTGAGTATTTCATTATCATACATACAGTAGATCCTTTATGGTTATAAAGGATGCACACGCTATTCATTCCACATCACTAAAATTGTATTCAATCTGTTTGACTGAGGCACTCATATTCATTCTCAACATTGCTGACTCAGTCGAAGATATGGTCTCGATTTTCACCGGTTGGGTGGTAATTTCCCCAGTGCTAACTTTGCGATTGAGTTAGAAAGGAACAGCTCCGAGCAGATCCCCGCACAGTCACGATGTCGTTAACCACGAGACTGTCGAGACGACTGTCCGGCCGAGGAATGAGGGAGGTTCAGTGGTTAGCTCAGTCTTCTCAGTTCTGTGGTGTGATTGCTTATGTCGAGTATCAAATACCTCGATGTTCTATTTGCACATGTTGCCTAGGAACCTACAGGCATAAACACATGCAAAAAGATTAGGAAAATGATCATTGATCCGTGTTGGCCTCCCATCTCTACTCATCGATGTTTATGATAGGAATTAAGTGGAACATGACCAATATATTCAACGTATTGGAAAGTCAGCAATGTGTGTTTGTGTGTTGCTTGCTTCTTCGGATCTGAAAGTTCGAGGGATATTTTCACACATGAATAAATCATCTGTGAAAATCCTTTAATGGATCAACCTGAGCCTATCAGAGCAGTTTTGATATAAAGATGGTTTAATGCAGTTCCATGCGTGTTAAAAAAGAAGAAGAAAAGAACATTGAATCAGCCAATGTACAAAGAAATATGAAAACGGAACCAGTTGCTCATTCACGTGTTCACTTAAAGGGCAACACGAAGTGGTCTGTGTGTACCGGACTCCATTAAGATGAAGATATTTATGGAGGGCCAGTCACACCCAGTGCCCTTACAGAAAGGGGGTGGAGTTACATTACAGTAAGTGTTGTGTGCCACCTTTTCTTCTAATTAAATGTATAGGGATGTTGCTTATGTTCGCTCAGGAAACGCAGTCACGGAAGAACCATTGACCATGTATTAAACATGCGGTGAACCTCAAGTGACAGTGGACTCCCTTATGGTATCCTTATAGTTGACGACTTTTGAGTGTAAGACAACCAGAATCTTCACTCTCATCACAAAATGCAGGTCTTACTTGTAATGCTGGTCTTATCCATATTAAGAGATAGCTCTGTGATGAGTAAGATAGTTCTGTGATTTTTTACTCATCCCATTTACGCCTTTTTGCGGTTTTAGTCATTCCGAATTTTAATCCAGTGAAATTCACTGCTCAAGGTGCCGGCGTGAAGCTTACTGATGTAGTGGTGTTTGCCCACTACCAGCGGAGCACGTTGGCCACATTGATGGATCACGTGACCACGCCAAGTCTCGGACGGTGGACACGTGACACGCGTGGCTCTCCTTACGGCGAGAGTGAGCCGAGAGCGCGAATTAAGAGAAGACAGATGGGGACCCACTTAAAAAGTGGCCGTGCTGCCGACTTTTCCCGCTTATTTTAATCGACTTTGTCAGTAGCACGTGGTAGTAGGACGGGCCGGCAACCAATAAACCAGTGTAATCCCATAATAACTGATCCCATTCGTTTCGCAACATGGCTGCCTGATTGGTTCTGATACATAGGGAACAAGAACTCGAGCTAAGTGCATTTTACATAGGCATTATTTCAGCGGTTGGACTGCGGCGCTGCAGTAAGTGCCAGTCATTCTTGTTGGTGAAGTCGATCTGCCGTGTCTTTACATTAAGTCTGATATATGAAGCCGTTATAGGTACGGGCAATACATTGAGCTTTTTACTGCACCGTACGAGTAGCCTCCTTCTGGGACACATACACCACGACGTCAGACCATTCCAGGTGATATTACTCCGGATCGAAAATGTGAATACTCAATAGTTCTTGGTCAACACTTCTATCAATTAGTCACCATCGGCGTAAAATTCTTTCATCGAATTGCCACCGATGGGGACTACACTAACGGCTCTAATATGATCCCTGATTTACTTTGATCATAAAACCGACATTAATAAAATATAGGAAATGATATACAACACTTTGTCAGTTCATACCCTGATGTGCATAATTTCTTGATCCGACAGTTGGCACCCCGTTATACACTATGATAACTATAATGAGGTTAGGTAACGTATATATCGAAGTCTGTCAGCTCAAAACCCACCCGGATTTCTATCATGTATAGCATTCATACATATCATGGAAGATCTATTATCAACAGAATGAGATAAAATATTTGAAAAACAAAATCAGGATCTCTACCATATACAGCATACTGACATTTCACACCTCTCAGGAACCTCATCTAATGCGAGGAGGGATTGTGCTAGCATTTCATGCACTGCTCGTGTGATACCTGAGACAACGCCCATTAAAGGCTGGTTATGAACATGCGATTACCCTGCCCTCTAGCGGCAGGCCTCCTGGTGCAGCACGCGTTGTAGCAGGTAGACACAAGTGGGGGGAGGAGGGGTTGGGAGGATGGGGCATTTGATGCTACAGCGTTTTTCGATGAGACTCCTGCGTGTGAGGGCTCTGTGTCGCCCCTGGTCAAAGCACGCCTTCAGAGGCTTTGGACCAGGCGGCTAGAGAAGCTCAGAGCAGATGTGAGTCTCTGTGATCGTGTTGGCTGCCGGGTCCGGAGGCCAGCCCAGAACTGTGCAGTCACACCATGACATGACAAGAACTCTTTACGGCCAGGCAGGCTTCTTCCCGGAGCGCTGTCTCACCTGTGTGCCTGCTCTGCAGTCCTCCCTCTCCTACCACTACCTACCAACTTCCAGCCGTTCCTACACCCTCTCCCAGCGCCGCCGCCCGCTCTACTTACAACGGTCGATCCCGTTCTATACATACCCCCTCCCGCATGCCGTCTCCAATCACCGCGCTACCCTACTCTTCCACCCACCCACCTCCTGCCAACCTCACCTCCCACTTCCACCCCTTTGCCCCTCTCCCAGTCTCATTTGATACACTATGCACATACGATTGGATTGTTATTTCCGAAGCTACCCGTAACCTGCCTCCCGCCCTACCAGCACCACCCCTGACCCACCCTTACCGCCCGGCCCCCTCCCCCGGGAGGTACGGCGCAGTGTGCATGCCGTACCTGTGACGGAGCAGTCCGCCCGGATACCTGACGCCGTGTACAGCTACAGTCCGGCGCAGGGTGCCGTAGGGAGAGAGATATACAGGAGGGGGAAGGCGAGCCACCCAGGTCTGCAGGTAGGACATGGTGGCGGGCGAGGGGAGAGGTGACAGTAGGCAGGATCCACTCCACCAGGAGGAACAGGAGGCACGTGTAGAGAGATGCACGGACACCGCGCGCGCACCTGGCACACCCTGGAGCAGGGCGAGTTTGGAGCCACAGCTCACCTGTGCGCGTCCCCCGCTACCACCCTGGAGCACGACGCTGGCCATGTGTGGTCTTTGATGTTGCCATGAGCGGCGGCGGCTGTGACCATGGAGGAGCTGGTGCCCGCGTGCCGCCAACAGGTGCAGGCGCTGCTGGCCTGGGTCACCGACTGGACAGCGTGGCTGTTCGGCCCGGAGGATGCCGTGGAGGACGAGCAGGAGCAAGTGCAGGAGGTGGTGGTGGAGAAACAGGAAGAGGATAAGGTGATAGAACCCATTGTAAGTCGTCCATTTGTGTTTCATCAGTGAATGGATCAAATGCTTAAGGCTGGAAGGAAACCAGCAGTAGACCGTCTGTCTTGTTGCATGGTGATGGATTATTTATTGTATTTGCACCACTAGAATTGTGGTACTGAATATTGCTTTCTTGATAATATTAGCGTATGCGGCAGAGGTAAGTATGATTCTTAATTTAGTATGAGACATGAATGTGCAGAGACACAGGCTGAGGTCGGAGATTGCGTTTGAGCTGCAGCAGCACGCAACGGCAATATGCATTTCACATGCAATGTTCATAGGTTTCTACTGGCACAGCGCCTCGAGACTACGTCCCTATATCATAAGCGAACACAGGCGTATCACAACTCATGGCATTTGTCAGCAGGTAACGTGTGTATCGTTTCCGTATCTGTAGACAACACGACATTGTATTATCAGATATGAGTTATACGGCAGTGTGGATTATATAGAGTTGGCGGAAACCATTAGGACCTTTGACCCTCTACGTCTGTCCTGCAGTCTAGGCTTGTCTCTATGCCATGAAAAGAACGGGTGTTATATGAGCAGAGAAAATAACGATGTCATTCAATTCAAATTGCATACATCAGTGCAGTTTGGGGCAGAATGGAAAGATGCTTTGTCAATCTCCTCAAAAATGGGAATTAGGATTTGGCTGCTAAATTATGGTTTATAAGACCATTCTCGATTTATTCAACCTAGTTTCACATGCCTAAACCTGAGTCGTAATCACGTTGTGACATATGTTACAATAATTACAAAAATTATGTAATTGGACGATTGGCCTTCCACATGATCCTAATAGATTGTTAACTCCTTTGTCGGAAAGGCTACACCTAATTCACTATTGCTAGATATATGGTGTGATTCAATATTCGGCCCTTTCTACATAAGTTGGTTCTTTTATGATGGAGATGGTATTGTCTATGGATGATACGGATGTGAAAGATTCGTTACCACCTTGCTGTCTGATTTGCTACATCTTCAAATACCAGGCAAGCATGATGTTGGTAGCTAGTTTGTTTTAAAGGATATATAATATGAGGACCGGAGATACCTTTCTCTTTTTGTGGGAATAAGTATTGTTCCGCGGCAACCATTTAGGAGTAAGTTGAGACAAGAAATTATTGACTGCGATTAACTGATAACCTTCACGGATGACGGAAGAGAACACGATATCCTGATTGCAATATTGATGGAGTCAATTGCAAATTATTCGTTAATTATGCTTAATTATTTTCATCTCTGACCCTTATAGAGAACATTTGCACAATTGGCCCTGAGGGTAAATATCGCTGGGACATAGCCCTGCATCAGGCAGAGGTTCGGAAAAGGGAGAAAGCCAACAGTAGGGACTGGAGGACGTTTTTCCCGCACACAATACACATTTAGTCACGTAACTACCTTTTATGTGTTGGATAATGCTGGTGCCTTGCATGTATTGTGGTTCACTAATGCGTTATAGAGGTGACAGGTAAATTCGCAGGTGATGTTTCGCCAAGCAGACAGGACCTGATACCTGTAACCTGGTTACCTGAGGATCACACACATGTATACACTCACCCGCTCCTCCGGAAGCATTGCCCTTGCGGTTATCATTGTGATTATATATATATATATATATATATATATATATATATATATATATATATATATATATATATATGCATATTTGTGTTCATGCACCAATCTTTTCATATTCATGTGTAGCACGTAGAGGTACAATGCACTACCAAGGACAAAGTCATAATAATGTGTTTTGTTGTAAAATGCATAGTTGTTTCTGTCGACTTTGTGTGACAGTGTTGGCTGTGAGACATGAGTATACTGTACTCTATACATCGAACGTGTGAATATAACAATATCAGATCCCGTAAACGGTACTGCAACCATTAAGGCCCAGCAGGTATTGAACTCATTAATATTAGTCACGGAGCAGCCCTTTATCACCCACTAAAAGGGGAGACTCCTAAGTGAATGAGTAAGAGCGTCGGAATATTAGATACCCCCCCAAGCTCTCAGGAACGAGTGATGAGGCTGACAATATAAAATTGTTTTATTCCGTTAATGGGACTTAGTGTCGGGAAATCAATGATAGAACTACCAGGTGTGTCAGGCCACACAACGACTGGTGTAGATGAAGTCAGTTTGTAAACACGTTAAATGTAGGTGCTGAAATCCGTCTCACACGACAGGCAGTGCAGCGCGCCATCATAATACTACCAATCGTCTCGGCGCTGAATTATCTGAGAGACTAAACCCTGTCAAATCTGTATTTCATTAAGAGTTATGATTATCTTTTAGTATACCCTTGATAATATCCATGGTCGTTAATGGACCGATACTGAAGCTGTAGGTATTGGTTAACTTTACATATTGTGTTGACCGGTATCTATGGCGACTAAGAAACCATCAAGAAGCCAACTTCCAAGTGAAGAGAGTAAGGATATATCCCCTTGTGCAGGTATTTACTGGATCCTCCTAAAGGTCGCCTGTGGGTTAGGTTCCCGTGCGTCTGCTTACATTTCAAGCCCACCATACCTATTCCAACTTCACGGTCTAATGGGAAACACTTCAACACCAACACACCATTATGTCGAGATTAACTCACCATGGACCTGCCGCCCATCACCACAGACTATTTCCTTAGCTTAAGAAATGTATAGCTCGTTCCGCGTTAGCGCGGTATATTGTCGGCTCTCCCAATCATGTCTTATTCGTCAGAACATTACATTCCGATAAAGGAGTTCAGAAAATACGACAGTTTGACGTCATTCCAACCGTCTCTAAAGATTTCCATACGTGTAGGCAGACATCTTTGACGTTATTTCATACGCTTCAATACCGCTTGATCATGAAGTGTTATGATGCGGTTTAGAGCTAATGGTATTACTTTATGCATAGGGCACTGATTCAGACCCGAGTCGTGAAAGGCGACCTACATACGTAGGTCCTGTAACACTCTTAACCACTCTGTCAATCATGTGGTAAATCAGACGATCAGAGGCAGGATGCAATGATATATGCATGCAAACGCCTCATGTCGACCACACTGCAGCCGAGAGTCTATTCGTTCACTGGCAGCCATCGTTGAATCGCTACACGGGATGTTTCCAGCATCACCTGATCGCAAACGGTGTACTCCAATGCTTTCTATACACCGTCAACCATTAAAAATGGATATACAGTAGAACCCCGCGTAAGCGACACCCTCCGTTCCGGGCCAAAGTGTACGCTTACGCGTAGTGGCCGCTTACAGGGGATTGAAATAAACATCAAATAGAGGTATCCGTTCCGAGCAAAGGTTACGCGGGGTGTCCGTTAGGCGGGGTTCTACTGTGTGTATATATATATATATATATATATATATATATATATATATATAACCCCACTGGGCCACCTCGCTTAAGGGGAGACCCCGCTCGAAACATATATACAAACATATTGATTGCCATATATATATATATTGATTACCATATTTTCCACACTCCCAAAACTGATGACGTAGTATATGGAAATGGGGCATTTGCTATGGCGTAGCCCTATACCTCTTGCACAGTGAATAAGGACTTTCTAGACAAACAGTAACCTAGTTTTCCCACGCTGTGATTTTGGCATACGAAGGTAGTTCCTCGCGACGTTTTCGATGCAATTTTTTGGCCTTTAATACTGAATATTGCACTGCTGTTTAGTTTGTCGGACTAGAACTGCGGGGCGTCAGTTCGACAGTACAGGTCAGTGGTCAAGTTATTATAAAGATTTTTCAATGTGATATAAATTAAGATTAGGAGGCAGAAACCTCAGTGGTTTTGAATCCGAGGCACCTTTTGATTGGTGTTAGATCTATGGAATCGGGCTATGGACGACGTAGAGTTCGTTGCGGAGAGCCCGTATTTGCTCACAACCCCAGAGACTGTTTAAACTTAGGAGACGAAAACAATTACTTCGAGAAAGTCCGTATTACGTTGCTCACTACCTGAAACAACCCATCGTATCTCAACTACAGCTTTATTCATGACTCTAAATGAATAACAGTAATCAAAAGAAGAGTTAGCTTATATTTTTTTACGGCCAAGGTGTAGCCTCCTTCTTGGATATGTAAGGGTACTCGGATACCTTTTTCCCATCATACTTTTCATCTACTACCACTGTTTATTGTCACCGAACGATACAGTAGTTATCTCCCTACCTATGTATAAGTGCTCCCGCATAATCAGCATGTGTATCACCTGTACAGAAGTAGTTACTA
The DNA here is from genome assembly GCA_950022655.1 of Alentia gelatinosa. Classification (NCBI taxonomy): domain Eukaryota; kingdom Metazoa; phylum Annelida; class Polychaeta; order Phyllodocida; family Polynoidae; genus Alentia; species Alentia gelatinosa. The sequence continues at coordinate 26,758,561 of OX465580.1, read as the reverse complement.
TATGGGGAAAAGGCAAAGCCAGCCCAGGCCATATTATGGCCCCCAATTCAGATGTCCCAGTTGTATTGCAGCAGCCTATTACACAATAGCGGGCGTACGTATTAGGCTACTTCGTGAAAGTTTCAGCCAACAGTGTGGTAGACGTTAGCAACCTTAAGTCGAGATTCTGATTCACATTAACGATTCTGATAAACTTGCGGCTTGACTAGAAGTTATGCTTCAGTACACGTATCGATTGCTGATTCATCCAGAGCACAAATACAATGTTTTCCACTTCTTCATCCGCATGACTCTTACACAGAACCTGTTCCAAGGATGTCTTCTGTCTGCTGATATATTCCTAATGCACTACGGTGATATATAATTATTGGCCCGGCTCCACCTCATTCCGCAGGGAGCGCAGCAGGAGTTCCTTTATGTGACATATTATCATTTCGCCTCCTTTCCTGTCTGGTGCACGAAGTGTGTATGTGCGCCGGTTTATTTCCTTTGGCAGCTGTTATTGTGGAGTGTTTTTAGTGCAGGGTGTGGAGGCTCGGCATTCATTAGACAGGCTGTGTGTGAGATTCAGGCTACACGCCCACTAGGTACCCAACCATGGGGAAACGCGTCTCCTACGTCAATAAAGACATCCACGCCGGGCGCTATGACATTGTATTAGTGCCATTAGAGGAATTAGCATTAGTGATTTTTGTCTGTCGGCTCTCATGCTCCACTGTGTGCCTTCTACTCCTGTTGTGTGCAGAATGCGTGTATGTCTGACTTTATGAGAAATATATGTCCTGTGTTGGACCATAGCAGTCCGACTATCATAGACAAAGTCTGCTTCCTGTCACTTTCGTACTATGTGTCCATCTTTACATATACATGTGTGTAGGGGTCAGGCGATTGTTTTTCCAATTGCTGCAATTTCGAGACCTCCTTTTTGTTCATGTATACATTGCTCCCTATCTCCATAAATGTCCACATGTTCATTTAATTATTCTGTTCAATACGTCGACGTTGTATGTTGTATCTCATTGGCTGTCCAGATATTGCCTGTCTAATGTAGTTCGGTCTGTTTGTCCATAAACATTGCCTATTTACTACCATTATCTGTTGTCTCCTCTATGACTTTTGCCTGTGTAATGTTATCTTGTCTTTGTGGTCACGGCTTTTGCCTGCCTAATGTGTCGTAAATTACCTGTCTGAATATATACACTATCAATATTCAGTCCATTCTGGTCACCCTATAATTACTCTCTTTATGTCACAATGGTTTTCCATATCGTTTGTTATATTGTCATCCGTCTATTTTGTATATGTTCTGTTTGTGTATTGTTGTCTGTCTGTAGAGGTTTTGCCACCTGGCCAGAAGTGAGGCTTGCTGCCTTGGCTACTTACAACCAAGTATTTTAACCAAGGTGCGAACAGGATACTCACAGAATAAAAAGTCTGAAGTTTGTAGATAGTAAGAACAATCAGAGTGACCAAATGTCGGTATGTGGTCATCATGCTCAATTCAGGAATTCTTTTGTGCCCTGATTGGTAAAGAGTCCAATAGCTCTGGCATCCCTAGGACAGACAAGCTGGCATACACATTTGCGAAATCAGGCACATGATAATCATTATGGTGTAAAATAACTAAGGTTGTTTCAGGTATTGATAACTAGAGTCCACTGGAGCCCCTCTTATATTTCCATTTACACCAGTGGGTGACACCCTTACCAGGGCAGGTGTGTAGCCGTTGGACACCAGTCACCCCTCAACCTCGGAAGTGTTAACATGCTGTTTTCGCCATCACGTTATATTCTATCTTATTTTGTATGAATATTCAAGCCTGAACAAGTGTCTCCCAAGTTGTTCTTATGCAGGTTAACCAAGTGAGAAAGCATTGAAATACACTGGCGCAAGACTGCCCATCATGTTGTTTGTTCCAACCTACATTTTTGGTGGCGGAGAGAAGCAAATTAGCAGTTCTCCCCCTACCTGCCTCTGCTTTATTGTATCTCTTCTACCTACACTCCGCTGTTTTATTGGTGTTTGCTTGTTCCTAACTACTTGCTAATGTATAATTACCGTCTGCCTGTTCCCGCCTACTTAGTAGTATCTAATTGCCGCCTGGCTGTTCCTGGCTTCTTGCCTATCTTTTATTGTCTATCTGCTTCCGTTTCCGCCTACTTGCTCATGATGTGGAGAACACTGGTCTGCCTCCCACATAATAGAGACATTTGTGAAATACGAACTAGATAAGGAATTTTGGTTAGTTGATTAACCTTTACATTGAAAGACCTTTTAACAATTCCTTTTGTGTATATGCGATGGTGTTCAGTCGAGGATTAAAACGTTGTTCTGACTCATTATGTCTGATAACTATGTACAAATGTCATGGAGGCAAGGCGTGGTTTCTATTTACCTTTCTCTAAGGCCTCAGAGCTATCGGCACCTCACTAATTCTTATCGGCTGTCCTGTACATTTTCCTATAGGCGTAAAGTTGGTTGTCAATTCTTCTATCAACGGTGAACAAAAACAGTTGTTGCTTCCTTTAATGAGTTGCTTCAGACTTCATTATTAGTTTTGATCATTCTACTTAACTTCTATCAATCTCAATTCAATAATTAATTTGCAGCAAGGAACTCTACAACGGTGTATTGTCCTCTGATATATTTCATTACTCATCCCAGCACATATACACTTGCTCTACGTGGTAGTTGTGGGCTCACTAGAATATAGATACACAATGGATGCAATCGTCACGTTTTATTGAATAGCATTATACTCTTGAGTCTGTCCCAACTGCCTGAATGCATCCCTAACGTATACCAGACCTCATTTAGAGTAGCAGTGAAGTTGGGAGAACACTTTACTTGATATATGTCCTTCATAACCCATGATATATATAAGTCCTGAGAACGATCTGCAACACTTACAGGCAGTATATCTATGATGACAAAAAGAATCCACGACAGAATAATCTCCAAATAGGAGACATTGGTTATTTCAAATATCCCTTTATGTTCTGTATTACATCCCGCCATATGATAATCCGCTGAGATGAAGATCTGTTATTTCAAATGTTTAATGTTTATCAATGTCTTTTTTTTTTACTGTGCAGTACTAAGATTCATATCCTTGACAGTGTCACTGACTGTTTGTTTTGTTTACTGCTCTTCAGACGTCCGAGTCGCCGCCGCCCGGAACATCGGCGTCGGCGTCTGATGGCGCCATCGCCAACCCGGGCGACCCGTCTCTGATGATCCCGGACGAACCCCCACCCCTACTGGACGACTCCGACTATAGCAACGAAAAGCTCGGCAAAATCCAGTTCAGCCTCAAATATGACTTCCAAGAGATGACTCTAACGCTAAAGGTGATGCGGGCAGTGGAACTACCCGCCAAAGACTTCTCAGGAACCAGTGACCCCTATGTTAAAATCATGTTGCTGCCGGATAAGAAACACAAACTACAAACGAACATAAAACGCCGCAACCTCAATCCTCGCTGGAACGAAGTGTTTGCCTTTGAAGGTAGGTTATTTGTTCACTCGCTCTCCACGAGTATTGCTGGGTAAATAATGGCCCCGTCCAAACTGGAGCCTCGTTAGCGCTAATTGGGTGGGCACACAGACAGCCCGCTGCACTCCGTGATGTGTGTTGTTTGTATAGTCGATGGTAGAAAGTAGTTCGACTCCGTATTCCATGTGCAGTGGATGACGTGGTAATCCGTCACCACCCACGTTTGTCTTCAGATAACGCAGTCTCCGGCCTCTTATCGCAGGTCACTGATCGGGGATCACTCAATGAATTCAGGAAACCTCTCTGAACTCTCAGACTTTGGTCCTCCAAATGAACGGTTGCAAATACATGAATACTTTCCTTTATCTAATTCAATGAAATACATGATTTGATTTATAGATTTGGGGAATGAAGTACGGGTAGAATCTAAATAAAGCATTTTAACTACTTACAAATGTATATGTATTTCATATATGTATGTATATATGTAGAAAATCAAACGACAGGGACAGTTTTATTCAGAGACTTAGTGAGTGGCAAAGTTGTCTGCAGTAATGGTAAAATCATTATATGGTATTGATTTAGCGATGAATCATTCGACGATATTAAATGATGTAAGCTCCCTTCTAGGAAAAATAAAGACGTAAGTTGTCTGTATTTAAAAGTGCGTAATTTGATTTGCTGTCCACAAATATAATTATGATAAATATAGAAGGGCATTTCATCGTAGGTTATGTTCAATATTTTGAATATACATGTAAAAGATCGCTTTCAAAGGGATGCGCAACGAATATGGATCACCCGATTAGAACAATTAATGTGCTCATAAATAACATGTACGATTATTTTGTAAGAGCTTATTATGTGGGTTGCACAGACACCCAGTGAGATGAGATGTTCAGGGGATGTGGGTTGACAAGTGGGTCGTACACAACTCGGCCGTATATGGCTACTACCTAAGACCTAGGTCTCACTGTGTAGAGCTCAGGGTTCTTGCCTAAAGGGTTAGCGAGGGAGTTATTAATGCCCAAAGCTAATTCTCAAAATGCCTAGTTTATTGGTCTAATGTCATGAGCTAGTGCCAAGGGTTAATGCCTGTATGTTGCCCAGGAGTAATATCGATAAGTAGTAGCTAGAGTTTGGACCTACTCCTCAACTATGAAAGACGCGACCATGAAATGCAAAAGCAATCCAGACAGGCATCGATTCTCTAAATAGACTTGGGTTAACGACTGGAATCGTAGCCCAAAGTTTGTGGGCCGTTGTAGCGACGAGCGCGCCACCAACCGGCCGCTGGCGGTAACATGTCCTGCTGCAGCTCTCATCTTTACACGCTAGTCAGGTTATTGATTCCCGCGCCCGTCCCGACCAGAGCGCCACCTGGCTGCAGGAGCTGACCCTGAAGAAGCTATGGGCGCGGCGCGGAACGCCCGGCCGGGGAATACGGCGAGGCGCATGATCGCGGCGGGCGGTATTGATCCCGTGCTCTGAGCTTAGCTGGAGGGGGCGATGTAGACTTACCTATACAGCAGCGCGGACACCTGCCGTGAAAGGGAACCTGGCAGGTCTGCCCGAGTTCACGCTGCTGTCAATATCCATAGCTTGTGATGTCAAGTGGAACCTAACTATTCTTCTCACTAGTCAAACGTGTGTCGATAATACGCAGTCACCTTTGTAGGATCGGGGGAGGGTATAGATGCCAATAGGAATACCGATGGAGGGCTGAGGCATGTCGTTCTGTATTGTCGTTGTGAGATAGCCTGTAGCTGATATTGTCAGGTATTGTATAACACCATCATAAAAGTGTATACGACAGGAGAATCTGGTATCTTGCCTCTAGAAAATAGGCCAGATATACACTTCCAAACTAAGTTGATATACTCCACTCCCGCAAATTAGGTTCTAATAAATCAGATACCAGAGCGCCTCAGCATAGATGTGCTACTGATGTGGGCACCTTTCCATCTGCTTCCAGTTAATTGCAGTACCTAACAGATTATACTACGATAGGTGTTGGTCCAATTAAAGTATGGTAAAATAGTTTACGTATCTAATTTTGTCTTTATGTAGTTTTCATGGATTTATATTATGTTCCAAAGTATTTGTCAAATCTATCTAAATTTGGATGGGTTATGTTGCGTGTTCGCTCTGTCCCGAAATAATTAGCATCAGCTAGCATTAAATGGTATTGGGACCAGTCTACGGCCAAATAACAGTTATTCCCTTCACACCCATAGTTTAATCTCAGCGTGTCCTGCTTGAAGCATTGTGCAATAAAATTAAACAAACTACAGATATACTTAGGAGCTCCTCTCAAAACAACTACAGTTGGACAGAGTAGGCTCGCCAAACGCGTTACTGAATGTCTTTTTCATGCTCATATTGCCTCTGTCGATATGAAGTTCGCGTACCCTTCCCAGAGACTCCTATTCTAAACTAATTGCTTTACCCCGATTGAGGAAATAATGCGTGCTTTTATGGAAAACAACATCATGATATTTGCGGATAAAGCTACCTTTATTTCTGGACATATCCTTTTTTCTGGCAGGATCTAATTCCATATCAGATGAACTCTACTGTCAATTTATTGTCCTGGCCCATTGTGTATACTCCAGCATTAATTTACTACATCGGATGAAGCCATCATCATTCTGCTTAATTGCTCTTATGATATATATGACGATATCACTAAGGCCTGGATGAGTGCTGATTAACAAAAAGGAAACAACCCTCTTTCAATAACCTAATCGTCTTTCAGTACTCTTAAAACCTAGATCACCCTCTATCCATTGAACCATAACCCATTCTCCTTCCACTACGACCTGAGATCCTTGCCTCGCTAATACTATAACCCCGCATTCCATACAGTATACATCCATATTATCACTACTACCAGCCTGTATATCGTCTCTGGTGCACTTCCACACAACTATAACCCCCGCAGTACTGTCAGTCTCATCACCGTTCCCGTTCACTATAACCCAGCTTCTGGGGTATATCTGAGGACTATCTCCTTCGAAAGACGGGGGGGGGGAGTTTGTAGCGAGCTCCTTTTGGTAGTAGGTAGGGTCTGAGCAAACCGATCAATGATTTCCACTGATGTCCGCCCACTCACTGCTCCAAACTATTCCACACATCTTTCCCATTGATTCAACTGCTCAGTGTTTGTCTTGCCATGAAGATATCCGTTGTGTTGTTGCTGACGTGGCGAAATTTCGCAATTACTCATTCCCTCGTTCCTATATGTATTTTCCAACTGCAGCTCAGCCTTCGTGTCCTTCCTCTGTCCATCTCTCCTACATATTGCCCCAAATTGCTCCAATATTTACGACCTTCTTTTCTTTGATACATACCATCCCAAATCACTCTAGCCTATGGGGTGCCGTTTGTAACATTACTATTTGGTCCATATTTTAAATCTTTTTTCAACAAAATACACTGATATCTAGCTCATATATACTAAATCAAAAGTACGCGTGATTTCGTCTATTAAATCATAGCAACATAAGATTTTGTCTGTGAAAGCAAAAACCGGGTGCTGTTTGTAATATAGTCTCATTTCGTAGAAGAAATCAGTTGTGCTTCTGATTTCATGAACTAAATCAGTTGTGGTACTGATCTTATAGACTCTGTGGACAAAAGCAGTTGTGGTATTGCTTTCGTAGACGAAATCAGTAACGCCACTGATTCCGTGGACGAAAGCAGTTGTGACACTGCTTTCCCCAGTAAACACAAGACGTAAATTTACGTATCCCACAGGTAGATTTCTTACATATAAAAACGTAGCAATGTTAAGGTTTACTTTCGTCTGTAGAACGTTTGGTAAATTTAGTTTATTTTACGTGAATTTATGTTTATGTGCATGAATTCACGTTTATGTGCATGAATTCACTAGATTGCATGGCAGTAGTTTCTGTCAATTTTGTGTGCTTCTTGGGGAGGGTATCGCCTTTAAAGTTGGTTTATTTACCAAATTTACCAAACCAGCAGTTTTCATTACCCCTTTACCCGCAACACGAAAGTATAAAGCAGAGGTTGGGCAAATAAAATTTATTTTAATTTTATGAGCGAAGAGAGAAGATATTAATACGTGATAGTAATATCTTAAAGATAACAAGATACATATGGAAGATATGTTATGTTATATGATAACATATTGGTAGATATGATACATATATGGTAATATGTTATATGTTATACGTGATAAGGTATAATGTATTACGTATGTTGATATGTAATAGTATAATACATATGGATATACATGTATAAAGTATAATGGTATATATGAATATACAGTGTGTATAAAAACGCCAAAAAACCCATGAAAAAAGTGGCGTGGAGGGTGGGAAAAGGTTCGAGTCACTTGTTAATTGACTTGATCAGAGAGTCGTTAACCTGAGTGGCACTCGACACTCGGATGTAGCTCCTGTGAGCGTTCGAGCGCCACCCCCCGTATCTCTGGATGGAGAGTTCGGGGACCCCGGCCTGGAAGGCCTGAGTGGCCGCGGCCTTTCTCAGGCTGTGCAACGTGTACGTTTTCGCCGGGATCCCCGCCAGAGCCGTAAGTCTGTCCCATTCCCTCGTCAGCGACCTGGTCGTTATCGGTGACCGATCCGCGTTCATCAGGAACGGGTCTCGGTCGCTAGACGTGGGAACGGCCGCGATCATCTCTCGCACGGCTTGCATAGGGCACGACCTCCGGTCGGGAGAGGGCTGGAGAGCCACGTGCTTCTCCTCTCCAACACACTGGAGGTTTTTCGCCGCTTTTACCCTGACGGTGACGTGAGTTGACGTGACTTTCACGTCCCCGCGAGTTAGGTGCCTGTCCGGATCGAATCCTCGGACGGATGGTGGGGCGACCTCGCTCTGCCGCAGGGCCGCGAAGAACATCAGCAGGCAGGCCGCTCTGGTGGACCGGTCGAGGGGCGTGGCCGTTAGTCCACCGAGGACGCTCCTGAGGGCCTGCATCGGGATGGGCGGTTTGATGTTCGGCGTGTAGGACTTGTCCCTCTTCATTGCGTCGATGGCCCTCTTTACTCTCGCGTCCTCGGTCGCCGCGACGTTGCCCCCGGACAGGTGCAGGTGCGACCGTAGGTGCGACAAGTGGTTGGCCACGGTCGCGGGCGAGGGGGCGTGGTCCCGGACGTACTCCAGATACGACGTGACGAGGCTGACCGACGGCTGCTGCGGGTCCGTACCCGTCCTCCGGCAGAATGCGATGTAGGTCGATACGGCGCTTCGCTGGTTCGCGACCCGGCCGGGGGCACGCGCCGCGGCTTGCCGCGCAGATGCCCTCTGCTGGAGACAACGTAGCGCCGGATCTGCAGGAGAGCCGGAGGACAGGCACAAATGAGGCGTGGTTACAAGGCACAACAGGCATGAGATTATGAAATGACATGTAACGTTCAGCTCTAGCATTGTCTCTGGAGGTGAGGTGCGACCGGCTGAGGGCGTCCGCGACCGAGTTGAGGACCCCCGGGATGTGTGTGTACAGGAGGTCCACCTGTAATTTCGCCTGTACCATCCAGGCCTGGCGCGCGCACTCGGCGAGGACCCGGTTGCGTGCCCGCCCTGACGTGAGCGCCTGGACAGTCCCCATATTGTCGCAGAACACCTCCACCCTCGTGCCTCGGTCCCGGTCAGTGAGGAACGTGTTGAGGGCGTAGATGGTATTGAGGGCCTCGAGCTCCGAGATACACTCCACCGGGTCCCCGACCGGGCAGACCTGACCGGAGTACGCTAGGCGGCCGTCCGTCCCACCCACGCCGGTGAGGCAGGCGTCCACAGTGATACGACATGTCCGACGAGATGTTGATGTAGAATCCGGACATGCCTCGCAGGGCCTCGAGGAGTTTGCTGACGAATGCCCTTGCCGGCCGGATGCACTTTGCGACGTGTAGTATTTTCCCCAGTATCGACTGGAGCTGCCGCTTCGTGAGGGACCGCTTCCGGGAGACGGCCGCGACGTGTTGCCGCACATCCTGCAGTTTGTCTTCCGGGATCGATAGCGTCATCTTCGCGGCATCGATGTCGATCCCTAGCCAGCGGACCACCTGCGACGGTTCCTGGGCTTTGTCCCGGGCCTCGTGGAGACCCAGCTCGCGGAAGAGCTCCCGGGCGGTCGCGAAGTCCGCCGCGGCTTTCTCCTTCGACGGCGATATGATGATTAGATCGTCGAGATACATCGCTCCCTCGACCCCCTTGCCGGCCAGAATCTCCACTATGGTATCCGCTACGCACTGCATGTGGTACGAGGACGCGCGGGCACCGAACGGCATGGCCGTATCACAATAGTACCCGCCGTCCCACATGAAGCATAGGAGGGGCCAGTCCAGGGGGTCGCATCGAAAGTTCTTGTATGCCCTCGCGATGTCGATCGAGGCCATATAGGCCCCGGGGCCCGACCTCAGGAGGCGGGAGACGAACCCGTCGATGGTAGGGAGGCTGTGCTCCCTTTCCTCCCCGTAGACCGAGTTCTTCATCACGAAGGCATTGACGCTCTGTTGCCGCGGGAACGTCATGTCCGTTATTACTCTCCGGGCCTCGGAGTCCCGCTTCTCCCGCGACATCAGGGGAGACACGTGGCACCACGGGCTGAACGGGGCGTCGGAGAACGGGCCGAGCAGATTGGAGAACGACAGCTCCTTTTTCACAAACTGCCCTACCTCGGTCGGGTACCCGGTGGCACTGGGGTGGTTAGGCACCCCTCTGGTATCCGTCGCGGGACCGAGGTATCCTAGGGGGAAGCCGTATCGTATGAAGCCCAGCAGCTCCTGCTTCCCCCGCATGCCCGTGAGGTATTTCTCCCACGCCCGCAACCGTAGGTCCGTGGGGAGAGTAATCTTGGTACACATCGCGTTGGGCAGGCCCGAGGCCCGCACCGCCTCGTAGATGTGGCCGTGCGCCGGCGGGGCGCCGTCCTGCATCCCGGTCCGACACACTTCCTCGAGCTTAGCGAAGTCCGGGGGCGCGCACGGAGGGGGTCCGTCCTCGTGGACCTGCGGAGTCGTGTTGTTATTGTTGTTGTGTATTGCCTCCCCGTCACGTGGGGGAATCCTTACTCCGTGTGTGACGTCACGTGTCGGGGTGGCCTCACGTGGGGAGGTGCCGACCGGGAGTCGGCCGCTGACCACCTGTGCCCACGTGGCCGTTGGCGGCCCTCTGACCCCGGGAGCCCGGGTGGGGGGTGCACGTGAACATCCTGTAGTCGGGTGCGCTCCGGTTACTCTCGGGGCGCACCGTGCCCGTTTTTTGCCGGCTGCGGAAGTCCATGTTGGTAGAGGGCATCCGGTCCAGGGTCGGCCGCCCTCATCGTATATCCGGCCTGCGGGGTGTATCCGCCCTGCTGTCCGCGGCGTGTTGGTTGAGGGGCTACCGGCTGGGACTCGTAACCCATGGTGTACCCCAGTTTGCGGTTGCAGGCATGGAGCGAGTGCCCGCACTGTTTCCCACTGCAAATGTGAACCCATTTCACGGGCCCGTCCTCGTGCCCGCTCCGATGCCTGCACCCTCTCTCCGAATTAAACTGCCGGCACGGCAGCTCCCTGGCTTTGTCCTTCCCTGCGTTATCCGGTCCGGCCGACCGGGTCGAGGTCGTCATGGCGAGCCGGACTCGCTCCTCCTGTATCAGACCGTAGTCGGACCAGCTAAGCCTGCCGGCCTCGATTTGGTCGAACACAAATTGGCTCCATCGCCTCACCCCGGCCCACGGTCGGGATTGGGCATCGATGGATACCTGGTGGAGATGCTTAAACATGTGGTCCCGGTCGGCGGGCTCCACGGCTCGGTCGTCCCCCAGCAGACCGAGGAACGCGCTAACGTATTGCATCGGCCCTAGGGACCCCCGCACCTCCAGCTTCTGAGACAGTGTAAATACGCCCTCGCGGTCCACAAACATAAATGGCTTCGAGGTCAACCGAGAGATGTTTAAGTCCGAATGGAGCTTACCCGTAGTCCTGTCGTGTCTGATGGCCTCACGGTCCAGCTCGCGTTGGATGTAGGAGTCGGCCGCATACCGCTCCCTCAACTGGCGTGGCGGAGGCAGGACCCGTGCGGCCTGGTCCTCGGCCCACTCGTTGGTGCGTCGGTCCACGGCCGACTGGACGGAAGGTGGCCGTGAGGCCCGGTCGTTGTTCCTTTGTTCCGCCAGCCGGTTGATGGCGGCCAGGACTCCCCCGATCTGATCTTTCATGTCCGTTTTGAAGTCGGCGAGGCCTTTCTCCACGGCCACGAGCCTAACCGTTTTAACACTGCCTACCTCGGAGGCCGAGTCCACGTGCTCCTCCGACGGCCGTTGGGTAGATTCCGACGTTACTTCAGCCTCCGCATCGGCGTGCGATGTGCTGGGGCCTGCTCGTGTCTTCGGCATCCTCACGTTGTTCTGGCAGACAATTAACCGTACTTTAAAACCTTAACGACCTCGGGCCGATACTCGTGGAGTATCCGGTGCCGCGAGCGATGTAGGCCAAAAATAGCGGAGAAAATTGGAGTGCGTCTGAACGTAGTGAAGCGCGAGAAGAGAGTGAGAGAGAGTGTGAGAGCGTGCTTCACCACGTGACCTAATAGTTCACGTGATTCGCACGAGGGGGCGCGCAGGGAGCGCAGGTACAGAGGGAGTGCGCTAGGTGGAGCAATGACCGCCCCTGACCCTACGGCCATGGGCTACCAATTATCGTTAATCTCATTCAGGCTATGATTGGCTGATCTTTTTGTCACTGCAGTTATCTTAATTTTGGTAATTTTGGCAATTGGGTCAGACCAAACGCTTCTACAGGTGAGTCGTGTTGACATTAATGTAAGTTTAGTTTTTATCCAGCTGACAAAAAAATTGTAGGCAAGTGATGGGGCCTATGACAAAAAGAAAGTATACAGAAATAACTATACCTGAGTATAGCTGAGTATAATCCATGGTGACACCTTCAGGCTAATTATACTCACTTCTGTCTTTCATAGAGAAATCCCCAAATAATTATTCCCTTCCTATGTAGATAAAGCTACCAGAGATATATATTTATATAATTATGTAGATTTCCGTTTCTAAAATACATAAAATGACAAACCATTTACTTAAATTACGTATTTCTCCTTTGATATCTTTGCATAGATTAATATAGTTTAGAAATGTTTCTGAACTATTTGAATCTATGTTTACAAATTTATGAAAACCTACATAAATTTACGCAAATGTTCTACAAATGTAAGTAACCTTAATATTTCCACGTTCCTTCTACGTAAAAATTTACGTAAATTCTCCCAAACAAATACGTAACTTAATATTGCTAGAACGTATTTGTGTTTACTGGGTCGTAGACGAAAGCTGCTATGCCACTGATTATCTCTCACCTCACTTCTCTTCTCCATATATACTGCCACTTATTGCTCCAGCATATAGCACCCCATTCATATACACCTCGCCATATTCTCCGGTCTATAGCACCCACCTCCATACACATATTGCTCCAGTCTATAACACATCCTTTCATACATACCCCCCAATATTGTTTAAGCCTATACCACCTCCTTTTATATATACATCCCCACATTGCACCATCCTATACCAACTCCAAGCTCTCCGTCCTCCTACAAACCACGTTGCCCATTCCAGTCTCTTGCTGTGATCTTCCTCATCTAGCCCATACTCTCATCCCTTCACGAGGCTCCCTCTCCATCCCTCGGCCTCACAAATCTCCAACCTTCCCCCACCCACTTCACCTGATCCCCCTAGTTCCACCCTCTTAACCTGCGCCAATACAACTGGCTAAGCCAATATCATTGAACGTTTCGATCCGGCCCTTTCCACTCATGCCTGTCCTTCCGCCCCACTCGGCGCCCGCCTGGGGCCCACCATACGCCCGCCTTCTTTGATCCCTGTGATCCGGGCCGTCTCCTGCCCTACCTGTCGGTGAGGGAGGAGGGGGAGGGTGGCGATGGGTTCACCCCGCGCCCCCGGGGTAGAGGCGTGGTGTGGGGCAGGGTATGGCGTAGGCTGATGTGTGGGCAACTCTGTCTTATACCAAAGGTTTGGCCGCTCGATGAAGATTTCTGGTGAAGCAAACCTCTTCTCTATCTGAAGGTCAAAGGGCTTATACTTGCCGCCTCAAGACGAACGGAGAACTATTCTGTATGATACAATCCTAGCGGCTGATTTATTAAATCAATCACCAGTAATTCTTGACAGAAATAGCGATCTCACCTATTCCTATAGCACACCCTTGTCTCTAATGAAAGGCTTATCGATCAGAACTCGATGATCTAGTAAACATACTGCTGCTTTAGGAAGCTATCGACAATTCTTCGTTCACCTCCCAGTCAATCCCCGAATCATGACTCCCTATCGTGGCTTGATGAAGTTAAATCTGCAGTATTCTAAAGTTATTCTCTGGAAAATCGTACAATCTGTAAAGACATAGGCATTTAAACTTGGTTCTCTGTCATTATTATATTCATGGTGTTTTTTAGGTTGATGGCACTTAATTGGTCTAATAAGACATCAGATAGTAGTGAAGTGGTATAAGAAACGGGATCAGCAGAAATGACATCGACACGCAAAACAAAATGCACAGATTTGTTTTGACGTTTAGATGTGTTCTAGAGATATGTGTAAAGCTGACTTCTTCGTACTTAGTACATGCTGCGTGAGTTAATTCCACGTCGTTTCAAGTCCGCTCTGATGGACACATTAGTTTTGAGTATTTCCAGTTCATGTTTTGTTATTATACAGCAATGGATGGAAATGAAATGGCACCCACGATAACCAATTATATTCAGGGAATACATTCTCGAAACATAAGTTATTTTGCACTTCAAAATGACGTGTAAACAAATTATTAGAGAAATGAATATGAATCAAATGCATAAATCATTCATACCCAAGTTATGAAATCTAAAATGCCGAAATATCCTCATCCTTTCTTTCAAATAAGTTCTATTTTATGTTCTCCGTTGGTCTGTAGATTACCCAACTGGTTGGGCCAAACAGTGGAGGCGGTAGTAGTAGTAGTCGTAGTGGATGTAGTAGAGGTTCATATGAACTGTTTACGCTGTTCATTGGCAATCAATACTCTCATTATTGACCATTTCGGCCTTACCGAACGTCTTTAAGTGGACTATGTTTGTCTCGAGGGATGATTGCATTCCACATCTTCATTTGGGTCTTGGCCAAGTGGATTAGGGTGCTATTACATTGAAAGAGACGCGACCGAGTCGCCAACTTGTATGAATTCAGTCTTACATAGGAGGTAGAGGTTGTTGATGAGAAAAATGTTGTGAACAACTTATAAAACTATATGTATGTCTCTATTTAGTTTTCATTTGTTTTAACTGGGAGGATAGTTGTATGCAGTTGCTATTTCATTTTCGAACGGGTAATGCGGGCCTAGTCGTCAGAGACACAATGCCTTTGGACACAATGAGATATCCCACGACATACTCTTTTTCCCTTTGTGTTTTGACCATTCGGTGCACGTGGTTAGCTGTGGAACCAGCTTGTTTATCAGATATAACAGCATACCACACCTCTTGCGATATACCATCACCATCATTGATGGACATATCCCAATTGCGAAGCAGTATATCCTTCATAACTAACCTAGTATATTTACAATTCATTCCCTGGATAAAGTAGCGGTTGTTTTCAGACATTATTTGGTTTGTTACTCCAGATGACAGGGGACAATACTCAGCTTCACAAAATAAAATCGCGTTACTTTGGCCTCGAAAGGATTAATTAATGGTTCAGAAAGATTCCATGCTCGTTCGAGCAGTTCATATATATGATGAGGAAAATGTCAGATTACATCAATATAGTATCAAAGAAAAACATGAATGATGGGCATATGTGCTAATGATATAGCATAAGCAATACCCGCTTTGTTACCAAGCACAGAAAATAATCACATTTATATGCTTCTATCAACTTAAGTACAATCGATAAGGTGCATTCAGAAGTAGAAGAATACCGTCCTCTAATGTGTAGGTTTCTTCATTAAAAGGGGGCTTTGGTGATTACCTTTAATATGAAGATCTACATTGCATAGTTGTAAACATGTTCAATGGCATTCAAAAACTAGCTTCCGATAGTGGAGGTTGAAAAGGTTTGACGAGATGGACTAACGCCGAACTATCCTGATGAATCCCTGGACCCGATGTAAATGATTATGGTCAATGGATATAGCGTAGTGGTTATAGTTTTCCCCTGTACCCAAATACAATTGGATATCACAAAGAAGCCACCTTGTATTAGATTGCTGGTAATTTGGAAATTGTAAAGGCTTTACGGAGTTTGCAAATATGCCTTAGCGTGAGAAATGATCGTCAGAAGTCTGAACTCTTTCTGAGTATGACTTTCCATGGTTAGGACTGACAACTCACAGCGTAAGCTTAACATACCTTAATTATAGTCCTTTGGTTTGTATTCCAATGTTTGACCACTGTGTCATACCACCATCCACGGGCGTGGGATGAAATTTCTACCTAAATTCATCTCATAAATTCAATCACCACCCAACTAAAATAAGACTCTAACTTTGGGCCTATTAAGCGTAGATGATTTCCTTGACTGCTCCTTGTAATAGAAATTCCTCCTCAGTACCTTCCCATGGTAACTGCCTCGGGTAC
Source organism: Alentia gelatinosa (assembly GCA_950022655.1). Taxonomy (NCBI): domain Eukaryota; kingdom Metazoa; phylum Annelida; class Polychaeta; order Phyllodocida; family Polynoidae; genus Alentia; species Alentia gelatinosa. The sequence goes on along the minus strand of OX465580.1, from coordinate 26,742,451 downwards.
TTGTATATTTCAACTTCTCTGCGCTTCTATTGTGGCACCTCTCCACGGCCTTTAGATCAACCATTCATGTCATTGCCGTAAGACAAAGGGCATCTTCTATTAACTGGATTTACGCTGCCTGGTTTAATGAAAACGGCAAGGGTCGGTGGCACAGAGCTCTCCGTGTGGCTGTGGTACGAGGTATGTTGTCTGGACACGTGGCTGACGCCGGCGGCTCCTCGGGCGGGGTAAGGACGGGCTCGGTGACGTGGGTGTGTGACAATACGGCACAGATGGCGGTGACGATGATGAATAGGCGCTCCGCTCCCCTCATGTATAATTCAGGCCTGTATGGAATCTGAGCGGGGAACACCGGAGTTGTGCTGTCCCCCTTAGCAGCAGGAACTCTCCACACTGAGAGACGGCAGGCGAAAAGTTCCCTGTTTAAATTCTCCCCTCGTGTTGCTGCGGAAAATGTTAAGGCCCCGTTTGCTGCGAAGGCCATATAAAAAGCAGCCCCCATCCATTTATTTAATCGATTTCCATCAGTTTGTGTGGGTTATTTCTTTAGTCCTTCGCAATCTTAGACACACTGCCCTCTGTTTGATCGATTTCCAAACTAGTAGCCAATTAAATTAGAGTTCACTTCAGCTGAAGAAGGATGAATTAGCTGGTGGCGGTGGAGTAGGGCTTCCTGGAGTGCTTTAAATTCCTACCAAATACCCTCTTGCCAAGCGGTATCTACGTTAGAGCTAACGATATGAGGTGTTTAGTGGAGAAGGTCTACTTGACCTGCCACAATGCGAGCCATTAAAATCGGTCGGATTCCGTGAGAACTGGCTACAACGAGGTCCACTACCGGTGGCTGTCCTCAGACATGATGACAATGACCACCTGGCACTGACATTCAGACGATGTTGACCATGCTGGCTTACCCATATAATCCGACATTATGGCCACACATATACTCTCAAGATCTGAAATTCCTTACCGCAATGTGAGTAGATCACCTAATATGCTAATCATACTGACATCCCTGGAAACTGACGAATATATACACAGTGACCACAGACCATGTGAACCACCCAACACAATAAACCTTGACAACGTTGCAGATATGTGACCACCATCACACTGACCACCAAACACAGCGACATCAGCATATATTTTGCTGATCTTCATCAAACACCAACCTGTCTTCCGCCCTGCTCACCATGCCCTCTCATGAACTCCCCACGCCCTGTGGCGGCTTCTGACGCCCAGACATTGCGTGAAAGCGCCCTCTGATGACCCGCCTGGGGCGCCCACTGGCGGCAGCTACCCCACCATCACGCACCACCTTAAAACACATGAGGGATGACTTCTGGCGGCGACACTGGCAACCAGTTCAGGTTTCAGACAGTAATCAACCATGATGCATTACGGTTGCACCTTGCATCCCTTCCGCCTGTATATTATACACAAATATACAATCTGTGTTATACATACAGGCAGACTGTATACAAATATAATAGTGATCACTTTGAATTTTCTTATGTAATAAGGGTTTTTCCCCGCAAAGCATGGAAAAATCACATTTGGTACATGGTACATACTGTATATCACTATATGTGTATGATTATACCCATAAAGGTATTTGCTACAGATAAGTTTATTCCCTTAACCTCTCATACATGCCTAAATAAACGTGATAAATCAGCCATTTTACACAAAGAAGTCTCCAAGCGTACACATGGGCACATTGAGACCCACCTGAAGTCCCGCGGACGTATAGTTAATGGTCATTTGCAGGAATGCCGCCGGCTCTGCCAATCAATTATGACGGTGACGTCAGCTTCACGTCGCACCGCGAGACTCACATGGGCTGATAATCGTCCGTCATAAGGCAGGGAGAGCGGGTAGAATTATGGGCGCACCTGACAAGATCACACAGGGAACCAGCCTGCAGTCATACAGGCTTGTAAGCGGTGGCTCCTGTCTAACAACAATAGCGACTCCTAGAACTAGGATATTTTCGCCAAGCAAGCTCTGTACTCATGAAACACATTTGCTTTTCCAAGTATTTGAGCGACATGATTACACATTAAGTGGTATTTGAATATTACAATGTTACAAGCTAATGTGTCGAGTACAATCGGAAAAATAACCAGTCCCCAGTGCATTATGAAGAACAGATTGTTCATTGTCCAATCTTCGCTGTTGGATATTTTGGGAGGGTGTATCGATCCTACTAAATACTATCTACACAATCTTATTTACTCTGACTCCCTCAATATATTCGCTATTAGTCTGTCTTCCTATAAAATATGGAGACTAGAACTGCTTGGAGAGTTGCTAGAGGATTATAGAGTAATACCGGACTGAGGGACAGGTGGAAGGTCAAGCGCTATCCGCACCCCATACCCCATCCCCATCCTCAAATTATGGATAGGAAGGTTTGTACAGACTAGAAATATAGTTAGCCTGAAATGTAGTATCGTTGCAGTAATAAGTGGCCGCGGCCTCTAGTAAATATTAGGAAGTATCATAGGCTGTTTGAATTGTATTGCAGGTGAAGACATTGACCTTCATCATACCTTTAATCAATTGTGCTGTGTACTTTGTTTAATGCTTCCCCATTTCAATTAAAAGATTCCGAGGTAGACACGCGTAAAGGTTACACGTACGTGTACAAAGGGCCGGACAATTACGCTTCACACAATGACAGAATTATACGGATGTAACGTTGCACAAACTTATATCATTGGGATTCAAAATTGAATTATTCTTTTAATGTTTTCAATGACAAACTTCCCTTGAATGCCTATGATTATTATCGCTTACATTGTCGATGGTTTGCAGTGTGCCAGGAGCTGTGGAATCATGCCGTTAGTTATCTGGTGATCGGGATAGTGATAGTGAAGCTGGTCACCGTCTTCGATGCTCTCAGAAATGGTGACGTAATAGGAAACTCGCTCCTGACGTCGTAGCATGTCTGAGTTCTTACAGATGACGTCAGACTGTGACGACATCAAGCGGTCAATAGAACTCTTTTCTTGTCTCCTCTACCCCGACATTTTTCTACTTACGACATTATGAGCGAGTTTCCTAGTGTCCTTCGACTTGAACGGCAAACTGTCATGGCCGTTTGACCGTGCTGTGGTCGCCCGACCCAGACACATCAATTTATGAAACCGTTGCCATGGGAACTAATCCGCAGCTACAAGATAAAGATGAAGGCAATGATGTGTCCCCATGGAAACCAACCAAATTGGCATGCGCCTGTGTCCCGCGATGTGCCTGCCTACATGCATTATGAAAGGGATGAGGGAGGCGTTTTATCAGGAAACCTTTTCGTTTCTTTATGAGTACTATCGTTTTGATCCATGTAATAAGACCGACATGTACGGCTGTGTAGTTATGGAGATGTTCGCTAGGTGCCGTGTGTGCCCGAGCTTGGACATGGTGAGGAACCAGGCTGAGACTGGACGCGCCACCTGGTACTTGTAACGGTCGTTTAGCGTTTATAAATACCCATTGAGTGCGTAGCATTGGATTAAACCATGGACTGGTCCCTTGTGGTCTGGGTCAGCACATTATTCCAGTGTGAGGAAGTGTCCATTTTTCATAGAAGTCACTGTGTTGACTCCGCCCCTGCGCCTACACTCGGACACAGGCGGACCACATACTATGCTCGGAATGTACAGCTTTATCCCTTGCTTTTTATAGACCAAGAAATAACCACCGTTGTAAATTCAACATATGGCATCATGCAACAAATGATGCCACGTGGTTTATTGTCACTAGGTATTTCTGGAGAGTGATGGCTGTAATCGGTTGATCGAGATTCTGTGACTTTGGTTTTTATCTTGGACGGCTGCCAACGTATTGATTTTACCAGTCGGAGAAGTGTGTCGCACCTGTGTAACATAAAACAGGGCAGATAGGGTTGTGTAGGTCTCCAGGGTTACCATTCTGCCCCTACCCAAGGCTGAGTTACAAGGTCACTTGGTGCTCAGGTATTACCAAGCATACATCGGAATTCGTTCGATCTGATTTCAACCTGCTGTAGGATCTCGAAAGGTTGTTTTTTTTTCGTAGGAGACATCATACTCGATCATATCCGTTATGTCCGTGGTAATTTTTTCCATCTGATCTGAGGTAATATGTTCCCTCTGCTCTGATTTTCTAGGCTTTTAGTCCCAAAGAACGTCAAGAGTGCTCCCGATTTATGTCCATCAACCTGCTAGTCTTCTTCCGTGGAATATTTCATTTTATGTTTTGGATTGTTGAAATGCACGAACTATACAGCTTTAAAAGCTAAAATTACTGTTCTCCATACAATTATATGACATCTGAGTGCCATATGCCATTTGAGATAAATTAATCAAAGGTATAAGGTGCAGTTACCATGTACGAGATAGTTCCATATGTTTCATTTAATCGTCTACAAGATTAGAGCAGACCATGTGGATGAGAACGTCCCTTCGCATACTTTAATGGGTTTTAAAGAGTTTTCTGTTGGACTCTATGGAGCTCCAGGTTTCCGGCGGCGGGAAAAAATGCGGTCCTCATTGGTGTAGCTGTAAAGACTGTGGATGTAGGGTGTGGTCTGCTTTACTGGAGATTGATTGTTCGGGTACCGTTATAAATCAATTAACTCTAGGGTAGACTTACTCGGATGTAGAACACGAATAGTTACTCGGAGGCATTTCATATTATCTGCGCTTGCCTGCGTCTACCTCCCAAGACGATCTTCACTTGAAATGTGGCTTTTGTCAAAGTTCCACCTTTTATTGGAGCAGATGAAACGCAGAAATAGATGCGCATGCCCTTTCCGCCTCACAGTTTCTAACCGCCTCCAACCTCCAATTCCGTCACCTGTGGCTTAACAATGGCACTCTCTTTACCCGCCATAACCGCCGCACTCGCTACCCCTACCTCAAAATCAATACCGGAGAGCAGCTAGCAAAGCCATCTTCAGACCCTCAATTTGATAGTCTATTCCTGGATATCATGGAGGCGTGGCACACCCTACTGCTCTTTTATTTAGATCACAGGGACAGGAGCCATCTTATATGCCAACGTCTTCTTTCAACTCATCCCGCTATTGGTTAAAGAATTTAGAAAAGACGGTGAGATAACTCGGAATCACTGCTGGGGAATGGGGTATTTACAAAACAGAATCGATGTGCGGTTAATGCCAGTGTCAAGAATTCTACAGCGAATACCAGAATACCAGAAAACGACGTGGCGACAACGAATCTGATGAGATTCTCATGAGGGGAGGATATATATATGGGCATTCGATAAGAACCTTTGGGATTTATGGGGTGTCAGTTGAGTATAGCTCTTGTTATTTCATTAGTTGTTGTTATTTTATTCTGGGGACAATATCACGCGGCTACGGTCGGCAACAGTTAGTCATGACGATTATCGGATCTGTTGCCCTGATTAACACAATAAGCCAATTCGCTAAACCTAATTGAAAAGCTTATTTCATATTGAGATAGAGATTTATATTAGTAAGTAGGTATATACCGTAGGTGCTCCTCTTATAGATTCTGGGAACGTTTAAAAGATTCAATTGGATATTCTTTCATCGTAACCTAAAGTATCTATATTTCTGAAATGTAAAATTCATCTAAATGAATAGCCATTTAAAGAATTTATAACTGATTTCGGTGAGATACAAAAGGATTTGTATTGCCACGGGTTCGTGTTTTGTGATCAATGAAATTTTGCTCAATTAAAATATCGCGTATTTAATGTCAGTCCCAAATAAATATTATCTACAGATATACTCCAGAGTATTTGATTGCAATCTACGTTTTCATGCGAATGTTCAATTTGGAAAATACGTATTCCAGTTGTCCAGTATGAAGGTCGAGTATCATCAATGGACGCTACATTCCTCAAGTGCATTATGTGCATTGTGTATGTGGGAGTTAGATTCATGGCATATCCATAGCCGGAGACCTACCATCGCAACTCCATTTGCTTTTGGGTGTGTTCGCTTGAGGAAGTAATGGTTAAACAGAAAAAATACTTTCACTGCCTTTTCTAAATTCTTGCCGTTTTTCCAGCAGAGAGGCTATATTTAGGAACATCCAATTACAGCGCGCAGAGGCGGAAAGGGGTGTGAGGCCAGTCGTGAGAGGGGCTTTCTCCACGACGTCGACCACAGGCTGCAGTTTGCTTATAGCGGCACATTCCAGCCTCACCTCTCTACCCTGCCCTGCCCTGTTACACCCTGTCTTTCCATACCCTGCTCTGGTACACTCAACCATGCTTTCTCTGCCTGCCCTGCCCTTCCTACGATGGTTCCATTGCTCTGGACGTGCGTGCCTACGATAAGGGACGGGAGATGCGCGGGCCTCCAGTGTGTGCCGTACCCGGCCGTGTCCTGTCTTACCGGGTTCTACCCTGCCTCTTCCCTCCGCGCTCCCGGCTGGCCCTGCCCTTTCGTGTTGTGCCATAATAGAATAGCTACACCATATACACGTTTAAAATATATATATGGTCTAATAACCTCTGGAAAATAATGGCAAAGTGTGAATTTAAAGATTTAGTTTCCACTATGGATTTAGGTGACTGACAATGCTGAGTTGATGCTTAATCTTCCTTCTTTATTACTTTTTTTTCTGATTCATGTCCTTTTTTCAACCTTTCACCTTTGAAGAGCCCTTCAATCATTCTTGTTTGTCATAATTCGGTAATTTCTTCCCCTCCTGTCGCGTGTTTCCTTACTCCAATCGTCTTGTGAACTTGCGACATCTAAAAAGTATGGCGGACATGGAAATCCTCTAAGGTATTGTGTAGACGGTTAGGAGCGACGAGTTGATAATCTCGTAATTCATTAATATCGCCGAGGTTATTATCCCTGGTAATTAACGTTCAGAATTCAAGTAATGAACTTGAGCTGAGGCTTCAATTCTATTCTCTTCATAAGCTGATTGATGAAAACTAAATGAGGAAGACGAAGCTTTGCCAAGCAGCGGTAGGTACAGTTTGATGACAAACACTGATGATTTTGATTCGCTCCATTCTGCTTTAGTAATTGGATATTTCTTCTCATCATGCCTACAGAGCCCGACCTGAAACATTACTGAGATGAGTTTGACGCTGAGACTTTCGTATTAATCGTGCACTCCTGTACACATGATAGATCATGTCTGAATTTATCCCTGAACAAATTACGGATGACGCATCCATATTCTGCAAACGGCAGTAACAAGTCCATTCAGGAGGTAAAAGATGTGTTCATATACCCCCAGGTGTTTCTCGAGTTGATTTATGAATGGTATTTACACCTACCAGAACCAACCAAGATTGCCAATCCATTCATTTGACAACGGCATCGGCTTGTAGCAGAGGTGTTTTTGCCACGTCTTGTTAAAACTTCATTTGACAACGTAACTGTTCCGACCGGCTCAATCGAAAGATGAATGCAAAAAAGCATGCTCCGAGTTTCGATGAAAAATTAAAAGCCTATTTCGGATTTGGAATATAACCTATCATACCTTTGTACCTTCTCACATCCCATCATGATCATGCTCCAGTAGTTAATGCAATTACTTTGCCCCCGCCAGGGGTCTCCACCTATCATCGATGTGGGGCATGTCAGTGGTGGTGCCCAGCGATGAGACGTGGACGAGGGAGCTCGTTGTGATCAGACTGAACAGCATGCTGTTTGATCCGAATGATCCTTTAAATCACGACCACCTCCGCCAACTCTCCCATACCCACCCCTCCTCGCCAACCAGCCTCCCAGTCACAAATATCACGCCCTGAATGCACACGAGCTAGCAGTCAACGGAGCGAGTTCCTCGTCCATGTGTGAGAAGATTAAGCGCCGGGCCTTATGCAGTAGGGTTCTGCTGAATGAGGTGAGATACTAAATACTGGGCAGGCTCGAGGACTGGGCATACTGGTATGAGCTGGGCAGGATGGCACAGAATTTGACGCGTTAGTGAACTACTGGAATGAATGGGGGGAAGAATTGTTGGACGTTGTGTTTAGCTTTAATCACTGTGTTCATGCCAGGGAAGACATGGTCGAGTCCCCCTTCATCCACCTTTCTCCTTTATCCCCAGCAGTGGTAGATTTGCTGCTACATCAAAGCGCAATCTTTCACACTCTATATCTAAATGGTGTGGTATATAAAATATATCAACATGGGGTGAGATTTCTGACTGATTCGATAGATTCGATCATCCCCCTTGTACTATATTTTAGGGAAACTAGTTAACCTAATTGGGACAGCTCCTCGTACCGCGTTACTCTCGGTAAAATAATTTTATCGAGAGTAACAGGGACTATAGCCGCCACGGTAGCCTAAGACGTATTGCGCCCATGGTTTAAATTAGTTTAAAGGAACATGTTATCCATGCCGTCCCCGCGAGTTGTCTCACGTCCCTCACGTTTTGCCCACGTCGCCCTGCGTTCGGTCACGTTCAGTCATGTTTATGTGGCATTGATCGCATGTCACCGTGGCCCAAAATGATTCTCATTAACACAATGGCCGCCGTGGCCGTTCTTTTGATGATTTAAAATTCAAGGCAACCACAGTGATCAGGGTCCCGTTACGTTTGCCCGTGCCATAACTGTCCCGTTGGCCTATTGTAAACGTAGCATAACGTTGGGTACGAAATCTGATGGCTGGTGTGGGTTTTTAGCTGGCGGCTGGCATGCGGTCTGACGCTGCGTCTGACAGTGAGCGCTCTGACTGACGCTGGACGTGGGGTCAGGAGTGGGGTGGAATACCGGACGTGAGGTCGAGCGCCGGGCGCGAGGTCGGTCACGGGGCATGGGGGTCGGGCGCCGCTCTCTTAACTGCGCTTGTATGGGTGGAAGGAGAGGAGGGGTTCCTCCAGAGGGAGCTGTTTGTGCTAAGTCGCCATTCTTGGAAGCCTCGCTGGTCTGCATTATGGCTTCTTCCTGTGCGCCTTTCATAAATAAATCACTCCCCGACGTGATATTTGACTGCCGCCTTCGAAATCTCACGGCTGTGGGCAGAATGTGAATGGCGTTCTGTTCGCGTTGGATCGGCTGAGACTCAAACGTGTGGAGTCTGGAGGAGTGAACAGCCGTCTGTCGATAACCAGTAAAGGTTTGTTCGCTTCGTTCCCTTTATCGAAATGGGGATTGACCAGTTATTTGACTTCAGGCTCATCGCCGTTAGACATCATTAAAACTGCTAGCCGCCAATAGACCTCTTTTGATATCTGCTCGGGTGTGGAGACCTAGCTCAGTGGATAGGTTACTGGACTTTCTCGGTCTCCTTTCCTCCTTCACTCCCAGCAGTGGTAGATTTACTGCTATATCAAAGGCCAATCCTTCTAATACCATTTATATGTGATGTTGGGAGTAAAAGAACTCTCACCTCGATAAATGTGTAGGGGTGAGATTTCTGCCTTACTTCACCTCAGAGATTTGATCGCCACCCCTGTGGGGTAAAACCAGCGAGAAAAGATGAACCTTCAGTTAGTCCCTTATAACCTAGGGTCGTTAAACAAACAAACAAACAAAATTGTATCTGCTCGTGAGGTGTATTGATGTCTGTATTGATATTTCGGCGTTACGGGATATTTTCTTTCAGCTCTAACAGCTCTAACTGAAATATATAAGTAGTGTTAATCACCATACGGATGAATCATAAGCAAAATGGATGAAGGCCAGAATGTATTTAATACCTGTCTTTTCTTCATTTTTGCAAATTGTTTTTTTAATGATTCTAGCCTGAAAGGGAGGACCTAGTATTCACAATGGCGAGAAGTGGTATTGATTATTCTAGACTCGCGGTGTTTGATTTCGTTCGAGAGAAACATGCCTCCGTTAATGGAATCTCATCTTACAAATCTCCCTATGCAAAAAGGATTATTTCCCTCGTTGTAATGCGTGTGCGGGGTTGACGATGGAAATGCGGCCTTTGGTTAGGGCATGATGTGCAGGATCATGTGAATGAGCAGTTCACGGCTATGGCTTCAGCGAGGTCTTTGCAGTAAACACCCAATTAAGGAGGGTTTAGCAAACAACAAGGGCCTCAACGCAGAAGCAGAATCCTCTGTGTTCCAGGCAGATCCTGGCAAATTGAATGTGGGATCTCTCGATTGTTCTCTACTATTTTCTGATGGTCTATACTGCGTGTAGGCTGTTGCACTAGAGTGTCGAATCAGCAATGTTATATTGGCGAGGTCGAAAGAATAGAGCAGAGGATGATGAAGTGAAATGGCAATACTAAAGTGGGAGTCTCAAATAATGCAAGAGCTGTATGGGAGAGGAAGGGGGACGTATTGGCCTCGTTGTCAGACGAATGAGAATGTATGAGCAGAGGGAGACCGTCTCACAGGCCGTCAGCGTGTTGTCATTCACCACCCACTACCTCTTTTTGACACGCTGCTTAGAAACAGACCACTCAGCCACAGCTGGAAACAAAGACGTGCTTTATTCATAGCTGTGGGCGGTGATTGAATGTCCTAGGCATAAGTGTATATGCGAACACCAAGTAGGAGACAGGGTGAAGGGAGGCGATAGGTTTGGACCTGCAGACAGAGCGAAGGAAATCCTGGAGGTAGAATACACCGGAGAGATGATAGGTGAGCAGGTTTATAAATGGGAGATCCCAAGATCTATAGGTGTTGGAATTAAATCTTGCTGTGTACAGGAAGCGTGCATAGACATAGTCTGCATTCTTCTACTCAGGTTACCAATACAAAAGAGGGAAGCAATCTTTCCGGTGCTGCTCAAAGTAGACCAATTCATACTGGTGAGCATACCTATGGTCTTTATGAGCAGCTCATTGAGGGTAGCATGAATAGGCACTGAATAATTTCACTTCCGAATTTGAATATTGCAGCGTTGTTTAGTGAATGGCCACCAGACGGTATTATTTGACGGATGGGTTTCAGTATAAACGGCGATGAATCTGTGACTGTTAGGACGAGTGTTGCTGTGTTTATAAATAGACACAACGGCCCTCATCCCAGTCATTAGGCTGCCTTGAATGGGGACTATAGGTCGTGGGACAATCGAACTCTCACGCTATCAGTATGAATTAAGGAAGCCTCTGGTCTGTCCATATCACTCTAGTTGGGGCTACAGTGTAAGTGCCTGGTGGTGACTGTGTGCGGCAACCCAGACATACTCTCTGTAATTCTATTAGACAGGTGTCTGCTTCAATATCAGACTATCAAACGAACTGAACTAGCCGCTGGGGTACTTCAGTCAGTTCATTAGTCTTATGAGAATGCTGCCATGCAGTAACTAAAACATCCACATCTAAAGTAAGTGTGTTGGCTTTGGCCTTGTCTTCACTAGACACACACTTTCCTGCATTCCTGCTACACCCATTCAAACACCTCTCATTCCTCGCCCTATCTTTTCATGTCAAATCTCCGTACGTCCCTTTAATTCTCCTGCTTACAGACAAAAACAGATAAGACCAGACTAAGAGAAGTGTTGCAATAATGATGATGACTCTAGACTTAATGTGCCATAGCAAAAACAGATCAGATCAAAATCAATCAAGTAAGAATGTCTGAAGCCGTGTAAAAAGGTGGAGATCATGTTGGGCGTCCCTGGTTTGAGGCCCGCGGGCAGAGCAGGGATGAACCCTGGGGTCAGGTTTCCACACTGAAAATAAAATTGAATTGATTATGGCGGCAACTAAGAAGAGCGGTGATGTGACAGAGTGCCAGGAGAGATTATCGTCGCCCCAGTCACCAGCCTCCTGCCGTGATGTATTACGTTTTCAGAAAGGGTACTGAAATCCATGGTTATAAAATCGTGTATTGACCTGCACATAATCTGCTAGGCATGATAGAATAGACGAAATTGTAATATGTGTGTGTGTGTGTGTGTGTATATATATATATATATATATATATATATATATATATATATATATATATATATATATATATATATATATATATATATATATATATATATATATATATAAATATATATATATATATATAATAATTAGTCATAATTATATATAATATATATATATATATATATATATATATATATATATAATATGGTCGATATTCAGAATCTGGCGACAATTCAACTCTAGAGATGTCTGTAGTGCTGAAGTACTGTGGGCGGTGATTGAATAAAAAACTAACTGTTTCATTACTGAACTAGTTTTGCAATAAGATAGAATTGCAGAGTAAATAGAAATGGGAATATAAATTGTTTGGGGAAGAAATTTCCATAATTTTCATTAATAATTGTGTGGCTAAAAATTTAATTCTGCCTCCGTGTACATTACTAAGGGGGTGAAATGGCACTGAAACACTGGTTTATGATATATTTTTGTAGTTATCAAATATAGAAAAATGCCTCTGTCCCATGCTCAAAATTTAATTGATCAGAGATATGTCCAGTAGGAGCAGCATGGCATTAATTGATATAGCTATTATGTGCTTCTGCCTCCGCGTACACATAGGATTGACAATGCTTCCATAACATATGCTAATAAAATATGAAAAAGACATAACATGTGTAGGATATGACCAAATCTGCCCATGTGTGAAATTGAATTAAAATCCCCCCACACAACATGGAGTTATACTAATAAATCAAGTACTTCTCCCTCCATATTAAAATACTGGGTTCGCATTCTGACATCAATATCCGGAAGTACACCTTATTCTCTACCTAAAAATACCCACGCTCTCTTGAGTATTCACTGCGATGTTTTTTATGTAACGTTATAACTGAGAACACTGACCTCTGTCGCTGTCCAGTGCTGATCTTTATCTGTTCTTCTATTAAACTGTGTTAAAGGTGGGGATACATTAGCCTCATCTCACTAGGACTGGGGGCCGTATGATGAAATAAAGTATTGTAGAATTATCTTTGAAGCCTAAGCATAGCATAAGAAAAGATGTCGTAGGCCTAAGACCGATACGATACCCTGATACCTCGTTTTCCATGCACGAAAACCCATTGAAATTAAAACCTATTGTTTACAGAGAATTGTATGTAATACATGTATACCGAATCTTATCATTTGATAAGAATCAACCCGTTTGTGAGAAACATTTTACCATGAAAACTGTTTTACAGGGACTACAACACTTGGCCTGCTGGCCTCAGACATACCCCTGCATCGCTCAATGTTTATTGGTGTCTATCAGCATTCATATTGGAAATGTAGAAAAGTTCAATTGTACAACATTCTGTACGAACGATAATACTGACGCCCACGACTAGTCTTATGCTACCGATAATGGAAAAAGTCATCCAGGATGACGTTTATATTTCAATTTCAAACTTATCGTTCAGTCTCATGTACGACAAAATATTATTCAACGGCCCCTAGGCTCACTACAGTGGTTTTCCACCACCACCACCACCACCAGGGGACACCTCCGTCTCGGCAGTGTACGCTGTTGCCTGGTGCTCCTTCAACTGCCCAATCTGCCTGGAAGCCTGGCCTAGTTAGACTATAGGCCAGGTAACGGGTTCCATTTTTATAGTGCATTATTGGTAACGCTGTTGCATTGTGGGATTGCACCACCTTAGCCTGTAGTGCGGCCACCACTCACCAGACGGCGTGTGTACACGGCACTGACAAATGTAAACAATGGTAGGAGCAACGCTGCATTTCGAGTTCTTAAACTATAGAAAATGCGTCTAATTTGATATTATAAGGTAAAATAATCTGAATATGTCATTGCTGGAATTAAATGTCTAGTTTGAATGGATAGAAAAAGCGAAAAACGTTAAAAACTAGTCTGTACTCGCTCGAGTGAAATTGGCATCTGTAAACCAAGTCGACTTACAGTCGAGCGGGAGACGTACACTGCACCACTCAAGCGCTGCAGTGTGAGTGTGAGTTGAAGGTCGTGCTAGCGTGACGTCAGAACCCGTTACCTGCCCCTTATTCATATGGGCAGGGAACCAGTCTACTGCCCAATCTGGTTCAGGCGCTGGCAGCAGAAGCAGCAGCATATAACCCGTTTGCCGGGCACCTCCACTTTAGGTATCCTTGACCTTGATTATTTGTCAACAAACCAGTTTTGCTTTCCCTTGTTGTTTTTGTATTCGGAATCTCGTTTTTGCCTCTTCTCGTCTGCTATGAGTCCGGGTTATTTTCGAGGGGAGTATTGGTGGGCTGTGACTCTGAGGTGCACGAGTCACGTTATTCAGGATAATGCGTGACGGTTATCTGTCAGGGGAAGTGCGTCTGAATAACGCATACCGGTGCTGCCCCTGCCGACCATTGCTTGGTGCGCCGACCTCTCTGCCTCTCAGTCCATATTTCATGGCTCTATGGTAGCCTCTAGACCGGTGACACGTTTACCACCACGGTGAGATGGGCGTAAAAGCTTTTTAAAAGGTTAGTAGGTCGGTCATCCCAGGCTATTTTTAAGGGATGGTCGCGTGCATAAGTGCAGTTACTAGTGAAATAAAGGATTACATGATAGTCAAGGAGGTATACATTACCATACAAAGTAGTTCCATTGTATCAGACATTAGGATTGTTGTTTATTAGATGTGAGGAATGTCCAAAAAGGTTCCATTATCAGGGAGAATGGTTTCTCTGTCGTTTATGTAGAAGTAGTATACAAAGTGGAATTTGTCGCCAGTTGTCGATATATATATTCTTTGCTCTGGTATAAAATTTAATGCGACGCACGTTTTATTCCTTTGTTTAATTTCCGCCTCCAAACTCTGTTATTCTTCATTGTGCTAAAGATAAAAGTACAACCTAACAATAGAATGCAGGAAATAAATGTCGAGTTTTTAGTAGTGTTATTGACACATGACATTTCGTGGTGCCTTTTTCATCTCCAAATTTCCGTTGTATTTTCATTATGTTATTTCCTAGCAGTAGGATTATTCCCTGATTGCTTCATGTCCGCCTGGCTTTATTCAGCTTTGTTCGTTCTCTTTTTTAAGTGGGTGTTAAGACCGGTCTCTGCGAATTCTGAGAATTGGCATGATAACAAGCACTCAAAGTAACACTAATGCCGTTCAAACGACAAGGTCGAGGCCTGGGTTTCTGAGAAGTCGCACTATTTAACTGTAAAACGAACAGGTGGCATAATCTCCACCAATGGTTGTGTCCCTATTGCTGTGCAGAAACTAGTGTGCCACCAAGTGGCTCAAACAATAGACTGCGCGCATGAAAAACATTTAACCATTCTATAGGGTAAATATAAAAACAATGTATATTATCGTAAAACTAGATGAGTTTTAATCTTGGCCGCCATATGCCACGACTGGAGTTTGGCACAGTGATTTCACGAGGCGATGCCGAGTGAAGTCCGGAGCCAAAACTCCAGGAGTGGCATGCAGTGGCCAAGATTAAAACGAATCAGGTTTTGATTTTATCCTACCCCGTCTCCTCGATTTTGGAATATTAGGTGACAAAAATTCTGTATGCCACTAGTGGCATATAAAACTCTGTATGCCAGGCAGCGTGGCATACGGAAACTCAATGTTAAGCCTATGGGATTTTATATTACGGGTAGGATAAAATATGGAACCTGTATATGGAGTATGATGAGAATGCATATTGGGGTATAATGAAAGCTGATCAATGCAAAGTATTATCTATGCAGGTTGTCTCTAGTTCGACTTCAGCCACGTCCTTGTACCCACTGATATACGAGTACCCAATACTACCGCGCTGCCACCTCGGGCTGGACGTGACCGGAATGAACGGTCTAGATCTGGGTCCAGAGATGACCTCCTCATACTGCATCATCCCCAGTCATCACAACTCCCTCCCCAACGTCCCAAAACGGGATAACTGGAACATAGTCCTGTAGTAATAACTGAGATGATGCATGAGAGTATGATTAAACTATTGTTGATGGACTGGTGAAACATTAGTTTTGTCAGAGTTGCTATTACCAGTAAATGGCTTTTTAAACGTTGATACTAATGTTCATATCATACTGATATTTTATCATCTAGTGCACGGAGATATTATTTCGTTATTGGCATGACATTACAGTTTTAGATTAACAGGTCACAGGAGTGAATAACGATTAAAAAGGGGACGTGATCCGAGTTTTGGCTGTGGCGTAGTGTTCAGAGAACTTAACCTGGGGCTCGTTAATTGATTGAGGATAATACATGTAGATCCTTTTCTGTATGCTATAGAACCCCAGGGACGATGTCGGTAAACTTTATTCAACACTTATGGACTACCTTATGGACGGCTAAGACTGTCTTAGCGAATAGACTTAAATATTATCAAACGATAACCCTCGTACGAGGTACAGAAAAGGGTCTTCATATACATTCTCGATTAGTAAACGGGCCCCTGGAAATACAAGCCCCATGTTCTTGTCGTAATTCAAGCTGAAAGTTGTAATCGTATTACACCTCAATATTAAATCATTATCTTTATGCGCTCTTCTGTTTCTACATTGCAGGATTTCCCTTCAGTAAACTCCAGAACCGGACTCTCTATATGCAGGTGCTAGATTACGACAGGTTTAGTCGAGACGATCCCATTGGCGAAATCGCCATGGCGCTCGGCGACATAGATCTGGCGACGGGCGTAACGATGTGGAGGTCACTACAGCCTTGTAAAGGCCATACGGTAAGGCACGCTGGTCTCTTGTACAACTGCAAACCATTGAGAGGATACTAGTGCTAGCTCTCCTTAATAGTTTTATAATGAAAATTGACGCATTGCTTATCAAAAAGATTTTGTCATCTCTGACATCTGGCAGTTGACTCCTCAGCTGGACTGCTCCCCACTTTTCTAGTTCTATGTTCTTTCGACGTGGTTGAATAATGCAGCCTATAATCTTTTATGTATGATATGCTATTTGAAAATGGAACTGGCATCTTGTTACAGGAAAGAGAACGACATTTGATATATTTATAAAAGAAATTATCGAGTACGAATCAAATGAAATCTATAGGTAGTTCTTATGATGGTCTTTAGGAATAATCATTAATTAGTGTCTCGTCTTCACTGTTTTGTCCTAGTTCTAGGAAAGAATAGGCAATACGAAATAAAAGGGAGATGAAGAAACGTTACTAGGTAGTTCAGCTGCATCAACATTTTTCACCTGTATGGAGATGTTAATGTACATGGGGAAATCAAAAACGAAAGCGTTAATACTTAGGAGTGGAAGCTACAAGTCAAAGCTCTGCATGTGCACGACGACCACACCCTTCCCCTGCTTATACACATTCAAACCCCGAGGCGGTTGTTGGTCAAATCTAATTTCCTATCTTCAAGCGGGAGGGAAACAAGTACCAAAGGGAGCGTTTATAGGCGGCATCAGCACTGTTTAACAATTCCCTTCATCACCCTCTCAATGGGCACTGCCTATGAGGTTTCCTATGAGCACAGCGAACACTCCCCAAACCCGTAGTGATGTGGCGCTCCCAACAGGGCTTACATCGGCACCATGCTCATTTATATGTAAAAAGGTCGCTTATTGGTATGTAAATAGGCCATGAACAAAATGCGTGAGCGTATTAGGACGGTTGGGGGACTAATGTAGTCCTGTACAGAATGTGGGCAGGGCGTGGAGAGGACGGAGGAGAGATTAGTTTTGAGTGCAGTGTGCTGTCCTTATTTGCGCCGTTTACCACGACTTCAACCACCTTCAGTACCGCGAAGAATAACAGTAAATAGACTGATGCATCTTTGTATTGAATTTATCATGCTCAGATCCTTCAAAACCATCACCAATAGAATGTGTATTAAGTCCTTATGCAATGCCGAATGCATTCTGGCAGGTTAGAAAAGATAGCTTCTTATGTTTTTCAATGTTTTGTTATATTACCATAACCTTTCGATCTTCCAAATTCTCCCAATTCCCCAAATGCATTTCTTAAGCATATCCCAAGTTAGAGATTTCTTTCTTATTTCTACTTTGAGAACTAAAACAATGAGAATTTTCTTGTCTCCCCCTAAGAATAAACTGTCCTTTGAGGATGATTTCTCGCTCTGGAGGGTAATATGCGTTTCAGACTCATGGTTTCTGATAGATAGTGGATGTCTTATTGACAGTGACATCATCAAAGAGGAAATAGCTTTCCTAGTGAACTTCGAAAGACTTCTTTTCAGAATCCGGTCATTTAAGAATGATTTAGAGATGGTTCCAGTTTGAATGTCATGACAAAATTTCTTCGATTCGGGGATTTAGAGCATACACCGATTGAAATGCAAATGACACTGAGATGGGCAGGTAGAGCTTATGTAAAGTCTGGCGGAATTACTCAGTGATCAATAGATATATAGGAATGGCGATAATATTGAACACATATAGTGTCTGATAAAAGGCACGTCAAACCTCAAGTTGGAAAAAGCACCTCCGAGAAGGACCCGGGCCCTGGGTACTTCCCCCCACCCTTCGATTCAATTCACAGCTCACACCACCACCCAGAGCCGTCCTCTCCCACTCCTATTACTACAGAGTAGCGGATCAATTCTAGATCTAGCAGCTGTAGTTTAACATGGCGCTGGCAGAGGGCACCACCTGCTCGCTAGAATTGCTCCCGCTGGTCTGCAACCCAGTGGCGCCTCCTGGGCGTTAGTTGTGAGTAACATGTGCCATTCAAGTTTGGCTATAATAAGTGTCCGCAGGGGTTGTCTGGTGTCAGTGCCAATATTGTCCCAAGATGATCCACCTACTTGATATAGACCTCGTGTCTTGGAATGAGATTTAGCACTAGTGCCATGAGTAATCTACATACGAGAACATATGTCTAGGGGAGACGAGAGTTCCTTCTTAGCATTCGGATGTGTGGGTAGTTCATTCCATCGAGGTAACCTTCCCCCGTTCCAGGGCATAGGCCACGCTGAGTACTCCTGTGTATCTGAATGATCTTGGACCGGCATGGCGCCCAGCAGATGGCGGCCGTGTGGTTGGATAGAGAAGAGCATGCTGCACCTAGCTTTGCCAATCAAGCGGTTCTTGTTCTGTCTATACATGGTGGCCGGGGGCGCAGCTTATGTGGGCAGTGAGAGAGGCAGAGACGTGGTGAAGGGAGGCAGACAGGGTAAGGCGGCGGCTGTCGTGAAGGTTACACTGACCAGGGCAGCGCATAGTAAGGGGCATAGCTGATTGAGACTGTCCTTTACATTTTGCTGGCAATCTGCGTGAAGCTGAACCGAGTGGCTCGGGGATGGGGCAGGGGATCTGGCGGGGTGCTTTCTATGACTCGTAATTGACCAAGTCTGGTCAGAGCTGCTCACTATTTCCCAGACATGTTAGAGACGAGTCCCACGAGAAGCTCGCCTAACAGCCTCCAATCGATTCCTCAAGTTCCACTGAGCCCGGATGAGCTACTTCTCAGAGCTGCTCACTCCAACAAGCTGCTCTTACCACAATCGACTCCTCAACCTATAAATGAACACTCACTCAGCTTACACTACCTGTAGTAGAAATTGAATATATACTCAATACTATTCAATTGATTTATGTTCCTTCCGATCTGCTCGGTTTACCTAAATTGATGTATATTTTTAAATCGATCTCAAACGGCACAGGGTATTTAACATTTAAAGTTATATCAGTTCACGGCAGGAACGTTCTGCTAACTTGACACTTAACAGTGGAGAGGTTAAACAGTCCGGGATGCTGTAAGCTGTTTGCAGAGGATCTATTGAATCACTCGTTTCACATTAATCCACCAGTAATAGGTCGTCGTCTCGGTCTACTGGGAGACCGTTACATCATACCCACTGGGCTTTGAAGGTAACTAGCGGGTGCCCCTGCATTGTGGTCGATGTTACAGTCTCTAATACCCCTAGTAGAGGCTTATCTTAAGGACCATATTTTTCAGCCAAATCGGCACAATTTCTGGTGCACATTCTTCACTATTAGGGGATGGGGAGTTAGCTCAGTGGTTAAGGCACTGGAATTTGTACCCCAGGGTTGTAGGACTTGTGGGTTTGAGTCGTACTGCAGCCACCCTGTGGAACTAAACGGCCTGGAAGAACATTTCAAGTCTCCGTCAGTTTTTGCTGTCCACTGAAAGAACAATACATATTTATTGAACGCGGACTGTCATAGGACTGTCCTATAACGACTTCTTTCAGATATCAAACGGCCCTGGGTCACTATTCATTCTCACGGTAATATAACATAGTCGGGTGTGAATAAGGCACGTAGATCTATACTAATGACTGAGAGCGAGTGCAGGGATGGCCTGCGCAGAGGTGGTCGCCATAACGTGCCGTCACTGTGGAGCTCCGGGTCATCGTCCTGTGTGGCATCTGCTGGTCGCCCAGAGCAGGCCGCCAAACACAAAACCCGATCCATTACATCGACTTCAATTAACCTCCTCCAAACCGCCCGTGCTCATAAAACGGCGCCAACTTCAAATTAATAACTAATTATTGAAAGCTGCTTTGGCCGCGTCTCTCCAAAACAGTTGTAAGTGTTTCTTATTTGCTGAACAAGGACTTTCTGGCCAAGGGATCCAATTTGAAACTGGCCACGGGGCTCTTTATCGATCAAAAGTAATTGAATTACTCGTTCTTCCTGAGTGAAGCATATTCCGCAGTGTTCAAAAGATATTCAGTCCATGAGAAGCGGTCGACCTGATTTCTATTAACCGTACCATCCGTCACAGATTCACTTCTTTATTATTTCCTCTATATGCGCCATATGGCTCTGAATTACGGCTTGTGTGTGGGGGGATGTTCAATACTGGTCGTCATGAGCTGCTCAGGTGACTGAACAGACACGGAGCAGTTCACAGATGAGCAGTTCTCGTTTCCTCTCCACGCGTTCTAATCATGTAAGCAGGAGCCTGGTTTCAGATCATAGTGTGACCAGCCTTCCAACAGGGAGCGGCCAAAGGAGAATCGTCCTTTATCCAGCTGCCGAGCTTATTGCCCAGCAGATTGTCGTAGAACCAGCGGCCTATACAAAAAATGTAGCCCTATAAAAAACATAGGCGGCTTTATGAAAAAAAAAATTCATAGAGTCTTTGATATCGTCATTTTCCGGGAGAAAATATACCCTGTCTCACTAGATTCTAGCGTCAATCAGACACGCTTGTTTACACAGATCCCATTTAAGCCCATGATAAAGAGAGACCAAAACGAAGTCTTGGATTTCTAACGTCCTTGTATTATAGCTGGTCCCATCCGTCTCCAGTTACCTTGTCTTCAGGATTTCAAATATGGATGAAATGTAGGGTATCTTTCATTTTGCCATTGCGGACGAGACAAGACGCCTAGGACTTGTCTTGATCTGTGTCGTCCTAAAGCCGAGGACACACCAAGTGAGTAAAGGCAGCGATCTCAAAATACAAAATGGCGTATACGTGAGATATTTCATTTCATAGAAATATCCCTCACTGATGATATTGGGGCTCAGAAGCAACAAACACCTGAAATATGAAATAATAGCTCACACACACTCCATTTTATGTTGGCGATTCTGGAAATCGCTGTGTTTCTCGCTTGGTGTGTCCCCGGCTTCAGCTTCCATATATTCTTGACTAAAAGACAGGTCTAACATTGCAGGATTTGTTCACAAACATTGCCGTACTCAGACGGAACCCAGTAGAGTGTGCTCGTAGTATGCGCCTGGCCGGGTAGGGGGCAGCACGAGGCGTAGTCGTAGTGAACAGTGCCGACTTACCTGACCACTGACTCGTGAGATGGGCTTTGGCACTCAGACAGAAAAGCCAATCAGACGGCGCCCACCACCGTTTAAACTCCACTGCCTGTTGTCTACCACAATCAATGCGCTCTCTGTGACTCATGTGGCTGAGTTTACTGTTGGTATCTCCTTTAACACGCAAAGAGGGTTTCTACAAAAGAGAATGCTCGTTGTGGCAGAAATTGAAGATTGCTGAACACGACTTTCAATTAGACCGGTGGAATTTTCACAAAAGTGTATCTATACGGAACTCAGCTGACATTCTGCACCTAGTGTATATACCTGATACTAAATCTAGATATCTGCCATTAATAGAGACGGCATATTGATGCTCAATGGTAATTTTTGAGCAGGTATAACAATGTTTTCGGAGGAGCCTACCATAGTGGGATTTGCCTAGGGGAAAATGTAGGTAGACTTTTGGGAATAGCCATTTCATTGTGGGTTGAATGATAGATGGTGTTTCCTACAGAAAGTGAGTTCAGCGAGCTAACGCTGAGGCGTTGATGGTAGTCTTTACCCAGAGCGAGGTGGAGACCGGAGTGGGGAAGGAGGTGTACGACTGTCTGTATCGGGTGAGCGGAGGTTGCAACTCTCGGGCTACACTTCAGTGAAGAACGTCTCCACAGTCTCAATAGAGGGAGCCGTCAGTGGGTGGCTAGATGAATAGCGCCGGGACTGGTGCCAACTGCCTTTCCTCCGCCCGGCAGCCCCAGGCAGAGCCCTCTACTCCGCCCGCGTGGGTCCCAGGCACGGGTCCCAGGCGCCCCACGGCCTTATGTAGCCGAATACAATGAGCGGGAGCCGTCAGGTGATCCTCGGCCTGCCGGGCAGCCGTTCCACGCCCGCAGGGGTTATATTATACCCCGGACCAGTCTCACAAAGTACCACCCCTCCCCCTCTCCCAACTCCACTTTGGGATAGATTGGAGACTGGCCCATGTCAAATGGAATTAGCCTCAAGTCCTGAAATAACCTGAAATCGATAGGTCTCAGGCTCTGCGGTCTACCTTGGCGTAGGGAGGAGAACGACAAGGGTGAATAGGGGTGGGGGTGGACTTGGTGACGACTGATCGATCAGACAGGGAGCTCTGGCATTATAGAGGGCAGGGGTGTGCTGTCGGCGAGCGGGGGTGTAGGTAATAGATAGGTGGACGTCGTGTGGCTGAAGGTACGGCTTATGGTGATGTACAGTTAGACACTGAGGAGCCATCAGACCAGACTCACGTAAGTTTACCACATTTCCCCACAGACAGGATCTTGTCGCGCCCACTTCTACGCTGAACCCTCACGAGGATCGGGTGGCTAAAGTGGGCTAGGAACCACGAGACAATCAGACTGGTTGGTTTGAGTGAACCCTGTTGACTTGACGATGTGTGGGATCCTGTGATCGGCAGGCGCACGTCTTGTCTTCAGTTCCGCCTGGTAAACAGACGGTTCCTGCTAACAAGCGTCGCCATGTTCAACCCACAAGGCACTGCCACTGTCCCCAGTGAGAGTTCTCAAGGTACACCAGCAGGGCCCGTTAAATAATCTAGGATCTTACATAAAGGCACTTGTCTGTACATTTGTACAAGGGTTATCGTTTGATAATATTTAAGTTTGTTTGCTAAGACAGTATCAAACACCCATAAGGTCTTCCATAAGTGTTGAATAAAGTTGACCCACATTGTCCCTGGCTGTCTATGGCATACAGAAAAAGGGTCTTTATGTAGGACCCTATATCATTTAACAGGGCCCAGGAGCATGTTGGATATCTGAAGGACCTCTCCTTGTATGTTCCGATCAAAGTCCTAATGTGGTTCTCGTTGTTCAGACAAGGATTGTACTTGGTTAGGACTAAAATGAAGATTGATTCTTTTATTGTCCATCCACAATATTTAATAGATAATTAAAATCCTGACCCACATTGTTCTTGACCCCCTTATAATGTAGAAGACCTCTAGATGTGTCTTAACTGAAGCTAGTAGCCTGAGAAACTATAAAATAATTGATAAATGTGTTGGAAAATCCCTGAGGCCTTCTAACAGTACGACCTAACTCTTTTTCCAGTATAAATAAAAACCTTTAAAAAAACAAAAACAAAACAATCAGGATACTACGATAGACATTGCCCAGTAGATAAATCTTTCGGGTTTTTTTAAGGGGGAAAAAATCAGCTTGTCTATCACCAATCACCTCTCCCCCCTCCCTTTCAAGAAATGGCTGACATCATGAAATGTACTACAGAAGTACAGGTGTCATAATCAGGATAAATTTAGAGAACATGATTAATCAACGAATCGTTGGAATATTGATTACAATATACATTGAATTCTATGTATCACTAATGGAAATAAAGGCTGCTTGAACAACGAATCGTTGCCGATGTCCTCCGAGACCCGATCTTTCCTTGTCCTTCTCGTTGTTTCCTTCCCTATTTATTCAACAACCCCAACTTTTTTCGTAAAGCCATTGAGACACGGGACGAGACTCGAGGCAACTGTTGCAGACTTCTCGAAACCAGTTGAGTTTCATCGTGTCGCTACAGAAACATTTGTCGAGTAGAAACATTTGCAATATTTCCAAAAGTTAGCACACAGGTTGGGGCGGGAGAGGATGGAGGAGGTTTGGAAAGGCCCTGGTTAACCTTTCACACTGTGAGATTGTCACGCATGAGAGTGGAGAAAGCAGGCTACATGACACCCGGGTCTGATTGGGCACGTGGGGCCTTATTGGCGTGGGCTCCTGACCCCGTCTGCCCCCTTATTACGCCACCTTTGACAGATAGGAGTTTTCCCCCATCCCTCACACCTGTCACAGCGTGTATGTGGGCGTGTTAGGTGGCCGTTAGTGCACCCCCATCATTGATGGTGAACCACATCATGAGCACTGCAGTGTACAATTGGTCATTTAGGAAGTATCCTTTGATAACCGATAAGTTCTGCAGTAAGAATAACATGGCAACGTTAGCGATCTGTTTATGGAATATGAGAGCAATGGGAAAATGGGAGCATATACCGTTAGCTAACTCTTGATGGAAGATGGTAGTAAAATGGGTTCGTTTAACGGAGGAATGCCCACCGGCGGCCTCTCCTGAAATGGACGACCGTCCAACGTGCCCAGACAATCTCATTCCACAGCTTCCTATTCTTCCCGCTAGGGGGCTCTGGTGTATGTGTAGTTGCTGGTGCCCTGTGTGGTGTGATTAGACGCATCAAGATTGGCGTCCGCTAGTGACGGGCCCACAGGCGGTGGCCCGTGCTTACTCAGTGTGATGGCAATTGATCGGGCTGTCCTAACGGCTGTGGTAGCATCCACTCTGTCAGATGTAGCCATTCTGGTTGCATACTAGTGTTATACTGGTAAAAGCACGTGTGAAGGGTGTTTCTAAAGAATTTGCGTATCAGAGTCGTTGAAATTTGGACCAATACCAATTTAGGTCATTCCTCAAACCTACCATGCACTGGTATTAACGGAGGCCCGCAGGCCCGTTGAATAGTCTAGGCTCTATCATTACCGACCCACAAATTGCAGTAATCTAATCTGATATGATCACGAATTCCTGTGAATGTCCTCAAATATTGAGATCAGACAACTACAGACTAAAAACAAGACTGAAAGGACTCTGACCTCGTCCAGTATGATCACGTCTGGGCAGTATCTCCAGCTTTATCTAGATGTAGATAGTCAACCTGCACATCTGGTGAATCGGTTTTGCAAGGCTGTGTGGGTTCAGTTGTCAGCTATGCTACTTAATGAAGCCTCTGTCATCCTCAGGAGGTTCACGCTTAAAGCTAATTCGAATCTTTACACTTTACACATCAAGGAGGTCGGCACTGGTCCCCTTCTGCACATGATACGTAATGGACCAGGCCACTGACATAAATGTGACCAGACGGACATCTTTATCTGACGTATAAATAATAAAACATTGCCTATATGACTAGGATAGTTTCAATGATAGCAAAGGTACAGTTTTAATATGAATGTGTACTTGGAGCACGTCATACGTTTTCTACAGAAAGCAACGTCCACCTGTTCATATGTAAGCTATGTAAAGCCTTTAACACTCCAGCATCTGAGGTGCGTATCTGTGTTACCCCATCTGGGGAGGTAGGGGGACTTTAACTAGAACTCGTCGTGGAGGTGTTTCAGGGATGTATATGTCGCCACTTATGGATGGAGAAAGGTCCTTGTATAGTGTGAGTAGTATAGACAAAGTGTCCTTAGTTAATGGTCATTCTGGAGTAGTGTGCTCTCTGCAGTTGTCGAGCAGCAGCACTGCCTCTCATCTCCGGTTTCCTGGTCAAATGAAACACCAAGCTACATTAAGGCCCCATTAGTTAATTCTTCAATTACCCGGTCTTAGGCAATATTTCCCGAGCACTCTTAGATAACATGAGGCCCTCTCTAAGTGTACTTATCAGTTTCTAAGCCATCGCAGGTCCCATATTCGGGAATAGTTTGCTCTCCTGCCTAGTTGGATGCATTTCTTGCTGAGGCTACTATTAAATACGCCATCCCCGCTCTACATACACACGACCTTTATCCAGAGCGACCTTCTAAGCGTCGCCCTTTCACCTATTCCGCTATTGTGCGAGAAACGGTGAGTAACAATTGCGCAAGAGAAATAGACGCACTGATTGTTTAAATTTGAACCCTTCTTGCGAATCACTACAAGAAAGCTTTATCCGAATGCCCGTAGGAAATTTCTATTTATAACAAACTTTTATTAGATTCGGAAGGTTCACTTCCGTCACTATATATATGTTTATATATAATGACGGGTTTTAGTAGTTTTGTGCCATATTTTCTGACGTTCCAGTGCTAAATGAAGTTCTATACCGGAGTTGTTAACTGTGGCTCCTTTAAGATATGTAATATATTAATAAGGAGACATAGCGTCTGAGACATCTGTCTGAATTACATCTATTACTTGTTTTGGTCGGAAATATTAAACTCATTCTTCGAACTCGGTGAATATTTCCTACCAAAAAACCCGGAGCAGATTTCATTGAGGCACACTGACCATTTATCCATATATTACCTATAATAAGCTGTGGTTGTACCTGTATGTGAAACAGTATAAATGTCTGAATACGTGCTGATTTGAAAGAGTTAATTATTCGTGCATATCGGTACTTTAAGTGAAATGCAAAACATGTTCAAGAAATATTATTTAAGCTCCATCCACAGCCCTTTAGAGAACAGAAGGGATTGTATACAATTGCATAAAATCTCTGTTGGGAAACACGAGGTGAAATAAACGTTTGAAATAGCGCCGAGGTGGATATGTTGAATGGCAAAGTACTCGTGGTCGCAGCTTTAACCGCCGCCTCAGTAGTTCATGCCACCACCTTGTCATCTCTGAGCACATGTTTCATACCCTCTCCTTCCCTCTGCCATTCCCAATATCATTGCTGTTGCATCCTTTCTTATTTTTAATGCCACCACCATTATTGCTACCACCGTCCACGTTTATAACTTGAGTTCCTTTCCTGATTGGCTCCTGTACTGACCATATATACCTTTTTACCTACTTACCTACCCACCTGCTACTTAAATTGCCGCATTGGTGGAATACCGCATTGACTGCTGATAATCCTGTACGACACCTACCTTATGCCTGACTGATGAGACCCGATATTAATGCCTTGTATTTACCTGTCCCTTTGCATCTTTAGACTGTAAGTAAAGAGCACCATTTTGAGCGTTTTAGCTGAGCTGACTTTTGCCTTGCGCATCACAGACCTCACTGTGTCTGATGATGTACTCACACCCACACTTCACTCTCGTAGCTCTGTCCATCATGCCCAACCTGATCACATACATGTATTCAGTATTCTTGACCTTGCAATGTGCTCATATTCAAAAACCAATAGTCCATCAATCTAAATATTGCCTATATATATATTTCTGTCTGTTGTTTAAATTCCATAAACAATTAATTTCATTGGGAATTCTAATGGGATTAATATTTCGAATTGATGTAGAAAGATGGCTCAGGTTACTGTTCAAGGTCAAGGATAATTGATGCAAATATGATTAACTTACGGGAGATAGCGTCTATTGTCTGCAATGAAACAGATCTGATACTCTTGATATGCAGATATATTGTCATAAGATTACTGGGCTGTGAAGATGAAAACGGATCAATGTCCTCCAGGCAGGATGGCTTATACTGCTTTGAACTGTGCATGTCGTACCACCCCAACACCTCATATGAATGCTTGGTTCTCTATCCACCCGACTGTCACTACTCACTACTGTCACACTACTCTCAATATGGCTAATAATCTATACAGTTCTAGTCGACATCTTGCTCTTACATGACTAGCATGGTCACCCCAGACCTTGAAGTGTACCTGAGTTGTCCTAAAGCTGTATGGTTCCCTCAAACCGCGGCGTCTCACTGGGAGTGCCACGAGACAAACAGTTCTCCTGCCCCCCACCATGGGGAGTGGATGAGACTGGTTTGTGTTTGTAGAGCCGTGACCTATTTATCAATGTGGAGACATGGTAACAAGGTCCAAAGGTTTCCAATGGATCCGTGTACTGAAGAAGGATTATTTACACTGATGCTCGGTTATTTTTACATCTAGATTATTCAAAAAATAGAAATATAGTTTGTTTCTTGAAGTATAGATGTCATTTGGTTCCAATATTTAGTCATAATATACGGGCAGATCATATAAAAAGAGCATTTTTAGGTGTAAATTCTCCTCGGAAACCATGTATGTTAAGGATATAGTGCAGAAATAGAAGAAACGTGTGGTAGCTGAGTCGGTAATTTGAATGCGCATGGTTATGGGATTTGCATCATACCAACAGGAGGAAAGAAGATTCGCAAAACTGGTGACTCCACTGCAGTTATTACAATCATTATCTAAAGCGATCCTAGAGTGAATCGATCCATGTTCACGTCAATGCCAAAATATACACTGAATGTCGTTTATTCCAATACTTCTGTGATTTGTAAAAGAAATTACCGTAGAATCAAAACACTTTGCACTTTTATTTCCCCATCATAAGTGTAACCAGAAAATATTGCTACTAATCTTCCGTCAAGGTTTGCACATTTTTATCGGGGTAATGCATATTCCCTGAACTGGATCATTTGGCAATTATACTCTTTTGTGATTTTGAATACCGATGTATTGTGAACTTTCTGAGTATTTTCCGAGACACCATCTTCGCTTCTTGCACCGTGTCGTAAATCGAGAATATCAATATAAAACATTTTAAACTCCTGTGAAGTTTCATCGATCCTGATATTGATAAAAGTTTCAATTCATGACTATCGATTTTCTCTGATATTATCATTTGCCAACTCGGGAATACTTAAATTCACATTAGGAAAGCAGTAAGAGTGAATATTTGGTAGTTTGTTGTCAGATGATCACATGAAGCTATGTCGTGCTAAAACACACATGTCATTTTAGTGAGGTGATTGTCTGTTGAATGGGTTGCTCACTGATCTGCTCACTGTGCAGGGTAAGCTGGGCGAGCTGCTCGTCTCCATGTGTTACCAGCCTACGGTGGGAAGGATTACTCTCGTCATCATGAAGGGCCGAGGGCTTAAAGCTAAGGACATCAATGGTAGTTCAGGTGGGTTACTTATTCTGTCTGTCAGAAAAAGTGTTATCTATACATGGAGAAGCGAGCCTACTTGTAGATACTGTTGGTTGTGTCTTCAGCAAGTGGCATGCAATGTTACTTCTTAATACACCTTTATAGAAAATGACTACAATGCGTAAATTCAATACACAGAAAATCTATTGCTCAAAATTGTTATAATGTTGGCAGGACTTTAGGATATGTATACAAGGCTCCCACGTTAGTTGATTGATTTAGCCTTGTACGAATCTTTCTGCCTACTGAAATGTCAAATGTGAGAGTTTTGCCCCCTACGAATCACAATTCAATGAGGCGGGTATAAAAATATGAATCTCAATTTTCATTATTTCTCATTTAGGCCTGAATGTGACTAAAGTACATTAAAATGTCTCTTCAAAGGAGAAGCATTGTTTGCAACAGCCCTTTGTCGTTGCAGATGTCTTATCAAAATGTGTTGGTTTTATTCTGGCACGGCAGCAAGTTCATGAAACAACTCATCTCCGTGAAACTTTCATGACTGTCAAACCTTATTCACGTTTTATAGCAGATTGACGGTATCAAAGCTCATGATTCGTTGATTATTTTAAGTCATTGATTTTTTTTAGATTATCTGTAATTGCTTCCTGTTTTACTTTTATCTTAATGACACTATTTTCAAAAGGTATATCATCGTGTAATTGTAACGCATACTATTGTAATTAACAGCTAAAGTTCAAAATTGTATGTGCATCGTATCGCAAGGCAAATAAGATTTACAAAAACAACAAACAGGACTTGTATTATATGGAGACATGGTTAGCGTAACTGAATGAAATCTGTTCAGAGTTGTTTTGGCCGGAAATATTTACCGAGTTCGAAGAACGAGATGAATAATTCCTCCCTAAACAATAAGGAACAGATGTAATTCTGTCACAATCACTATGTCTCTTTATTGTCATATACCTGGAAATAATTAAAAAGTGCCGTTTACAACTCACTAAATAGCAAAATAACAGTTGTCACATGGTGAGACGTATAAATATTCGTTCGTCACTGAGTGACGAACGGAATCCGTACTCCTGGTCAGTAAAATTGAGATATTCGCCGATGGGTACATGATGATAATTGTTCCAATCTATCATAGTGATTCACACTTGTAATAACTTTATTGAATCTGTTTCAAATGCTCAACTTCTAACTCGGCATATAAAGTCTTTGCTGCTGACATGGCATGAAATCGGTGTTTCTGACACGGTTTTAAATTACCATTGCTCACGTGTTATGAATAATGGAGGTTTGACGTGCGGTTTTCTCTCTCAGATCCGTACGTGAAGATCTGGATGTGCCATGACGGTAAGAAGGTGGAGAAGAAAAAGACGACGGTGAAAGAGCGAGACCTGAACCCCGTCTTCAACGAATCCTTCATCTTCAACGTCCCCTACGAAAAAATCCGACAGACGAGTCTAGTCGTCTCTGTCATGGACTATGACCGCATGGGCCGCAACGAGCTAATAGGCCAAGTTGTCCTAGGCAGCAAAAGCGGCCCCATGGAGGTCAGACATTGGAACGAAATGTTCTCCAAGAGTAGGCAACCAGTAGCACAGTGGCATATACTGAAGGACTTCGGGTAGGGGTGTAGAAGTAGACTATAATGGCATAAAGTACACAGAAAATGAGAACCAGGTTTAGAGAGGGAACACACACTATATATATGTAAATGGCACAAATCGTACGATGATATAACACTGCAGTAGCCTTTGGTTGACCTTGATGATCCCGGAACAGGAAGCTCTAGTCACAGCGGCCCCTGGCGTCGCTGTGATGAAGCACGCCGCCCGCGCGGCAGCGTAGTAATACAAAGGAGTGTGGCACAATCCAAATTCAACGGTCCTACTTGGTGTGGACGCAGGCCTTCCTATGTGTGTTCAATGTGTCTACTAAATGTGTGTGTGCGTGTGTATCTGATAAACCAAACGGTAGCCGTATTGAGGAAACGCGCACGAGTCTGTGATAGTTTTATACGCTTGCGCCCTCACCTGACACTCTCTGTCGTGAACCCCAGCACTGTTTACTGAGATGTCAGCTTGTATGTAACTGTTGTATAACTAGAATCTGAAGTGACCATTAAAGCCGTTTCAGTCAAACAGTTGACCTATTTTGGTAGTTACATGAATGTGAACTGTTGTTAGCTTGTACGCGGAATAATAAATGAAATGACGACATAGTGTTTATTTGAATAGTAATCCGGTTTAAGGTGAGTTATGAATAGTATGACATAGCTCCATAAAATCGACATAACTCATTATTGAGGTATCCAGTGAAGTCGAAGGGTCACCCCAATGATAGTATCTGATCGAAGTAAATGTAAAGTGTCTTCTGTCGTAGTCTGATAAAGGGAAAAGGACCAAATCTATACACACGTAGTATGGGCTCACATAGACTATAAGTATAGTCCAACAACAGGCTCAATTCCAGTTGTCATTATATTCGACATGATGAGAAATGTCTTGAATTCTGTGAACGAATAAATTTGAAATGTTGAAGCATGGTTTACACCCAAGTTTCATTAAGAGCCTTGTAGCCTTTGTTGGTTAAACCTATGAACAATTTTTCCGTTCTGTGTTTGGTTTAAAGAGTGATGTTGGTTAAGTAGTCTTAGTAGATACAATAAGCTGGAGAAATTGAATAGCCAATAGAGGGGTGCAGCTCCTTAGAACGCTGTTCCTCCTGAATATTGTTAACGGGGTATGGCATATCGCCGGGACAAACTGTAATGGGTAAGGCACAGATTGCATGTACATTTAGTGGGGCCCTGTCATGTTCTATATTTCTGCAAACTTTGTTTCCTGGTGATTCACTGCACACAATGAATACGGCGATCAGATAGAGAAGAGAACTAGAAAGCTGGCAACGTAGATTCATTTACAATTTAGCGAAAGCAGTAATCGGAGACGATGGCAGACGCCTGACTGTCTGACCCTCAGTGAACGGCGGTGGTTATATTTGAAACTGGATGCTAAAACTGGTGGCGTCTTACAGATTCCCCGTCAACCCCCTTGCGTGGGGTTAACTTGGTGTCAACTATAACGGGTCACTGCCCGCCTCCAGATGCAAGTGTCAGTGTTGTGATTTGAACAGTAAGAGAAGGACATCAACGAGACGGCCATGAACTCACAACTCTATCCCTGTCCAGTATACAGTGACGCTGCTTCCAGTGAACGTGTTTCTGTTGACGGCGTAGTATGTGGTGTATAAATAACTACCCAGACAGGTACTCGCTGTGCTTGTCTTCTGTCTATGCTGTCTGAACTTGTCTTATTGGAAAAGATCTTTTGATGAACACAATATTGAAGAGTAGACCCCAACTCAGTCGGTCGAATGGTCCATTCCATAAAATCGGAAAGTAGGAGACTATCGCGTTGTATATTTGATTTATTGTATTTCAGGGATTTTTGTAGACAGAAATTTTATATTTTTACTTCATCAGAGTATATTCCCGTAACAAAGATTCCTGTATAATTCATTTATTTGTCGCTTAAACAAATATGAGAGGTTTAATTGATTTCTTCACGTTTCCTTGCACAGGAACCTGAATCAAGATAATGAAGAAGAGGCGGAGGAGCTATTTTAATATCCCATACAGGGCATTCCTTTACTTGAATGTTGAATGTTGAATTCACCACTTGTCTACGCATATAAAAGAGCTGTGTTGTAGCTGCTAGATCCCTTGTCACTCAGCACCGGTTAGTGTGCTTAACTGTCGGTGTCCTGTTGACGTACGGGTCACCTTGAGGATTGCTAACTGAGCGCACTTTACTCGAAGCACTGCATCTGAGTTGTCATTGTCTCTAGTAACCTCGTCACTTGCATTTTTGGTTGTTTGTTGAAGGGCGCACGCTTCTGATGAGGCCACATTCATTGTATTTGAAGACCAAGGCGCGACGGCCCCGATTTGCAAAAGAGAAGGAAATATTGATATTTTACTATATTTGTGTCGGTCATGTATAGAGTGTACAAAGCCCGTGATCTGTGCTCCCTGCCCTGATCCCCGACCTTCATGTGAGCGTGTCCACCTTTTACTCATGTCTAAAGAAGGGTAAATCCGAGTTACCTAGTCAACACGGGGCAGTAGAAGACCACTCAATGAAGACCCTCTACCCCACTACCACCACTTCCCAACATTTCTAGGAGATAACTTTATTTTCATATACATGGTTTTCGTGTTGGTGACGGCTGTAGTGCGCCATCTTTGTGGCCGTCACTGATGGTCTGTGGTGACGTCTTGTTGACTTTTCTGTTCAGTGGAGCAGTGACGTACGCCTACCAGGTCAGTCGTCCCACTATCCATATAGAAGAGTAGACAATTTTGATGTCTGTTAATAACCAGTGACGAGGACATGTACCTTTGAAGAGCAAGAAGTTATGATATAAAATATGTAAGGAAACTAGCACTTGATAGAATGATGGTGATGCTGATGATAATGTTAAAAGGAAACCCGAATTGTGAGCGCAGTCTAGATTCTAGATCGATACCCTTTGTACTAGGCAGAGATTATTACATTCCGAAACTAGAGCGCGTGATACTGTAATGAAAACCTTTAGATGTTTCAATGTATTCCCCTGATACGAATCTCATGTAAACCACTTAGACCCAGACCACTCCATGGCGTTGTACTCCTAGTCACATTTCAGTTTGTTACTATCTACCTTCTAATAATGACTGTAAACAACGATACAGAGCACGGACAATCCGAGAAGCTACTGCTTCCGCTCCCCCTCCCCTTTTGAGAAGTGTAAACTATCGCAGTTAACTGTCACCGTGCTGTACCAGCTATTTAGTGTTGGCCACCCACAGTGGCCTCCTGAGGAGTTGGTTTGTGACGGCCAACGACGATGGGATGATAATAAAAATGATGATGCGAGGCGAGAGAAACAAGGCCCACGTTACAACCTTATAGTACTGATAATAATATGACTGTCACTGACTGGCCTCGAGTTGAAGTCGTGTCAGCATAAACCGGTATGTATACATTTGCAGCAAATAAAGAAAACCTGAAGCAAACCTACGACTCTGAATCTAATCTGTTCTAACTGAACATCTGGTGATCCAAGAAGCCTACATATGAGGTATATGCTAAAACTATCGCTGGCCAATCAGTTATGTAACGATGGAGCGTTCGTCTGTAAGTATATACTAAAATGAATGTCGTTTTCACTTTGGTATCAATGACGTTTCAACTACAGACTTGAAATGATGGGCAGACCCGGAAAATGGTTTGAATATTATTATGCTGCACCCGACGTCCACGGAAATGTGCACTAGGTCTGAAAAAGACATACGCAACATCTGAGCACTTTCATAATAGTTTATTCAGTGTGATTCAACCGTTGGAAAATAATTCTTATATATATAACCATTAAATCAATTATACGGTGAAACTTGTTGTTCTTGGCACCATTGATATTATGAGGACCGGAAGTATTCCAGTGGATTTGATGAAGTGTCTATCAACCATAACTTCAATAGTATACTTACACATGGGTTGTCCTCAGACTGATTTATTTAACACAATGGTATTGTTAGACCTTCTCCGACCAGAGCCTTGCAGAATCACGCATTGCGACTTGTAATAAGTGGCACACTTAATCTAAAACAAAAATAAACATACATGCAGATTCCTTACAACTTTACATTTGAGATGAGCTTGATAACCTTAACCCCAGAGCCTGAGGAAGGTTCAAACCAATATAAATATCACTTTTGCCTCTAATGCCATATCAGAGATCTACTGACTTCTATATACATTACTACATTTTTATGTTAAATGTTTAATCAGTCAATTGTAATAGCTCTATTGTTTAATGATAGCACAATATCATTAGTTCTGTACACCAAGATAGAGGTTATAGACATCTTGACCGTTTTAGATAGCCTAAATCACTATTGGTATCATTCACAAGACGAATGCAAATGAAAAATAAATAACCTTGTTCGTTCAGGAATATCACACAGGTAAGGA
Organism: Alentia gelatinosa; assembly: GCA_950022655.1. Lineage (NCBI taxonomy): Eukaryota > Metazoa > Annelida > Polychaeta > Phyllodocida > Polynoidae > Alentia > Alentia gelatinosa. Next base: position 26,707,279 of record OX465580.1, on the reverse strand, counting down.
ATAGCGCAGAGATTGATTCTAAAAGTGAAGGTAGAGACAGAAGGCAAGCTATATCAGATATCAGGATGAGTCGTCAGTTTTTATAATATACACGATGTTTTATCAATAGCAAGATGCACGGATGTGTCATGTACTCTGCTATTAATATCAGACAGAAGAGACTGGTGAGCGGATGACAGGTGAGAGTGCATGCTGAGAATAGTGTGAGCAGCTCGCGGACAGACAGACAGACAGACTTAGTCCTCGAACTCGGAGGCGGAGTAGTTGTCTGCGTACTGTTCGGGGTTCTCCAGAAGTCGGCTATACTTGGACCTGTCCTGGAAGAGGTGGAAGCGTCGTGCCGCCACGTACATCACGGTCAGGAACGCCACGCACGTGAGCACGCCGATCGTGATGGACACGGTATAGTTCACCTGGTGACGCGCACCCCCGACGTACATTGTATTGTTACTAGGACCACCGAAGTTGGACGAGTCAAGGTCTCCGCCGTCCGGCGAGCTGTTGCTGTCGGTAGCGACCTTGTCCTTGTTTACGCCCTCGTCGTTCGTGCCCACGTCCGGGTTGTAGTTGGGCTTCACCGGTTTCTGTGTGGATTCGGCGTGATTGTCGGCAGGTGGCGCCATGGTTGTGTACGCCTCATGGTCAGTTGGCAGCGCGCCGCCGGATGTGACGTTCCTCTGGTCAGTGACGTGCTCAATGGAGGTGTTCACAGAGGGCGCTGTGGTCGGGACGGGACGCGCGGCGTGGGTGGCGTTCGGGGTCTTACCACCGCTCAGCGTGACAGACGCGAACGTGTTGTTACGCGTGTTGGAGGAACGCCCGATGATGGCCGCAATGGAGGTCGGATAAGGTCCCCAGATACATTTCTCGAACGGTTCACACCTGACGTTCATACAGATGACCTCTGACTCGTACGTCATGAATGCCGCCACGTTACAGTGTTCTGTGTAAAGAAAAACATAACCATATTTGTATTGGAAACATCCATTAGGTTAAAGCCAATAAAGGGAAGGTGACTTTGTTAAATCCCTCTGTGTTAAAAACTGAACTATAATAATGGTCTTTATGTTAGAAAGGTATCAAATATTTGCGTTTTTCCCAAGATGATTTTACATTACCTATCCCTCCACATCCGTGGAATTTGACCTTCTGATAATTATACAAGGGATTAGATGTTGGAATTATTGGTGTTGAGATTGTGAATTGCCTATATGTGGAATCAAACTGAAGATACAAGGTTGAAATTCTTTCAGGATATTCACTTTTCAGCACACATTGCCAAAAAAGGGCACTATTGACCAATTACCGGTTGGTATAATCATAGATATAGCAATCATTAGGTAATCGAGAGCCATATTGTTCTGCCTCAATGGTTAACATATCAATAGTTTGTTAGGGCAGCTGTCACCTGTTATAATATCCCTATCATAACTATGACCCGAACCAATCACCCGTGACTGTCACACCACGGAAATGAAGGTGTGTCATAATATACCAGTAAACACAAATACGATCTACGTATTTATTTGGTCGAATTTACGTAAATTTTTACGTAGAAGGAACGTGGAAATGTCAAGGTTTACTTAAGTAGAACATTTGCATTAATTTACATAGGTTTGCGTAAATTTATATAAATTCACATAGTTCCTAAACTACATGAATCTATGTAAATATATCAACAGAGAAATGTGTAAATTTACGTAAATGGTAGGTTATTTTATGTATTTTAGAAACAGAAATCTACATAATTATATGAATATGTATCTCTGGTAGCTTTATATACATAGGAAGGGAATGTTTATTTGGGAATTTTTCTATGAAGGAGATAAGTGGCTATAATTACCCTGAAGGTGTCACCATGGATTATACTCAGGTATAGTTAATTCTGTATACTTTTTTTTCTCATAGGCCCCATCACTTGCCTATACTTTTTCTCTGCTGGAACAAACTAGACTTACATTCATGTCAATACCACACACCTGCAGAAAGGTGTGGTCTGACCCAACTGCCAAAATTACCAAAATTAGGATAACTGCAGCGCCTGAATGAGATAAACGATAATTGAAACTGCTGGTTTGGTAAATTTGGTAAATAAACCAACTTTACAGGCCATACCCTCCCCAAGAAGCACAAAACATTGCAGAAACTACTGCCATGGCATCTAGTGAATTCATGCACATAAACGTGAATTCATGCACATAAACATAAATCTATGTAAATAAACGTAATATCAATTACGTGAATTTACCTAAAATTATCAAAGGTCCTACAGATGAAAGTAAACCTTAATATTTATACGTTTTATACATAAGAAATCTACCTGTGAGACACATAAATATCTTGTGTTTACTGGGATGTAGGGAAACTAATGCAGTAGAGTGATATATAATGAACATATACACCGAAAGCCCGTTATATGTATGTATTATGTTGTTTAACTACTAATGATTTGAGACATCCGCAAGGAGATAAACTTATATTTTGAGAGGAAAACTATAGTTTCTAATAGCTGGAACGAGGGAGGCCTCGTTGAAAGTGTATGAACATTGGCATGCAAGAAAGTCACAAAGATAAAGTCAAAACATAACCATTTGTTAAATGTGTATCTGGATAGGTCATATCAGTTATTAACATGACTAAAGCTTTTGTGTTCACAACTGATGTACCCATGAAAGTGAGATGTATCCCCTATATCTACAAATTGGATTGTACTCAGACCTCCATCTAAGATGCAGTGTGCCTTTAAATCACTGAGAAACTTACTATATTGCCTTATGTCTGTCTGCTCGATCGAAGTTTGTGAGCTTTGAAAAGTGTGATATGGGAACGCGTTTGTCTTTTGCCGAAGTTGAAATTCTTAACCGGAATAAGGGAGTGAAACTCATCAGACTGCCAAAACAAGACACCGGATGGAAAATGGTTTTTATTCACTGGGGAACTAGGCAAGATGAATATAAATTGCCATCTCTTCGTAGAAACAACATGGGAGTGACACGCCTATGTAGATAACATTGTCTTAGTATGCACATTAGAATCGGGAGGTAAACATTGTCAGCGAGGTCAGAGCCAGATCCTTATCCAATGGTGACCCAGACGACGCGTGTATCAGGTGCGGACTCTCTCACACCAGCCTCCTACAGACTCGCCGAGAGCTGTCAATGTCGGTCAGTGTACTGATATGACTACATGGATGTAGCTTCTGATATGTCTATTAATATCAGAGTGAGTCATCATACAGGTGATGATCATGCATCAAGATGACATAGCACCATGTGCTTGCAATCAATATATATGGTACATTATTTGTGTTTTTGCCTATTGATTAGTTTGATTAAGCTAGACTCTTGTAACATTGATATATGCGTTTATATAGAATTGCAAAGTTAGAGATATTGAATTCCAGTGGAAATGAGTAAATTAATGTATAGGAAGCCGATGTAATATGAAATTGACAAAAATATTCAAATTACATAATGTGATTGCGTATTATAGAAAATGAAATTAAGAGGCGAAATATTGGTAAAACCTGTCAGTTAGAAAAAGTTTCGCTTATGTTAAATGGGAGTCTCAGTGGTTGAGCAAATACTAATTAAATTATAGTAACTACAAAGCAGGCGCTAGACGACTTTACCGGTATTGTTTTCGTTTTTGTCGAGTACTACAAAAATCCCCCAAAATGACTTGTGATAGCTTGTGTACGGATTTGGATTCTTAATCATGAAAATACTCTAAATAGTGTGATAGGCATCAACTATATTTTCATCTCGTTGTATATGGATAATGATCATGCTCTATACACATATGTATATTGTGAGGTGAATGCACGAGCGATATCATTTTCACTTAGACCAATATGAAATCCACAAAGAGAATAATGGTGTGGCACAACACGCGCAGATTAGTGAGACGGACATGGAGGAGAAGGTAGACTTGGTCAAGTCTTTGATTATGAACAAAATCAAGAAACAAACTACTTTGCAACATTCGGAGAGGCCCAAGGACCCTGTATCCCGATGAGGAGGGGTGGAGGAGGTAGAGAGGAAGGCATAGAAGACAGTCAATGGAGACATTCAAAGGAGAATGTTACAACACGTGCAGATTAGCCATGTATCATGTGTTTGCAGGATATTGAGAACTGTGCTGCAAGCACATGATATCAGAACTCCAGTAAAAGAACTCCATGGTAGATGTCACGTGGAATTTCTAGCTGTACGTAGAGATGAACAACTAAAACCTGATGTAGAAATTATCAAATAATGAGGAGCTCCATAGATACACGACTCAAGAGGCAATAGAGGAGACATGGGATTTGGTTCAGGGAGTACAGATCCAAGGGTCAATCGTACAAACAATCGTCATTGTATCGTGGGATTGCATCATGGAATAGACTGGATCCCTGTGTACAGAAGGTTCCAACCAAAGAAATATTCAAGAGTTATTTGACGTAGTTTTGATTCGCTTTTTTTTTGTTTTGGATCAATGTTGAACTTTAAATTATGTAATATGAACATTACATCATTCATTTCACTCCATCCACATACCCATACCCAACAATGCGTGACTTTTAATGGGAAAGTAAAAGTGTATGCCCATGGAAGAACAGTTTTGTAAACAGAATGAGGAAAATACGCAGTTTTTCTTAAAATTAGTGAGACAGATAGACGGCTACTACGGGCGCACGATGAGCTCCTATTTTGTCATTACCTTTTCTTTTTGTTTTTTTATAACCGCAATAAAAGTTATTAAAAAAAACTCACCGGCTTCCAGGTCACAGCACTTCCTGTAGCAGTCGAATGCTGACGTCACGTCGGAGTACTCCCGAAGCACCATGGCAGGTGTCTGACGAGAAAATATGACATTTCACTGACGTCCTATAAAGGAACTGCATTTAGATCTAACTGCATAAAGTTCTATATATTCACACTAATCGGTGAATTGACTTTGTCATTGTTGATATGCATATTATATTGATACTAAATTGACGGTTCAGATAAATTTGAAATTGGAGTTCAAATAACAATGTATTCTCCACTATAAGCGCTACAGTAGTGGTGGATTTGTAGAGTTTAAGCAGATATATCGGAAGCAAAATAGCAAAGACTGCAATCAGTTGTACTGCCATTAGTGATAATAGTAGCCTACCGCATACAGTACTTAGTATATTGGCAGAAATACAGTGCTTGTGTTAATATTGTACATGCATGTTTACATGAGTAGCAAAAATATGAGTAGTTTATGGCTAGTAGTAGTAAAGTGATTGGAATAACTAAATACAACTACTAGATATATTCTAGATTGTCTGTTGTCATTTACTCACCAATAATTTCTCCAGGGCAATGTTTGAACGTTCCTCCCAACCACATGTCCCCGTGGTGCCCTCTAGTGTGGATACCATGAACGACGCGACAAGGAAGAGACAGAAAAGTATGTGTGACGTCATCCTGGCCGTCAACGTCCAACACCTGCTGCATTTGAAGAAGCTTCTTTATTTAAACATAATGCAGCGAGTATGACTTCCAATTAGCTGAGCTTATTTTGGCAGGGGTTTCGGTGTTTCATGCTTTAGCAATAGCCGGGATCATATCACATCAAATATTGTTAGGAAGGTATCGAGTTTTGTCATGTAAATGAATAGGATTCTGTTGTTAAAACTTAATATCTTTTAAGTGAATCGATGAATGACAGAGTTGCATCCCACTGGAATGTGTGAAAGAAAATTAGGTTCTTGGATGTGCTATAAAAGTTATTGGATAGTTTATCGTATTTTAGAGAAACAAATTATCAAAAGGTTTATCGCATGTTTTTTAAGCCTATAAGACACCGAAATTTGTTCCTGATTCATCCCGACCATCGGCTCGATGACAGTCGGGAATAAAATTTCGATGTCTTATATAAGACACCGACATGAGGACTGTCACACTTCCCCCTTTTATAACCTCGTAAATTACCCGGGATAAGATCAAAGAGAGCCGCCGCGAGCCGAGCCGGGATGAGCCATGGGCCACTGGTATGGAATTATAGAAATTGATTCAAAGTTTGATAACTTTGGATCCAATCAATATATCGGGAAACGGTTTTCAGGTTTATAATCAGCTCTGTCTCCCCTACAAATCGGTATAAGAAACTTCTAAATCGGACTAGAGGATAGGTAGTATCGCTATCCAAATGGCCAACTCAGAATCGGTAACAATCGGTGAAAGTGCGTACACCAAAATCTTAAGGTCGGGGATAGTCGGTCATATCTTACATGGTAGTAATGCTCGACGCATCGGGGAAAGGTAGAATCGGGCACAGCCGTCGGGTAATTGTCTTATAGGCTTTATACCTATACGACATCAACATCTACACTATTCCCAATCACACCTCCTCTTTTTCTAACCTCGTAAATTACCTGGGATAAGATCAAGGAAGCGGCCGGGTGATAAGTATATATAGGCAATAATGCAAAGTTTAGTAACTTCTGGTCTATTTAAAATATCGGAAAACGGTTTTCAGATCTATGATTGTTCGTTGTCCCCTACACATCGATATAAGACATGTGTAAATTGGACCGGGTAATAGGTAGTATTGCTATTTAAATGGCCTGCTTAGAATCAGGAACAGTCGGTGAATGTGCATACATCGAAATCTTAAGGTCGGGAAGATTCGGTCATATCTGACATGGTAGTAATGCCCAACGCATCAGGAAAAGCAATAAAATCGGGTTGGTGAAGTGCGTACATCGACCCGATTGATGCAGATTGTTACAGACCCGACGGATCCGTCGGGCAAAGGTAGAATCGGGCACAGCGGTCGGGTCGGTGTCTTATAGACTTTATATTTCCGTGAACAGGGCCTAGTAAGTCAGGTATGATCATCATCAGTGAGGCAATTCTACAGACGGTGTTTTCAAAATAGATACATTCCCAAACATTGTTAGGCTGTTTGTGAAACAAAAGTGACAGACTATTTTATAGAACATGCCCAACTTCTCCTTATAGAAGTTCTGGCCGAGTCAATATGGACATTAGTAAATATGTTAGTCTATAGTTTCTATAGCTTTACAAACACTGTTGAATAATTCCCCAATAATTACACTCATATCGAGAAACGTGATGATTCTTTACATTTATTAGTACACATCTAGAGACAGTTTCAATTTCTGTTTTGAACTGATGAACATAGCCCACGCCTATGTACATGTATATACATAAACTGGCTAACCTTTCTAACAATTTAGAGTATGTGCCATATCACTTTGATAGTTGTTTATAAAACTCTACGCAATTTAAGAAAACTCAAAACCTACCTTGTAAGTTCCAGAAATAACGATAATAATAAATCCACGCGGAGAAGAGAACAGAGGGTGATCTCTGATGCGGAAGGCTACATTCCGTGTGTGTGGAGGTGATGATGATGTACTCTGGTCGGTGACTGTGTTAGTATTGGGTGATGGTGACGGATGGGACACTACGTGGACAGGGTCTGAGGCTGACCTCGGAGCCGCCTCGTGTACACTTTACGGCGCACGCCGCCCGCAGTTCTGAACACGCCTCACATACATATGTATAACGGCGCACGCCGCAAGCAATACGCCGCACGCCGTCTGCCGCACACACCGCACACCTCCCTGCACCTGTTGATTTCTCATATCGACTACTCTTCCTAGTAGGGGGCTGCATACATTAATGATGTTACCGTTCAGCCTTAGTCACCATGAAACTATGGTGTCTCCATCAGGGGGCAGATCCAATTTGATTAATGTCGTACCATTCATTGTTTTGTTTGTTAAGTCATCATGAAATATCCTTATATATGCCATGCCTTTTATCTTAAGCATGTGTCTGTGTGTTGATGTGTTTTTCCATATTACATTTATATTTTGAACATGCTTATTGCATGATAAAGGTAGTCACCAATGATACTTTTTTTAACAATATAACCAATGTACATCAATAGCACTAAGGTTAAGTAGCGTAAGGTGTTCCCCTACGCAATGTTAATGAAAGGAGAAGTCTGTTATTTTAATTTTGCACATTAAACCGTACATGTCAAATGACGATATGTGAATACGCTGAGTTCTGTCATATTACATGATATAAAGTTATGTCAAGGCCAAATTCTGCATAAATAGATGTCCCAATCTATGGATCCGGTCACTGTATCATGATCTACTTTGTAAGTACAAACGAGTTTGCGTGTGCTCAGTTGGCAGTATCGATGGTCCCAATTGTCCGGCTTCACTTTAGATATATTCATCATACTGATACCTATAAACAGCCTGTGTAACATGTGCTACCTATTGATCAGTCATCCGGAACGGGCTGACTCAAACAACAGGTCAGCTGGCGTCCGCCGATACGTCACGAGGTCGCCAGGTGCGTCATCACTGCATGTGATGTCTGAGAAGGTTGCGCCGTTAAGGTGGGGTCTGAGGTGGGGTGTTGTCGGCCATGCCTGGGGCTCCCCCCGGTGTGTCCGGGCAGATCCACGTACCCACGTGTAGGGGGCAGCGACCACAGCTGCGGGCTTCTCCCAGGGCCCTCATTGTCCAGGCATTTTGGAATGGTACCCAGTGGACCGTACACGCCACCCCACCCCCTCCCCACCCGACATCATTTATTTGTCTTCTTCTTTCCTTTTGTCAAATTTTATTCAGGGTAATGATTCACATTAAAGTTTAAACACCGAGTTCGGCTTTTATGTAATATGACATTTATTACAACATGCAAAGAATTGGCATCATCACCGAGTCATCTGTATGTTTAACTAGTGGGATTTTTTAGTGTATCGGAATGTGATGTTGAGAAGGTGTTTTCAATCATATCTGGTAATATCGGCTGGACTCCAAGTCGTTTTCTACTTATAGCTTTAGGAACCCTTCAGTTTGTTCATCGACCAGTCGATGTCACGAATATTTAGATTTGGGGGAATTCTTTCCCTTGTGGTTATATTTTTATATGAATTATTTCAAATGCACACCGTCGGGTGACGTGCTGGTCGGCTCAACTAATAGGCTAGAGCGTTGTTGTGGGACAGCGCATGCTTCGAACATTTCATTGGTTTATCCCCAGTGTCCACTAACTGCGCAGTAACTAAGCAATGATACATACAATTTATATCAACGTAATTTAAAGAACCCGGGACCTACTTCTGTAAGTCTTAGAGACTTTACAAAAGGTTAACACCCAACGCATACGCAATACTACCTATAGTACTATTAGAAAATTACCCACTGGAATTTTGAATATAAAACGACCTGTTGGTAATGGCAGGTTTTATTCTCTTGTATAGAGGTGAGAGTTAAGGCCCGGCCCCACTGGTGGGATGCGATTGTCGCACACGTTTTATGACCCCATAAACGACCCCCTCGGCTGGGTTTATGACCCTTTTGTGATGGATTCCTCGCAATCAATCGCAGGGAAAATCCAGGGTATGCCCCACTGATGCGATGGATTCGTCGCAGCGCTTTTGGCATGACAATGTATAGGCTAGGTGCAGAACTTCATTTCTGATATTTATCAAGTAACCACACCTAATCATAATTATGTTAATCTCACCTAATCATAATCATCTTCATCCCTTATGCTTTACAAAGTATCAGAATTACACCTAGGCTAAAGGCACAGCCTGGCATTTTCATAGCTTTCACACCGCCTGAGACCTGGCACCCAGGTGGATGCTCTCAGGTGTGGCAGTTATTCACTGTAATAGGCCCAGGGTGGTAATGGTCAGGGTATTCTGTGTAACTGAATGGAACCAATGAAGTGAAGTACAGTTTCTATGCAAATATGATAGGAAATACCTTGTACCTGTGCGATGAATCCATCGCAAATCATGAACATTTCATGATGTGCGATGCGACGGATCCGTCGCATCACACACAATCGCACATGGACGCAAGGCCGGCCCAATCAGGAGCGATTGTGTGCGATGCGACGGGCGGCGCCGTTTTTATGACCTTCGCCCGCCGTTTATGACTTTTCATTGACTTGCGACAATCGCATCGCACCAGTGGTGCCGGGCCTTTATGTTCATCTGCTTAAGAATAGGTAGTTATGAGTTTGTTGGCAGGTCTCATTTCCGGCCAGTTTAATGATACATCTGTGATGGTCATCCTCATGTCATGTGCTTGAATGAAGGTTTCAGAAATAACCTATTTTTCTACTTTTTTCCCTTGTTAGAATCTTATAATATAAAGACATAGTTGGGGCATTAGGTATTCGATTAAAGATAGAGAATAATTGACGTTTTGTTAAGATAGGCAGTGTAGCGGGGATGTGGAAGTGATTTAAGGCACAGTGCAATGAGTGAATGGATTAACCGTTTGCCTAGAACACAAACGGTCAACAGCCAGCCCTGAAGGATTAATTGGAGATTGTGTATGTATTAAACACGAATATATACATGATTGAACAGCGATAACGCTTTCCACAAATAAGCTTGTTTCTCTTCACTCCGCATCATCTGTGCGTCCACTCAACAAAAATCCATGGGTAAAAAACTGGACTTGCACATAACGTTCATATTTCTAGCGTTTAATGTTCATTTTAGCACATTCAAAGTTAATCATAAATCCGATGCATCTTAAATTATTAAACGTGTATTCGTGGATTATGGTCATGGTAATGTAAACATCTAAGGGTCACAATAGGTTCAATTTTACGAAGCATATTGATATAATATACCTACCATCTTGAAGTTCAGGAGCATTAGTACATTTGTGGATATGTTTATGCCCGCATCTTACAAAAGTTATAACATTTTTATGATCAAGCAATGTCTATTTATGCTAACTAAACCAGAAAGATTATATGACTCAGTAGGACATGCGCCCTCTTTTTCCTGGGTTTTCTTTTTCTATTTTGTATCTTGTAGCTTTTCTTTGTTACTTCTATGTATATAGATAAATTGACAAATTAAAAAACACATGTATACATAGGAGAATATCTATTTAATACAGTAATTAGATAACGCGACCAACAACAAAAATCATTGAATGTGGTTCTGAGGCGCTGAGAGTTTGTTTTTCACTGGAAGAAATCATTGTCAATGATTGTTCAACGACATTCTGCCACCCAACACCTGGTCCTTTTGAAATGTTTTGCCTCATAGAAAAGCACTCCTGAGAAGGTTTATTCAATTACCATTTGCATCTTATATGATTAGAGAAAACAAAGACAAGGGTTTATATCTGTATATTTATTTCCTGACATATTTACATCGTTAAGTTGAATAACTCGTAGTGAACCTTCAAGTATGTCTGTGTATTCAATATCCAATTTGTCAAACTCTATTTACATAGATATCAAAGTGTCATTAAAAGTATGTGATGAAAATAGCTCACTACCAACCTGTTAATGCTTTTCAATTTAGAGTGAGTCAATTTCCAATATGCATATCCAGTTACAATTTTAATATACACTGATGATCATTGCTCTCTTTCCTAGGTAAGCATTATCACATTATTATCCTACCAGCACAATTGCACGTGGACATTGTTGATCGACATTTTAGAGCAAAATGCTGCATATTCCTGTACCACCAGACTAATATAGGACTGATATCTCACGACAGGCTAGCACATCCAGGCATTAGCCTTATGCAGATTTATTACACGTGCTTGGGGCTTGCCGATGTTGAAGCTGCAGAGGCCACTAACTACCCAACTCACCCTACTCGCTACTCTATACATGCCGACTTCACCCAGACGATACCTCGGAGCTTTTATCTGTATCACAAAGTCGTTAGTCCACTCACATTCCAGTGAGCACTCCATGGTGTTCACTTACACCTCTCCGTGCTTCTGTTTAGCTTCAGCACCTCTCCCTTACCTATAGGAAATGGGGGCAAATAGTCAATATGTATCTTAAACTGTCCAAGTACAATGCATTAAGAGCTTATACGTTGATTTTTGATTTTCAGATTTAATAATTATTCAATGATAAGCCTTTCTCCATGTTAGCTGGAGAGTACTTGTACAAAAGCTGTACTTGTACAAAAAAATCACCACCAGTCTTAACTAGCAGTCTGAAGTAGACGAGATGAAGTTGGATCTAGGATGGTCAACTTACAAGAGATTCTACGTTTAAGATCAGTAACGACTCCCTGTGTATAGCTTCTGGCTACAACCAAAACGTGCTTATACTTTGTAACCCATTGCTGAGGATGCAATTTAAGGCACACAGGGGTGCCTGTTCCCAGTACCCTTGACCTTCCACGTAAAAGGGAAGAGAAGAGGGATGGACAGGAAATGCTAGTCTCTTATATTTTGAATCAGATTCTAGCCATAGAATAACAATAAGAAGATGGCGATTAGAGTTCTGTGGATAATACATGCATTTGTCCTGACATAATGCAGCAAATCCCCAGTAAGGGATACTCTACAGATAATCCTCTTATGATTTTCTATGAAATCATTACTAGGTTTATAAAAACATGTCTAGGAGCCGTACATGCCATCAACTAGGTAGTCTATCTGTTGGTAGTGTCGCCGGTGCCAGTTGTCGTAAAAGCGTTTGCCGATGAGCGTCGCCACGACGCCAACAAACATGGCGCCGGCAGCCAGTGCGCATGCTAGTGTCGTCACCGTGGTTGTTGACATGTCGGCCGTCTTTGCTCGTAGAGGCGCCGGTTTTTGTGTATTATTAGCGTCGAAGTCATATTCTGTGAAAAGGGAATATAAAAGTACACATTGTTGATTAAGGGGAGTTTAGCAGTTGACATCGGGTTACTTGCGGAGCATTTCATTTTGGATCGTTCGCAAGTAACTTATATCACGGACCTCCATACACTAAGTCCGTGCTCACATTGAGGAAATTCTCATTCTCCATTGTATTTGGATAATCTTTACAGATTTACTGTCTGCTTTCTACTGGTAGAATAAAGAAATGTATAGAGTGCTGAGTGTGCGCGGGGCAGTGGAATAATGAGTGGAATACAGTGACACGTATAATAGCAGTGCCCTTTCTAACAAAACCCATTACGGTACTATAGCAGGTTTCCTATAAAAGGGACAGTAATTGTGGTAAATGGATGGTCAATAGGCATAGAAATTCAAAATGGACTGTCTTTAAAATAACTGAAAGACAGTTTAGAGTATACAGAACATGCAGTAAATTTGGTTGGGCTGACTCTTGACGAGCTGCTCTATTTATATATGATCTGCTGAGCTGCTCTATTTATATATGATACTCGACGCCATTTATTACAGCAGGTAACAATAGCAGATATGGGATAACTAGATCCTTTCATCTTTAGATTGTTAGGATATGACATTCAAACAGATTTATGATCTTTCTCCTGAAGACCTATACCTAAAACGACGTACCCCAGGGGGTTGACCTTGGTATTTTACTACCCCAGTGGAACAAACTTCATACGGGGGTCATCGACCTGAAGAAGTTTATTGATGGTCAGACCTTTTTACGCCGTGGACATCTTTTTACCTTTCATGTTTGGGATTTACGTTGTTATTGTGGGCAAGCAAAGGGTAATCAAAGAGTTGCATTAGCCAACTTGGCCTACCCTCTAATACCTTGCATGTAAAGAACTTCCGGTTGTCATAATATATAAACAAGCAAGGCGTCGCTACAATATCCTGATGTCTGAGACAGACGACAGCGGGACTTTGCAGGGGCGGATGAAGGATTTCCATAGGGAAGGGGTAAGCTCTGAGGGGGGACCATAATGGGGATGTGCCATTAATAGGTGCCAAAATAGGGGGCGGAGATCAAGAAGGGTACTATTGGGAGGGGCCAAATCGGAAGCAATGCCGTTGGAGGGAATCAAGAGGAGGGGGCGTTCTACTGCAATGACTAAAAGAAAAAAACTTTTACAGGGAGTTCGTGATATAAACCTTTATAATCCACCTCATACGGAGTCTCCATACTAAACCAATAGAGCCTACCGATCCATACAAATTATATTACGGAAAGCCGTATTCTCACAGTAGAATAAAATTTCCTAACGTGCAAAATAAAGCGTGCGAAAATCGGCGGCTATTTTGACGTTCTTTTGATAACTTATATTTGGAATGCTGAATAATAGATATAACATCACCATGATTTTTTATCTGCGTAGCCGTATTATCCTCGTAGCTGACACTACTCAATATCTTCGCATTCTTTCGGATATTACTAGGCGTGAACTACGCGTATGATACGACCATGGAGATCAGGATCATGGTAATATTGTGTCTATCTCCCGGTCCAAACGACGGATATATATGCACCACTGGCATTAATGGTGACCAATGGTTCAAAGATATTGGGACTAAGCCCGCCTTATTCACATATGGAAACCATTCCTACTTGCCTATAGAACTCAGTTGAATGATATTGTAGCAGTTATTCAGAAGGAGACAAACTTACCCCTGGTTCCGGAGGCAGATATTGTGGGGGCCAGACTCGGGTTGTTGCTGGTATTGATATTAGTCGTACTGAGTGACTCTGTGGTGGGCATATCTGCGGGGCTGGTAACTGGCGGTAACGTGCTCTTTGCGGTAGTTTCATCGGATTCACTCGATGTGGTTGTTGTGGGTTTCTTCATTTCCTTCGTTATCTTGTTATGCTCTACAAGAGAAACATTAAAACAAATTATACAATGGAACATCACTTGAAGTATATATCAATCAGTAGACTTTGTGTCTATATCAATCATTACATATTGTTATTGCTGTACCATCTCCCAAGGACACACCAGAATATGAGGTATGGGCGCAGTTATCTCACCCCGGTATTACTCTCCATAGGCTTATCGCTAGGAACTCATACTCCATGCCCCTGAAGGTATTGTACCCAATACCAAATGGCTAATTGGGTGACTTATTCTATTGAGTAATACAGTTTCTGATCATGTATATGGGGCGAGATAAAATCAGAAACCCACTCAATGAAAATAACTTGGTCCGCACTCCACCTCCACCTATATAATTCAATCAGCTTCGCCCTGTGAACTAGGGAGTAGGTGGCCACCGGGCTCCGATACGCACCGATACACACCGATATTGACCTCCCGATACAAAATCCATATCGGAGCGAAACCGTAGCGCATATTGGGGCAGTTGGTCAGGTTTCTACGATAACGCTACCGATACACACCAACATGCACCGAGTGCTACGATAAAAAGCCTTATCTTAGAAGCCCTACAACAATCGATCAAGAATCGATTGTCGTAGCGTATCGGTGCGCGTCGGTGTGTATCGGCGACACTTTGAACGGGAAATCATGCGAAATAACCAACAGAAAATGATGAAATTTTCAGAATACCTAGAGTATATATATAACGATAATGCTGCTCTACAAATATGGTGATAAAGATGTAAAATCGATAATCTTATACTTTAACTTAGAACTGATCCTTTCATTAAATATTATCAGGAAATATCATATAATATTGTTTTGCATCTACAGGTAGAATATCAATTACAAATATGCATTATTATTGGTATTATAAAGGAAAAGATTATCCTACCCCTAATAAAAAACGCCATAGGTTTAACATTGACTCAATGTATTTGTTTATAACTCAGGTAATGTAAATTATTATCTTTCGGATCATGTGATTATTTTTGCCATTAGAAAAAAAGTTAAAGAAACTAAACTAGTTAAATTTATTAAATATAGAGATATTAAAAACCTAAAAGAGGAACAAGTTAAAGAATTATTAGAAGGAAGTTTAGACATCTATGATGAAACGGGTGACCCCTGTGAGAAATTTATAAATAATCTAAAAGGAGAATTGGATAAAATCTGCCCAGTAAAGAGTAGAGGGGTTCGTAGCAAAAATAATATGTTATTACCCAGAAGTATAAACATTAAAATCGAGATGCGAAGAAAACTTCTAAAAAAATTAACTAAGAATATTCTGTCCAAAGGGGAAAGAGATGTACTACTAAAAAATATCAGACAATTGCGAAGTGAAATAAGTAAAGGGATCAAAAGATTCCAAGGAGAACAGATTCAGAAGAGTCTGACTGAAAATAAGAAATGTCCTAGGAAATTTTGGAGAACTTTAAACACTGTATGGTGTGGAGAAAAAACAGATACTGTATACCCAGTTAATGATAATGAAAATATTAATGAAGTTGTAAACAACATGAATGAGCATTTCTGTACAATAGGAATTTTTGACAGAACAGAACTTGGGTGTGAGAGATATGGAAACAATGAAAATATATATGATAAACCTCAAGATCTTACTCAAATAGGAGATACTACGACTGATGATATAGTGAAAATTTTGAAAACTTTAGATAATAATAAATCAAGTGGATTTAAATACGTAAAATCAGGAGTTCTAAAAAGGATTTTGATAAGTAAGCCAGAAATATTA
This sequence comes from Alentia gelatinosa, assembly GCA_950022655.1. Taxonomy (NCBI): domain Eukaryota; kingdom Metazoa; phylum Annelida; class Polychaeta; order Phyllodocida; family Polynoidae; genus Alentia; species Alentia gelatinosa. Next base: position 26,690,964 of record OX465580.1, on the reverse strand, counting down.
ACTAACCTAATAAACTATTGTATGAGACGAAATTATTTCCCAGATGTTCTAAAACATGGAGTAATAACACCCATACCTAAAGAAGGTGACCTTAGTAATTTTGGAAATTGGAGGCCGATAACGGTCCTTACCCTGATATCGAAGGTCTTTGAAAAAGTAATACATAGAAATGTTTTAGAGTATTTAAAGTTAAGTGATGTAATAGATAATAATCAGTTTGGGTTTCTCCCTGAACGATCGACAGCACAAGCCATATTTGCTCTATTGGATGAATTAGTAAATAATCTAAATAAAAGGAAAATTACATTAATAGCTTTTTTAGACTTTAAAAAAGCATTTGATAGCGTAAACCATAGTATATTAATAGAAAAACTTAAAGAAATAAACTTAGATGGAGATTTAATATTATTATTAAAAGATTATTTAATGGAGAGAAGTTCTAAAACAAAGATAAATGGTGTTCTCTCTGAGAAACAGAAAATTATCTGTGGGGTCCCACAGGGATCAGTTTTAGGTCCTTTGTTATTTATAATTTTTATTAATTCTCTGAGTAAAGTACTAATGTATGGTAGGGCTATATTATATGCTGATGACTGTGTAATTTTAGTGTCAGGAACAGACCAAGAAGAAATTATACTACGAATGCAACATGATTTAGACTTAGTAAACCGATGGACAGATGAATTTAAGTTAAGAATAAATTATAATAAAACTAAAATTATGTGGGTGGGAAATAAAAGAGCATTAGACAAGGAGATAGAGATAAAAATGGGGATTAATAAATTAAAAGCTGTGCCCGTGTATAAATATTTAGGAGTTCATATTGATAATAAGTTAAGCTTTAATGTGCAAATAGACTATGTCTGTAGGGAAGTAAACCGGAGATTATTTAAATTCAGAAAGATTAGATACTTATTAAATTTGGATGCTAGTATTAAAATTGCTAAGCAGATGATACTACCAATTATAGAATACTCAGATTTCATATACTATTTAACCTCGATAAATAACAGGGATAGACTACAGATACTGCTTAACAAAGCCTTGAGGGTTGCTATAGGGTTAAATAGAGCTAGAGATATGCACATTGATGATCTTTTAAACAAATGTAAAATAAGAAATTTGAAAGTGCGCAGAGCAGGTCATTTGTTGTCATTTATGAAATGGTGGGCTAGTGATAGAAATCATATATTTGAAGATGAAGATAGAAGAACCAGAGGTGCTAAGAAAATTAAATTTAAATTATTAAAGCCAAATATTGAGAAATATCGGCACTCACCCATGTATATAGGTAATACATTTTGGAATGGGTTAAATGAAGGAACACAACGAACTAACTCTGGATTTGGATTTAAGAATAAGGTTAAAGGTGAATTGCACAATATCATAGCAAATTTGTAATGTGGTATGGCCAACATGTTGAAACTGATTTAGAAATATGTTCTACTGTTATTCAAAAGATTTTGAGGGATGAAAGTTTGTGGTGTCATACAGTTGTTTGTCCTATTGTCTGTCAATTTGTCTGCTATAGTCCGCTGTAGGACTCTGTTACATGTTTTCATGTTTGTTAGACTATCGCGTGGAAGATCGCTAGGTGACTAGCGAACGTGTATCAGTCGTTAATCTTAACTGAATAAAAAAAAAACAAAAAAAAAACAACAAAAAAACATAGCGTTGGATAAAGTGTTATTTATGCACCGAGGTGAATAAAAAAACGGACCAATCAGAGACGAGATAACGAAAGTAGATCCGGCAGCATTGATAACTACTAACATGGATAATTACAAATATTCTCTGTATATCGGTGAGATGGGGTAGGATAAATACGAAACTGAACTCAAGTTAGCCTTCTCAATGGTTATACCACTCTGGTCAGGTCTGCTACTCACTAAACTCGGCTAACGCCTCGTGTAGTAATACACAACCTGCCCATCGTGGCATAAACATTGACAAGGCTAACTCTCGTTTGGTTTCTACTAATTACGCTGGTTGCGTCGTGAGCTATATCGGGGTGTATCGGGACCATTGTACCTTTTTCATGCACACTCCCAACTCGTAACGACGCACACCGATACACTACGATATGCCTCCTGATAGGCTACGATTTGGTCATTTTGTACCGTGTGTATCAGCGTGTATCGGCGTTGGTGGGTGCCCGGTCTTATTCTGCAGTCAAACTCGGTGGAGTACGGACCAAGTTATTTTCATCTCATGAGTTTCCTTCTATTGTAACAACTTTCCTTGGTCATCATTTTCTTCCATCACATACTTTTCCTATATATCTTCTGAATTCCCATCATATGATACGTGACAAGTAATCAAATACCTAGTCTTTAGATTAAATCAGCCGCTCTCAGCTGTAGACTGGATTTTAAAATGTGAATAGCTTATATATGGACGCTATAATTACTTGATAAGTACATCTTCACAATTATTTTGGATTTGTTTTAAACTACAGAACAATGGGTTTTTTTAAACATAAAAAAACATTGCATTACCCTTGCTGGTGTCATCTAGTGTTGTTCCCGGCGTTGTCATAGTATCTGTGGTGTTGCCTGATGACATATCTTTCTTGTCCTTTTGTTTCTTTTTTGATTTCTTCTTGGTAGACACAGGCGCCTCAGTAGTCACTTCACTTCCAGGTGCCGTCGTGGTCGGGGTATCATCGGAATCAGCTGCCGTAGTTGTCTCACTGCCGATAGAGGCGCCTGCTGTCGTTGTGCTGTCACTGTCAGTGTCAGGTCCTGTCGTCATACTGTCACTGTCACTGTCAGATCCTGTCGTCATATTGTCACTGTCAGTGTCAGATCCTGTCGTCGTGCTGTCACTATCAGTGTCAGGTCCTGTCGTCGTGCTGCCACTGTCAGTGTCAGGTCCTGTCGTCGTGCTGTCACTGTTAGATCCTGTCGTTTTGCTGTCAGTGTCAGTGACGCTGTCAGTAGCGCCTGCAGGGGTGGTGACAGCGGGCGGTGCTGTGGTCGTCACAGGTGTGTAGAGAAGGGCTGATTGTGATCCTTTCTCTACCATCCACTTACACTCCTCTGGCGGGTCACACTTGTACATATGGCAGTTGTCTCCAACCTTCATATTTTTCACAAGACTGATAACGTTACAACCATCTCCTGTGGGAATAACAAATATTACGCTTGCAGTCACCGGTTGACTTTGAAGTATTGCAAAGAATGACCTAATATTAGTCTGATCAGGGTCTGATATTGGTACAACAGATGGGAAATTACAGACTGATCTCTGTAGGATATATTCTTGGTGTTGTAAAGACAGGATACAAAATGGGAACACTTCTAAATCTATATATTTCGGTATCTGATTGTAACACATCTAATTGAAAAGAGCTAAGTGCTCTGGATAATAGACAGCCAACTAAAATCTATACATAAATGTAGGTTATAAAATGGTATCAAAATGATCCAAAACAAATTATGGACGACTTGTACACATGCCCATTGATACTTCAGTTAAACTCTATCTATCGCTGTATAGAATCAATGTCCATGAGGAATTAACTCCTGGATCAGTTGTTCCCTAGTAATTAAGGAGGGTCTATACATCTTTACAAAGAGCTGCTCATTCTGTTTACATAGACTATGATACGTTTGCTAGCCATACTGCTGTTATGGGAGGGATACACTTTTACTTCTGACAATCATTTTCAAGTTCACACATCGCGGAATTGCTTCGGATAAAGAAAGATCCTGATACAGAGATCTTTATGAATACTTCTCTTGTAGCCTTATTGCATCTGATTCTCAAAATCGACTGTATTTGTTGACACATCAGTTTAATTTTACTTTGTGGTTTTCCCTTGTAAACATGGATGATATCAAACTATACTTGCAAAGTATACGAGATTGCATCGGTGGCAAATTAATTCCAGTATCAATATCACTACCATGTCAATCACGATTGTTATGCCACCTACTAAATATCTACTTATTCCATTATTTAATGTCATTTGGGAATTTAGATTAAATTTCTGATTCCAATAGGAGTGTATCTTGTCATAACATACCAGCGTGACAGCAGATGTCAGCACACGCCTCGATCCGGGCATCTACCGTGTCGCCGTCCACGTGAAGCTTGGCGATGTCCTCAAACTGTTGCAGGCCTTTTGATTTGTGCACGTCAATAACCTGATCAGGCTTGGTCAGGTTATAACGACAGTGATTGGCTGCCGTCAGTTGGAGAACGATCGGGAGCAACAGGAGGAGGAATGGAGTAGCAGCCATGATAGTCATCGTGTGGTCTATATGAATATGTAAAGACCTAAACAAGAACGGACGTAATACATATATTACCAGTGTACAGGAATGCAAAAGATCCCTAAAAGAAAACATTTCTGAATTTATCTGAGTCAATCCTCTATAATGAAATGAGAATACTATGCATCACATACGGCAAAAGGTGCAACTGCAGTAATTGCATATAAATCTTTTACATTTAGGTACATTTGTAAATCAGTTTTACAATATAAACCTGGAAGCATATCAGTTTGCTTAGAGATAACCTCGGTAATAAGCAAGTCATCCTTGTTCGGAGCGGAATCCCCAATTTTACATTCATTTGGAGTGTGGACAACTTGCGTCCGGTATGGAGCTTGATCAGTTTAGTTGAATCGTCTGTATCTGATGATTCATCACGCTTCTGAACAGGTCTATACGGACGTTCTATGTCCATCCGTTTAATCTAATTTCTTCCTGACTGTTATTCCCAGTCTTCCACTATGTCAATAGCAGATGAATGTATCTTTTGACACTGCTCATAACGCCTCATCTTTATCTATGGTTGATACAGGTGAGCTGTCCCAAATACCTATTTTTAAGGGTACGTAAAACTAGACTCTCTAGTCTCATATAGTATATGCATGATGCCACTTAAGATATCTGTGATATGGGAAGGACAGCATTGTACGTTGGTCTGCGTTGGCAATCTTACCAAAGGGTGTTAGCAATTTTCTTAATCAATGATCGCAGTTTAGGATACTGAATTTGGAAGGACATTCAAAACCTCTGTACACATGGACGCCAACACTTTTCTAATGCCTCTGAAACAAAATGTCAGCCACATGCCGCACAGGGCTGTATTCAAAACACAAAGGTTTGTCTGTGCATTTATCATGCGCAAACAAGAAAAATCATAATGGCCGGAGACTACTAAAGGTTAAACCATTTTGTACCCGAGATAACCATCGTCAATAAGTCCATCTTAAAAAGAAGTATTTGCGGCAAATTGAAATGTCTATGAAAAGGAACGTGCTGTGATCATTCAGAGATATCTTCATCATTTAGATATATCTTCAGTTTGTATTTGTGGGAGAAGCTCCATGCAGTTCCTGTCGAAAAGTGCCTTTCTATACATATTAGTTAGATATAAATGTAGGTCCAGCAGTAAAATTGTATAGCTCTTCACTATTTCAGTTCCAATGATGGATTTATCCTGCACTACAAGTTTTGCCGATAGTAAACCAGCATTAAGTCAGAGAATTCGACCTACCTTATACGGTCAGAAGATGAATAAATCCTTTAGTTCCAGAAAAAGATATTTCTCCGTTCCACCAAATGTTAAATCTCCTTTCTGGGAGTTGCGAAAGGGTGACTGTTTCCGGTCATGTCAATGAAGTCTGGATGAACGCGTGGACGCTGTGTAACAATGACGAGGCGCCATCTGGTGGAGAACTGACGTGCGACTCATTGTGTCTATTATCGACGGTTCTGCCCACAACAGTCGCAGTCAATTAGTCAATACCACGCCTAGCTGATAGCCTCCTCCAGTCAAAGCAAACTGATTTAATAAACATTGTATAGTATTCAGGGCAGAGGAGGACGCCACACCTCTGCGGGCCAGGTCTCGCTCTGCTGGTCAGTTATACTGACAGTGTGTCATCCTTTTAACTACGTAGTCATGTAAATACAGATGGATGTGACCTTTACTGTGCGTTGCGGTGTTTGTCGAACATCTGGGAATTCCCTTCGTTTACCCGCCACGTTTTCCGCTGAAGGAGTAATATCAGGAAACGTAGTAACTGAGCCCGTTGTGATGTCCGTTCGAGGCCTTTCGTCTCATATGGGATGAAAGACTGAGAAAAATCATTAGTTCGGGCTCAGTTAATATGTTTCCTTATTATCATATACCTGAAAATTACGGAAAATGCTATTTCAAGCCCCGCCTGAAAGTATGCCCGAACATTATTTGTACTGCACCCATAGCAGCGGGTCGTATTTCATGCAAATTCGTGCACATGTATACGTGTGTGACCTGCGCCTTAGCCCCGCTTTATCAACTCCTTATTCTGAGAATGTACATGTATTCATCCCGCTATGATATGACCGAAGTTGCTGATATACCGTAAAACATAAACAATGAATATGACCATTGCTGATGTTAGGAAGTTGGCGCCCGAGGTTTCATAACATGTATGCTGATTAAAAAAAACGGTAACAATATCCCCGGGCTTTTAATTTTGCTGTCTAGGGATATCAGGTTTAATGGCAACTTGGGTAATGGTGTATGCCTGTATTGATGCTCTAGTATTTCAGTGGAGCCCTGTGATCGGAGATAGTATGTTGTTACCTGTTATTCCTCGTAAGTAATAATACATATGATCGTGTCCATTGGTGATAGTGTCCTCATAGTTATTATGTAATATTTGCTTAATATTGTCATAAACCTATGGTCAATATTTATGATTTGTACTTTGTACACAAATCCGGGGAAAGGGAATTAAAAAATATATAACATTAGAATACCTATACAAATATATATCAACTCTTTATTGTAAGTTTTCCCCCCAAAAAAACATCAGTTTCCAATTACAAAATGTAGTTTCATCTTGATCAATGGAGCAATACAAACAACCTGGTTTAGAAAGGAATATAGGAACTTGTGTTCAAAACAAATATAGAATAAGTCAAAGATTAAAATATTTCAATAAAGGACATGAGTATGATGCTTGGGGAGTTTGGGAGTTCTCAAACAACCTGCACCGTGGTATGTCCTGCACTTGATGGTAGAGCGAAGACATCTGAGCTCGTGGAAATGGGCATCAATTATTTCCTCAAACCTTTTATTTGATTAGACTAACCATGGACATACATGTATTATATACATATATCACCCCTGGTATAAGTTAAGCCACAGGAATACCGTTAGGAAAAAGTACTCAACTAACAATACTACGCCATGGTCGTGGTGTAGTGAATACGAGATGCCGTCATAGCTGATTGATCAATCAGCGGCCAGGATTTCAGAGAGAAGACAAGACTATCCAGGAGGTCTAAACGTTCCTAACAGTGAAAGGGGTGAGATAAATCCAGAACCGTACTCGAATCGTAAAGTAAACAGTATTCCTATATATCCATTTCCGAACACACTATATAGTTACATACCACTGCTGGGGATGCAGTGATTATGAATTATGTAGAGAAAGTGAAGTTTTCGTCCCGGGCTGAAGTTTTCGTCCCGGGCTGAAGTTTTTGTCCTGGGTTGACCACGTGATATAAAGGGCGCCGAGACGAAAACATAGTTATTGCAGTTCCTTGATAAGGGTGGCCATTTTTCATGGGGCTATCATAGGTAAAGAAATAACCATTTTTATCGATATTTGAAGGTATATAGGAATAGGGAAACCAAGTACTGGTAGTCAAAAGTCAAAGTTACTCTGTAAGGCTCAGAAAAATTGGTTGCCCATGGCCTATGGTCAGGGGTGGTCATTGCCCCCCCTGGTGAAACCACTCTACACTAGCGCACCCCTGCGCCACCTCTCCACTATCGGCCGCACTAAACATCAAAGTGCGCTAGGTCAACACTGTACTCTGCCTCATATGCTTCTCAGGTCTCCTACACTCTACACATATTTTTCTACCCGCTCCTTGGCTTATCGCCCCTCGTACCTCCGGTCTCCATATTCCCTTGAATATCGGCAGACGAGGACAGGCATACCAAGCGATACAGTGGTTTAGCGATTTATTGTGTAAATTATGTTGACCAGAAGCGCTATGGCGGCATCTGCGGCAGCGGAGACGGATTCTGAAATCACCCTGCGGCAGCAACCTACGGCCGAGAGCGACCACGTGGAGTCGGTCTCTCAGCAAGGTACGAGCACCAGCGGACGGTCTCGAGCTTCACGTATCACTGCCCTAGAGACCAACCTCGGGGGAGTAAGCACCAACACCAGCCGACTTAAAAAACGGGCAGGCCGCGCCCCGCGACTAGGCGAGGCGCGAAACGAAGATCAAAGGGGGGCCACTGGCCCGGAGTGTGGAGTAACAAAGCCGGCCCCCACACGTGACGTCACCTCTCACGTGACCCCCTCAGCACGTGGCCGAGGACTAATGATAAACAACAACAGAGGCGGGGGGAATACACTCCCGGAGGAGGTACGCCCCATTCCCCCGGCGCCGCCCATCTCCACTCGCGTGGCCGGAATTAGTGTTACTGCACTCAAGGAGGTCTGCGAGACCAAAGTACACCGGGAGGGAGTCAGAACGGACCCGTTCGCCTTCCGAGAACATCGCCGGGATACGTGGCCGGACTTCACGGCCATGGGGCCCACCAGGCACGCAGAGATCTACCGGGCCGTGCGCGACACGGGAATCCCCAACGCTCTCGGCGCAAGGATTGAGGTTCCCTCTGATCTGAACTTAGCGGCGTGGGACCATTACCTAGGGGCCGTGGATGGGGCGCAGGAGCTCCTGGGATTCCTGCACTACGGCTTCCCCCTAGGATACCTCGGGCCGGAGAGCGACACAAGGGGCATGGCCAACTACCCCAGCGCGACCGCTCACCCCGTGCAGGTAGAGAAGTTTCTGGTGAAGGAGGCAGCCTTCACGAATATGATGGGTCCGTTTGACGAACCGCCGTTCAGCCCGTGGTGTCACGTGTCGCCACTCATGACACGGGAAAAACGTGGCACGGACGACAGACGGATTATAACGGACCTGACTTTCCCGCGGGAGTGCAGCGTGAACTCGTTCGTCATTAAGAACTCAGTCTACGGGCTGGAGCGAGATCACGGCCTCCCAACGGTTGACGAGTTTGTGGCCAAACTCGTTAAGGCAGGCACGTCGTCTTACATGTCGTCCATCGACGTGTCACGTGCCTACAAGAACTTCAGGTGTGATCCCCTCGACTGGCCTCTGTTATGTTTCACGTGGGGAGATGGGCACTACTGCGATACTGCCATGCCGTTCGGTGCCCGTGCCTCCTCCTACCACATGCAGTGTGTGGCAGAGGCCATCGTGGGAATCCTGGGATCGAAGGGAGTCACGGCCGCGATGTACCTCGACGACCTGATCATCCTCTCCGAGGACCGAGGTAAGGCGGCCGTGGACTTCAGGATTTCACGTGATCTATTTGCTGAGCTGGGCCTCCCCGAGGCATACGACAAGGCTCAGGAGCCCAGCCAGAACGTCACGTGGTTGGGGATCGAGATCGACGTCCGTACGATGACACTCTCGATCCCCACGGCCAAGTTAGAGGATATCCGAGGTCACGTGTCAGCCGTAGCAAAGCGCTGGACGCTGACGCCAGCTCCAGTCGGTGCTGGGCAGGATATTAAACGTGGCTAGGTGTATACGACTGGCGCGGGCATTCGTCTCGAAGTTGCTGGAGGCTCTCAGGGGGATGAGAGGTTTCTACATGAACATCAATTCCGAGATGCGCCAGGATCTGGATTGGTTCGTACAGTTTGCTGAAGGATGGAATGGCCGCGCCCTCATCCCTCGAGGCCCGCCGACGAGGCGCATCACCGTGGATGCCTGCCTGTCGGGTGTGGGAGGCACTGACGGCCGCTACTCGTACTCCGGCCAGGTGTGCCCCATCCTCGACCCTGTGGAGTGCATCTCAGAGCTGGAGGCTCTGAACACGATATACGCACTCCACACATTCATCACAGACAGGGATCGGGGATCACGGATAGAGGTGTTCTGTGATAACCTCAGCACAGTACAGACCCTCAACAGTGGGCGTGCCCGAAACCGAGTCCTGGCGGAGTGTGCCCGCCAGGCATGGATGGTCCAGGCACGCCTGCAGGTGGAATTTGTCTTCAGTCATATCCCCGGGGTGCAAAACGTGATTGCAGATGCCTTGAGCAGAGCCCATCTCTCAAGGAAGGACTATGATAGGGCCAACTCCCTCATTCAACTCCATGAGCTGTACCCTATCGTGCCATGTACCCATGCTTCATTTGTACCTGTACTCCGTCTCTTCTGCAGATCGGGCGCTTCTCTTACTCCAGGCGAAGGCATCTGCGAGGCAGTCAGAGGCGCGTGCCCCAGGTACGCTCGCAAACCAGCGATCCGCAGTCACCACCTACCTGGCGTTCTGCAACCGGATGAGAGGGGACCCAGGGGCACCGACCGTGAGCCTGATCACGTCTTACTTGGAATACGTGGCCGACCACGCCCCCTTGCCGGCTACGGTCGCCAACCAGCTATCGCACGTCCGTGCACATCTGCGACTGACGGGGGGGGGGGGGGGGGGGGACGTGCGACCAACCGAGGATCATCGGGTGAAATGTGCCCTCGAGGGCATGAGAAGGAACAAGGACTATGTGCCAAATGTGAAACCCCCTATCCCGATGGACGTCTTCCGAGCAGTTCTCGACGGCCTCGCGGTATCGCCCCTTCCATACGGCGACGAGAGCAGGTCTGCTCCTGATCTATTACGTGGACCTACGGCAGGGAGAGGTGGCGCCGCAATCCGCTCGTACATTCGATCCGGCACGGCATCTCACGCGGGGGGACGTGGTCCTCGGCCACCGACACGTGACAATCACCATCAAGGCGGCCAAAAATCTTCAGCACGTGGGGGAGCAGAAAGTAATGCGCCTGGAGGCCGCGGACGATACCAGAGTATGCCCTGTAAATGCGATTCGAGGACTGCTACGGGTGGCCCCTACGGCTTCACTGCGGGACCCGTTCCTGACGCTGCCCGATGGAACGACCATCACTTCACGGGTGATGACGAAGGAATGGGACCGCCTCCTACAGGCCACAGGCCAAACTGTGAAGAGCTACACCCTCCACAGCCTCAGGAAGGCCGCTGCCACTCAGGCCTTTGAGGCCGGCATACCTGAACTCAACATTCAGAGGTACGGAGGGTGGAGGTCACAAGCTCACAGGGCATACATCAAGGTCACCGACAAAGAGACAGTCAACAAGTCTCTCATTGAGTCTCTTTCTTTCAAAAAGTGACTATAAAAACTTTTCCCACCCTCCTCTCCCTATAACTATTGGCTTCTTGGCTATTCCTATTATTTTATTATTACATGTTCATCATAACTATGTAATATTACATAATATCTTCATTATGTTATCATAAACTTATAACAATTGACAACCACATACATATGTCAATTATACTATTTTTCTTATTATTGATATTCTTGTATTACTCTTATTCATATCAATAAGACTCATAAAATTAAATAAAATTTTATAAGCCCACTACGGCTTCCATCCTGTTTCATTGGGGATCTGGGGTAATGGGTTGCCCATGGCCTATGGTCAGGGGTGGTCATTGCCCCCCCTGGTGAAACCACTCTACACTAGCGCACCCCTGCGCCACCTCTCCACTATCGGCCGCACTAAACATCAAAGTGCGCTAGGTCAACACTGTACTCTGCCTCATACGCTTCTCAGGTCTCCTATACTCTACACATATTTTTCTACCCACCCACCCACTCCTTTTTCTCTTCTACTCCTTACACTCGTAGGGCTATTCCTATTATTTTATTATTACATGTTCATCATAACTATGTAATATTACATAATATCTTCATTATGTCATCATAAACTTATAACAATTGACAACCACATACATATGTCAATTATACTATTTTTCTTATTATTGATATTCTTATATTACTCTTATTCATATCAATAAGACTCATAAAATTAGATAAAATTTTATAAGCCCACTACGGCTTCCATCTTGTTTCATTGGGGATCTGGGGTAATGGCTGCACGCGGCCAAGGCCTTGAGCAGTAATTTTTCCGAGCCTTACCTGGTAACTTTGAACTTTTGCTCACCGGAACATAGGTTTCCTCTACTCCTTGTCTCTGCATATATCACGTTTCTATGTTTAAGTCAATGGTCACGGTTTAAATTAGTTACTGGTTGCTAGGTATCCTGGTTACATGTGTGGGTAGCTGGTTGTTCTCATGGTCATGCGTCATGTGACGTAACCGAAACATGCATTAACGGTCACTCAGCTTGCTATTCTTCAACCACCAGCACGTATTTTTTATCTTATTCATTTCGATGTATTTTTGCTGATTGCACTAGGATTTTTTTTTAATGAAGCTGTATATTTTACCTTGAATAAACCCTATTTTATTGTTGATGCCTCCAAATACTTCGTTTCTCAGTTGTTATAGATAATCGTATCATATATCTATCTAATATCTATGATACTGCACTGTATAATTCACTACTTGGGAATTAATGATAGTTATGTTATTCTGTTATGTTTCTCTGTTTTTTGTTATATGATACATACCTACATATACAGACTGTATAAATGAAACTACAACATACTCGCCGAATAATCTGAAGGCAATACATTATATATGAGATTTAGGGTTATATCACTTGTGTTTTGGTTAGGGTTTATACTTGGGATTTTGTAATATGCATAAATAAATGCATCAACAGAAGGTTGGATATTTTCTTTATAATTCTTGAGATCAATATTTCTGTTTAATTCTCAGGTTATTCTATTGCCTTCCAAAATCAACTTAACAGAAGTTGGAATATTGCTGTAATTTCCAATTTTCTTTTCATTATAAATCATCGATAATGTCGACACCTGGATAAATATGGTTAATTCATCTTGAGAGGCACCGACGTAAGTCGCACACACATACAAACTCGTTAAGCTCTATCCGGCCGTGGATTCAATTCTCGGCGATAAATCAAGTCTTCTTGGTTAAAGTCGTGTGCATACTTTAACACATGTCACACTGCGAACACGTACGTTGTCGCTGCAACCCAGTGGGTGACCAGTGTTTGGTGTTCAGTCACCTCAATGCTTGCACAATGCTCAGCTAGCAAACGGCGGGGTGTCGGCAAGTTTACGCGTAAATAAAGTTAGAGCACTGCCGTTCACAGCAGCCACTGCGACCTGCTGAATGGAACAAGGATACCGCCTTATGGGAAGCCGTGGCTGCTACCGATTGTTTCAAGACGGTTTGATCTTCATATGATATGACCCTAGCACCGGAGTAAATGCCGTCTAAAAGCGTACCTCTATGTCTTCTTTCTCTTTCATCTTTCTCAGAATGGCATTGCCTATCAGTGGCAGTCGTGTGCACTAAATAGTCTGGGCTTTTGTACCGTCTTCGAAAACAATCGTTTTCGCTCATAGATTATGATTTCCTTTGTATATTTGGATTGAATAGGAAAAGGTTGTACGACATAAAAAGAAGAGTTACAAAATTGATTGAGTAAGAAAGTAGGGTAATTGTCATATATTGTTAAAGAATGATGTTATTGTTATAATCATTTATATTTTAATACATATAGTGCTGGCCGCTGCTGCGGTGTAAAATTCAAAAGCGAAATGGAACCATTTCCTCCTTACCAATTAACTACATTATTTACAAAAATAGAGAGAAATATCTGAGTTTTTTTATCACAAACAGAAAGAGGACAAAGATTGTGAAAAGAGAAAAGGAAAGAAAAAAAGAAAGATCGTATTGGACAGTTATGATATACCGGGTGAGACGTACACCATATTGATGGGTTTCAGATACATGCGGTCGTATGCTCCGAGGAGTTGACGCGTAGTAATATTCGAGTGCATGCGAGGATATTGCGCAGAATGAACTCCGCGGAGCATACAACGGCTTTTATCTGAAACCAGTCTACACTGCATAATTATTATTGTCCACCTAGTGGCGTACCAATATATGTTCGTTTAGGTATGCACTAGTTTTCAGTATGCACTGTTTTTCTATATGCGCGCTTTATCGATACCCAGGCCATATAACATATCTGCTCACTCCCTATGTGTTTTCTATGGACATTTTGTATTAGGTGGATAATAGAAAGATACAACAATGTGTAATTAGAGCGTACAACGGTTTGTTATATCCTGCTGGGGTGTTGCTGTTGGCGGCCGTATGGTGGCGCCATGCTAGAATCCAGCTGGCGTGTCGGGCGAATTGCAGACGCCAGTCAGTCATTGATCTCACATTAAACCGTTCACTGGTAACTTAGATAATTATGCACTTGCATGAATATCAAGAACTGGGAAGTATCCACATGACGGATGATAAAAAATCTCAATAGTTCCAGTGATATATGGAGTCAGTCAACACCAAATACAAGCTCAGTACATTATGTGCACCTACAGAATACATCGGAGGTTCATATCATAGAGCCTCTAGCTCGGAACTGCACAGGTCAATATTTAGAAGCTGGATTATAATATTCGTATCTGGCTATGCAAAGAATGTAGGGCGGTTCAGTGATCTACAAGCTTTCGGGTAAGTTTGGATCATAGGGTCCACATAATGAACAATGTATTTAGTTGAGGTAGCTAACTCAAGAAATCCGGTCGATTACAATAGCTCCCACTGGTAAGCCATGTTATTGAACAGCTTTAATTCATTATGCCTAATGTAGTGTGTGGGCCTCTCTCAAGACTCTCATATTCTCCCAGCAAGTTACCATAAGGCCTTGATAACCACTGCCTGCATATGTGTGGTTACAATCAGTGCGAGGACAAGACGGGCCATATGTGGAAGGAGATCATCTAAACCATGAAGCAATGCTTACACTCAAGTTTACCAACGACGACTATAGCTTTGGATCAGTGAACAGGGAACGTACGTTTGGTTGGGTGCTACTTCTTACGCGTTAAACCATAGGACATATATATGGCATCACTTCATGAGGTAATGGCGGTGATATTCTAAGTCGGGTTCTTTAAGAAAGCTATATGTGGCATTTTATCTATCCGGAAAAAAAACCTGCAAGTCATGTTGTCTTAGGTGAATGGTAATATTAGGATCATCAAAAATTTTCTTATCATAGATTACGAGATTGAGAGGTTCTGCTTTATAGTTGTTATATATTACTGAAAGACCGAGTCTTTAAAATCTATCTAGTTAAATTAAAATGGGCCGGATATTTATTACACCTATAATATCCATTAGATCTATCAAATAAATATACTTCCTCTCTTGTTGAATAGGTGCAATCCATCACTAGAAGTCCCCTATTGTCAGAGTTCTAAGCAACCTCACAAGTTGGAAGTTTGCAATGGCGGCTAAATGTGCCATAACATGTTCTATCCATAGACTCAGGTAATAGATTTTATTGTATCCAGGTAATTTCTTTGAAGAAAATATAATAACCATTTGAAACTTCGAAGTATGTATGCTCTAAAGGTTTTGGATGCGTTCACACATTTTACACATGTTTCAGTTTCCATTCGGAGTTACATGCATTTTTGTAATACTTATATATGAATGATGGAACAGAACATTCCTTATTCAAGACTAAGCATAAACACAATTGATAAATTGCCTAATTTTATTCAGAGGGTTGCCAATAAATCTAAAAATTGATATCATATGAATAGGGAAATAGGCTGGGGTTTAGACTGTTTATATCGATGGGCACATCACAGGGAAGCAACGAGAGCCAAAAGGACCCACGTCTGCCGGAAAGCTGACGAGCTTGGCAACTTGTTGGCTGCACAATAATTTACCTGTTCTCAGCTCCTCAGCATTCAAGTATTAGTCTACCCAATTAGTGCCGTTAAGCTGGCCAGTTAAGTCCGACTCAATGGGCCCGTGCCTTTGGTTGACCAAGTATACAATAATAGATTTAAAGCTAATTATAACAGCATAACATCCTAAGATACTTTAAATAAATATTCAAGCAAGGTGCAAATAAAATCGGCTTTGAAATACAAACTGGCGCGGAATACTTTCTATTAGCTTTTTTAATTATGCTGACAGTATATATGTATATACAAGAAAATGATTTCTCGGCTGATCTTCTATTCAGAACAACACTCTTACCTTTTTAGAACCTACTTATTTAAGTGGCACTTTTATCAAACAGTTATGAATTTTCCTCTCAGATTTACTTGGGACAGCTTGATTTCATTTATTCAGAATCACGTTGTTGGTTCTAGTCGGGGCCCCTTTTTAATTCTAGGCTACCACAAAGACTACCAGAGGTATATATTCACTCTCATTGTGGATATGCTCTCATTATGCATAAGTGTGATGACTATGATGGACTGTTTTATACGGAACATTAATAGATGCAAATCTGGTTCGAAAATGACGATTAAAGTTTCAAGCGGACAGCACTAAAGCATCCCTTACGAAGATAGAGCCCTCTTTCTGCTTATGACATATTGATCTATTTATCAAACTTAAGTAAATTACGAATTTGGGTCAAAGGACTGGCTATCATAAACGTCTAGACATTTTCTGACTAAATTGGCGTGGTCATGTCTTTTCTCAACTCAGTACAAAAAAAGTTGTTCTTCCCCTTATCTCTCTATGTATTGTATTCGCTACCCACACAATGATTTATTCACCCGCAGATAGATAAAGCCTGTTAATAGTGGGTCGATTAACAACAAAACAAATCAATATCTTGCTGGGTAACCATTCAACAACCATATCAGTAAGACAACGGTATTCTTGAGGACTACGCACGGGGAATAGGGGCGATAAGCCAGCAGTCTATACAAGTGGGTTGAATTCCAACTGGCCTCAGCTAATCATGTCCAACAAGTGGCAGCTATAAGAGCACTCATCAGTCACAACAAAGGCTGAATAAATATACTGAAGAGCTCCCGATGAGATTAGCGGGCGTGTTGTCACTACGAATACTTTGATCCTTCCAGGTGGGCTAGATCACTACTCTAGGTACGGACGTCACACCTGTCTGGATCTGTGAGGGAAGTACGGTTCCTCTTCTTTTCACCCCTTGTCAGGAGAATGGATAACCGGTGCTGGTAACCCCGGACTAGGGGCACACCCACCATCATGAAGAAGGTCAATTTCGGGTAAGTCTGTTCATTTATTACCCACCTGAGCATATGGAGCCTATAGATCGCTACTGAGTAGAATACGGACCTCCGGAATCTTCGAGGAGAATACGGCTTTTTCGGCCACCTGACGGGCATTATAGGAACTAAGTCATATAAACAATGCAGAGCGCTTGCATCAAATTTACATGATTTTTTTCCTAATAGATACTCGAAAGGTGAGTAATAAATACAACATTACCATGATTTCGATCTGTGTGGCCATATTCTCCTTGTAGTTGACACTACGTAATACTCCTCGCTATCGCTCGGAGTTTTACTTCGCGTCAACTACGCTGAGAATACGGCCGCTCAGATCGAAATCATGGTAATATTGTGTATTTATTAGATAGGATAGGGACCATGGGATTAGGCCCAGTTATGAATATTTTCGCTATCGAAGGAAGACGTTTTCTTTCGGTTTCTACTGTGTGTTATTTTATATCTGGTTTTTCCAATATTGGTTCCATGAAGAACATTGAATGGTATTGATAAAGGTGCAGGAGCAAAGGGTGTGGTCTTCGTTTTTATCTTAGCCTGGTGTAAACGTCAATAGACAACAAACTTGCGAGTATGGTAACTCATACTCAATATCTGGATATCCTATTCGTTACGATATCCCTATTCAACCTTTGTAAGGCCTGAGAAAAAAATCATCCCGTTTTTACTCTTATCCCGTTAACATTCAGTTGCCTCTGAGCATTAACTTTTAGCTGTTTCCCCTCAGATGGGAACACATTAAATTGAGAGGACACATACTACATGTATATTAACTACCTTTATTGAATGTTTAAAAACTATCATAGGAAAATAATCCTGATGATAAGCTCAACAAGACTTTAGTATGAATGCTGGGTTATAGCTTAGAGAACTGCAATCAAATCTTATGAGTGAAACATTTGTACATTGATTATGCATATCGTGCTAAAGGTACATAATCAAACTATGCCTTGGTGACGAACCGTGTGATCTTATTATACATTGACGTATAGAACAATGTATTCTTCTCTTTAATAATGATGTTTATCATTATCAATAGTGGCCTCTAAGAATTAGAGTTATTTACTGTATGGTGACCTTTGATGTGTGAAGGAATCAATGAACGGCTAGCACCCGCCGTTCTCAAACCGCCTTATGGCCATAAACCGTCCAGATGTCACCACCTTCAGTCTCAAAGCACCGGCCTCTGCCATGCTTAGAACCGTAAACTCTACACGCCTGACGTAAAACTAGAAAGGGAACATTGAATGCGCAATAAATATAAGGAGGCAGTACCCATTGTTATGAGGTATATGTGACTATTGAATGATTTCTTTGTTCTGTGATGAACTCCCTGTCTAACATGTATTACAGATATAAGGCATGTCCGAGAACAATGATGAAAGGCCTACTTCTATTTTACACCGACTTACAGCCTACCTCAACTTAATGTCAGGAGTCAAATGGGAATGATCGTCCACGTCTGCAGTTGATACAATCTGTACTGCGACAGGGCCGCAGTCGACGAAGTTTTCCTTTCTGACGAGCCAGTAATCTCCAGATCCTTTCAGTAAATAAAAAATTCGATTATGTAGATTGTGTCCAGCGACCATAATCAAGCCAGACTGGGTTGGTCAGGTAGAATCCGATCGGTATTAATCGGTGACATCACTGTCCTTTAGCTTTTAGGAGTATCTGTGACAGGAAGAATTCCTTAATCATTGAGGAGTGGTATCCAAACTATTCTGAACAAAGTGTGGTGATCATGGTGAAAAAGCCAGTGAGGTTTTATGTGTGCTGCTGCAGAGAAATGGACCCCACGTAGACACACACCTGCAGACAAATATGAGCTTTCTATTAAAGTTATAGATGAGTGTCACATCATAGGAAATTCATATCTATATACTACTCATGACGGTTGTGCAATAAGACACGACAGAATGGAATCGTCTTCGTTCAAAACACACTTTTGCGTGTGCCCAGTGCACTTAAGAATACCACCTCCTCAATTCTCAAAAGATTTTCTGAACATCGATTTTGAATAGAAAAGAGTAAACAATTTGTCCCTGGACTTATGATGGTGGATCAGAGGTCGTTAAAGGTCCACGTGAACGATGATTTGAATTGCCTCGCCCTAAAGAAACGCTATCAGGTTTCGTGGACAAGAGACCCTGACCAAGGGCATGTTTACTATGACGGGAGTGCTACACATTACTCTTTACGGTAGCTATGATCCTCACCACAGGGTTTTACGGTAGTGGTAATCCAGGCGACAGGGCCGGCGCTTGTAGCCTGTAAAGGAGCGGGGATTTGCGTGCGGCCCACTGGACCCGCCTGCCCACCCTCCGGTAGAGGCCACTCACTGGAGAAGGCAGGAAACTCAGGTTGTGTACGTACACTTGTATACATACACCAACACAGTAGGAGGTTCCTAACCAACGGACACGGCCCTGAACATGGCCACAACGCGTCAGTATACAGCTTTGGGATTTTACATATGAGGACTTTCTAGATAACAGAGACCTGCTTTGAGATAACGACGCCATAAACATGCCGCAGCTGGGCAGGTAAATATGTCGCTTTGAGTTCCTCAAGGATTCCATATTGGACAGGCATGTTCCTGTGCATCCGGTTTGCTTGCTAAACCTATATGGACTTTTTATTTACTCATAAGTTACACATAAACATATCCTGACTAAGTGGAAATGTATGTTACTGTGTATGAGGCTCGGACCTCTAACTTCAAGACGTAGGCTTCTATTTGGGCCCCTGTGCCAAATCAGCAACGGTTCCTGATATCCTGTGTAATTTGCCGCGTACTAGCACACAAGAGATAATGCTTTCCGTATAGAATACACCATCATATCATGTTGTAAATGTTTCGGGACATGGTGTGTGTCGACCAGCAATGTCTGCATTACAGACCCGAATGTGGGATCTCCCACATGAGCATTTGTCGCGACAACATTCTTACGAACAAGCTTTGGTTTGGCCATAGATATCTACGAAATGATATCTGCTATAAATGTCAGATTGTGAAAATATGATTCCACTTTTTTCACCCTGATACTACTCCACATGTGTGATGGCATTAACTGGGTGACACTGTGTATCATGAACATTTATATAACACATGCATGCCCCGACAAAGGTAGTATAATATATACCTTTGAAGTTAGGTGATTTGTGTTATGTAATAGTCATGCTCATTTGGCCGTTAGAAATTACCTATTTCTAATTTCTATACGTCTTAATTATTATCGCATAAACCTCAATAATCACTTCTGAATTGGACCATAGGTTATGTACCCTAAAGCATGACAGAGGTGCGATAAAGTCCATGGTATAATGAAGAAGGAAGAGAAACCTAAACGTAGGGGAATAATGCTTAGTAGCATTGCCTAAATGTAAAAGACTGCGTAGGTGGAGCGACGAGGGCAAGAAACCTTGTAACTGTTTTTCATCGCACCCTTTATGTGTCTAGGTTAATATGCTTAAAGATGGCGATATTCATAATGACATAAGTACATAATACCAGCTCAATTTCAATTAAAGCATGTAACATGAATTATGATATGCTGTTCATCTTGTAAACCCATAGTGGTCCACAGTGCTTAGGTGCAGTAATAGTATTAGACTGTACAGTGAACCGGTACATACATGCACCAATGAACCTGAGCCGAGAACGAGCTTCTGAATACTGCCGAACTATCCACATATGAATACTGTCTACATCCGTGTTTCCTAATGCCCATTCTGCCATTTCTTTCATTATTGCTACACATGAGAGTTTTGGCTTAGGTGGTACCAATAGCAATACTGATATTTGTTGGTATATGGCAGTAAGAATAAAGTCCCAGTCATACTGCTGTAGCCAGCCGCAACTCGATCCTCCTAAGATAACTATAGGAGAAAATGATATATTCATCATTGATGAATGAGTGTGGAATTTTAGTGGAAAGAATTAAAAGGTTTAAGTCTATTCAGTCTATGGGTTATTATTTGTAACCCACTTGCACTCAGTCAACTTGCTTCTACAACAGCCTGTCTTGGATCCAAGCTGATCAAGCATCAGTAAGTAAATGAAGTATTTCAGTCTCTAATGATTGTTCATGATCAGCCTGATTTTTGCAGCAAGCTCAAAGTCTATGTTACCACTCTAACCTGTTAGGCCCGGCTCCACTGGAGAAACCGAATCATCGCACGTTTTTGGGGGCCTATAAACGTCGGTTCACCTTGTTTTATTACTCTAACTGCGATGATTCTGACGCACTTGATAACAAGAAAAGTTCAGGGTATTCCACACTGATGCCATGGAATCGTCGCAACGCTTCTATGGCCACCTATAATAAACAATTAGTTTTTCAGGATTTTTATAATGTAAATGTATTAGATATCTTTATCTATCATTTAAAACAGTCTTCATGACATTCTAACAATGAGTTTAACGTTCCAGTAGTGTTATCAATTTTGTAAAGACTTTGTCTTCTTTGCGTGAACATTGTAATCACAATATAGAACCCTTTTTCATACACCCGGGAATCGAGAGCAGGGGTCGCCCCGCTTATCATTTGACCCTTGTCTTGCATGTCATTACATGCAACAAATTACCCAACCATTACATCCAGATGTCTTCAGAGAAAGCTTTCATGACTTCTTTTCCTAGCAAGACGACTATATATTTCTCTGCCTATTTCTTCTCCCACCATAATATCGACCCATCATACCGTGACTGATCGAAGCAATCCATCATTGGACAAACAAACCCTGGTCACCTGAAAATTATAAAACTCCTCTGTACCTCTATATTGTGCCTCCAGCATCAAACACGTCTCATATATGTTTCTGAAGTTAAAGTAACTCAGGGTTTTTGACAATTTACTACCAGTAAAAAATGCTAACAAATTATTCTTCTGTGGTTATCATCTAAATGAACGCAGGTCATCTAAATTAACGGTTGGTACCTACTTTCTGATTGACTATTGCACAGACCACCCTCGTGTGAGTCTCTAAACATGGACACCACCAACACAGATGTCGTGGACCTACAGAAGGACATCAAGCGCTGCATCGTCAACAGAGAGATCATGATGCTGTACGGACACGACACTACAGGCGTGAGTACATCATTGACTACAACCACACATGCAACCCAGACATGAAAACCAGAGTAAATGGGACCATAGGATTAACATGATAACTATGATAATACTATCGGTGTTTATAAGATCTAAAGGGTTCATGTAAATGTGTTATGTATTCGTCTTTGTTATGTTTTATGTCTCACCTTGAAGGAAGATTGTCAGTGTGTACTTATCAATGATAATATTCATTCTCTTTCTGAGTTTTAAAAATAGAAAATCAACACCTTTACATCAGGGTCTCCTAACGAGGCTTTGTCTTTCGAGAAGCTATGGGGTTTCTCCTCATTAGTGCTTAAAGGTTCTATTAACCTTAAGGACTCTTGAAAACTAAGCTTCGTGATTTTACAGAGGTGTAAGAACAGGGTAGAGTATGATTCATCATGTTTTTCATCTTTGGTAGCCGACCTATTTCCCTAAACACAGACTGCTTCGCCTCCTGTCCTTTCCTCATACTTTAAATGTATATCCTGGAAACTGTAATGTTTTTGAGCGATTCTGACAAGGGGTACGTAGAGAAACATTCGCAACTAGTAGTGAGTAGTGAATCATATTTATTGAGTGATACAAAATGAGGAAATGAAAGTATCTATAAAGGTGGGGACGGTGGAATGCATCTTGCTAATTCATTGTAGTTACCACGCCAGATATAATTCAGTATAACAAAAAACAGGTTTTCTGCCAGGAACAGTACAATATATCCCAAGATTTGATGAATCGCTCATGGTGAGAAGAAGGCATAAACAAAGCCCTGCTCGGCGGACAGTCTGGTGGTTGAATACATAGACAATAATCGATGGTTTTGTGGACAGGCGGCCGTAAACCACGAGAGGTTGACGTGTAGTAATACACGAGCGCTAGCGAGTGTATTACGACGTCAACCTCGAGTGGTTTACAGAGCCGCCTGTCCACAAAACCATCGTTTGTTGTATTTATTATCCATCTTCTCCAATGAATTAAACCCAATTATTGCCATATTAAAAGGTACAGCAATAGGGACTCTTTCTTTGCTCTATAGCACAAAGGGACTATTTTCCCCATATACCATGGTTTTGAGGCCGTATACCACAGGTTTGAATCCGTATACCACAGTTATGGTATCTGACAGGTTTTATATAATGGGTCGTGGTTTACTGAGTCCCCATATATTTTCAATGGGGGCTTTGTATACGATGGATAATAAATATACCTGGTGGATGGTCTGTGGGTAAAGTTCAATGTTGGTGTTGTGATCTGCGTTGTGTGTTGAGAGGCCAGCAGGTATGGGCGCAGTTCCAAACAGCTTTATACACCTGTGGATCCTTGGTCTTTTCAGTACCTGCCGCCACTACCAAAACAAGAGAGACCCCGAAGCTGTTCGGGTAAGTCTGACTGAAGACTTTGCCAAATGTCTTAGTAAAATAAATACTCGAAGGTGAAAGCTGGACTTGACCGGTCTATATAAACAGGACAAACAGTCTTCATCAAGAAGTATATGGTTTATCTACTTGTACACGAACGAACTTGGGAAAGGAGATATAGTATTAACCCACATATCTAAGTCCGTGATTAACCAGTATGTATGAGACAGAGTATGTAGCATTATCTCTTGAAATACACATAATATCAATGTATCACATTAGGTTGCCTAAGTATGTCTCGTGAACTGAAAGAGCTATATACATGCATATAAAAATAATACTTGTTTAACTTCAGCTGCAGCATGGTCATGTGAAAATCCAGCTATGCGGCAACTCGCCAATGTAAGTAATGTCTGGACTCTTTTTAAATGAGAATTACATACATTCGGAATACTTTGCAAGGATTTCGTGTGAACCATAATATATTTTCATTTTAAGCTATTTCTATACTAATGAAGTATATCATAGTAATCGCAAAGAATTATGGGTGATTAGGAGTATATTTGAATGCGGGATGCAATCATGATGTGTCCTCAAGAATAACTCCGCAACAATACATTCCAAAGAAAGACAGGCTTCGCAGGTAAGACTAGCCTAATCGACTTAGTAATTCATTGCTATCGACCATAAGAGAATAAATGGTAAGCTACCCGAATGATAAAGGTAGGTTGTTTATAACTCCAAGTAGCAACTCTAGCCCTCTTCCTTTCCTGTATTTGTTATTAATCAATTGACTCAACCAATTCCCCAGATGGACAAACAGATTCGTCCTTCTATCGTGCAGAGAAGTATGTATCTCTGTCAAGCTTCCTTTTCCTGTTCTTGTATCGGGTATTGAAGTCTGTATACCACCCTCTAATCTAACTTCCTTTTTCTGTTCTTGCATCGGGCTGTGAATCATATAAAGAAAGAAACTGATGAGTGTTTAGGCTGGTGTTCACCGTATCATGAACGAGGCTCCACATAAGATGGTGATTGGGGACTCAAACCAAACACGAATATGCTTCGGATTTTATCGTAGCCTGGTCAAATTGTATCTGTTTATTACCCATTGAGCATGAGTTACCGTACTTGCAAGCCTGTTGAGTAGGAGTTGTTAATGTTCAGCCTCTACACGTTTATACCAGGCTAAGACATATAATTCTAATTAGCTAACCCTCCTTATCCTATCCCCGCATTGGGTAGTGAAGTAAATATCCATTTCGCTAATCAACCCTCCCTCTCCTCAGGTATCTCGTCGCGGCCCCCGGTCAAGCTTCCCTGGTAAGAGATCTACTTCCGGATCAAGTCTGGGGTCAGGCCAGTTCCGATCGAGCCTCACTCTGAGCTTACCGACACGTCCGTCGACGGCCATGTCTGAGGTGAACACGCGAAGCAGGCCGCACACTGCCTACACAAGCTACATCAAGTCTGTGCTGAACCGGCGCGTGGCAGAGCTGTCCCGCCCGAGCACGGCGCAGGGCCTCATAGAGAGGTTAGTGTCACCATCTTCACAAAAGCACCTCCCCAACTATTACAGGCGAATAAAATATGCCATGCTGTTGATAAAGGTCAACCGTATTTCTTTCTTAAGTATCTTAATAGGATATGATTAATTTATTTCCTGTTCCTACGCTTATGTATATTGTTTGATTAGATTGTTATGAGCAATGTCATAATAGAGGCTAGTTTGAAGAGGCTTGAAGAGCTGTATGACCTTCCTAAACCATTAGGCCTGGCGTCCACCTACTATGATAGTAATTTGGGCCTACCGATATGGCTCCGATACAAAAAGCAAATATCGGAGACATATCGGGAAGTTGCAAAATCGTAGACATCTGTCTAGACATTACAATTCACCATGCATTGGCCTAAGACAAATCTTCATATCTCCCGTGTTCTTTTTCAGTATGACGCCAAAACGTGGGACAGACGAAGATCTAGATCGACTAATATTTCCATGTAAGTTATAAAACATTTGTAACTGATCGCATACTGAGGTACATTCACTTATATCTCAAATGTGTTATCAATCCATGGTCCTATAGAACGAATAAAGAACATTTAAAGCATTGGAAGGCCTTTACCTGCAATAGTATTGGGATGCCAATCATATATTCTGAATTTCGGAAAAGACACCTTATAGCAATGACAACAAAGATTGAAAAATCTTGTTATCCTATTGAGCTTTATCTGATCCCAGATCTTGCGTGTGTGCAGCGCCGGTAGAATCATTCACTGTGTTTAATCTACAGGAATATGGCCAAACTGGAGGATCTCGGTAAACCTCTTAAAAGAGACAGTCAGTAATCTTAGCACATTTAACCTTTCATCCTTTCTACAGCCCAGATGGCACTGCGGGCGGATGACGCCATGAGCGTCGAGGATTTCCCAGAGTTTAGCACAGTAGATACAAATACGGCCAAGCGTCTCAAGTCGCCGCGCATGATGCGCAACAACCACCGCCGGAAGAAGAGAGGTAGGCGCTGACTTACTGACCAGTCTGGGTGATTTTTCTCACTCAGTAGTACTTCTCTTCTGATGAAACAAACCTTGAAAGAAGATTTGACATTGACAAGTGGTTCTAGCCATCCAAGTGCTGTTATTCATATAAAAATAAGTACCTCGTGTTGATCTGGAGTAGATCAGCTGGTCATTCTCGGGGATGTGGCCATAGCTTAGTATGGTAGGTACAGGGACATGGATGAAAGTACCGTAGTGAAATTCCGAATATGAGGACGGATGAGGATTCATAGGTAGTTGTCCTGTTGAAGGGAGTGGTTTCAGAGTAACAATTTGAGCTTCTCAGATGATGCTCATGGCTGGAATGTAGCGCAGTGAGCTGCTCCCGGGTAGCCTGACACTTATATATAACATCTGAACTAAGACCACAAATTGTCTGCAGAGCTACAAAGACTAAATACCTTATATACCTTTTCTATGAACAATATTTTCTAAAAGGATTTCCACATAGGTTTCCCCCTACATAAACATGTCCTATTTAGAACTGTAATTCCTCTTCTAGTCATTAAGTTGGCAATTGTCCCCCTTTTTCATTTATTTACATGTCTCTGATAATTAAGATGTTTTGAACTTTCACATCGGTCTGGTGGTTCTTATGTAAAACTCACAAGTTAACTCAATATGTCAAATTTCATTATTTCAAACTGACACGTTAAATGTCTGCATTTTAAGGCGGTGATGGTGGTGCCGGTAAGGGTTAACTGCCGTGTGTGTTCAATTCGCTATTATAACCCCCAGAGTGCCAACTCTACTAACACATCTACATACCGTCTGTGTAAAGCTGTTCTTTAAGTGTGCTGAACATAAAACACCTCATTCTTTGGGTATCAGATACCTCAGGTACAGAAGTATAGATCAAATCACTGTAGAAAATGCAACACATGACTTGTGTACTCATGCACAAGGATAACACGACGAATAATGTGTTTTTGTGTTTCCATCTAAAATCTCTTTTGAATAATAAATCATAGTTAAACGATATGATAACTAGCATACTTTCTACCCTTGCTTTCATATGAATTAAAGTTTGTGTGTATCTCGAGTGCATATCAAATCCTACTGTAAAAAATGTTGTTTTAGATGGTTTTATTTAATCAGAAAAATGTGAATATATGGAAGAACCGCTGAATTCATTCTACTGAAGTTTGTGATCATTAGAAGATTTATGTCGCGTACAACTAGTTTGACGTCAGCTTTTATACATAGGTTTGTGTATTTACTTTCTGGATCCGTTTGACACAAGACCACTATGTATCATTACATCGACAAATAAGTTGTCAATACCATTGTGTATAACATTATTATCAATGATGTTTTCAACACTATTGTGTATTATTGCTTTTACAAATACATCAAATTAACATAGTTATGTGTTGTTTCCTTTATAGCGAAATTAGTCAACACCGCTGCGTTTACTATCATCTTTACTAGTAGGTTAGTGAACACCAATGCATATCAATACTGTTACAGATAAAAAGAAGAAAGCGGCTACAGTGGATGCAAAACGTAACGCCGACATAATGAAGGTTTTAAAAGGTGACTTTGAGACGGTCCCCAGTGAGCCGTCTACCCTGGTGCGGGTCTACCTCTGCGCATGCTCAGTGGGTGCGTAGCATTTAATGTTTTATATCGGGTCTGGTGTTACAAGCCTTACACCGGAAGTACCACCCTCTTGGATACCATCATAGAACAGTACAGCGATATTTGTCCTCCTATATAATGCATGTATACATAAGTGATCTTATAGTGTGGGGATAGGGATTGTGCGGTTGAAAATATGACAACGGTTTTTATGTTTTAGAAATATGAGAAGTATATAACATAGAATATTTCTAACTATATAATGCATAAGATGACAGTCAATACGCATTTTTCAGTTTGTAGTTTCTCAAATATTCAATTTCATATACTACTTGCAAAGTCAACCATAGCTGTACGTTCACTTACATACTCAAGAAGTAGCTGAATTACCATTTTGGATTTGTTTCAATAGTTATAAAGATATATGTACAATGGGAGGGTATGAGTTAAGTTTACTCTATGCAATGCTTAGAGCTGATTGAGTTGATGACATGTATGCTATGAATGTAAATGTTTATTATGGGAAAATGCATGGCTGGTAAACGGAATTGAACATTGCCTAAGGTCTTAAGCACAGTGTTGAGAAGAGAAGCATATATACAACATATATGTATACATAAGATACACTTACCGAAACCCAAGAGGGAAAAATCCATTGAAAATGTTCATAAATTAACATATTAGTGAGATTATACAGAATTATGGTATATACTTTTTATGGCAAATTACTGTTGATATATACTGATGACTAGTGCTCATGCTGTGAACAGACATGGAAGAGGAGCGGCGAGCGCTGCAGCACCTCGTATACCCGGAACTACGTACCTACTGCCGGCGTCTGGGACTCGACTTCCAGGTGGTTGACCTGCGGGGCGGCGCCGACCTTTCCACGGACCAGGGCTACACCACTTCCGGCGTCTACGCTCGCGAGGTGACCGCCTGCCAGCAGCTTTCCGTCGGCCCCGCCTTCCTGGTCAGTCCGCCTCTTGTACCTCTTCTCCTCACTCCCTGATGTGAGAATGAATATTCACGACATCCATAATCATGTAGGCCTGCTCCATATTTATGAGGCAATAATGGATACCATAAAAATGCATTATAGTCGTCACCTATTTGACCACTTAACAAGGACGTACGCCTCATCAGGTAACTGTTCTGGTTTAACCAAATCGGCTTAAAGATGTTCACTTATCCAGGTTCATCGTCTACTATCTCATCTCCTGCATAACTACCTCATAACTCATAAATCATCATGTATATATATTAAATATGAGGAGACTTGTTCATGTCAAAACTTATCTAATGGTTTTTGGATGCTCGCCTGAAAATCTGCTATGCAGAGGCATGCTTAATGTACCTCCTTACAGTACAATAAGAAAACAAAAAACTTCGGTATTCATTCACCCGAAACCAGTTTCCCTCTAATATCCATATTCATATTCACCTCATTTTAGCATAACTGCCTATAGACGTCTCTGCCACCGCTTTATATATTTGTTTTATCCTGTTTGTGCTTCTGGTGTTGATAGATGATTCTTGGAGACAAGTACGGCGTGGCGCCTCTGCCGGCCAGGATCGACGCAGATGAGTTTGAGATCATGAAGAAGATGGCAGAGGAAGAGCGTCTGCCCAAGAACTATCTCATGGAGGAGTGGTACCTGAGGGACGATAACGCCATACCGCCCGTCTATGTGCTACAGGTGCCCTATATCATCCTTTACTCAACCAGCAATAGGGCGACCATACTAATTAGAAAATATATCCTTTAGATTCATAAAGATTTCTAGGCTGCCGCATGATATATTCGTCATTGTTGGATAGACTACTACTGGATCGGAAAAAAACCATTACATGTTTTAGAACATATTCCACGTTATTTCTCATCGTTCACAACTGCTTCACAATATGGGCAGTAAGATATCCAGTAATGCCAAGCGTCCACTGAGCTCCCGATGCACTCCGATATGCCCTACGATGCACCTTCCGATAGAAAATCTAAATCGCGTCGGAAGGTCGACTATAATCGGGGCAGCTGATCACCTCTAAGATTAGGCAATGATGCAAAATAGGCGTCTGCGATTTGGTTTGATTTGGAACAGAGCTTTTATTGCCTGAAAAAAATGTACATTGTTATTCCATGTTCCCTTGGGAAAATTATCGATGCGATATTTCCTGAATTATAGTGTATCATATATCTAAAAATGAATATACCACCTCAAAATATGCACTGAAGCACTGGTAATATCGTGGGGCATATCGGAACCATGACCACCTTTTTTCACAGAAGAGCCCACCAGGATGCGTGGTGAATTGGTATGTCTAGACATATGTCTACGATTTTGCACCTTCCCGATATGTCTCCGATATTAGCTTTTTGTATTGGGGGCCATCCATAAAGTACGTACGCACCGAGGGGGGGGGATGGGGGGGGAATGGGGGGGGGGGGTAAGAAATTTTGGAAAATCTGCGTATGCTCCCTCTTTGTTCTATTGCGTACAACATTGGGAGAGTGGGTGGGGGGTCCAAAATTTCAGAAATTCTGCGTACGTACTTTATGGATGGTCCCTTGGTGCCATATCGGTAGGTCTAAATTTCTATCGTAGTAGGTGGACGACAGGCCTAACGCTACCATCAATTATCAACTCATACATATTTTATATTTACACTCTTCAAAACCAGCACGAGTAAAGGATTTAATGTACTCCCCATCACCAATGATTCCACGTGTCTTATGCCTGTGCTGGTCTTCACAGTCGCGGCCGGTGGAGGTGAAGGGACGGCGTGGGCGGCGGAGAAAGGACCAGCAGATCACGTTTTCAGATAAACGGGCCCGTCAGCAGGTCTACGCACAGCTCCAGCAACTACTGCAGGAGGCCATCTCTGTCAGCATGGAGGAGGGCAAACTCATCTACCAAGAGCGCAAACACAAATATTTCAAAGCCTGTGAGTATGGAACTCTTTATGTAGGATAAATGAATGTTCAAGTATGCTCTGCTACTGTCTGTAATGTTGATGATTGAAGCACTGTTCATCACATTCTCCTAGTGTCACCCCTAATCAATTGGTAGAGTGGATTTGCGTGACCATATTGCTAATATATTGTATTGATGTGAAAATACCTTTTACTGAAGTGTAACAATAATCCAAATAGGGCCTCTGAGTTTTGGCACTCTTATATTGAACTTTACCATAAGAATCCTATATTTTGTATTTGCATGGATTATATATAAAATTAGGCTCAGAAAATGAATGGATCAGAACTTGATTCCATTGCTCTATTATGAATTGCAGCTGTAGAAGATGAGGTTCTGGAGGGCGTCTTGCACTGTAAGAACACGGCTGATAAGTGCCTTTGTTACATCCGTGAGTTCTCCGACTTACCAAGGAATGAATACAATGAAGACTCGAGGAAGTACTCTGACATGTTAGTCCGCGATGGCCAGGCCAAGCCAGATGCGCAGGCTCGGAAGTATCTCCAGCAAATGAAGTCTAATGTCAATAACAAACTAGAGGAGACGAATAATCTGAGGTGCTATGAACCATCACTTGCGGAGTATGCGCATGGCGAGAAGGATGAAAACACTGAAGGTCAAACTTACATCCAGCAGCTGGTCAATGACATTCTTACCGACATGAAGGGACTGACGGAGAGAGCCAAAGAGAATCTCGATGCTAATTCCAATGTTAGGAATTTTGAAATGTACAAACAGGTTCTGCCACATGCATCTAGAGTAAAGGAAGTGGCTGAAGATTTCATCGGCAGGGAGGATTTTTTCGATGCTGTTGAGGCCTACCTAAGAGATGCAGACAGATGTTGCAGGCCGTTGGTGATACAGGGACCGGCAGGATATGGCAAGACGTCATGTATGGGAATGTTGGCCAAAAAGACCAAGAACTGGTTCGGATCCTCTAGTGTTGTGATACTACGCTTCATATCTGAAACATTGCACACGGCGGACATAAAGACAGTTCTCCATGATATCTGCACACAGCTAAGTGTTGTCTACAATATGGAACCTATACCAAAGGACAGTACAGCCAACATCTACAAGATGGGAACAGTGTTCTGTAACCATCTGGAACAGATCTCAAAGTGGCATGCTGAAAAGAAACCTTTGGTTTTGCTCCTGGATGGCCTTGATCAGTTGAGTAAAAAGCATATGGCGCATTCGCTGAGATGGTTGCCCGACCGGTGTCCACCAAACGTGTATATCATTGTGTCTATTGAATCCAGCTGTCTCACACTCAACCAATGTCTCCAAAGGAGGCTCGCCAATCCGGATTGCTTTATGGACCTTGGCGAAGTCGATGCGGACACAGTTGAGCTTATGGTGAACACTGCTCTTGATCAGGCCAAGAGGGTTTTACAACCACAACAGAAGGATTTCTTACTGAGAAATGGCAAAGCTAATCCTCATCCAATCTACCTGGCACTAACAATCAAGGAGGCGTTGACTTGGTGTTCCTATACCAAAATCGATGATGACCATGTACCGACCACAGCGGAGGATGCTATCTCCAGGGTCCTGGACAGACTGGAGACAAAGTATGGGTTAAAGCTTGTTAGGGACACCGTATCCTATCTAGTCATGGCGCAGACCGGCCTCACGGAAACTGAACTAACTGACGCTCTCTCCTGCAATGATGAAGTGCTGCAGGATGTGTTTATCCAACATGACTTGCCGTTAGATGACATCATAGTCATGCCATCCTTCCTGATAGCGAGTCTCCTGGACGACTTACAAATATTTTTGATACGGAGAAACAAAGACAACAAAACCGTCCTGGCGTGGCGGAATCGGACATACCGTCAACTGTGTGCCAAGAAGTATTTCAGTGTGACTGACCCAATGAACCCTCCTAACGAGGAGTCGCAGCACTACTGCCACGACCTGGCTGAAATCTTCCTCCAAGATGCTGGTATCAACAAACAATTTGAACACCCGATGACATACACGGTCATTGAAAATACCGACCGACAGGTTACCCCACAGCTTCTCACCAAGGACAACTTGCGCAAGCTTAAACTTTTGCCTTGGTTTATCATCCAGTCTGGCCGCACTGCAGAAGTTTTAGAAGATCTGAAATCGAACTGTTTCTGCAACTTTCACTGGCTGATGACCAAACTGCAGGGTTTGGGGATCGATACAGTCATAGATGAACTCAATATGATGGATGTAAAAGACAATGACCTGCTGCTCATGAAAGATTTAATGCGGATAGCACGCCCAGCCTTGAAAACTGATCATGACACTTTCGCCAGCCACATGCTAGGCATGGTTCCCCATGTAAACTCGACCATGTATCCAGGTGTATCCCAGATACTGAATGAGGCACAGCGGTGGATAGAAGTAGTAGCGATTCCTCTGATTGTACCATTGATACCGTGCTTACCATCCCCTTTAGACATGTGCAAGCAGAAGATGTGGGGATCTGTTGAAGTCCTGGCCCTGGACAAACACGAACAACTAGCTGTGATGAAGAATAAGGACAACACGATAGACTTCTGGGATGTAGAGTGTGAGGAGATAGTGCTGTCAACAGGCATGCGTTATGATCGCATCGACCCAAATGTTTACTGTTCAGGTAACTTTGTCGCTATCTACAGCAGCACCAATTTGTATATATGGGACATCCAAACCTGCACTGTAGCTCAGACTGTTACCCTGGAGAAACTTCTTGGTGATGAGCTGAGCACGACTCTTCACATGTACCACACAGATGACTTCAGCATGGTGGTCTTACAGTCTTCTGATGATGATTTTAATCAGGTAGTGAGTATCATTGACACGACAAATGAGAAAATAATTCACACCATTCCCGATTTTGATGTAAAGGATGAATTCTACAGAAACTCGGCGATGCTCGTGAACAACGAGGAGCTGTTAGTGTTCATCAATGCGAGAACAGAGAGTAAGGAGGACGGAAGCACCCATGATCATGCCATGTTGAATATCTATAGTCTGGAAGATGGTGCATACAACCATCAGATTGCTTTAGGACATAAGAAATTCTTCAAGATCATCCAGAATCAGGAAACCTTGATTCTCTGCTGGGCCAATGCTAGCTTCGATGTGTACAATATAGCAACTGGGGAAAAGGTTGGCGACTTTGCCGCCCCAGATGCCAACCTCGCAATGAAAACGTGCCAATTGACTTTGGGAAACAATTTGTTTTTCCTTGCCTCTCCTATTGCTAAGGATGCCAAGTTGTTGTATAGTGCGTTGTGGTGCTGGAATATACAAGAACACCAATTATCACAATTTTTCATAAAGCGACACAATTCGTTGGATGATGCATTTGAATGCTTCATCTTATCAGAAATGGAAAGCTTTGCTGTTTTGACATCTCCACTTACGGCTACTATCTGGCTGTGGGACCTTCAGGGTCGAAGACCCATACGGGTAGGTGCACAAAACCTCTCAATTGGTTGAGCAGACTGAACAATACACAATGGATAAAATGTCCCAATAAAAGTAAATCAACTGGACATTTTTTAAACTAGCAAAATTATCATGAGGTATTAACTAAGCATCGAAATACTTATAAATCGAAATTTTCTTCAAGGTAGCATCACTGCTGCTAATAGGTATACTTTAAAGCCACGTCATTTCTATCATAAATGACCCTTCTATACAATATCTTATATTTCTACTTATATGATCTTGTCGCATTCGATTTAATTATCCTTTTTTACAGTTAACCCCCAAGGATGTTGGTGTGTAGAATGCTATCGTTTCTTCCAGAGCATAAAAGCCCACACGGAGGATGTCACGTCATTGTTCCCCTTGGCCTCTGACCCCTTCTCTTTCTTCACGGGATCGACGACAGAAGGCGTGGTGAAACGCTGGAATGTTTACCAGACCGTGACGGCCGGACTCAGTTCTCAACAGTCAGTCCGCACGAGAACACCCAGCGCCATGGCTGATGGTATTTTAAAACGTCAAGGATCAAGGTGAGAATAACACCATGAGGGGGTAGAATAGTCTCAGTTGAATCCTGTAAAAATCATTGAGGATCCATACCAGTTTATTATTTACCACCCACACATAACCATCCATTGGTGTCTATGTGTTCAGTAACCTTTCGGGTGTTTCTGATAAATAGGGATTCTGATATAAATGCATGTAAGTGTTCATGTTAATATGTGTTGACTTGCAGATCCCCAATTACGTTTTACGTGTTTATACCTTATTCTATTCTAGTAAACTTTTTCATGGAATTCACGTGTGAGAGTTTTGCACATATAATCCGGTACAATCACTTGTGCAGCATGATCGTACTCCGATAACTTTGGGGGGCATTACATCTGTTTTTTTGTTTTAAGATGTTTGCTTTCTTTGTCATGATGTATAAACTGAAGTTTGAGATGTGTGTGTGACTTCCTGCAGTGATGATGATGCTGAGGGCCGTGGGTAGGTCATGTTTATACTGAGATAAAGCATAAATGATATACCTTTAAGTGCCTGGTGAATGGATTAAGTGTGCTACCTGGGTACCCTTTTCTTATTTCAAGCTCTATCGTGGACCTCCCCTGTCTCTATACTGGTAGAAAGTTGTAAAGATGTACAGAAACGTGCTTGATTTTTTCAATTCTGACAGTGGTAAAGGAAATTCCTGTCGCATCCTTCTATTGCCCATCCCAATTCACCATAGTATCTTGCCCCGATATAGTAACACCTATCGTCGGAATTAACCAGTGGACAAGGAATAGATATCCTGATGACAAGAGTTGCACTTTGCTGTGTTCCCCGTGCATTTTTATCCCACTATCTCTATGCTTTGAATACCCTCCCTAGATGTTATCTGTATAATTCTGTTATTATTAAATAGAATATAGTAAGGGTTAATTATCAATATAGGATATTTGCTTTTAAAAAAATGCTACGTGATATACATAAACCAGTATAACATCTTTTAGATGCATTATTTATATAACCCAAAACAAGTTATAAGATATTGTAACTCTTTATCAACATTTCAAAAGTCACTGCAATACTAGTTTTTCATATAGAATTATGTTATTTCACATAGCAGTTAAGATTATGACAAATGAAATATATACATTATACACTTAAGTTAACCCTTGCTGTGTACAACTATCAGGCACAAACTGGGCAGCGCTAAGAGCGGCAAGTCGGTGCGTTTTGCGGAGAGTTACGGGGACGAGTCGAGCACGGGGTCGTCACGTCCGGGTACCGCCACCCTGGAGGACGCGCTGTCGACGCCGCCGCGTTCTCCGGCACCGGAAATTGTCACACGGCGTGACATGGTGGAGCGCGCCATGATGAAAGCGTGCTGCGTGGACGTTTCAACGAGCAGTCTATACGTCCTGACCGGCTACGACAGGAGTCTGCCCATGTTGTGGGACGCCTGCCGTGGACAAGTTGTCCACAAGATGGCGCCACAGACAGCGTCCGATTTCGGGACGCCCTGGGTGGCGTTCGCCAGTAAGGATCGGTATGTCGTCGGACTGACCAACACGGAGAAAGCGGCGAAGGGCGCTCCAGGGGCTCACATGTTCCAGGTGAGTCCTTTATAGCCTCCAACCGTTAAACGTGTTCTCTGTGAGTTGTGGATCCCACATGGCCACATGCTCCAGGTGAATCATATTCCAAGTCTCATGAGCAGGTATGCATAGGTGCGTCATATAATGCCTCATACATTTGTTGGAAGAAATGGCCATGACAAACAAGTTCAGTTTAGATAGAGACAAACTATAGGATTCATTTAATTTGATTTCATTATGGATAGGCATATAACCCAATACAATAATCATATTGGTGAGGGCTATCTATTCCCATCACTTAAATTCACATTCTTTAAACTGGTTACCATTTTATCCTGTAAGGGTTCTGTAGTTATGTAAACCTCTTACACAAATGAGCATGAGAGATTGGCCTCCCCGATCTATCTTACAGGTATGGAGCACACAGACCGGTCAGGCGATCCGGCTGCCGACCGACTTTCACGCTACTGCATGCACTCTGACCCTGGACAAGGAGAAGGTGCTACTGGCCAGTGTGGAGAGGTGGGACCCCGAGGGTGACTCCCATGGTACGTTTCACAGTGGAACCTTATTGAATGCTACCTCTTTAACAGATAACACCGACGATTATTTATGAAGTACTATTCTATTATTCCATAGAAATGCCAAATGGCATTAAGGAAATTATATGAAATCGGAAGGATCTCTGACTACTCCTAAGATTTTCCTATGCATATTGTGAGCCTCTATACTTCAAATGGGTAAGATAATAACAATACATGTACTGTACCGAGAATCCTGCTACAAGATTAGTTATAGAAAGACGTGGGACTGAATCAAACAGTATGAAATACATAATGAAATAGATAACATAAATAATATCAGACATAAATCTAACCTTGTCTACTT
Organism: Alentia gelatinosa; assembly: GCA_950022655.1. NCBI lineage: Eukaryota > Metazoa > Annelida > Polychaeta > Phyllodocida > Polynoidae > Alentia > Alentia gelatinosa. The sequence goes on along the minus strand of OX465580.1, from coordinate 26,653,887 downwards.
CTTGCTACCACCACATTTATGTAAAATCCTTATTAATAGAATTTTCTATGTATGTGCAAAGTACGAGGGCGTGACTAACATGACATATCATTTGCCAGACGTGGTGTTCCGTATGCTGAACCTGACGGAACAGGAAGTGACTCACACGATGACGTACGATACGTCAGTGATCCCGACCTGCGTTCAGCTGACGGAGGACGACAAATGCGCGGTGACGGATAACGTGAGCCCCGTGCGCATGCCTGACCAGGACATTGTCATGTTCAACATAGAGACCCCGGAGGAGAGGCCAGCCGTCAGGTTCTACGAGTTCCGGAAAGTGAGTAGATGTTGCTTGCTGTAGTATTCTGAACGTTCTGCAGTATAATAATAGTAACCATCATAGTATTTCAGAGAACCTGCAGTATAAAAGAGCTTTTGTATTTAGAACGTAAATTTCCAGAATAAATAACAACTCCAGCATAAATTCAAGCCTCCTCTTCACTGAAAACACTACACTTGCTGTTATTGAGAGTGGGATATGTCCATTACACGGTGTAAGTTTAGGGAACTGTCAACGTACTATACACTCTAACCTTCTACGAGCTCCGTGCCAACTCTGTGGCATTGAAAATGTTCAAGAACCAGTTTGCCTTAGAGCGTTTTAGAGAAGCGCCCAGTTGACCACGACTTATCACTACAAGTGCTACAAGTGGTAGCACCTCATTGATGCACTGGTCCTTGACATGCTTTGACCCTACATAGGCAGGTGTAGGACTGACTGGTTGACTAGGTGTCAAGTGGGCTACAGCAAGTGACCCACTGACTGAATACATCCCAGAAATGTTAAGTCCATTTCATTCATCAGAGATCAACATACCATTTGCTAGTTGGATGAACCGCACCCTCTATCATCCCTATCCCTGCAACGACACCTCTCCATGCCAAATGGTTGCCGTTTCTATATTGTTTTGGCTGCTATGCTCTCAGACTCAATGCTTGCCACTACCCAATGCCTGCCATGCTCCAGCCCACTTTACCCCTTCATGATCAGATGTTTGCCATGCCCCCGGGCCCTCAACATCCCAATACCTTTCTTTACTGAACCTTTCATTCCTATTCTGCTATTTTATCGCTCCCATGCCAAGCGCAACCCTATGCCGGCCACAACCTCATATGTGCAGATACTTTTGCCATAGTCCATGTCAGCCACACCTTATGTATGCCATTTTTCTCACCATATAGACCAAAGCCTGATATATACCGTGATATATTTCCATGTTGATCCTGCATGCTGTACCATGACATACACCAATGTCTGCTGTTCACCCATGCCTCATACACACCATGCCTACATGATAAGAGCAGTGTCATATCTCTCATTATCTCACCCCGGTATTTTTCTCCATAGGCTTAACGTTAGGGACTCGTGCTCCACTGCCATGAAGCTATTTTACCCAATACTCAATGGCTAATTTGGTGAGTTATTTCATCAATAAATGTTAATGGTGAGATAAAATCAAAAACCCAGTCGATTCCCCATATCCAGAGCTTGTTGGCTAATAAGTGTAGATCCCTAGAATTGAAGGATATACCAGATCCTCTTGGCCACATTGCCTGCGCAGGAGGGCTAACATGGTGGAAGATGTTCTATAGGAACAAACATTTGGGTGTACATTGTACTTGGCAATTGTTCTGTCCGTTTATGTCTGCAGCATCCTAATATCTGTCATGATTTTATGTCTGAGATGCTTTCCCAGTCTGCATGTTGTCCCAGTCATCACTTTTGCCATGCTGTTTGTAACTGTCCCATTACTAGATCTGCAACATCCTTGTATCTGCTAGACATTCATGCCTGAAACATCTTCACATTTGCTATACCCCAGTATACGGGCACTTTCGAATTGCCTTCAAGCATTGTCGCCGTCCCGTTACACCGGATAATCTACTGCACCAACTTGATGGGGAAATGGTGCAAGCTTATAACGGAAAAGCAAAACCCCGCTATACTATATTTGCTTTGTGTGTATATGTTCCTGTCCAAACGCAAACCACCGCTGATCATGCATTCACAAAGAGTCGCAAATATCGGGTATACCCCTGTTTTTACTGAGATTGTCTTTAGATGTCGTGGTAGTGACTAAAAACTGGACAAAAAACAGGTATTGCTGTGAATTCCGATTTGGTAAGAAAACTTCTGAACAAATATGTCTACCCTTTTCTAAGCAAAGTGACAATAAATGAAAGCTTTGTTATGTTTTTCATAAAGGGTCTAATCCAAACCACTTTGTTAAGAGAGGGAGCACTCTTAATCAATGCTTTACACCCTTTTCTATTTTAACGCAGGGCAAAAAGTACCCTGAGTATCGCGTGACGCAGAACCACGTAATGAAAAACGGCCTCTCTCTGGCAGTAGGGCTGAACGGGGACCTGCAGATGTGGGACATCCCGTCGTGCGAGTACGAGGGGAATCTGTGTGAGGACCCGGCCGTGAAGGACACGCAGAACCCCAACATCCACACACATGGAGGCTACAACGTCCTCCAGGTTGTGCTCTCCAAGGACGGGCGCTACCTGGTGGCCGCGTCCGAAGACTGCACTGCGTCTCTCTGGGACTTGGAGAATGAGACAATGATTCACCGCTACAGAGGACACACAGCAGAGGTGAGATACACCATACATTCTGATACATAATACATATAGTGGAGGTGAGATATGTATACATTCTGATAGAGAGGACAGACAGAGATGAGATATATTCAGAAGACACATAGATACATCATATCTATCCTACCCCTAATATAAAATCCTGAGTTTCCGTATGCCACGCTGACTGGCATACAGAGTTTTATATGCCACTAGTGGCATACAGCATTTTTATCACGTAATATTCTAAAATCGAGGAGACAGGGTAGGATAAAATCAAAACCTGATTCGTTTTAATATTGGCCATAGCATGCCACTCCTGGAGTTTTGGCTCTGGACTTCACTCGGCTTCGCCTCATGAAGTCACTTTGTCAAACTCCAGTCGTGGCATACAGTGGCCAAGATTAAAACTCATCCAGTTTTACGATAGTCTGTAATTGTTGATACAGAAGACAAAAAGTACAAGTGTGGCCTTTACATTTTGATCTTTAATGAAGGGTACATAGTGCATAGATTAGATAGAAACAGATTGAGATACATGTATATCCAATGCATTGAGGTGAAATAGGAAGAACTTTATTTTGCTCCCTGTAGTGAGACTGTCGGACTGACCAATCAGTACAGCCACGGCTTATATGCAATATATGTATTTTCTCCTAAGATTTCACAGGAAGTGACTAGATGAGTATCTTATATGATCCACAGTTAATATGTAGCTATTCCCACTAGACAGTGGTAGATGTTTCAATTTGTGACTTGCTTTCATGGCTACGATTGTTACCTACAGATAAGGCAAGCAAATGTATAAAGGCCTGTTCAGAAATTTATTCTTTGTCCTACAACTTTACAAGTTTTTCAATTTCCCCTGTATATATGGTCTTCATTATGACACACACTGACTTGCTTTGCCATGTTTTCACTTTGTTTCCATCTACAGGTGACAGCCGTGGCCATCTCCAACGACAACCAGCTTGTGGTGACGGCGGGCGCCGACTGTCTTCTCAACGTGTGGCACTTCGGCGTGGTATCGGCGCCCGTGTGCCGGCTCCGGGTTCATCTTCCTCCGCGCCTCCTCCGCCTCACCCCCGACAAACGCACGCTGGTCGGCCTCGGCCATACCCGCAACGAGCCCGACAGACTGCTGTTGTTCAGACTGAAGAACATCAAGGAGGTGCCCGGGTCTGATCCACAACCACAAGCGGGTCTTGCACCAGTAGCAGCACCAGTAGCAGCACCAGTAGCAGTATCGGCCCCCGTATTAGAGCCAGTACCAGCAGGAGTACCAACACTAGCTCCAGTCCCAGTCCAGGCGTCAGCGCTAGTAGCGACACAAGAACCAGAAGAAGTCCCAAAACTAGCAGCAGTACCAGCACAAGGTCCAATGATAGAAGTACCAACTCCAGTACCAGACAGCGCATCAATAACAGCATCCACACCAACACAAGATCAAGCGTCCGCACCATTTGAAGTACCAACAGCAATACCATCACCAGAACAAACACCAGAAGCTCCAGCACCTGATGAACCACGGGCTGAAAAACAAACACCAGAACAGCCGCTAGCACCTGAAGAAACAAGACAAGAACAACCATCTGCAGCAGCACAACCGGTAACAGACTCTTTCTGAGATGACCCGTTGATACATTGGTGCCATGACCAGGATCGTTTTATTCCTTCATTGGAAGCTAATGTGAATGGAAACATAAAAGCTGTGAATACACTGACTCAGTCTGATTTGATGACAAGAGTTTACTCAGTATAAGATGAGGAAAGTCCACCGAATGATTACCTCTGATGCTGGGATGAAATCATCCTATTAAAAGGAGTGAAACGGAGTAGTTATGGAGCGCATTTTAACTAGACAAGGACTTTAAAGGGTGAACAGTGTATTGAAGTATCTTTTTCAAAAGTAGAGATGATTAGGTATTACATATCTAATGGATAGATATAATCTCCTTGTCAAGTACAGTGTAGTAGCTATTGTTATAAGTCCCAATGTATGCTAAGGCAAATCAAACTCGTTAAGGCTACGGTAACATATCATTTGTTTATCATACATGTAACATTAATTCTTTTGATATTCATAAAGAATATAGTTGAGGAGAAAGATACCATTCTAACGCAGGTATGCAATAACAAAAAAGCAATATCCTTGTAAACAGTGTTTTATGTAATATCCTTGTCTGCATTGCTGGGTATGTTTAAGGAATAAACGATATCTTTCCTAGAATGCAAATTGTTCTCTTAAATTGCAGAACAGAAAAAGCGTTATATATGTATGACACGGCAGCCCACGATGGCATTGCTTCTATTATAAGTATTGGCTATTTTAATACTTGATACTAAACCTTTTGTGGGATATGACGGTGGGTCAATCAGTTGGTGGGTTGGCGGGTCAGTGGGTCGATTGGTTAGTGGATCGATCGGTCAGTGGAAAGATCGATCGGTCAGTGGGTCAATCAATTGGTCTGTTGGTCAGTGAATCTGTCAGTGGGTCGATCGGTCAGTAGGTCCATCTGTCGGCATACTTTTATAACATAATATTTTGCATTTACAGCTATATTTGTGAGATCTTATCAGTTCATTTTTACAGTCCTATACAAGGAGTATTCCATAAACCATAGTTCGACAGTATAGAGTAAAAGTCTGACCATTAGCTAATGATACATTGGTAAAACCACATAGTTTTCATTTATCCCACTGGAATATTTGGTATTGACTCACACATTATGTCTTTGTTTATTCTTTTAAATTCTGTCAGTGTAGGTATTTTTCTGGTGATAGGAGATAAAAAGTTCCAGAGACAGTGACCATAGTATTCAATACTTTGCATATATAGAGTACAGTTGGGATTTTTAACCTTAAGAGTTGGTGCATCGTGCCCTCTTGTTTGGGTATTTCGATGATCAAGGTTGTTCGGTTGTTGTGCTTTTTTGTACAGATAATTCAACAAGTGATTTCTCCTTCTAGCATAAAGGTATGGGGAATTGCTGCTGGCATGCAACTTTGCAATACTAGTTCGGTAATTTGCTTTTAGGCATATTCTTAAGCATTTATTCTGGGCTTTCTGAAGTTTTTCAGTCATATATTGTGCACAGTTACTGTATATGTAGTCCCCATAATCTAGGTAGGGCAAGATTGCTGTTTTGTATAGATAGATAGCATTGTCCTGATTAATATATTTCCGCATCTTGCAAAGTTGGTAAGTTTTGAATGCCACTCTCTTTAGTATTTCTTTCATATGTAGTTTAAAGTTCAAATTCTCATCGAGTGTAACACCTAGATATTTGTAACTATTTACCATGTTCAGTCTCCTGTTGTTCATAAACACTTCAATGTCACCAGTATTTCTACATCTGAAGGGGGTTTCAAAAATGTTTTGTTTTAGAGGTATTCACTGATAATTTATTCTGGTCAGCCCATAGTTCAAAACAATCTATTGTTTCCTGTAGTTTTGTTTGTATTTCAAATCTATTACTACTTTCTGTATAAAATACCGTGTCATCAGCATATAACATGATTTTTGTATTTCTTATACACTTGACAATGTCATTTACATATATCAGAAACAATGTTGGCCCCAAATTGGAGCCTTGGGGGACACCGCAGACCACCCCATCCTCCCCAGATAGCACTCCATTAGCTTTAGTTTTCTGAGTACGATTAGACAAATAATTTTCTAGTAATTTTAGATTTTTTCCTTTAATTCCGTATTATTCAAGTTTTTTTTAGGAGGATGGAGTGGTCCACGGTGTCAAAAGCTTTCTTGATATCAACGAACACTGCACCCGTCACCATACCAACATTCACCGAGCTATAAATATTGTTTGTAAAGTCTGCCACTGCACCAGTCGTTGAATGCCCCTTCCTAAAACCTGACTGCATTTTGGTAAGTATTTCGTTATCTTCCAGGTAAGTCATTAACCTTTGATTAATAAGTTTTTCAAAAAGTTTACCTTGGATAGGTATGATTGAGATCGGTCGTAGGTTGGAGCATTCACGAGGATTTCCTCCCTTTGGTATGGGAGTAACTATACTTGTTTTCCAACTATCTGGGATGGATCCATTGTTTATTATTTGGTTACATAAATCAGTAAATTCTTTGACATGTAATAATAGGTAATCTTTCAGTAGAGTAGTTTTAATATTTATTATACCATATGGTTTGCAACCCTTCATGTGTTTTATTTCCTTCTCCATATCAGACTCCGCTATGACAAGATCATCCATAGTATTTTGTGTGGTATCACCATAAAAGCACCATGGTGTGAACTTCTCCGCTGCTAAACTAGGGCCTATACTAGTAAAGAATTTGTTAATATAATTTGCAGTATTCTCAGGTTGTGTTGGTTCATCATATTCATTGTTCAGTAGTATTTCTGAGTCTTTTCTTTTCTTAGTTCCCGGTAAAATATTGTTGACTATTCTCCAAATTTTTTTGGATTGTCCTTATTATCTTCAAATTTGTTTAAAATATAGTTTTGCTGGGCCTCCTTTGCTTTTATATTTGCTTCATTTCTAGCTGTGGAAGCTTCTTGCCAGGCTTGTTTTGTGTTTTGTCTTTTTGCTATCCTTAATTTGTTATTTTTTGTTTTAATCAGGAGTGCTAGGTCACCATCCATCCATGGTTCATTTTTAGTTTTAACCTTAAAAGTTTGTACTGGACATTTTTTGTCTAGATATTTTGATAGTCCTTCTATCAGCTTTTCCCATTTTTCATCAGGGTTCCATATCTCATATTTATCCCATTCAATATAATTTTTAGTAAATTCTTCCATTTCCTCAGCATTATTATCCTGCCTGTAAATTCATCTTCAAATGGTCATTATTTCCTTTCCCTTTTCCCTGTTTACAAACACCATTTGATGATCATTGATATTTGTTTCCAAGCTTCCCTTTTTTTCAATATTGTTGGAGTTTGAAAAAATTAAATCTATAGTTGAATTTTTGGTTGAGTATCTTGTTGTATCATTTATATATTGCAATAGTCCTAGTTGAGATAGGGTATTTATTAGTTCTATAACGTACAAGTCATTTTCTTCATTCAAGTCAATATTCATATCCCCGAGAATGTATATTTCTTTCGAAAGGTTATCAGATATTTCTTCTACCGTTTCTTTAAGCTTGTCGATAAAAATTTGCTTATTTCCCCTAGGAGGACGATAACAATTCAGTATGATTAAGTTTTTAGCCTTTTCTTGTTTGATTTCTACAATTTGGAGTTCAATATTCATTGTACTTATGTTGTAATTGGAATATTTATAATCATCATATTTTAAGCTGTCTTTTACCAAGGTCATGACCCCTCCGCCTTTTTTTGGTTGAAGGTCATTATCCCTTTCTTTCCACTCCCTGTCAACTCTTGTTATAGAGTATCCAGGCATTATATATGTATCTTTTCCATCATCTTTTACCATCCATGATTCTGAGAGGGTCAGGATGTGTATATTTGCATTCACTAATTCAACCGTTAACCTCTCATATTTAGCCGTATAGCTCCATTTATTTAAATGGGCTATATTAATCCCTTTTACCCTACTAAGGTCACTTATACAATCTATGGTACACTCCATTTGTACTGATAATATTCCGTTGACATTTGTGTCATCCCAGTATAGGTACTCCTTGTTCGGTATATTAGTATATAGTTTGTATGCTCCATATAGTAATGATTTGATAACATATTATTGAAAACAAAAACAAAAACTAAAACTAAAACAGAAACAAAAATTGGTTGGTGGGTCGATCGGATGTTGGGTTGATCAGTCAGTGGGTCAATCGGTCAGTGGATGAATCAGTTGGTGGGTCTATCAGTTGGTTGGTCATTCGGTCAATCAGCCGATCGATCAGTGGGACAATTGGTTGGTGGGATGATCAGTCTGTTGGTCGATCAGTCCGTCAGTCGATCAATTGGTAATTTTGGGAAGGTTGGTGGGTCAATCAGTTGATGGGTCGATCGATCAGTCCGTATATTCATAGGTCAGTGGGTCAATTGGTCAGTGGGTCAATCAGTAAGTGGGTTGATTGCTTGATGGGTCGATCAGTTGTTGGGACGATCAGTCGGTGGGTCAATCGGTCAGTGGGTCAATCAGTTGGCGGGTCAGTTGGTTGGTTGGTCAATTGGTCAATCAGTCGATTGGTCAGTGGGACAATTGATTGGTGGGACCATCAGTCGATTGGTCGATCGGTCGGTCAGTTGATCGATTGGTAATTTCAAGAAGGTTGGTAGGTCAATCAGTCAGTGGGTCTTGCTCAGTGGGTTGATCAGTCGGTAGGTCGATCAGTCAGTGGGTTGATCATTTTGTGGGTCGATCAGTCGCTGGGTCAATTGGTCAGTGGGTCAACTTCTCTACAACATTTTAAAAAAATTGTATTTTTTTGAATTTTGGATAGAAATAATCGTTCAACAGTCAAGGTTTTCAGGCATCCACGTTGCACGTATTATTCACGTTTGCACGATAAGTGCTGTACTGCCCACTTTGCCACGAAAATATTTGTTTTCTCTAGTATATTTTGGTTAACTTTGGGGAATATGTTTGGAATTCTTTAAACATATACGTGGCCGATATATTCTCTTACATAAACCGCAATTCTATAAGACAAACTGGAAATATTTATAGAATAATGTAATTTCCGTGTATCCCATATAACTATACCCACGTAGCACGAAAATCTGAAATGTCGGAAATTGGGGTTATCCGCTCAATCCATAATTATAGTCCTTTATCATTATGCAATGATTTTTTTTAATGAAATAATATTTCAAACCACCACCTTGCTTTCTGTGATATTTGCATGTACTTATATATTACTCATGACAAGTTTAGAACGTCTGAACAAAATATCCATGTAGCACGATCTCAAGATTCTTTTCTCCACAATATTTTATCTTTTTCTTATATTTATTCGGATTTTTGATAGAAATGATATAGGGAAAAACAAGAAAAACCACCTCTGGTATGTTAAAAAAAAAGAGTTACTTACAAAAAGCATGGGGCCGTTTCACTAGTGGGGTGGTATAAGCGAGAGCTAGGCCCGCAACAGTGCCAGCAACAGCGATACCAACAGTGACAATGACAAGTTCCCGTTTCATCAGTGCTCTCACTGTTGAGGTGAGACCAACTCTCACTGTTGGCACAGGTCTCGCTATGCACACGCATTTGACATTCGAATTTATTCGTCAACGGGCCAGGATGACGTAGAATTTCCACACCTTCCCATAAGAATTAAGCAATGAAATTTTTACATGAGTAAGTTATATATATAACCTATAATCGTGCCAAATATGAAGAAAATCGGCCAAGCCGTTTCGAAGATATCGACGTTTGAATTTGGTCATAGCAAATACTGCACTTCCCGTCGGCCTCCGGGGGGAGACAAAAGAACAGCCGAAACCCCCGCTGCACTACGGAGGGAGTGAAAAAGAACAGCGACTATAGCTAACGCATGGAGGGAGTAAAAAGTTCAAAAGCCAATAACTTCAGAACCGCTTGGCCGATTTTCTTCATATTTGGTACGGTTATAGGTTATATGTATACCTTACTTGTGTCTACCCTGTCACTAATAATGCCTCAACAGTGATAGTTACAGTGAGACTAATTTTCTAGTGAAACATACTCTCTCACTGTTGGTCTCACTCCTTACCTCACTCATGTTCACACTTGACTGCACGTTCTCATGAAACGCAAAGTATCACTGTGGTCTCACTATGGCAGCTTACCCTCCTAGTGAAACGGCCCCCAGGCTTTTAAGGGCATTTCTATCCTAATTTTTGGTGATTTTTCACCTATTTTGACCCCCTGGAGACCAAAATATTGGTATTTGACCTATAAAACCTATTCTCCCCCTCGACGAGATCTATCATCTAAATCAGAAAAATTGGATATGCACTGGTTTCGTGAGAATGAGCTAATAACTGTCCCCTAAAGCGGGGTTAAGATAAACTCCTTAAAGACAAATGCTGGTAGTTGGGTGATTTCTAAATTCTATTGAGATTTGCAAATACCTCAGGATAATACAAGTTCTATATATCAGTAAATAGAAAATGCAAAAAAAATGGCATGTCACCATGCTAACTTCCATGGGAGGGCCATCTGAATATGAAGTGCTTAACTATTGGTGTCTATGGGAAACTGCAATATTTTGACTCTGTTGCTAAATGACACTGATGTTCTATTGCTATCTTCAAATAATTCTTGATTATGATAGTTGGGAACATGTACAGATGAGAAATGCTAAAAAAAATATTGTGACACCATGCTAATTTCTATGGGAAGGCCTTCTGAAAAAGGTAGTGCTTATCTATTGGTGTCTATGGGAAACCTGCTAGCCTCCTAACGGATGACCCAGGAACCAGCGTAAATCGAGTAGAACCAGGTGGCGTTTCGATACCTACCCGCATTTGTCTTTAAATGGGGTTAAAACAAACTCTTAATGGAGGGACCTTCCGTTCCGAGCAAATTGAATAGGCTGTATTATGTTGAATAAACCAGCCACTTATTCACCTGCTGTCTGCCCCCCCCCCCCCCCTCCTACATTATGAAATTCGGCAAAGAATACAGAAATATCCTTTCAAATATGTTTCACCTATCAAAATACTAGAACTGTTAGATATTGTATGGTCATAAATCCTTGTTTGAATTAGAAATTATATTCCTATCTGTACTTACTTGGCCATAAAAAAGCAAAAATATGGTCAGGTGACTCTACAAGCAGGTGTACTACAGTAGGCTATAGCCATAACCTAAAGACCAACCATCGACCCACTAATAATAGTCGGTGTACATGGCCCCTAACAAGGATGTGTGGTGTTTGTATGATACATATACATCTGTGGGTGATTACAATCGGTTCGGAGTTTGCGATTACGCAACCTAAAACACATTCTGACATCGTTGTCTGTAATGTAGTTGTATGGAGAAAACGAGAACCTTTCTCATATTGTATCATCATTTATTACATTTCTACATTGCATTATTATACACAGGAGAGACGCCTAACGCGTCCCCGGACTGCCCCCTGGTGCACGACGACCCCTGGCGGCTAGCTACAGTGTGTCTGGTGTGGTGGGGGCGGTTTGCCTGCAGCGCCGTCTACTGTCGTGTTCCACATAGTAACCATTATACACGTCGTACTGTAAACACTGCTCGGACAGCTCCAACTCCACCTCTCACCAGCTAGTACATTTACACGGGAGAAAAAGAGAACGCCTTAACGTGTTGGGCTCCCAATGGGTCGGCCCACCACTGACAAATATCGCCATTACCCAAAATGAAGACTTTGGGTACCAAACACTAGTATGCCGAATTACGTGCACTAGATTCGATAACATACACACAGTAGTCATGTATTCATCGCAGTAGAGTTTGCAAAATGTTATTATATACAGGTTGATTCTGTCCTTCCCTCCCCTGAAAACTTTACATATTCTCCACACTGTATTGGCTAGCATACACGTGGATCAAGGGCCCTTGTGTGCAGCTCTCCAAAATCCTTTGTGAACAAGGCTCATTTACAGCTATATTATATGTAGTATAGACCGTAAGCGTGTTTCATTTACACACTAACTGAACTGGCTAGTTCGGTCACCTGAATCACACATATACAGAAAAGTCATGGTTGCTATACAGCGGGGTTACATAGTGGGACACCGGTTGGTTCAAGTTTTTGCTACAAGGGGGCAGATATGTCTGCCACCCGATGGCCTCATATAGCACTTAATTATTTGTACAAAGTTTCATTAATCACCATTCATTAGTGAATCCCCCATCTCCCTGTGATAGGGGTCACACTGCCGTGCTACTGTATATATAAGTGGTGATCCGGGAAATCACACGTGGTTACTACAAGTTTGTATCATAAGCCAGAGTGCTCATCTCAGCAAGGGATATTTGACCGGTTTCCCCTTCTCTCTGTACAATATTAAATATCAAATAACAATGTAACTGTACAATAGGTGGCCATTATCCTTCCCTAGGCAGATCTCTAGTACGAAGGCTCAATACTAAAACCGACAGTATCTTTATTTTCCAACAAGAAATAACGTCAGAAGTTACATAACGAATTATGCAAGCGATCTAAATAATTTAGAGCATTCAGAGAATTGGCATCTATTTATGTTCCGTATCCCTCATTTGGAATATTGATACAAAAGCACCCACACCTAAGCAAATGCACGATGGAAATGATAGAACCGCTGGAAGATAGAGAACATTACAGGAATATGGATGTATGATAAAAACAGAAAATAAGGACAATCCCCCGTCCCCTCATCGTTAAAGCACCAGTCGAATACGATATTAAGTCAACTTCCAGACTTCTTCTCGCGCTAAATAAGTGGTGGAAGTCACCGTACATATCAGAATATCCACCTTCAATAGCAGAATATAAGCATCGTGGGCCAAATCACCTATAATGGTGGCCCCAGTAAGGTATGCATCGTTAGACATTGCAGACGTGGTCTATACATGTAGGTAGGAGGGTTGACGCGCGTCTGCTCTGCTGTGCTCCCCACAAAATACTACCATCTTTTTATATTCAGATGAGCCCCACATATTTCTTCCCAACTCCAGTGTAGCTAGATCTGTTAAAATAGGTACGTACTGCATATTGCTAGAGTATACACCAGTTGTAGAGGAGGACGGCTAGAGGAAGGTACACTATGGGGTATGTTGGCGTAATATAAATGTACTCATCAGCCAACCCCGACTGACCCCGCCTCTGAGCACCCTCTCCAGCGCCGCCAGTTACACAAAAATACTGCATGAATATCAATATACAAGGTCTATAATACAACCCCCCCAATCCCGCCTCCCCCTCCCCGCTAGAAACATCACATTACAGATCTCTATGAACCAGGTTGGGAACGCGTTCTGTCCCGTGTGCCTGCTGCGTGGACAGTCCTGGCGTCGTCGTGTGGGTGTTGTCAGCGAGGCCATGCGCTCAATGCGGGCTCACCCATCATCAGGTACTGACATGTCACTAGTTCATTACAAAATATACAGTAGTTCAGTCTGACGGTGGCCCGTGGTAGGGCTAGAGCATTCTAAAAAAAACCACCTGAGGCCAAGTGATATTCAGGTATCTGGGGTTCCACCTTTCTTTTTTTTAAATAGCATTACAGGGACACGTTCTCTTCCTACATGGCGTACATAGCTTATATTACCTAAATTATAACTAACACCAATAAAATGCTGTTAACGCTTTAAAAAAAAAAAAATCTTGACTATACATCAAGTTGTAAACGATACACCATCTTGCAGCTCTTGTAAAAAAAAAATCCCGTTTAGTTCGGGCTGAATTGTCAATCATCCTCTTCAGTATCAGATCTGTGGCGTCGGGTTTGAGTCATGTTAAGCGCTGGCGTTACACAATCGCCGCGTTGAATTTCATGTTATTTCAGCTGGATATGAACGCAACATCAGCCCTACGAGACGTGCTCCCTACTAGAGAATCTAGTTGTGTCTTAAATCTTGGCCATGCATTCATGGAGGTTGCCCTAAAGTTTGGTTAATTACCTAACTGCACGGTGTGCAAGTTTGTATCACGAAATAGGATATATACCACTCTTTAGAGGCCTTGATGGCTGCCAATTTGCATATGTAGACCTAGGGAGGTGGAACAATAATGATTCAAACAGCAGATGAACTTCGTCAGCAATGATGACCCCATTCCTTTACAAAGCAAAAGAATGGGGTATTTTCTGCAGTGTGAAAATGCGACGTAGACGTTGGTGAAAGTAGCAGCACATAGGGGGAGAAGCGAGACCTTATGGCACAAAACAACAACGCTTACAGAAACCACGCTAGACAAAGGCACGATTTCCAAGGCAAAATATCTGGCTACTGGCAGTACAATGATCTGGCCACACATCGACACGACGAAGTTGCCGTGTCCTCGACTCACGGCGCCGCGCATGCGTCGTCGATGTGCTCCCACCTTCAGCTGAAGTCTTTCTCTTTTCTTGATGTTCTTTCTCTTGAGTGTGCTTGAACTCGTGGAACAGACAGCACACAGACTGTTTTTTTTCTCTTGAAGAAGTAGCTTACTAACTCAGGCAAAAAAGAGTAACTGATCAAGTTTTTACCCCTTCTCTTGGATCAATTACAAAGCACAGATAGTCACGGCCATGTATATGTATGTGTACGTATGGATATGTGCCGTGGAGAAAACCATTGTTCGAAATCAGTATATTTTGCTAATACGATCCATATTTATGTCCTTGTAATAATAACCGAATATAAAGAGCAAAATGAGTGAGAAATGGTTTAAGTAACACATCAGATGTCCATCTTGTTCTACACGTCAAGACTAGTGCCCCTAGCAGACAATCGGCAACCTTGTGGAGTAGAAAACAGTGCCTGCCGTACGCCGGCAGGTCTAATCTAAGTTGACAGAAGCGTCATGCTACGTGCGTGATGACATCTTCCTGTGGAGTCAGTGCTGGAACCTCTGGGAGGAGCAGTGAAGCATGCACTGTGTGGCAGCGTTGACATTGGGGCATCACATTGCTTTGTATCAAGGTGTCGGCCTCTCAGATACTGCCCTGTCAAGTGGAGAACGGCCGCAGGTGTTCAAGTTGTATCTCTAGCGCTATCCGTTGTTCCATTACTTCTTGAAGCTCCTGGTTAAGTTCGTTGTTCAAACGTAATAGCATATTGTTCCGTTCTCGATGCTTTCGAACAACAGCCTTTAATTCCTTCCTATCGCGCATAATGTCCCTGTAAGATGAAATAGGTTTGGTTATGTTAATTCAAATTCTCATGATACCTATAAGTACCTCATAAAAAAATCTTTCACCTGTATGGTGGATCAAGTCCCTGTCCAAATCATGATGTACATGTATGTAGTAGAAACGGTTTCGAAAACAATTAATTTTTGTTCGATTCATTGCTATTTATACCACTTTACACCTTTTGTAGATTTTTCAATGTCTCGAGAGAACATAGTGTGTCTCGATACAATGCATGTTATGAGGGCATGGTTATCATCTGTCTCGAAAGTAGTTATAGATACTTACTTTTCTATAATTTCTTGGTGTGTGTCATCACGGTTCTCCTCGTCCGAGTCTAACAAATTCCGACTGGAGCCCATCGCCGGCCCGTCCTTTAATACCAATGTTCATTCATCAGCTCATGATAGGTGAAATTCAGTATGGCATGCTTAAATCACGATGTTTAATATCCTATGGCAATTTGAAGTATCCATTGTTTGAAATTGTACTTTTTTAAATTCTACAAGTTGATATTTTACAAAATTGTGTGAATTTTTTTTCGCTATGCACATCTCAATGGTTATATGAAGAATATTTATGACAAATATTATTTCCATCGACCGTTATGAGCACATTTTGATATGTTCCCTGTGCTGTGGGCACCCTGTTCATATTAGATAGATCCTTAAGACTCAAAATAACGACAAAAAACAGTTTACCTTTTCAGCCGATGATATAGCACAAGCCACCATTTCTGAAAATGGAAAGAGAAGATAAATCAGGATTGATCTACTCTATTCAGAGATCTGGAAACAGATAATATGAAAAATGTCCGAGTCCTGTTCATTCCCACTCTTTATCTATAATATGATAATTTGATGCACAAAATACAGGGGGGGGGGGGGGAAGACAACAATAACGTTTTGTGTCAGTCTTCCCACTATCTCATGGTTTCTAGCACTTTTTTTTTTAACAAGAGCCAAGTCTGCATTTTAAAGTAGAATTATTGGCCTTTAAAGGGCCAAATGTGCGGGTGGATGCATATAAACTCAATACAAGTAGCTTAAGACATAACAAGAGCTAAATGTGCATTTAGAAAATAGAAATATTGGCCTTTAAAGACCAAATTAGCAGGTGGGCGCATTTAAAGCTCAATAAGGTTCAAAGGTCTACCAGTAATTAATAAGTATGATAACAAGGAAGCCCCCAGGCCAGGAGGGAGGGGAGGGAGGGAGGGAGGGAGGGAGGGAGGGAGGGAGGGAGGGAGGGAGGGAGGGAGGGAGGGAGGGAGGGAGGGAGGGAGGGAGGGAGGGAGGGAGGGAGGGAGGGAGGGAGGGAGGGAGGGAGGGAGGGAGGGAGGGAGGGAGGGAGGGAGGGAGGGAGGGATAGGGAAGGGCCTGCATTGATTGGATATTTTAAGCCCTACTCTTCTGTGAACTCAGCAGGTCATGGCTCAATGCACACATATTAATAGCTAGTTGAGGGCAATTTCGTTTGGCAATCAACAATTCTCTGAGTACATAGGAAACGTTTTCAGATAGCTTCGGGGTGATAGCTTCATGGATTAGTGCACACAGACCTGCCTGCATGCTCCCTAGCCATGTGGGTGGGGGACAAAACTTTGTTTCTATATACACCAATAAAGTAGGTCAAGCCAATATCTGGTGGTAAATGATATTACAAATAGTTTTACAAACCAATATCATTTGACTGGGTCTTGACTGATTCCTACAACAAAGTTATGAACCATTTTGACTTCTATTTGTGTGTAAATATGCTGAATAAACCATCCACTCATACACCTGCTGCCTCCCCCCCCCCCCCCGCCCTCACATTGTGAGATTTAGAAGAAATACATGAATAGCACATCAAATATGTATTTTACCTAAATAATGACACTTCCTAGTGTGTAAGCAACTGTCAGTGCCACTTATGGAGATGGTAAATGTTACACCAATGCTCACTGTAAATCAATATTGAGTAAACATCTGTTTGAGCATGCCCATTTCACTGAACCCACCCCCCACACTTTTAACAAATACTTAAATATCTCTGTAAGTATAGAATCTACTTAGAAAATTCCACTTCCTAGCACCTACTGTTTTTTATTCTCTTTCAAATGAGGCATATCATATTATGATTCATCCAGTTTAAGTGGTAGAAATATGTCCATAAAGGAGTTCTTAAAAATGGACCTGTGACTACCAAAGTCCCCCCCAAACTGAATTCAGTTTTTTTTTAAAATCCATTCCAAAATACTAAATTTTAAAAACTGTGAGGCATTATACCACCATAAAACCTTCTGTCCAAAACAGAAATCATATTCCTATCTGTACTTAGTGAGCTATAAAAAGCAAAAATATGGTCAGGTCACCTATGACTTTACAAGCATGTGTACTACAGTAGGCTATAGCCATAACCTAAAAACCAACCGTCCACCTGCGAATAGGTAATTATACGAATACTTACCTTGGTAAAAGTATGAAGGAGAATTAAGGTTCTTGCGAAGCCTAGGAACTCTTTCGGAGTGTCCTAAGGTAACAGGGAGATGCTGCCTTAGGACTACGGAGAAAGTAGTTCCTACGGCGAGTAAGAATAATCATATAAGTAGACATGCAATAGTGTATGAGTTATCAAGAAAGGTGAATGAAAAGATATAAATTACCTCTGATATCACCAGCCCCAACAGTGGCAGCAGCACCCTGTGTGTAGGCTCCTGTATTTGATGCCTGCAAAAATGAGCAAAGTTACAATGGGTTACTATCTAAGAAGTAGAATGTATCAAATTTCATAAAAAAATGTATTCTAAAGTTTTTATACATAAAATTCTTAAATTTTGGAAATCATAATATGTGAAGATAAATGGTAATACTTCATTTATCCTATTGATAAAAAAACAAAGCACAATTAAAGAGTTTCTATTCGATGACAGTATACACTGGTTAAGTGACTTACATCTTTTGGGGAGGGTCGCGGAGGAACAGCTGGAGGGGGCTTTAGATCCCTGCTGCCACCTGGTGTGAGGTTTAAAAGACAAGTTATATTTTGCAGCTGACAATACCAACTCGTTTAAAATCTATATCCTAGTGTTCCTCGAAATATCAAAGAACACGCTCTTATCCTACAATATAACGTCCATTCAATTGTGCTATGTTAAAAGCACCACTGTGTACTGCATGGAAAGGGAAAAAGTCAGTTAGCATAAGTGATTCTTATCAAGTTTTCAACTCATTATTTCCCTCTGAGACTATATGTATACCTTTTGGACGACTTCAAGGAAGTTAGATGTTTAATATTAAAGACATGTAAACTACTCGCCTTGGTGATGCGGGTCAGAGAAGTCGATGAGCTGGTTGTCCAGGGAGGAGCTGCGGGAGTGGCCCGTCTTGGAGCGGGGTGGAGGGGGCGGCGCCATCTCGCCCGACACGGGGAGTGTTGTCGGGCGGTCGGCCGTCTCCGCGCCGGGGAGCTGACCGCCCGGAGGCGGTCTCAGCAGCGGCTGACGGACTGGTGGAAGTGGCTGAGTCTGCACCTCACACGATGGTCCCGGGACTGCAACATGCATTATATCATCTATTGCTGGTGATAGTTTATGCAACCCAGTGGTGAATATACGATTGTATATGATATCTAAGATTGTTTTTCCGTTGTCTATATATAATTAGGAGTATAAAAAAATGCCTATACATGGTTAATCCAGTACACTCTCAAAGATTGCCTGGCACATTTAGAAATTCCACAAATTTTGCGTGACAGCGGAAATCAAGTAAATGTATTCAATTATTTCTTCGTTTTCTACCTCAATAGAGGAGACCACACGCCACATATGCAGTAATCATGTGGAAGTTGGAGGGTTTACTAATGAAAATATGATGTATCTTCAAATGATTAGCATTTAAACCTTTACAGGCATGGCGCAGTTTACTCACTGGACTGTGCCTTTTTGGGCGTGGGGCGCGGGCGGCTCTGGAGCGGCATGGGGAGCGGCGGGCCGGGGTGGTGGTCGGGCCCCATGTCCACCAGGTCGGCTGGCGTGCGCGGCTTGGTCGGACTCAGAACCTGCTCACTGGGGGCGCCACCGGACAGCGCCTCGTAGCCACGCCCCATCACAGCGCCATCTGACAGTGAAAAGTGGCATGAATTTTTATCGCTGTTATCAGTACACTGGCAACCAGAGCTACACAAAGTTAGCTCTAGTCGGGTTAAATAAGCGGCTGCCTTCACCCAGTAGCGGGACCTGTTTGTTACTATCCTACCAGATTTTTCGTACTGCTTGGAGAGAGTGCTATATCATAACCTCGAAGCCTTTTTTTTTTTTCAAAATAAAATGAACATAAAGCTCGATTCTTAATCAATCTGATACCTCTGAATATTTTTCACCAAGTATTTCTGCTTTTAGAGCCTACATAGAAGAAAAGTACTTCGTTTGAGGCGAACACAGAGGAATACCTTGTGGGATTTAACCCGACCAACCCTTATAATCCTAGCTCAGTGGAGACAGGGGTTGGTTGCCAAACTATGCTATCAGCTTCTTAAGATTACCTTTTAAACCGTGAAAATAGAGACTGGTTCTTTCAACATGTTTTAATTTTCGTACTCAGATCAGAAGTACTTATATAGACAGATCATAGTAATGGACCTACGACTGATCACGCTTTTTTTGTAGTAAGGGGAAGCAATGCTGTGAATTTGTAAAACAAAAACAAAATGAAAATCAGAGAGGGTAGGCCTACAAACTGTTTTGGTAAACTTCATATATGTGCAGATTTATATATACACTTCCGTGATATATGGGTTAAAAATATTAATCTAGCAGAGCTGAGAGAAAAATAACTATTGACAAATAGTATGAGCAGGAAAGTGTTGTAACTAAAATGTACGTTAGTGCCTTTGCACTGTGAATCTCATCCCAGCCACAATTGACTGGGTACTGAAGTACATGGGGTGACCAGGTAATGTAGATTAAATGTACCTGAGAAGGCCCGGGACCGATCTAGGCCGTCCATTGGGAGAGGTTGCCCATCAGGTGAAACCCGCCTTGCCACAGGCTGAACTATTTTAGAATCCTGGAAAATAGAATTTAAACCTTATTACAATCAAGGAAAATTTTTATCAGTTTCACCCATCATTGATTTTGTATACAGTCATCAGAGTTGGAGAACGTATTGATGCTTTCCCTGGAGTGTGATAGAGAGTAGTTTATTGGTTGGCATTTAACCGGTATTAAATTGTTAAAGACCTGAGATAACTAAGCTAAATATATTACGGTTATACGCTTAAATTATCTGTCTTTCAAAACAGGTTGCTATAACAAGATACATTATAATTAGGCCTTGAAATCACAAACCCCAACGCAAAGTGCAGTCATTATGGTTCAGATAGAAAAGTGATCCAGAGTAATTGGGCAATATCAAATCCAATGATTTCATCTCCAGTAAGACATGTATGAGAGAGTCATTTTTTCGTTTCGTAGATGTCTTAAAAGACGTCGTGTTTGGAATTTTTATAGCAGCAGTCAGACTCAGGTCACTGGACTCCTCAGCCAATCAGAACAGCTGAAAAGCAGGGTATGCAAATGGCCGGGGGAATTTCGCCCGATTCGCCGCCCTCTCTCTCTCTCTATTCTGTGATCACAAGCGGTGGGTACAGGTGGTACATTTGATACGTCCCTCTACGCATCATCAGCCCTGAGACATGTATGGTTAACTTACCGGGTCGGATACAACTGGCTGGAAGCCGAACTTGACAGGTTCGGGCTTGGTGCCCGGGGAGGAGAGCGAGCTCGACGTGGGTGACGCTTGCGGCGGCTGGAAGCCGGCCGGCGGCGGCCACTGCGTCTGCGCCTCGGGTGAAGGGGGCGTGGGAGACGGCGGCGGGGTAGGAGATGGGGGCGTGGGCCGCCGCAACGTACTGCCCTGCGGTAAGTCAGCCGCGAATGGTTCTTCTGGAAGAAATTTTTGATGGGACACTGAATGCCAAAAAAAATCAATCATTTCTAGCACCGTGTTTCTAGTTTTGCTATCGTGGTTTATATCGTTGATACCAAGCTCAAATATACGAGTTATTGGGAAAATAAGATGGCAAAATATATTTTTCGAGGGTTGGAGCGACACATCATAACATTCAGTGACCTTCAGTTCTGCTCTTCAACCTTGGCAGTATATGTGGCATCAACTCCTGATATATATTGCATACCGATACCGTGCAGTTTCGTTTATGAATATCCAGAGCCATTACGTTTGTTTGTTCAACGTCCCTAAACAGGGTATGCAGGGACGAGACAAAGACAAAGTAGCTCTCGTGGTTGTCTGATTGATATAACTGTAAGTTACTCTGCTTATAACACCCAAATCTCAAAACTATAGGCAGATTTTGCTGTCCCAAAGCTATTAAATTCCATAGGATATCACTATTTCTCTCTGCCTTATGAGGAAAATATTCGGTCGCATATATGTACGTTATTGACAGGGTATCACGATTCGTTTAATAATCTTTCTGTGAGTTGCCGTACTTCGGAAGATAAACACTCTCCACAGTTTTGAGCAAATACAGCAGAATTTCCGTTAAATGTTTACTATATAACCTGGCTAGGTGACTGACCTGTGCTGCCCAGCGGAACGTAGGGCATGAGGGCGGGAGGCAGGTGCTCTGGCAATTCTATGTCGTTCCTCCGGAGGACCACTAGATGCATGGCGGTACAGAACTCCTCCAGGGACAACGATCCGTCACGATCAACGTCAGATAATTGCCTGTGAAAGATGACGATCAAGCATTGTATTTTGTAAACACGAATAATCACGTTTAAATCTGAGACTATATTTATAGAATATGACTATATAAATATTTTAGGGACTGTTAGAAAATAGAGGCCCAAACCCCTCATACTTAATTGCTATATATGAGATTTATCATAAAAAATGATGAATGACAATTTGTTTTTTTAAGCACTCGTCTTTATATGTATCATTGACGCGCTGTGAACACAGTGAAATCATTTTTAAGGAAAGCCAATTCCGACAAAATAGTTAGAAAAAATAAATCGGAAATATAATCTAGAGGAACAAATTATTGGACAGTTGTAAAGCATGGTCAGAGCTGTCTGATGTATGTACACGGATTATTTAATGAAACTCACTCGTTTTCTGATGTTGAAAAATTGACAGGCTCTGTTGGCCTTATGAAACCAAGGTGTGGCCAACTTGTAGATAGAGTGGAATCTTGATCGCTCGAAACTAAACTCTTGAAATTTCCGATATCTGTAATTTATGGGATAACTGGCAAACCTACACTAGCTACTTCAGCTTACCATATCTTGGAGAGTTCCTGCACGGGGAGCTTGGACTTCTCGAAGAACTCCTTGGCGACGATGCCGGGGATGACGCCGGCCGTGTCGGGCTGCATGGTCATGAACTGGTTGACGTAGTAGTCGTGCTGCTCCTCTGTGATGGTCCACACGTCGTCCACGCTCTCCGCCTCCGAGCTGATGGACGACGTGTCTGCCTTGTGGTCTGAGAAGTTAGCCCACTGCTTCTGCTCCTGTTGTACGCCGCTCAGCAAACCTGGCAAAGAGAAATAGCTAATCAACCGAGGTACTTACAAAATACAGGCCTCCCTGTGCCCCGCTTCCTCAATATAGGTTTTTTTTATAGGTTTTGAAAATCAAAATATAGGTTTTTACAGGTTTTTCAAGGCCCAAAATATAGGCTTTTATAGGTTTTTAGGGTTAACATATTCAGCATAATAGGAGTCAAAATATAGTGAATCGCTTATTTTCTAAATAAATGTACCCAGTACTAAATTGCAGGTCAATCTGCATGCAGGTTCCTTTGAAAAAGATAAATCCTCAAGAATCAAATAATAGGTTTTCATAGGTTTTATAGGTTTCACTGTGAGACCTGAAAATATTGTTGTTCCTACGAGCCTAGGGCACTATGAGAAACTTTTCTTTATTTAATCTCCTTTAATTAATAACAAGTTCTGATTAATTAATTTGGGAGGGAAGGGTCAATCAGCTGTGACCAGCTGAACTTCTATCCTACTGGATGGCAATAGGTATCATCCGGTTCTGAAGATCTATACATTGCAGTTTAAGAAGCTAACTGTGAGTTGAACTCCATAACTTAATTTGAAATCGACTCAGAATTGTTTATCTAACGGCATTAGAATCATTAGAGTGAGGAGATGTATCCAAGCTCAATGGAAAAAGAGCTTCAATTTAGAAAAGGGAAAATGACTGTTAATGAGAACATGTGAATCTTGGTATCTCGGCACAGAACGATGTACGGTCTGCTGTTGGGGGAAGTTCGAGCATTTACTATATACCTATGCCGTATATACTGTAAATACGCACCGTTTTGGCATATGGCGTAAAAATACTATACGGACCACTGGTCCGTACACTAAAATACGGACCACCTAGCCATACACATTTATTAAAATTTTGGTTGTTAAGAAAAATGAAATTGATTTTTGTTTTTAATTTCGGGTATATAGTAAATATATAACGTCCAACCATGCTTGTACAAGTCACAGAACTCGATGCTAATTTACCGTTTGTACGGAACTCGGCATAAATGCCTCGGTCCGTACAAACGGTTAATTAGCATCTCGTTCTGTAACTTGTACAGCATGGTCAGGACGTTCTATATAAGTACCTTGGTTGTCCTCGTCAAACTGAGCCCAGCTGCGCTGAGTCTGGCCGTCGTACTGGTCTTGGTAAGCGAACTGACCGCTAGAGGGCCCTGATGAGCGCGTGCTCTGTGTGTCCCCCTGGTGGTGACCCGGAGAGAGTTGCGGGCTGCCGTTCGGAGAGAACTGCGGAGACAGAGTGTCTGCCGGCGACTCCTGCGTGCTCGACTGGGCAGTAAAGTAAACCATTTAGGCATAATGTACAAATTAGTAAAAAAAAACAACTCTGAATACGTGGCTATGGGTGTTCACTAGTCGAGCTACCGCATCTAAGTCAAAAAAACAAACAAACAAACAAACAAAAAAAAATTAGTAAAAAAACAAATTCAAAAATTACAGATTAGCGAGTACATAGTTAGAGCCTTCCTATTACATTAACAAACAATTATTGTACACGCTTTTGTATTGAACAATATATACAAATAATCTAAAAAGACATCTAGATTTATAACGTGGGATATTTATGTCTTTGATACAGTAGGCTCTGGGAAATCGGTGAATGTCATTTTGATAATCGCTAGACCAAGAGAGAAATGCATCGAAGTAGTGACCCAATGTCAATAGGATACATACAAGTTTTGAAATGTACAACATGTTCGTGCATAAACTTCTAATTAATTTCTAATCTAATCTCTAATGAAATATATGAATTAGCGGTAAATCTAAATTTGTAGGAGCCAATTCACTTTTTTTTTAGAAATTGATATAGTTCGCCAGTGATAATACATTTAGCGGTCTACTACTAATACCTATACCATATTGTATTGTAAACGACATAATTCTATATGCTAAAATATGCTGAACAGATAGAAAGAACTTCATCAGATAAATGTATAATAACTCGTTGCTGTACCAAACTAACAGGGAAACCTACTTGAATTGACTGTGAATCATAGCCAGGTATTCGCTGGGTAACGAGTGAGCCTCGTGGGTGTTTTGGTGGCGGTGGTATTACTCCTCCGACTCCACCCTGACCAGACCTGCAACACGTCAAGTACAGACAGCCACATTAAAGTAGGCAAATTACAATAGATGAAGAACGGTTAGAAACAAAATGGAATAAAAAAAGAAGATACGTGATACAAAATTCCGTTTCTATTTTAATGCATTGTTTATTTTACCACCGTTGTTAATGGACCTGCATTTTCTGTACTATATTACTGTGTTAAAGTTCACTGGTCAAGCGTACTATATTTTCTGTATACCTTTTCACAGTCCTGATAAATTAGACAGATAATACAGTTGTAGTACAGTTAGTTACTTATTGTGATTTTGCACTATATCAGCGATAGAGGCTATATTCTTGTGGTACAAGATAATTCATAAACAATGTTTAAGACAAAATAGAAATCGTCTTTGAGATACAGTGAATAAAGTGAACTGGAATATGTGAAATTATCAAATTGTATATGGAAACCAAAGCACCACCATGCAGATTTACCTGTCTGGATAGCCGAAGCCCTGGTCGTTAATATGTGGGTTGTAGGCATGTTCCATGGGTGGCCGTCCGTCTATAGTGTACACCCGACCGAAGACAGGTAGCGGAAAGTCGCCACCCGCTACAACACCGGCAAACAACAGTACATGTATATAGTGTTTATTGGAAGGAAGGTTTCGAATATCTTAAAGAAAAGAAACTCTTACATTTAAAAATAAATCTTATGTAGGCTCGGTAACTAACCTTTCAATAATAGTTGGTATAGATTTTTTTTCGGTAAAACTGAACCATGACTGTTCATTAACACTTACAGTTTCCATGAAACTTCACCTAACCACCATCTACACTGTAACTTTACTGACACTATCATCTGAAATTTCAATGGTTTGTTGTAATTTCAACTAATTGTTCAACGAAACATTCCGTGAGTATAAAAGCTGGCTACTCCACTTTCTTTCACTTGACTGTATTGTAGCCCTGAAGAGGGACTTGACCTTCCGAAACGTAGGCAACGATTACAGATGCTCAAAGCGGGCGTACCAAACTATTTCTATGTTTGTTGACTCCTTCTTTATTGGGAGTTTGTGGGTATTTTCTTCAATTATTTTGGATTTTATATTAATATGTAGTTCCAAATGTACGGTGAACCAGCAATTATCTTTGATAATGGGTTTAACATTAGCACAAATAAAGAATTCAGTAGAAAACAAGTCGCACCTAGGTTGAGGCTTTCGTAGGATATGGGGAGTCCATTCTGAGCAAGCGCAATCAGTTTCAATGCGATGTAGAACTGACTCCGACCAAAGTGACCCAATCGTTTAGCACCACATAGCTCGGTGATCTGAAATGTCAAGTCGAAGAGTTATAAAAAAAAGATGCACACAATAAAATGAGGTATAATACGTCCAGGGGGAAAAAAATCGGTTTTTAAAAAGTACATGTTACTAAAAAAACAGTATTGTTTGTGGTTTAACGTCCCAGGGGACTGAGGGTATAGGGACCATCAATGATTAACGCTTTTCACTTTTGTACTCAGTTCAGTCAATTCTTTTCTATGTTTCGAGTTATTTCATAAATACCCAAAGAGATTTGTCTCTTTCAAAAAGCAGATGACATCTTTTTTTAATAGTTTCGAACAACATTTTCATTTGACAGTTGACCAGGATATGCTAAACAGTTATGGGCACATTGCATGCTTGGCATAATGGGGGATTTTCTCCTTTCAAGAGTTATGCATGCGTAAGTTTCAGGCTGGTCAACTTCACATGTTCAGTATGACTGTATTCCCCACATTTTTCATTCCAGTCAAATTGCCATTTATTCATTGTCAATTTCCTTGATTGGACCAATCTTGACCGATTGTTGGCAGTATAAAAGTCAGGTTACTCACAAGAGTTTTGAGCCCCTAGTTGTCAAAGCTTGTATTGTTCTAAAAAAAATAACATGCAGGAGTTTATAGTTGGTCTAAATAAGGGGTGTATATGAGCGTACACTGGTAGTATTTGCCACAGTGATGTAGTGTTGTTACAACAGGTCACTTTTAACTAAGGACGCTTCAGATGTGCCTATTTCTTGAAACATATGAACAATATGCCTTTAGTCAGAGCTCAGGAGAAACAGCTGTGTATCACAAGAACAGTTAATTGTCATTTGTGTGAGGTTTGCTTATGTATAACTAGTCTAATGATGTGTTGAAATGAGTTAGTTCTACAGTATTGCCTCCCATATCCAGTTATTCAAATCGAGTCCTGATGTGGACCTGGTGCATGTATAAAGTACTATAATGTCATATAAGCAGGCGTACAAACAGGAAGTCTGGTGCACAATGAACTCTAACAGCGAGGGGTCGTGAAAGTCACAACGTCAGGCACAAACCTAACATCTCATCAGACAGTGAAACTAAAATGTGGTACTATAAATATGGACTGCAGCACCAGTTTTTTTTGTTTGTTTAGTTTAACGTCCAATTCATTCAATTCGACTTGCTGCAGCACTATATAGACATCAGTATACCCTAGCACCATAAAAAAAAACCAATTTTCGATGATTTTTTGGTGTGATTAACTTAAATCACAAGAATTGGTCACGAATTCCGATAACCCACTGTGGCATTATTCAGTTGGAAAATTTGATATTTGGGCTCTTCGCTAGATAACCTCTGAGGCAATGCAGATCTCTATTTGCATATGATATTAGACGAAATGTACCTTGTGTGGTATCGATATGTCCCGATTATTTTCCGGTGGTTCAACTGATTAGTCTTTTTTTAAAGTTTTTTTCTATGAAACTGCCGTTGTTGTCATATCCACAATTTGACAACAATTGACATACCCAATTTGTTACCAAAAAACTGCTTTGTCAAAAAGTGACACCAAGCAAATCACCACGATTACGCTGCTCTCACTATGGTCGTCACAATCGGAAGGTTCCTATGACATAGCCGATAACAGACATCAAGCTCATTCAAACGGTAGCTGCCCTAGAATAAACACCTAGCTATGTATACAACAAATATGTTCTTCTAGGAGTTATCAACTGAAACGTGTACATTTCAAGGTGTTACTCAATACATTTTATTGTTATATTCTTTTTAATGGACAACCTCATCTTTGTTCACTATTTGATTCTTAGCCAACGACGAGAAGAGTGAGATCAGTTTGGGAGAAAAGGAATTCAAGTATATCAATAGTGGGATGCTGTAAAATCAACGGCAGATCTGAAAAAGAAATATGCCTAATTTGGACATGAATTTAGATTTGAGACCATTACAATTGTCCACATTCTAGGGCATTTGTTTAAACTCGAATAAAAATGTACTACAGTCAGCCGCACTCTCCCCCTGCGTCCATTCCATTCCCACTAACTACTTCATACTGGAATTGTTTCTTTATTACAGGAGATTTAGAAACTGAAACGAAACCGATGAAGTATGTGATGTAATTTTTTCGGTTCCAACGGACTCGATGGTGGTCCATGGTCGGAAAAAATAGTGGGTGGGCAGTTGGATTCTCAATTCGTTACGCCACGTCAACAAATATATCTTGAAACCGATGAAGTATATCCGTGAAGAGAGAAAAAAAGATTCCTCGTAAGAATGATCACTAAACCAATTCCCACAGAGGGCCAGATGTGAAACAATGCGGAAATATCATACTACGAGACCATAAAAAAAGGGGCGTGTAAAGGGGCGGACCACCATCAGCTGCGTGAGAGCTGGGCTAACTGACCGGGTCTACACACCGTATGTCCCATACAAGGCCTGGTGCCATACTAACCTCTGTAGGTGGTGAATAGGCGTCGACAGCAAAGAGACCGTGAATAAATAATCAAACACATGCCCGCGGGACAAAGTCACCGGGGCCTCATTATTTCAGGTCCCCCGAGTCCACTCTACTGCACAGTAATCCACTGATTGATAGGTCTTGGATATCACAACTATGTTGTTTGTTGCTGACGATAAAGATTGTACTAAAAAATATATATAATAAAGGGAATACCAATAGAATCTATCAGCCGCATTCTATCATATTCAGTTTATCTTGTGTGCAATTTCACTACCATATCCGTAAATCAGGTCATTGGGGGTCATCCATTAAGTACGTACGCAAAATTTCTGAAATTGTCAACTTCCCACCTCCTCCCCATCTTGTGTGCATTACATTAAAAAGGAATTTACGCAAATATTCATTACATGTGTAACACCCCCCCCCCCCCCCCCCCCACTGCGTATGACTTTATGGATGGTCCCCTGCTAATAGGTGATTACGTGAAACCTTATCTTGGTAATGTGAAGGGTACTTGATGTTCTAACCAGCCTTGGGCACTACTGAATGCCCAAGGATTACAACACTCAGTACTGAATTCTAAGGTTAGATATAATAATATTTGATAATCTGTTTGATGTGCGCACATTCATTTGATATACATGTACATTACATTCGTCAGAATTATTTTTTACTTTAGATAACAGTTTGGCTGATCACAATCTACTTTTATACTGACAAAGGCGGGTAATCGTATAAAACTTAATTTCTCTTACGACCCAGTAACACAGAGACATTGGTTTAAAATTCTCTGTTTTCAGTTTACACACATTTAAGGGCTGATTCTACCAACACGATGGATTTGTGGGGATATATCTTGGTATACCTTGTAATATCTTACAGTGGCGCGATATGTAGTACCTCCGTTGTCACAAAACATAGCCGCGCGATGTTGTGTGTATGTTTTGGTGCTCCACCACCGCGACACCTCAAGACACATCGCAACAAATAGGCATGCGATTAATCAAACCTAGCCCAATTTAGCAAGACAACTAAATCATGACTATTCTCGCTATATCTTGTGTGTCGGTGGAATCAGCACTTGACCTTTTCAGAAAAGTAAAAATCTGTGGCAATACACAGCAAAACATGTAGTCACAGACTTAACAAAAATAAAGAAAAGACCGAAATTCTATTGTGCCGTGGTCCAGCAGCTTCCTTGGCACTCTGAAAACTATTAAAATTACATCAACTATTGGTGGTATACCTGCACATTTGGTCTAACATCTAATTTCAATCCAAACAGATGTTTGTCATTATAATACTTTGGCTGACACATAAATTGGTATATGAGTCACGCAGTAAGGGTCGAACCCTCATAACTCACACCAGTATTAATTTTCCTGTGTATGTGTTATTACGGTGGAAATAAATCTAGTTACAACATGCTAAATACTTACTGTTCTGGGCATCGCGTGATACCAAAGTCTTAATACATGTGTGTATTAAATTAAAGCTAACGATTTTACGAAGGCCTACTTCTGTGAATATCGTATCCGTACTGATACAACGAACAATAATAAAGACAGCAGAACAAATTGTAACGAAGACTGTGATTTAGCAAAACGTGGTTGCATTTGACTGACCAAATTAATGACACTGTAAAAATTGTAGTCTAG
The DNA here is from genome assembly GCA_950022655.1 of Alentia gelatinosa. Taxonomy (NCBI): domain Eukaryota; kingdom Metazoa; phylum Annelida; class Polychaeta; order Phyllodocida; family Polynoidae; genus Alentia; species Alentia gelatinosa. The sequence goes on along the minus strand of OX465580.1, from coordinate 26,623,482 downwards.
ATCTTTGATGTAGCCTACGGGGGCTATGAGGTTTATCATTAGCAGCATATTGCGGCGCTCGCAGTTCTGAGGGCTGTCTTCTTGATTCTGAGTGAAGATTTGAGATCATATTTACAAACAAACCCCTACAATAGTTCTAATGCTAGCATCTGCAGAATAAGCGTTAATACTGCACTTTAGGGGCTCTAAGGGACAGCTAGACATCTTTTTCATTTTAGTACAAATAGAGGAAAGTGATGTAGGAGGCAAGTAGGGGGAAACGCTTCCAGTGTCATAATAACATATGCAGCTTGCTTATTTAGTACTCGGCATAGGATGGGTATACGATGTGTGGTTAGGGAGACTTGATAAACAAATCCCTGTAGGCCTGCATGTCTGTATTTCCCGGTGCTAACGGTCCAGCATACTGTGGACCATCGTGTGACGGTGGCAGCAAGTTTTTCCCACTGCTCAGCTGAGTCTCACTGATCTCAGAAATATTCTCCAGTTTTGTTTATTGTACATACATACTGGAAACACTCAGACCTTCCTTCTGGAATTCTATGACCATGCCTCTGAGTGTACAGAATCGAATAATAACGATTGGGTTTTAAGATATTGACTTACTTAGTAGAATCTATTAAGTTTCAGCCAATATGGTACCTGACTTCCCATTAAAAAAATATGTACCAACCAAACGTGCTGATCTCAATCAAATTAGTGATGTGGTTTCACCAGATGCAAAAACTACTAGCTGCACGGGATTGACAGAGGAGATAACAGTTCACCTATTAAATCAGGTCATGGGTTACTCGCAAACCAGATACTGCCTACTTCCCTGGACACTAGCAAGAGACAGTTTAGCGCACATGGATGGCTTGTTCATCAGATTGCCCACCAGATGGAGGTGACCAGAGCCTAACATCAGACCCCAATGATACGAAGAAAACACACTACACTACATAACCGCCACATTACAGATACTATGTTATGAAAATTCGATGCTACACCATGGTTTCCCATGATGACAACCTGGGACATTGCTCGATAGTGTTTCTAGATCAGAACACTTGGAGAAAGGTATCTGTGATATACCTGGAAGGTTGTCTTTGATTTATTTTGTATTCCCAGTTATTTTGAACCAATGAAAAAAAGTCTTTGGGTTCACACAACATAGGATAGTGTCTGTCGCTCACCAAGTATTAAAAAAGTTAGCATGCTGGCAATGTAGCATTGTGTCCAGATACTGTTAATACATGTGAATGCTGACACTTATGTCGACTAGTAGTCTAGAATCGATATTTTCATGGCTGGTAGTGAAAAATCCTTACAGTAAATTTTTACTTTTATTGATACATAGATTATTCAAAGATTATTTCCTTTGACCCTAGTTGGGCGTAGTATACTACTATTATGTGATTCTACAACTGTTATCACACAAAATAGAAAGGACCACATTTATATCCCAAGGACAATAAGAAGCTTTTGGCAAGGTAGACAGAGGCTGTGGTGGTTGGCATCAGGGAAATTGTCCGATAGAACCAACGACTGGTAGCACCTGGACTGATGGTGCCACATTTCAGTGCTACCACTTTTACCGAGACTTTTGACACCACCTTCACCAAATGCACCATCTTTTTCAGCATAGCAACACTTTCTTTATCATGATTTTAATCATGTAATAGTCAAATTCTTAGAAACTTTGTCTACTTGTATGTCTATGCCACATTATAAGGAGTGGCCAACTCATACCTATTTTGTTTTGATGTGCACTGACAGACAATTCGCAGCAGGCCATTCACACTACAAACAAGAATCTCCACATTTTTCATGTGGAATTCCATGGCTCAGAGAGACAGAAAAGGCATAGACTATATGCCTGTCAGTGAAAACTACTGCATGGTGGTGAGGGTCTTTGGGAAGCTTAAAAACTGTTTTACTGGCGTCTTTGTTTTACACAAGGAAAAATAATTACGGTATATAAACTGACAGCGAAAATATGGATTTCTTGGGAAAGTTGAAAGATGCCACCTGCTGCGGTGATCTGCACTAAGATTTCATGTGGCGGAATTTAAAAAGAAATCTGTTTTCATTTCATATAATTGATTTCATATCATTAACCTTTTTAAATTTCTGATGGTTATTGTAAGGCTTAGGGTTATCATTAATGGTCTATTTGGACTTATTTGTACCACATTACCAACTCTAAGCCTCGTAGTGTCATCATAGTAAAGAAAGAATATCATAAAATTAGTAACTTTGTAGGTGGTCCCGTCAGTCTTAGCAAGTGGTGCTGTTGGTATTGGAAAATGTTGCCGTCAGTCCAGTTATCCCCAGTCTGCAGTGCCATCGTGATCAGTATCTGGACACTGCGCAACATTGCCAGTATATTTCATTTCTTGCGACCAGCCATTTTCTATTTGGTTCTTGCTTGTACCCTAAAGCCTATAAGACAGCGACCCGACCATTGTGCCGGATCACACCTTTGCCCGACGAATCCGTCAGGTCGGTCAGAATTGTGTCGCTGTACGCACTTCACAGACCCGATTTTAATCGGCTGGGATTTACTAGGGTGGGGGTAATGACCGACTCTGCCCGACCTTAATCGTATCACTATACACACTTCACCGACTGTTCCCAATTCTGAGAAGGCTGTTTGAACAGCGATGCTCCCTATTCCCTAGTCCGATTTACAAGTGCCTTATATCAAGGGGAGACAGAGGCGATGATGAATCTGAAAACCATTTCTCAATATCTTAATCAGATCAAAAGTTATTACACTTTGAATTATTTTCTATGAATCCACACCAGCGGCCTGTGGCTCACCCCTGTTCGGCTCCCGGCAGCTCTCTTTGATCTCAATCGGGTTGCTGTACAAGGTCTTAAAGTGGAGAGGTGTGATCAGCAAGCGTTGTTGAGGGTATAAGACAGCGACATTCTTGTTCCCGATTATAATCGGTGATCAGATTAGTGAGAATCTGTGGGAAATGTCGCTGTCTTATGGGCTTAAGAGCACATTATTATCCTTCGGGTACCCCTCTATAATATAGGAAGATATGTTACCCATTAATCAACACATGATTAAAAATGTCTGATGTGCTCTAAGTGGCCTCACATGGGAATAGAATCACTGTGAATTTACCTTCATGTCGAAATAACAACACTTGTAGACAACGGATTTACTTATATTTATTAGTTATTGATCATAAGAAACCACAATTGACCTGCACTAGCTACGTATTACTTGGGTAAAATATTCAATGTTGGGACATGGCTGGTTACACTGGCTACGTACACCATCATCATGCATCACTCACGTGCACCTTCCTGGTTTACCAGGTCGCTCAAGCATAATACTGGTTCCAGTAGCGAGCTGTGCTATTTGTGTTCTATGTGTTGTGGTATTTGTTTTGACTTGAAAAAGGCAACTCCACGCCGAAACGTTGTACCCGGTTGCAACGGGTATCAGATGATTCGCACTGGGAGCTGATCCGCATCCGCCGTTTCGCACTGTAAACAAGCCGATTCGCACTAGAAATCAAAACAATAAAAAACCACGATGTTTGGCACGTCATATGATCGGACAACAGAAAATTGTCATATGTTTGTGAATCACAATACAAACTGTCCGACTGTTTCTGACATGTATTCAGTTAATTCCAAGTCCTTTTCTGTAGTTTTTACATCCAGTATTCACAGAAACATGACCTGAGATGTCCAGAGACTTGGTTTACGTTTCCGACTATCACTTGGTAAATGGTGGCATCCATTGGGACATAGCATGAACAAAATTGAAATAGGCATGCATATAAAATCATTACCGGGTACATACCTTTCAAGTTTCATGATATTTGCAGAATTCATGTCATTTGTATCGTTTTTTGCGGAGTTTTTCATGCAGAACACTGATCGAAGTGGTAGGGTGTTGGTTACAGATGTCAGTGTTTATATGGTACTCGGAGTGGCTTCCACATATTTCGCTCAGGGAATTTACCTGTACATCCACGAATAATCCACAGATTTTGACACAAATGGTATCAAATTAAAGCCAGGTCTGCTGGTGAAGGACTGGCAAACTTTTGTACTATTTCATCATTATCAAGGCATAGTAACACTTAGTTTGATATTTTAGTGCGAAATGTCGGGTGCGAATTGGCCGAGTAGCAGTGCGAATGGGTTTTCAGTGCGAATCATTGTACATTCACACTGGCTATGGCCAGGCTTGAGAAGCAGCCAAGCTTCACTGGAAAACTTCCGTATCTCTCAATAAAGATACGATAAAGCCAATAACCAAGCCAAGTTTGGGAAGCTGCTGAGTTGGACTTGACTACAATACTCTTATTTTTGTTTTTTTGTATTGCCAGATTTTTAGGGTTTGGTGTTTATGTATGTTTTTGGTGTCGTGTGTTGGGTGTAAATGTACCGGTATTACTTTGTGATAGGTTTGGGGAACCCACACATGTTGGGTAACTCACACATGTTGATAAAAGGACAACTCCCTCAATGAAGATGAGGGGTGAATACTTTACCCATCCTGCTCTGGGCAGCATCACTCCATCAGTATATCTCACATGTTCTTGCATATGACAGCTGTACGTCCCTTAATCAATGGAGATGATGGCTATAATTTTGAATACTACCTTTACCTTGTTGATCTAGATCTATCATCTATGATCTAGTACTAGATCTAGATCTAGTACCCCGTAACTAATATTCCATATGATTAGTCTAGATCTCCTGACTGGGTGTCACTCTGGGTAACACACATTAGTTTCCATACGATCATGCGCTTTAATGTACTACGTCATTAAAGTACGTCGTCATTAATTTACTACTATTCAACTATGCAATAATGACAACATAGTCCAAGTACTACAACTTGTGATGAACTGTCATTTAGTGTCAGCTGTCAATGAAGGACCACTACAGCACTAGTGAGATGGGACTGACAGAACGACGCTGTTTGTTATGACTGTCGATAGCTAGCTGTCAACTATGTCAACCACCTTAAGCATTCATACAATGAACACGGCAATGCAAAGAATGTGAGGAGTATTTGTCACTTTACAGTTTACTCGTAAGAAAATATATCAGACAACGTACCTTTTGTAAAACATCTTGGGTTAGTCCGGAAGTGAGGAACAGATCGACTGCCTTGACTCCCGTTACTTTCCCGGTATTCTCCGGATCGCAGACAGTGAACAGTTCCGCATATGAGCGCTGTTCCTGTTCAGTCAGTTTTAATGATTCCATGACTAATGTACTGTGCGACACATGCTACTTCAAAGCATCATTCCCTATTACGATATCACTATCGACAGTCATTGCTGCATGGACCTTGCAAATTTAACTCGTCCGATCCGGCAGTGGGCCATATTGAAGTCACGAAAGCCCCGGATGAGTGACCCTTAAAAATTCTCCAATATTATTTTGGACACCTTTGTATCTTTCTATGATATTAACTATTTTCGTAAATGTTCTAATCATTTTGACGGCTCAATACAAAAAAATATATACGTATTATGAGATAAGTTTACTCTAACCATGATCCTCTCTGATACACAAAAAAATTGGCGCGGATTGTTTACGCATGCGCAGGGCGCACTTTTCTTTGGCGTGAGAAACAAATAATTAGGGACTGGCTTCAAACATCGATAACAGTCTCAAAAATGGCCGATAAAGACGGTGGTAAGTAAAATATCTATAATTAGCTGCCCTGTGCAACCATTTACGTATCGATTTATATAAGAAAGCACTTGATCAGAGTGCACAATCCAAATTCTCTACCGGCGTCGAACTCAGCCCGGCATTGTTTTCGGGCACCGCCATCTTTGAACTCCGACTACGAGGATCAGTGTGCGAACTGTCGACATATAATAGGAAGTATGATACATACACAACTCTAATCATATTGATAAATTACTTCTTACGGTTTACGAGCCCTATACTTATTAACATATGCTGTGTTTTATTACGATAGGAGGGCATCTTCGATAATGTAAACAGGTTCCTTTGTCAGGCCGGTTCACCGGGCGGGTTTCTTAAACGCTCTTGGACCCGGTGTCTCGGGTCTTAGTTTTGGACTGGAAAGCTGTTCCCCTGTCTGGGACTGCAGCGGGAGCCCCTTGCCTTGTCGGAAGTCAGTTATCAATCTCTCCGTGCCTCATGTTCTTACTTTATGTCTATTTAATAGGAAGGTAATTTGTAAGTAATATGAGACTACAGGTGACTTCGTAATTGTATGATGAAGGAGCATGTGAAATCCTACTTGCCAACTTGGGTTGTTAGATTTTTGATATTATGAAGCTAGGTTTCACAGTACAAATTGATCCTCAAGGTCTTGTCCAAGAGGGCACCACCAAGGCCAAGGCTCATAAAGGAAAGGGCATAATCGCATACATGCCTACTGAACAGCCTGCTCTTACTTAACTGTATTGAGAGGTACGGAAGTTTTCCAGTGAAGCTTGGCTACTTCTCAAGCCTGGCCATAGCCAGTGTGAATGTACGATGATTCACACTGAAAACCCATTCGCACCCGACGTTTCGCACTAAAATATCAAACAAAATGTTATTATCCCAAAACAATGACAAAATAGTACGCAACTTTGCCAGTCCTTCACCAGTAGACTTGGCTTTTATCCTACCCCTAATATAAAATCCCATAGACTTAACATTGAGTTTCTGTATGCCACGCTGACTGGCTTACAGAGTTTTATATGCCACTAGTGGCATACAGAAGTGTTATCACGTAATATTCCAAAATCGAGGAGACAGGGTAGGATAAAATCAAAACCTGATTTGTTTTGATCTTGGCCACCACATCCCACTCCTGAAGTTTTGGTTCCTGACTTCACTCAGCTTCGCCTCATGAAATCACTATGCCAAACTCCAGTCGTGGCATACGGTGGCCAAGATTAAAACTCATCCAGTTTTACAATATTATTTGATACCATTTTTGTCAAAATCTGTGGATTATTCGTGGATGTACAGGTAATTTCCCTGAGCAAAATATGTGGAAGCCACTCCGAGTGGCATATCAACACTCACACATTTAACAAATGCGGGAACGTACTGTTTGGGTCGCCCAAAACTATGAATACTGGACGTAGAAATTCCAGATAAGGGGTGGGAACTAAATACATGTCGGAAACAGTCGGACAGTTTATACTGTGATTCGCGAAAGAGAAAATATGATAATTTGCCATTTCCGATATGCAAAACATTGTGGTTTGTTATTGTTTTGATTTCCAGTACGAATCAGCTTGTTTACAGTGCGAAGCGTTGGGTGCAAATCGGCTCCCATTGGGAATCATCTGATACCCGCCAGTGTTCCCATCCCTGCCCCAAATAGGGCAGGGTTTCTCTGCCATAGAGCCCTCTACTGGGGTCGTCATTTCATACTGCGCACACTCTGACGTATATGGGGGAAAAACTGAATCAATAAATATATACCCATTTGTCTTTGCCAACCTTCAAAACAGCTCTCTCTTTGTTATAACTGTGTTTAAAGTTAGTTTGCCAGTGGACCTTGGGTTAGTTCTCAAGTCCAGCCATTTTGTTCAGTCTTCCTTGCTGGTTCCCTAACTTCAAAGTGCCTCGCCAAATATTATAGAACAGCTGTTCACCCCAGAATGGAGATCAGGGATGAAAGCTTAACCTAGCCCAGGCATTTTTTCAGTCTTTTATCCCTCACTGGACAATGCCTCCCCTATTGACATAAACTTTATGTCCATGACAGAGTAGCTGCTCATCCCTCAGTGGAGATGCAGGGTGAACACTTTACCTAGATGTCAGTACGAATTTATGCTCATTCAGGTCTATAACACTGGTTTGAATCTCCCCTTCTCCCCAACCGACATTACTGGCTATAAGTGAATGCCTTATGTTGGCTTCTCATTCTGTGATTAAAGTAGAAGAAATGCTATAGATCGCTTTTATGCTGTTTCCACCTGACTTGACATCGGACGCCTCATTTCAACTGCAATCGTCCAGCTGGTTTTCTGAAACTTGTCTTGATGTGATGCACCTCGAAGCGCGCTAACCTAGCATGGTAAACGAGTCGTTTTACTATTTGCTAAAGTTAGGACGGGCGCACACCCTTGTCAATCTGCGAGTACAATGACACAGCTGGGTAATGCTATAATCATTTCACAGTCAGTGTCTGTCTGTTCTTTCATTGTTTGGGTATATAATTACAATTTTGTTTCTTTTACATCAGTGTCGAGCTCCGGCTTTGACGATGCCGTTGAAGAACGAGTTATCAACGAGGAATATAAAATATGGAAGAAGAACACACCGTTTCTCTACGACTTGGTTATGACCCATGCTTTAGAATGGCCTAGTTTGACAGCGCAGTGGTTGCCCGATGTCACGAGACCAGAGGGCAAGGACTATTCCATCCACAGATTAATCTTGGGAACACACACGTAAGTTATTTTATATAAGAGCCGTATATTTAATACGTTTTTGTTTATGATATTGCTTAATTAACCGGGATATAAGGCTTAATAATTTTGACAAATCCGACTTTTTAACATTACCAACTTGAAGATGAAGTGATACATGCCTATTCAATAGCCATTTGGGCGGAGTGATGGGGCAGGCCCTTAGTGGCAGTCAGGAGCCGAGGGTCGATGTGGACTACTGAGTTGTTTGTGGCACCCAGCCCCCTCTTATCCGGTATAACCTATTACCAATCACTTTTCAGATTCAAAAGTGGTGGTTGAGAGCACTGCTGTAATTAGCCTCGTTCTTGGATTCTTCTCCACTTTTAACTTCAAATTTCTGAAATTACCGAAAGTAGCAAACTGTCAAATGAGTAGTCAGCACATAGTAACAACTCCAGAGAATTTATAGAGGAAAGAGCTTTCGAAAGTCCAACTATTTACTGAGATATTCAAGAGATTGAAACATTGGAATTTTACCTCGACTTCGAGACAATCGTACAAACCATTCATATGTTATGTGGCTACAAGAGGATAACGCCATTGTTGAAGAAAAGAATTTGAATTGCATTCGAGGTTGAAAATACATACATTGATTATCGTAGTAGAAGTGACTGCAGCGTTCAAACTGAAGATTTCAAACTTTTTTCAACCAAGACTTACATCCCCGTTAAGACTATTCAATAATGCTTAATGGTTTAATGCTTGTAATATGTATGTGTATAACTCTCTGCTCATTCTTACTATTTGTCGTTTCCATGATGTTAATGATTATAATTAATGAGTAATTATTGTTGACCTTGTTTATCAATATTGAGTCGTTGTTGATGATCTATTATTCCATTGCACATTGATTGATTCTTTTTCTGTTTAATTTTGTACTAACAAAAGGCAGGGAGAAGGCTCCAGTCAAAATAAATGCAGCGCTGTAGCATGATACTTACCTATTTTGATATTCTTGCCTTGGTGTGGAGCACAGAATTCAAAAACCGACGGGATCCTCTTTTCAATAGGCCGATGTAGGTGATCAAAACAAAGTTTCTGTTTGAGCTCCAAAACTATCAAATATGAACTAATTTGGTTTGGATGCCTTCTCTGGCTTTTTTTAATCTGTTAATGGCTATTTTCTTTTAATTTATTTAACCCACGAAAACGCTATCATAACATCTTTCGTTTACATTTTTGCTACAAAAAAAAAAGAAAATTGAATTTCAAGTAACAAAAGATAAAGAGAGAAAACAGATAAAAACTTTGGAAAGAAACTAGCATTGGTGCTTGGAGAGGATCCCTGGATTTCTGTTCTTGTTTTTCAGGTCTGATGAACAGAACCACTTACTCATTGCTAGCGTACAGCTCCCAAATGATAATGCACAGATTGATGCATCTCATTATGACAGCGACAAAGGCGGTGAGGATAATTGATTACATATGGTAGTGTGAAAATACCTAATGACATTTCAGGGAACACCTTTGGAAAAGTTGGAAATCACTTTCAATTCGTATTGCTAAACGTTATATATATATCGAGTTCCTCTCTGCGATGCCTTACTGGAATTTAATTCTAGAAAAAAAAATACATGTCTATCATAGACCCACGCCTTGGCCAACACTGACATGTCACTGCGTTTTTTTGTCTCTGGCGGCAAATTCTACATGAAAAATATTTCTCATTTTTCTGATCCCAACTTGTGATCCATGTCATAGACACAAGTAAACACTTAGCAGTTAAAATAACATCTGGATATGAGAGAAATACGTTTAACGATTTTATTGAAGATAATTCAAACAAATATCCCTTATGAGAGTCGGGTGGACAAATAAATCCACTCGGGATAATGCGGTATCTAATATCACGATGATAGCATAGTCTTCCAAGTTGTTTACTGTGCATCTTGCGAAGTGGCAGCTAACCTTATTGCTATGTATCACATCAAATTTTTTTTGTGTGTGTGTTTACAGAGTTTGGTGGATTCGGCTCGGTAAGTGGAAAAATAGAAATAGAGATAAAGATTAACCATGAAGGGGAGGTGAATCGAGCCCGTTTCATGCCACAGAATCCATGTGTAATCGCCACCAAGACCCCTTCCAGTGATGTGCTCGTATTTGACTACACAAAACATCCTTCCAAACCAGGTAAGTTTTCAGTCCAGAAATATCGATATGCATAACATAGGGAAAGAAAGAGATGTATGAAAAGTTGTTTGCATCAGTCGCACTATGTAAGTTTGCATGTTTTATCCAGCCATCTTTCGGGGGTATATTTTCAGGGTTTTCGCCTGTAGCAAGGCCATGACCTCAAATATTTTAAGATCTGGAAAATTCATAAAATAAGGCATTTTTTTAAAGATGATTTGTCTCCATTTATTCCAGAAATTTAAATGTACGACCTTAAAATTTCCAGAAATTCATTTATACAGGGCTGTTGACCCTCAGTAGAAGCCTGTGTTTAAAACCTAACCTTTCCACTGAGAGGTTGGTAATGTGCATATTTCAGGAAATCCCCTCTTTGCATTGAATATTTTCAGGTATTTATTTGGTTAGAATGAGGAAATCTCTAGAAAAATCTTTCTTACAAATTGAACGTGATTGTTCAGCAGGGGGGAAATATGCAGAAATTCATAGATGTATACTTTTAAGTGGTGATCCTCGTTAACGGTATAAAGTATTGTTAAACTGTTGTCCTGTCCAACAGATCCTAGTGGAGAGTGCCAACCAGAGCTGCGACTAAAAGGTCACCAAAAAGAAGGGTAAGTGCTAGTATCAAGCCCATTGTTCAGCTGAAGAACCCGGGCACTGTAGATGTCTCTAAACATTTTGCCATTTTATGAATAATAAAATACATTTGAAAACCTTTTCCCAATATTCTAATTCGCCGATCGTGCTGGAGACTTTGATCAGAATGACATTCCTAATTCTCCCAATCATACAAATTCTTAAGTATTTTGACATGTATTTAAAGGAGAGAAAAATCCAGGGGGCTGGGCTTTTTGAGTCAAGTTCCATTTTTTAAGAGCTCCTATATGAGGATATCTCCCTCCAAATCTGGTTCATTCATAATATGATATGCCTTACTTGAAAGAGAATGTAAAACTCTAGGTCCTAGGATTTGGGATTTCCTTTGTAGGTTCTATATTTTGAGATAATCAAGTATTTGTTTAAAGTGGGCAGTTTTGGGGTGAAATGGGCATACTAAAATGATGTAAACTCAATGTTAATTTACAGTAAGCATTGGCATAACGTGTACTATCTCCATTAGTGACACTGACAGCTGCTTACACCATAGGAAGCAATATTATTTAAGTGAAATGTATATTTGATGTGCTCTACCTGTCTTTTAGCTAAATCTCATAATGTGAGGGAAGGAGGCAATAGGTCTTAAGTGGATAGTTTATTCAGCATATTTCACATAAAAAGAAGTCAGAATGGTTCATAACTTTGTTCAAGGAATTAGTTAATACCTGGTCAAATGATATTGGTTTGTAAACCTAATTGCAATATCATTTACCACCCATGGATGTCTGTTTTCCTTGTTTTTGCGGAAATCCGTGTTTTAAAAAAAATGTTAAATCCCTTTTCTTGGGTAAAATGAACATAGAACAACACAGAGTAGAGAGATTCAACTGCTATATTACTCATATCAGATCCTAACAAGCCTCAATCCCCAACTCTACCTACCCATAGACTCTTCTTGTCAGCATGTTTAGTAATAATATCATTACTTGTACCTAAAACATTTCTGGTGTTTTTGTGTATATATCTCAGGTTTAAACCCTGAATCGTCATGGGAAATATTTCCTTGTGTTTTTTTCTGACCCCAGCTGACATCCCTGACCACCAAAAATTGGCTTGACCTCCTTCACTGCTAAACATAGAAACATCATTTTGTCCCCAGTTTGAGGCACTTGGCCAGGGAGCACTGATCCATTAAGGTGTCACCATCAGGCCACTGACAAACGTCTTACATGTTGTTAGGGCATTGCTGATTGTCAATTGAAATCGCCTATAGGTAGCTGAATATACTGTGGATTCTGTAAAGGCCAAAATGTAATTGCATTATACACACAAAGCACTTGGCACCTCTCACCCTTACCCACCTCAGCTGTGACCACTGATCCATGAACCACTAAGTTCATAGAGGGGTAGGGCTTTAAATACCCAATTAATGCAGGCCCTTCTCTATTCATGAATGGCCTCCCTCCCCACTTATATAATTTCTGTAAATAAATTTCCACTTGTCTTGAACTACTTATATTCAAAGATGCAGTTCTCCTCTTTTCCAAGGAAATTTTTGTTTTCTTTTTCATTTTATGGAATTCTTTTCTCTTGTGTAAAAGAAAGGGAATAAATTGGGTCACATTCACACCAATAAAAATTGGTCCAAACCTCCCCACATATCCCAGCTCCATTCCATGGTCAATAACTATGTTTTCTCAGTCTCGCTAAGGCAGTAAAATCCACATGAAAAATCCTTCCCTTCTTTTTTAAAATTATCATTCACATGTAAAACCATTATCACAAGATTTTTCCAGATTCAAGACTTTATTATCAGTCAATAATTTTAGTAGGTCCAGGTATTGTATTTAGCCAGATAGGTTAATAGCTGTGAAATGCGGTTTATGACCCACTTGTTTTCTTACAGCCGACCAAATCATATTCACTTTTCTTAATATAGGTATGGTCTCTCGTGGAATCCCAACCTCAATGGACACCTTCTGAGCGCATCGGACGACCACACCATCTGTCTGTGGGACATTAACACAACGCCCAAAGAGGGCCGCGTCATCGACGCACACACAATATTCACCGGCCACACATCCGTTGTAGAAGATGTTTCGTGGCACTTATTACACGAAAGTCTCTTCGGTTCAGTCGCAGACGATCAGAAATTAATGATGTAAGTATCTTTGTCAAGTGCTCTGTTTTATCCCATCCCAGTAGTATAGATCTATAATGCTGCCACTGGTTGGGTTTCAAACAAAGCCAATCATAGAATAGAATTCTAAAAAGAACATGGAATTAAGAAGATATTTAAGAAGCAATTTATGACGTACACAATTCTGACTGTTTGCACCTGCTTGTATCATATGTTCTTCGATGGAAGTTTTCATGTAGGAAGAAACAGATATCCTGGTTTTGGGTGTTCTGACACTTTTTTCCCCTTTCTATAACCCTATCGCGCCGGGTGCCCACGGCAATAGAACATGTATGGAGACGGGTACTATTGCCAGGACACACCGCTAGAGGCGGGGCTTATAGGCTACTTCTAAATATTTTATCTTTGCATCACGTGACGTGCTACGTGGTCATTAGTACTATTCTTTATTTTGTATAGAAATATCAAACCTGATGTACCTACATACTATGAAAGTTTTATGAAATATTGAGCAAATATTTCCATTTTTTTCACATTTGTAAATGATACCTCGAGGCATCACCCGGCCAGCCCTGGTGGATGGGTTAAAGTATTGAGTTTTTATCAGAATGGTAATGGAAGGGTTGAGAATTTTTTTAAGACCTTTCTGGCATTTCTTATAGTAATGTCTTCTTTACATCTATCAACAAACTTAATAAATAACGCAAGCAGATGATTGCTGCATCACTCTAATGCGGTAGCTCGAGCTGTGATAACCTTGATCACGTATTCAGATGTTAACAAAGTTAAACCTTATGATGTAGTGATGCCTGTCAAACTCTTAACTCTCGGTAATAAGTGATGTCCACTCCCAGATTTGACAAATAAACTTTTTATTCCATTGATCAACGTTTCGATGCGGTTACACACCTTCTTCAGGACAGGACTGATCAATTTTAGCATTTGTGACCCTTTTATACTCTTACTTTTGACCACCATAATAGGGTAACTCTGATACAATAAGCAGAAACCGAGTGGGGAATTCGGTATAAGAACATCATAAGAAGGTAACAATAATTTTAGGACTTTTTGGCGATCGTAATAGGATCATCATAAATTCATGTCAACAAGGAACATCTTAATGATATTATCAATGTGGTAATACATATGGTAAACCTTGCGTTTCAGTTGGGACACGAGATCTAGTAACACGAGCAAACCTAGCCACACAGTTGACGCCCACACGGCGGAGGTGAACTGCCTCTCTTTCAACCCATACAGTGAATTCATCCTTGCAACAGGTTCAGCTGATAAGGTAAGTCACCTGACTATGTTTATATTCAAAGGGAAACGTTCGCAATGCCATGCTGGAAATGCATTTGAAACCCCGTTCATTCGTAAGGTTTATGAACTTACGGTAGATAAAGCATCGATGTTTGATATTTGTTGTGGAACCTGGTTTACTAGTATAACCTGTCTCTCGTTTACTTCCAGACTGTAGCTCTCTGGGATTTGAGGAATCTTAAATTGAAGTTGCACTCATTTGAATCACACAAGGATGAAATCTTCCAGGTAAGAGAGTATTTCACCTTCTTGGATGATATTCGAGATAATATACTGTGTAAGAAGTATTACTGGAAATTGTCAGGGTGACTAAGAAACATCTTGAATAGAATCTTTGACGAAGTTCTTTTGGTTTTAGAAATAGTTCCTTGTCTAAAGAGAAAAATAGGAACCTCCGGCGATTTTAGCCAACTACTCATGCTGCCGCGATTTGCACGTCAAATTTGCCAGAGAAAAAACACAGCCAAATATTTCATGTATGGCTTGACCAAGACCATGCAAAAATAATATCAGTTGAGCCTCGTTCACACCAATAAATTATTGACAGATTTCCACTTTTCCAAGGAAATCCAATTTTTATTTTCAGTATTTGAAAATAATTTTCCTTGAGTTAAAGTAGGTAATATACAATTGAGCCTACAAAAGTGAAACACTTAAATCTTTGATCTTCTAAAATATGCATGGTATGATACTGACTAGCCGAAAAATTAAAATGCATACATTATCTCTATAATCCTGCCTAAAACTGGTGTTTGGGCAGATAAGAATTGCTTCAAAACAGTTATATAGTAAAGTGTAGGAGTATTTAATGTGATACTAGATTAACAAACAATTAAATATATTTCTTAAAAGTATAATGGTAATTGTGCATCTTCCGATCGACAGGTTCAATGGTCTCCCCACAACGAGACGATCCTTGCCTCGAGTGGAACAGACCGCCGCCTTCATGTGTGGGATCTCAGGTGAGTAAAACCAAGCAGCCGTGCCTAGCAAGGTTATCAACGATAAAAACGACAAACCAAGCTTTCAAACTAACTTTCTATTCATACTGACGATAGAGCATATGTAAAACGAAAAATAAAATGTGTAGTAACATACAAGCGATAGCCATGATAAATTGACCGAGCTGAATAATGCCCTATTATACGATTGACTTGTACACTTATCATTTCAGTAAAATTGGGGAAGAACAGTCGGCTGAGGACGCAGAGGACGGTCCCCCCGAACTGCTGTTTATCCACGGCGGCCACACAGCCAAGATCTCCGATTTCTCCTGGAACCCCAACGAACCTTGGGTCATCTGCTCTGTATCTGAAGACAACATTATGCAAGTATGGCAAATGGTTAGTAACGTGACGAATACTATCTTTCGGTTACGGGAAATTTAAGACTTTCAGTTGAGAAATGAGGGTGCCTTTGAGAAATTTACTGCGCTAGACAAGTTTGAATGTGATATTTACAAAATTACTTATCAGTTCAATGTTTGTTTGCAGGCTGAAAACATCTACAATGACGAAGAAACCGACACACCAGCCTCGGAATTGGAGACCACAGCGTCATAAGATGCCCTTTGCTTGTGTCCATTACAAACTTCAGGTGTTTACGGCTAAAGTTAGCTGCTTACATCACACTCAAGCACTTCAGAAAAATGTGGCAATACAAGGAGTGAATGAATATTCCGGCTATATTCTACGTGTAGAGCTTGACAATTAGCCACGTATGATGGAGGTCGCCAAAACTGGAATGGATGTTCTGAGAAAACTTCCTGATCATAGGTGAAGAAGAGCACGTGTTATTTGTTTCAAGGAAGTGCGTATTAGGCAGTGAAAAACAGAGGGTATCGATGTGACAGATGCATTTATAGTGTTGGAGAGGCGGGACAAGTTGCGAGCGTCCTCCCCAACCATGTGCACTAGTTTTGTACAGAAGAAAGCATTTATTTAATGTAAAATTGTAGCCACAGCTCCAGACCACTCTGAGGCCAGTTCAGAGTGGTAATTTACTACTATATTGTGAAGAACAAATAAAAACTTAAACCATGAAATTTTGTAATTGTTCTATAAAATTAAGTGTGAGAAGCTACCCCAAACCTTATAGTGAACAAGATGCCTCATCTTGACTTGCAGAACTTTTAATGATTAAAAACTAACATCAAATCACAGGTCTGACGTTTCGGATGGATAAATATTCTTCTGTTTGGATTTTAAAATTATGAAAATTTATAATAAAACTGGGGAGAAACCCCCTTTCTCGTAGTGGAATTCATACTTGCCTGTCTGTATCTCTATACAGATAATTTTATATCACCCTGCAAGAAAAACTATCGAAGAGGTGTTGATCTACATGCATCAGAATTGCCAGTTTTTTTAAACTGAAGGTAATCAATTCACTTTACAATTTTTTTAAACTCAATTATATTGAATTTGTTGACCCTTCAAGCTTATATTGAGGCCTGGTGTATATGATATCGGTCGAGAAGGGAATTAATTGACTAACCCCAGTTCCTATTTCCTACAACTAAAACGTGTCCATAAATTGCCTTTCATATCTATAGTCCTGAGCGTTTAATATGGGACAAAAAACTAGTTTTTTCTAACTTGAAAAAGGCAAATCGCTGTTGTGTCGTGAATAATAGGGCGATTTTTATGAACAAAAAATTGTTAGAAAGCTAAGACTTGGGCCTATCTGTCAGTATATACCTGATATACCTGTGTTATGGCTAAGATTCCCTGTTGTAGATTGAACATCAGGATTTCTTAGGTAAAAAACACTAAAACATGTTACCTTCCTGTCTTCACAGTGGTTTAATGAAAAATCTATCACGGTGACCTATGGAAATTAACACTTCTTGGCTATTTCAAGACAATTAAAATGATACCTATATTGTCAGGCTGTGATAGATATTTCCTGACATACAGGAGCATTATGACAAATGACAAAGAGTCCAAAAGAGCCCTAAAAAACGTGATTTTCTGATATTATTGAATTTTTGGCATATGGCATAGCTAGAAACTGCCAACGATTACCTCTAACTAACATTTAATCAATAAGATAACCTACCAGTTGTACTCTGAGGGGGTTCATCTGCAAATCACTCTTTATTTGAATGCATCTATGCTGATTATTGATTGAGATAGGACTGAAGGAAAATCAAGTATTTCTTGCTTATTTATAATGTCACTGATTCAAGCAGAAATATGACCTCAGGCCATAGTTCTTTGATAAAATGACAGGTGGCACCACAATTTTCTAATCTTGGGCCTGAAAAGTTCTATCATGTATTCTTTATGAAGTTCTCTTGAATTCTATCTACTTAATTTTCGAAAATATCATTTACCAATGCTGCATATGGTTGAACTAGATAGTGTCATTTTACCCATATTAAACGCTCAGGACTATAGTGTGTGTTGGCAGAGAGCCTGGTAGCCGGTGCCAGGCACCCGTCCGCATCATAAAACCTATGGGTTCCAGGGTCTTGCCGGGTCTCCTGGAAGACAGTGACTCTGGCCATTAGCTAACAGTAACTCGCTGAAACCCTGGAAGGTTTCCATCTTGAATTTAGATGGTTGGGTACACGAAGCAAAAAACTGGTCAGTCCCTGTGTACTACCATAATTTTTATTTGTGACTGAATTTTTTTTGAATTAAGTAAATAACTGATTTCGCATTTCTTTGGGGTTTATCCATTTAGGATTATTGTGGACCTTTGAAAAGAATGTTTTAGGTTTTACACTTATTTTATTGATTTAACGAAGGTTCAGAAAGATGTGGGGAAGGATCAAAGCATGTTGCTGCATAACCCTCTAGTGCTTGCGGCAAAACAATGTTTTTGAGGCCGGGTAGCAGTATCAGGTGACAGGTTTTACAGGCCGATTATAACATTTATTGTTTGATCACGTGGTAAGACCTCAATCTTTGATATTACTTTAAAATTTTTCTTATTATTTTCAAATATTAAATGCAATATAAATTATATTTCAGGGATGCCAGTTTTCCATGCAAAATCATATTTTCATTTTCAGGATAAAAAAAGTGTTTTATTGTGTAAAACTAAGGTTTATGTTCGAAATTATTTATATCCACATGCCAATATCCCAATTGCTTCAGATGATAGGAATTCCTTTTTCTTATGGTAAACAAATTTTGCATGTTTTTTTTTTACCCAAACTGGCATTCCTGATATACCTACATTCTGTGAAAATTCAAACTTTATTCATCTATTTCCTAAATCATAACGTACAAACTGATTTTTTAAGTCTAAGAAAATGATGCCTTTAGGCCACACTCGCTGATGGCCAATGGGTTAAATTTGAGTTGTGAGGTGGTATTACGTATATGGAGGCGACTCAATATTTAGATTAGCGAACTTGTTACAAGAACTACATCAGTATGTTCTTAACATAATTGTTATCCTCAACCACGGGGATCCCTCACATGCCTATACATCATATTAAAGGTACATCTTATAGAATGATAGGAGGTGCCTATTTCCGGCTTCTTTTCTCAACACTTCACTGGCATCCCTGGAATTAACCGAAATTATTCCCCTCTTCGTGACATGTTCTTAGATGGGATACTTGGAAGTAAAATCGCTTCTGCTTTACCCTAACATCATCGGCTTACCGATCGTTGAAGTAGTTTGGTGAAGAATTTGCAGCGTACCACAATCCTGTTCAGTGTAAAATAATTAATGCAAATAAAACATTTGAACCTCACAACAGACACCAATGTGTTCTACACATATTGCCAGTTTCAGTTCACAAGCACAACTTGCACCTTTGGAAAACTCTTTCAGCAAGCGGGAATACGAAGCCAGGGCCCTGTTTTTCAGTAGTGACGATCTCTAGCTGAGATCTGTGTGCGATCCTGAGACCGTTTGGGAGATTAATGGCTGCAGGTGTTTTTCAGACCTGGGGCGTCCGTTATTGGGTGTAGTGACACGGTAGCGACAGGTTGCATTGCAGTAGTTTAGTGACAACCGATTCTGTGACTTCGGTTTACAGACGGGCGCTAATAGTCGCCTGACCATTTCATAAGACTGATGTCCGGTCACTGTAGTGGTCACTATTGTGTCCTAAATAGCGAGAGGGTATACCCTCTCGCTTCTATTGTCACAAATGCGTAACTTTACTTCCTGTAGGAATTAAGCTATGAAACTTTATCCGCAGCTAGGGACACATATAACTTATAAACATGCCAAATATGAAGGAGTGGGGCCCATCCAATCCAATGATATTCACATTTGAATCTTGTCATAGCAAATGCTGCTCTGGTGGCCAGTGTAGAATTACTCAAGCGCAGTCGCTAATTTATGCAGCGGCCTTCACCTTGATAGCACTTGTCCCTGGTAGCACATGAGTTAGCAAGCTGGGGTACCCCACATGTTTTTCGGCTATGCTGTCCCAAACTAGGGACACATCCATCTTCTCTGGTGGCCATCCAATCCAATGATATTCCCATTTGAATTTTGTCATAGCAAATGCTGCTCTGGTTGCCAGTGTAGAATTACTCAAGCGCAGTCGCTAATTTATGCAGCGGCCTTCACCTTGATAGCACTTGTTCCTGGTAGCACATGAGTTAGCAAGCTGGGGTACCCCACATGTTTTTCGGCTATGCTGTCCCAAACTAGGGACACATCCATCTTCTCTGGTGGCCAGTCACCCTCCCACCTCCCGATGCACAGTTAATGTCAAGGTCGCTGCATAAATTAGCGGAGGCGTCGGGAAAATACACTGGCCACCAGAGCAGACGATTGCTATGACGAAATTCAAATGTCTATAACTTCGGGACGGTGCAGCCGTTTTTCTTCATATTTGGGACGATTATAGGTGATATGTATACCTTACTCGTGTAAAAATTTCATCGCTTAATTCGAACGGGAAGTGAAGTTGCGCATTCTGCACGACATGTCCATAGATGTCTTAGACCTATGATACTTGGGGCATCATTTTCCGCTCCATTAGCCACGACTGTCTTGACTATAGCACACCTCACACCGCCCTACGTGTCGTAGAGCGACGATAATTGTCCGACCCTCTAAAATGACGCGACTATAGCACACTCAGAGCAAAAACATGTCGTTCATAACGATTGTCGTGACTTAAAAAAAGGGCACAGAGTTGTGTGACAGAACATGCATTACCTGATTCTGAGACTTTAGAGGCAACTTTCCAATAATTTAGTGGCAACTTTGCCCATGCTGGAAAGGTGTTGGAAAAAGTATGATAATAAGCAGTTATGGATGGATATCCTATTGCATACACAAATCCACTGAAATTGTCGAACACCTAAGGAAAAAGGCAGCCAAATAGGAGAATGTCCAGATCAAGGAAAGTCAGTACATGTGCTACAAGTGGTTAAGTGTGACTGCAGAGAGTGTAGGTAAAGTATCCACCCCTAATCTGTTCGTTCTCTCCATTTAGGGGTGGACAGCTGTGCTATGTAAACAGAGTCGGTTTTTCTAACTTCACCAAACTTACCTTAATAATGGCCAATTGAGTCAAATAGTTGGTTCCTAAGTTGAAGAACTAATAAATATCATTAGATTAATTGTCTGCAAGTGTTGACATTCCAATATAATAGTAAATTTCCAGTGATTTTCCTCCCATGTGAGGCCACTCACACAGCTTCAGCCATTTTTTATCAAGTGTGGCTACTTCCTGTCAAGGTGAAGGTCACAGGAAGGGAGCATACATTGTATTCAAACCCTTCCCTGTCACAACGTGGCACTCTAGAGTTACTACCACAGCCATGGAGTTCAAAATAAGAGAAGTTTACAGTTCATTGAGGGAGAAGCATGGCTTTAATTTCGATCTGAAGAAGTGTAGATACTTTCAGCAGACAGGAAGTAAACGGATAACATGACTTCCTGTACAGAGCTGGTTACTGGTGTGTCATAGTGTGCAGTGAGATGACCAGTAACCAAGATGGCTGAACTGAGAATAAGGGAAACTCCACTGGAAAACAACCTCTAAGTACACAATTATACGCCAACAGACAACTATTTTGAAGGTCTGCAGACACAAGTTAGTAGATATTTATTGATTCTTGTTTTTGTCATGGCTGTCAGATGGCGGGCAGTATACAACTCAATGGAATCAAAAAACGTGGGAGGCCTACATGCATTGAACACCCGGCCCTGTACAGGGACAGGGCCGGGTACACTGGCTACAGAGAGTGCTGTTACATTAGGAAGAGTTTCTGTTTCTGATCAATGAGGACAGGTTTCTGCAAGAGATTCAAGATACCTATTACCTCATTTTTACCTGATTTTGGCTGATTATGGTATCTAGCACTACCCACTGACTATTTGACACTTTTGGGCAAATAATAGGTGTGATAGGGAATAACAATCTCAAGTCAATGATTTCTTAGTTACATCTTAGACATCAGATATTTGATCCCTAAGGATGTTGCCATTTAATACTAGTAAAGCAGATCATATCAACAAAACTAGAATGCAGTGATATTATCCATTATGCCCTAACCGGGAAGAAACAAAATGATATTCAAATAATTCTAAATAATTGTTTATGCATAACAGTAGGAATATGGTGGGCATCTCTAATGAAAAAGAAATCCTGTACTCTAATGAAAAAGAAACCCTGTACTGAACAATTTAAGACATCACTTGTATATAAAGGTATGTTATTATGGAACCAGTTACTCCTGAAATCCATTGTGGAAACAAAAAACTTTAAGTAGGTTATCATAAAGTATCTAGATCTAAACTATGATATTCAATGTGATGTCCAAGGGAAGGGTACATAGCACACTTCAATTACTATCCTATACATGTATTGTCCTGTTAAGGTCCTGTCATGATTACATGTCTGTATTATGTTCTGTGTTACTTATCAAACATGTAAATATTAATGCCTATACTCCCTTAATATGGATTATGTGTACTGCTTCAAAACTCTGTGATGGGATTCAGCAAACAATGTCTAATTTTATATCATATCAGTTATCTAACAACTAGCTACATGAAAAAATACCCACTGCAGGTGAATATTACCTTTTGATCTGAATAAAAAAAATTTGAAAAAATTCTCTCCAATTTTTAGATGGTACCTACTTTGGGTCTGTTAAAGGTACAAAATTTAAACTTTCCATCTTAATTATGTAAGACATGCGCCTTCTATTAGAAGCATTCATTTTTTTATGAGAACATTCTAATTACCTTTTTTGTGATGATTTTTAGGGGTCAAAGTAGGCTGGTTTTAGTCCCTATACCCCTCCACCTACCACAGGGACTGGTAAATCTGTAATGGTGTCTGGTTTCTGGTGTGACATAGTGCTACGCATGCCCGACACTCTCGCTGGAGAGGTCCTAGTGCTCAACTTGTTAGAAAATCTGCTAGGATGACCTCTATCTAGTAGATATCCCCCAATCAGCAATCTCGCTTTCTAGTTGCTTGAAACTGGAAATGTTGAATTAAGGTGGGAGAGGGGGTAGATGATTAAACTCAGATTATTGAGATACTATTTTCCAGACACGATTAGTTTTTGTAGGCATATCTATTCATCAGATCAATTAAAATTCAGGTGGATAAATGGGGTGGGGGAAGGGAAGGATAAAAATGGAGAAAAAGATAAAAAAGAAACTAGCTCTGAAGGAAGGCTGCAGAAAATGTTTCCTAAGATAGTAATTAGGCCATAAGGCCAAGTAACTAAGGGAATGATCAATATTAAGGGTAAATAGAATTAGCTTTATGGTATTATTTTGTAAAACCCAGACTTCATAGGCTGGTCTCCCAGTCCAAAGTTCGGCCACAGGCAGGATCTATTGCTATGATAAAATAGCATCCAAGGAACTGGAGGGGGTAGGGGTACTGGTAAAAGGAAGTGTAGAGCTATAGGGAGTGGCTGCGGTTACACCTTACAGGGATTTTAGGGAGTGGTTATTGTGATATTTTTCTTTCTGAATAGGATCTGCATGTGTTTGCTGAATAGGATATGTGTTTTCACTTCCCATTTTTTAAATTTCTGCAAAAATGTTCAAGCTGTAAAATAATTTTAACCACTTTTGGTAATCTATAGATAGAATTATGTTATGTCTATAAATTTTACTTCGGTATTCTAATATTCTTAAACTATATATTCAGATGTGATATTTCTCACTGTAACCCCCTTAGAATATTCTGAATTGGTCATTTTAACATTCTAGATTGGGGCAAAGGTCAAATATAGAAGTTGAATGGACAAATAAAATAGGCTTACTTTATTGTGCCAGCAATGAAATAAGTTAAAAGGTTAGATGCACAATGAAGTGATCAAGTGCAAGTGATCAAAAGGTGAATGACAGCTAGGATGATAAAATATTTTTGGCAAATATTTAAGGACATTGTCAAAGGTCACCAGGAGCAGCTAATGAAGGGCCTAAGGGTTCTTGATCTAATCTATGATTTCTATTAAAATATAACTATTATAGAACAGAATCACATTCTCTCTATAATTGGCTATTGATTTATATTCAAAGAAAATAATCTTTAGATCAAGGTAACTTATACAGTACAGATGTTGGATTTGAACCCACACACTATGGATTGAGAAAGCAAGCTGACCTATTTCGGTAAACTAGATAACAGATCTATGTAGGGCATGCTGTGTGGGAGAGCTTGTGAGCTGTTACCTCTAATCTGACTGTAGAGGTACCATGCTTGAGACTGTAGGTAAGCCCAGTCGCAAGGTACACGCAAATATGTATGTGAACCACTCCCTTTGTGATACATTTAAAATACATTTAAAGAATTCAATTTTTCATAAAAAAGAATGATATTGGTTGCCATGGCAACTGAAAATGTAGAAGACAGACTAGAGATAGATTCTACCTATCAAATGAGATTAGAATCCCAGGTTTCAAAAGAACCTAACAAGGCAGCACAGAATAATGAACTTCCGAACTTGACACGCTTCTTTACTAGATAACCCCATGGGAGACACTTCCTCTCATGCTAGATATTGGATGAAAATGTTGTGTTGAGTATTTCAGTTTCTTTAGCAAACTAAGGCCCAAAAGTTGTATGCATCAGCAGTGGATTGTCCGAACTTAGTATCCTGACCATTATAGCCAAGATATATGACAGTATTATCAAATGACTGCCATTTCCTTAAAAAAACTGTTAAGAAATTCAATTCGTTGTCAAAAAGAATTAAATTGGTTGCCATGGCAACCGAAGAATGTTTTAAAAAACCAGACTACAGATAGAATTTACATATCATGTAAGAATAGAACCCCAAGTTTGAAAAGAATCTAACACAGCATTATGAAATAACAAACTTCCAAACTAGACACATATTTTTCCAGATAACCCCATGGGAGGCTGGGAAGGAAAGGGTTAAGCAATATGGCACGTGTTACCACCTCAGGATATTTTAGCTCGCCAATTAAATGTATCTGGATACATTTAATCAGTGGCAGACTGCAGTTTCACACTCTCAATTCTTCAGTGGTCAACTCATGAAAAAGAGGGCCTTTCCCTATGTGATGATGATTTCTACCATAACCCTATTCACACATATAGGAACCCCAGCAGTCTGTCTATTGGAAATATGTACTCAGCTGTAGCTTAGGAAGGGATTATCTTCAGGTTTCTCTGTGAGATGGAAATCACACTCCCCCAACCAATGAAGTAAATGCCGAGCAATAAGGTGGAAATGGTCTGTTGATGGGGTTGATGATTGTGCACTAGGATAAATCCCAAAATGCACCACCTGCCAACTATTGTACAGTGCCCATTTCATGGGCAGGTTGAACTCATAAATGTGTTTCATCATATAATTGGGGGAGGAAGATGTGGAGAACCACCAGAATATACTAGGGTAGATGAGATTTATGCTTGATCAAAGTTCAGTACTGCATATAATTGGCTGGTCTAAAATGACAATTAATGCATTAAAGTATGGTGAAGTATCAATAGCTTTTCAGTGATCTAGTAAATCGGGAGTTTTGTCTCATGTAATAATTCCCACTAAATTAATGGTGTATTACAGTAGCTTAGTCAAAGATGTAATAACTGTTATGTTATGCTAAATAAGACAAAAATGGAGGGGGGGGGGGGAGGGTGTTTCAGAAAGTGTGACATAATATTTTGGGGGGTGGTATGAAATGTGTGACAAAGTGTGACAGGGGGGAGGGGGGTCTTAAAAATGCCCCAAAAAAGTGTGACATAATTTATGGACAGCCCTCTATGTGTCATATCATGTGATGAAGGCATCTAATTTTTACAATCGACAGCTGAAGCCTTGGTCATTGGTCTACCACCTATTATCCTACCCCGCATATAAATCTCCATAGACTTAACATGGTGTGACTGTATGTCACGGTTATGCCATAAAATATTTAAATGCCACTGGTAACATATGAAGTTAACCCATTCAAGCCAGGTGATGCCTTGAGGCATCAACCAGGGCTGGCCAGGTGATGCCTCAGGCATCATCCGGGGCTGGCCGGGTGATGATTGAAAATAATGGCTCAATAAACATGAAACTTTTGGAGAATGTAGATATAACATCATATTTGATATTTCTAGGTGAAATGAAAAATTGAAATGAGTATCATGTGTCATGTCACGTGATCCAAAAATAAAATATTCACAATAGGCCTATGTACCTGGCCTCTAGCAGCATTCATTGGCACTAGTACCCGCCTCAGTGACTTTAGCTCTGCAGCAGGTACCCACGCAATAGGGTTAAAAACATGTGACAGGGTAGGATAAAATATAAACATCACTCAATTTCATATAATTGTTAACATGGCATTCATTGTCTTCTGCTACAGATATCACTCAGTTCCACTTCATGATATCATTCAGCAAAGACAATTCATGCCATATAAACAATCATATGAAATTTTGTGATGTTTCATTATACTTCCTCTGGTCTACCACTGGACTACTGCCATATGCAGTGCTGCCACCTTGTGGCAAACTATGAGGAACTCATCTTATGCTCACTAGATGTCCCCACAACTACTTTACTACTTCCTGTCTCAACCTGGACTGGTTCCCTGCCCATTCTCCGATCCGGCCTGGAAGTAGGGGGCGCTACGAACCACCTTGGCGGTCATTTTGGAGACACACCTCCGCAGTGCTAAGCCTATGAGCCGTTTGGACGTCCATTTATGCTGCTTTTATAAGTGTGAGGATGTTTAAAGTACTTCTGAGGAATATCTCCTGACAAAATCAGACTTCCCTCGCAATTTCAGATCAAATGACTATGTGGTAGCCCCAGTTCGACTACAAACGCGATGTCAACAAATCGTCGAAACAACCGTTTTTCTTTGAGCAGGCACGTTCAAATTATATCTGAATAATGTAAATAATCCTATTCCAATTATTACATGTATAGGATGCATATGAGAAGGTTGATTAATATAGTTTTTCGCCATTTTAGACTCTGACAGCGCTTTGTATTCACCAGGCAAGATGGCGGATCGATCCGTTGTCAGGTGAATTTGCATGATTTGGAGGGTATTTTGAACCGGAAGTGTCCATCCGGATCGGAGAATAAGTCTAACTAGGCCAGGCTGCCTGCTCACAGATTGGTAATTGCTGACCACCCCAGCAGACCACAGGGCCTAGTGTGCATGTTTACTACCAATGACTGAAGTGGTATTTGGTATTAGAAAAAGTGGAGAATGAGTATTGTTTTGGTAGCTTTACTTAGACTAGCAGCATTCGTCGAGTACAAGGTGGAGGCTAGCCTGTGTGATGCGAAAATCGGTTACCTTGCGAAATTCCGCTTTTATCGCCCACGAGCATGCGCAGTCATGAATTTCACTATTGGAGAGTGCGGAAATCATCGGGCGCTCTCATCCTAGTTGGTAACACTCTCCTCCCAGATCTTTCACGGCACTAAAGCTTGCTAATAGTAATACAAGCAACTTTGCACGTTTCGCCGATCGAACGATATTTCACGGGAGCGGCGCCAACGTCACACAACGTAGTAACGGGTACGTCCGGCCGCAAAAACGGACACTGCGCTGCTCGGTTTTCTCTCTTTGCAGAATAGTCCGTGAAATGTGAGCGCAGGGAAGTATAATATCATACACCTATGTTTTGGCAAAGATTTCCAGTTATATATTGAACATCCGGATTATTTAGGTAAAAGAAAAAAATAAACATGTTACCTTCCTGTTTTCACAGTGATTTAATGAAAAATCTATCGCGATGACCTACAGAAATAAACCTCTTACCTTCTTAGGCATTTCAAGACAATCAAAATGATACCAATATTACCAAGAACTTGGGAATTTGTCACCAAAAATTTAAGTTGTGAAAAATGTCAGGGAAATTGACTGTTGTCAGAGAATACTGGAATATCTAGATCTAATCATAAAGAAATTTTCATCTCTGGTCGAAACCCTTGAGATATAGGTATCATATTAACCGTCTTGGAATACCTAAGAAGATAAGATGATTATTTCTAGAGGTCATCGCGATAGATTTTTCATTAAATCGCCGTGAAAACAGGAAAGTAACATGTTATAATGTTTTTCACCTAAACAATTCTGATGTTCATTCTATGACAGGAAATCTTATCCATAACACAGGTATATCATATATATATGACCCGTTCTCACGAAACGGGAGGAACCCCTGTTTTCAGGTTCACCATGTTGTAACTCATTCAATTTTGGAGTTACTCATCCATTTCTTTTTTCATCAAATAGATCTCACTGAGAGCTTCAACGCCATATATACTTTTACCTTGGTCAATGCATTAGAGGAGACAATATGATTGAAAAACCACCCATTTTTCACTGTTTTTTTGTTGCCATAAACATGTACACAAAAGAATTATAAATACAAACCATATTTCTCACTCTAAAATTTCCTCTCAACCAACCTGCCTCATTGGAAACTATATGTTTCCAGTGGAAATTAAAAAAAAATTCCCATTGAAGAATTATTTTTATGCACTTTTATCTTGGCTAAAATGTACCTCATCTTTACGTCGCCATTTTTCTCTATCACATTGAATAATGAAAAAATAGTTAACCACTGGTTATTTGGCATGAATTGTATCACTTATGGTGTATGGTATGGGGAAAAAATCATAAGAAAAGAACTATGGACTCCAGAAATGCCAATATCCTGTAAAGTCCTTGTTGCTAAAATGTGCTCATCTTTACGTCGCCGCCTTCAGCAATGTCGGAAGGAAAGAAAAAGATTATTGATATTAAAAAAAAACCTTTAGAAAATTAGAAAATATAATCACCTTCAATGTCAATTTTTTTCTAAATGCTATATACATTTTTTCTGGTAAAAATGATGTGGAAACTGTGGCGATGTAAACATGAGATTTAATGTCTTTTTACGTCGCCAGTTTTATATGCCTCTGGCAACAAGGAAATGATTTAAAATTTGATAGTTTTACCCTCAAACTGAACCTCAACCTATGTCTCACCCTCACTGATAGCTACATCCTCCTAACATGAATTGAAAATGGGATATTAGCCTTTAAAGTGGCGACGTAAAGATGAGCACTCATCTTTACGTTGTCCATTTATATATGTCTCTTGGAACAAAGATTTTGATTTCAATTTGACAGTTTCAGCCTCAAACTCACCTTCGACCTATGTCTCACCCTCACTGATAGTCCCACCTCAGTCATACTAATTAAAGATGAGATATTAGCCTTTAAAAACGGCGACGTAAAGATGAGTACTCATCTTTACGTCGTCCATTTATATTTGTCTCTGGGAACAAAGATTTAAATTGAAATTAGTTTTTTTCAGTCTGAAACCCAATTTCAACCTATGTCTCACCCTCACTGATAGTTACAACCTCATCAAATGATTGAAAATGAGATATTAGCCTTTAAAGTGGCGACGTAAAGATAAGCACTAATCTTTACATCGTCCATTTATATATGTCTCTTGGAACAAAGATTTTGATTTAAATTTGAATGTTTCAGCCTCAAACTCACCTTCAACCTATGTCTCACCCTCACTGATAGTCCCACCTCAGTCATACTAATTAAAGATGAGATATTAGCCTTTAAAAACGGCGACGTAAAGATGAGTACTCATCTTTACGTCGTCCATTTATATTTGTCTCTGGGAACAAAGATTTTAATTCAATTTTTTTTTTCAGTCTCAAACTCACCCTCAACCTATGTCTCACCCTCAGTAAAAAGTACCAACCTAGTCACATGATTTGAATATGAAAAAAAATCACAAATAGGGTAGTGCTGAGACCATTCCTGAGGTATTTGTAGTCAGGTAGGACTAGTGGTGACTGCAATAACCAGAAATGAATGTCTCATCTGGTTGAGGTTCCCCCTGGTATATTTTACAGAATATACCGATTTATACACCAGTGTAAGTCACCTATATCAGCCTTCAATAACGGCGACGTAAAGATGAAAAATTTGTCTTTACGTCGCCCATTTATCTTTCATCTCTGACTATTTTCAAATTATGTGATTAGGGTAGAACTATCAGTGAGGGTGAGACATAGGGTGAGGGTGAGATTGGGCCTGAAACTCTGACTCTTCAACTTATTTCTTTGCTGCCAGAGACATATATAGGTGGGCGATGTAAAGATGAGTAGGGCGACGTAAAGATGAGTACTCATCTTTACGTCGCCATTTTTAAAGCCTAATATCTCATGTTTGAATAATGTGATCATGGTGGGACTACTAGTGAGGGTGAGACACAGGTTGAGGGTGAGTTTGAAGCTGAGACATTCAAATTTCAAATTAAATCTTTGTTGCTAGAGACATATACAAATAGGCGACGTAAAGATAACTTGTTCATCTTTACGTCGTCCATTTTGTAATGAGAATTCAAGAAATATTATGTGCAATTGATATCATTGAAAGATGTGATATAGAAAGGGATGATATCCGACTAGGCCATGTAGCAGTTTTTTTTATAAGATCTCTGTATTTTACTTAACATGATGATAGTTGACAGAAACCCTTATAATTAATATGCTAAATTAGCTAGTTAGCCCATATATACATTCTCCATTTTCTCAGCTAAAAATCAGAGAATTTGAACAATTCTTTTTGCCTCATACAGGAAAGCACTTATGTTTGAAATATATGTTATATTGAGGGTAATATAAATAGATATGAATATAATTTCACCTATTCTAAATGATATGGCGACGTAAAGATTAAATTAAGAGGTGTTAAAATTCAAATGTCTCTCTTTTGATAACCAAATGAGATATCTTGTAGCAAATTCCTCCTGATATGCACAGATATATACAGTTTATGATAATACTCATTGAAAGTCCATAAAATGTATCTGAAAAAAGGTTGTCAAAAACAGGGGTTCCTCCCGTTTCGTGAGATATGGTCATATATATATATATATATATATATATATATATATATATATATATATATATATATATATATATATATATATATATATATATATATATACCAACAGATGGCCTATTTCTCAGCTTTCTAACGATGCTTTGTTTATAAATTTCGCCCGCCGGTTATTCATAACGCAAGAGCAATTTATATTATCTTTGAATATTGACATATATGTACCGGGGTATCCCTTCAAATGGGTCCTTTATGATATATTCTAATACTAGAATACATATAATATTTATTGATATGAATACCTATATTGCCAGACTATGATAGATATTTCCTGAATTTAATTTAGAGATAATTATTTGCAGTTTAAAGCTATGAAATTTATCCAAAATGCAATATCAGAAAACCACGTTCTTAGCTCTCGTTTGGATAATTGTCATCTGTCTCAAAAGTCCAGTACCTCAGGAAATAACTATCACAACCTGCTAATATTGGTATCATTCTAATCGTCTTAAAATGCCTAAGAAGGTAGGATGTGTATTTCTATGCGATAGAATGTTCATAAAATCGCTGTGAAAACAGGAAGGTAACATTTTTTAATGTTTTTCTAACCTAAACAATACCAATGTTCATTGTATGAAAGGAAATCTTATCCATAACACAGGTATATATCATGTATACCCACCCCAACAGATAGGCCCAAGTCGCAGCTTTCTAACAATGTAGGCCTACTGTTTATAAAAATTGGCGGATTAGTTATGACCTGAGAGCAATTTCCATCTTTCAATTTAGAAAAAACACTAGTTTTTATCATGACTCAGGACTGAGTGGTGAGGGCTCGCCTCGTTTTCGATTGACTTTCTTAGGCGGCCACTACAAGATGGTGCTAGTGTGCAAGTACTGAATAGGGTACCGGGTAGCACCACTACACTACTGTCACTAGCATCTCTAGCACCAAGTTAAAACTCTACATGGCTTTGTAGCTCTCGTTGAGATCTACATGATAAAAAAAGAAATGGGTAGCTAACTCCAAAATTGAATGAGTTACAACATAGTGAACCTCAAAACAGGGGTTCCTCCCGTTTCGGGATAACAGGTCATATATAACGAAGCGCCAAAAGGACCAAGAGGCTTATCCATCAAATTTGCTGGTTCTATCCATAAGTAGATTTCTCTCGTATTTCTACATCTCGGAAACCAGCAGCTATTTGATAGCTGGTACCCAGTGTAGTCATTGCATGTATCAAAGCCGTCGGAACACCAGCACCTTTACGTCCCAGGATTCCGTGCGCGCATATTTGCTTCAGGCAAAATGGCGGACGCAACGTTACCATCGTATGATCAGAAGCCTGGGGATACGTCTAATAAAGTCAAAGTAATATGTCTAGGAGACAGTGCAGTAGGAAAATCGAAGTAGGTATTCATTTTTACTCACTAGAGTCTGGTCACACGGTCCCTTTCCTACTCAAACAGCCAATGTCGGGTCTGTTGCCATGACGCATTCGCTTTGACTGAACATGTTCTAATCACTTTGACTTGCTTGGCATGAGTTTGACACTTGTCTTCGGCTCAGTATTATTAGCAAGATACCATACAACAAACCTGAGTTCCTGAAACCAATTACAGATATGTGTATATGGATGTAGGGATGGAATTATTGGGTCATAGTCTTATATTTTGATTAAATTGTATGTGCCGTATTCCTATTTCTCTACACTCCAAGATTAAAACGTCAAGAGGAGTAGCCCCAGCCTCCACCACTCCACGGTTTCCACTTCACTGTCTTCAGTCTCTAGACTAGTCTAGCTTTTCTTCATGAACTCTCCATCTTGGGTGTGTTTGAAAAAAAAAACTATCATAGGACTATGTCGAAATTACAGCAATTTATGTATAGGTTATCCCATTATGTAATTGTTATTACTTCATATCAATTATAAATCACGGCAGCGGCAACTTAGTCCGAGAGGCTCTGACTGTGAAGCGGTGCAGACAGTCAGAGAGCACACCCATAGAGTTCTATGTTAACAGGTCGACCAAAAATGTACATCTCCGCTCAGCAGCCGTTTTCCATATAAATATGGGTTGAATCTTTCTGATTTTGTAGTATACAGTTTCCCAAGACAAAATGCAGTAAAATGACTGTAATTTCCTACCTTCGCATTAGTTCAAAGTACTAGAACAGCAAGTGTTTGTAAATCCATGTCAATGCATTCTGCAGCATTCTGAAATGTGGTTAAGTGAGTTGTACAAAAAGGCTCCCGAAAGTAATACAAAGGAACAAAACAGGAGTTTTTTCATCAAAAAGGAATTATTATACATTTCTGAAGGTAAGGGAGCATATAAACATGCACTGATATTGACAGGATTACTCAGAACCAAGGAAGTGATTTTCTGTACTATGGGAAAAAGCGGTTGTGCTCTCTGACTGTCCGCTAGGCAGTCAGAGTCTCTCGGACTACGGCAACTAAACCTCTACTCTCTAGTCTAAAGCCTTCTACTGGTATTCACTGTTCAAACATTACCGGTACTACGGTAGCTGCCACCTCTCATGTCGACGTATATATTCATTATAACTCCCTTGGAAATACGCTATCTCAGTACATGTATACACCTGTATGGGCAGAATTGGTTTCTGATACATGGTAGTATTACTATTAGTAGTAGTAGGAACTCGGGATCGACAGACCCTTGATGTTGCCACAGATATATTATGACAGGATCCTACCTATAATAAGTTCAATCGAGTGAGACAGGAAAGAAATCGAGTATTGGACTATTTGGTCATAATGTTTTGTCCATGTGTAGCCAATGTACCCGGCCCTGTTCCATACAGGGCCAGGTTCCTCTGCCATAGAGCCCTCCACCAGGGTTGTCATTTCATATTGTGCATACTCTGACATATATGGAAAAAAATCAAATTGATAAATATATATACCCATTTGTCTTTGCCAACCTTCAAAACAGCTGTCCCTTATGTTTTAACTGTGTATTCTGAGGTAGATTTCTAGTGGAGCTTGGCTGGTTCTCAAGTCCAGCCATTTTGTTCAGTCTTCCTCGCTGGTTCCCCAACTACAGAGTGCTTCGCCAATTAACATAGAACAGCTTTTCACCCCTGAATGGAGATAAGGGGTGAACACTGTAGTACACAATGAGGACACCAGTTTACTACATAACTGAGAATCTTTATTAACCACAACTCCAGCTATAATGATTAAATACACCCTGCACTCAGGCGACCACTCTGAGGTTTCGGATGGTATCTGGGAGGCAGGTTGAGTGTGGGACCCTTTCCAGGAGGTGGTCCGAGCCTTGGCTGAAGCCAGACTGACCCCCGGAGGGGCCCCGGAAGTTTATATAGGAAAGCACCAGGGACCCTCTGACATCATTTCCGGGACCGGGATGCCACTTGGTGGGCTCGTGGGGCATTACAGAGGAAACCCTCCGGGTGCCTCTGGGGCACCTCAGAGTCCTCCGGCCCGTATCATTTCATTAGACTGTATAGTATTTTTTTCATCCTGAGAGTTTACTAGGATTTAAAAGAAAAGCAATATTTCTTGAGAAAATAGAACGTTTAGACCCTAGGTGTGTTGGACACACACTCCAACAACAGGTGGATTTAAGACCGAAACGCTAACAATTCTGCATTGATTGATAATGATCCAATGATCTGAACGAGTGATTGCAGGATGTTAGGGCCCACCAGCAGAAAGTCGGGGAACTATGCTCTTCTCTCCCGGGGAACCTTCCAAGGTGCGAAAGCCTCATTCGCGCTATGGTTGGCCGCAACCGTGGCACCGGGAGGAAGAAATAGCAGAAGTGGTTATAAGGGCCCACCTATATTTCAATGTTCAATATTTCTGCTAATATTGTTAGTAAAGACTTAGATCACACAGCACATTAAGCAGTACATCAGGTCGAAGAATACTGGATCAGACCCTCGCTGAGCTGTTGTTCTTTAATGGCGTAGCTTGCCCTCTATTAGACTTGGCTTCTTCAACAAGGATACTGATGCAGCGTTCGTGGAAACCATTGCGGTAGCCGTCCACATCGTTGTTGGTCCTATGGCTGTAGCCGTACACAGACCAAAAGGCTGTGGGCCAAGACTAATGACGAAACCAACAAGGTTTTGTTAAAGGGCGTCATTCTCCACAAGTTTGATGCAGAGTAATAGGGAGCCAAAGTGAACCCGCTGAAACCACTGATTCCCTCCCTCCCTCCCTCCCTTAAAATTAAGATATCAAAATATTTTCAGTCAACAATTTAAAACATTTGTTAAGCTACTTATAGTGAGTTTTAAATGCGTCCACCTGCTTATTTGGCCTTTTAAAAGCCAAAGATTCTAATTGAAAATGCAATATTTATTAGGAAGCCGTTTTGAAACCTCTTTGTACCTTTGTGTGCAAAATTGTATGGCCTCTTATGGGTGGGCCCATGAGATTGACGAGTGGGTACACAAAAGTGGTATAGTGATCCGCCATAGTTAGGAAACCATCTATCTACCTGCATTGAGAGACATTGAAATTCCTCGCAGGTACGCATACTGCCATAATATACATTTCGTCGTAGATTGTAGAGTATTCTGGTTAGAAAAATCATTGAGAAGTTTATCTACCTGGCCCAGAAATTTTATAGTTTACCCATTTCCCCTTTTCCGTATTGCTGCTATGCGACAAGAAAACAACAATACCAGAGATGATTTTACAGTGGGGATAAGTGCACTCTCCACTGGACCTGGGCAATGATCAGTATGAGTACACCCCATACAATAAAAGCTTCTGATCAGATACTTTTCCCTCGCTGGTGCAGATTGTAATGAGGAAATACCCTTTTTTTAATTCATTTTTTATACTGACATGGTTTTACAGAGTTTGCATGAGATACATTACTTCATGGAGAAAAAAATGGTAGAAGCACCTGAATATTGATGATTTTCCACAATATCTGCAAATCGGCAGCACTTCGGCTGTTCCACTGCCTACAGCTCCTAACAAATACAATCAATTGATCCAAATGAAGTGACTGTCTACTAAGATGTACATTTTCAATACCATAGAATACTCAGGTATATGGGAAAACCAGTCCAAACTATTCGGTAATGATGGGAATTAAATATTCAAATGCATTGTTTTTCAGAAAGAACCTTTCATGAGGCTGTTCATTTTTATTTTTTTTGAGAAACCACAATAGATTGGACATAATACTTTAATATCGACAGCTCGGGATGAATGAATAATGTTAACACTCCATGAAATATATACTATCCATATATTGTAAGAAAATCCGAAATCGTCATGTTTAAAGGCAGCACCAGTCAACATAACATTCAGTATTGGGCAACATAAAATGCACCAGGTATTTGATGAATATGTAGTTTTTATAATCAATCATGGACCTTTAGAAATGAATGTAATTAATTTTTTATCACCACAGAATGTGTTTCTCCAGTATAAGATCTATTCATGTCATGCAACCGACAGGATTCCTAACCTATATTTAGAAATGCATAGCGGTACAACTGAAGTGCTGGTACATACATGTATTGATTTAACAATACGTGAGTTGTACCTTGTTTGTTTCCATAATTACAAATTCTAGGTGTTTGCCAAAAGCGTGTGTTTTTTATTTTATAGATACAAGGGAATAGATTGTTGATCACGCTGCCTAATTGAGTACACACTGATTTTCAATATAGAGGTTCAGTGTTGAAATGCTATAAGTACTAAGTTGTAATCCATATACCCAAACCACAAATTCAGAGGGAGCTTATTTTGTGATTTTTTTTTCAATTACTATGTATTGACTGTTGTTTCGTTTTGTGTGTACATATATGCGTGTTTCACTAAAACGTTCATATTGTAAAGTAACTCGTATTTTTTTGTTATTTTCAGGTTAGTCGAGCGGTTCTTAATGGACGGATAGTATCCTTTACAACAAAAAAGAGCTGGGCTTCTGGAAGAATTTAACCGTATAACTTCTATTATAAAGGTGTCCCAAGTATAGTGGTATCCAGGGTTTCAATATGCGTCCTCATTTTAGTTACTACTAGAGACTAGACTTTTGGGGTAGGTTGAGAAAATACAAGTCTGAGACGTATACGTGTAAAGTTAAAGGGAAAGGCGACGAGGTTCTCGAATAGCAAGAACTTTGCTTTGCATTTTCAATTTATTTGACAAAGGCAAGTAAATACTCGAAGCGTTGTAAGCCTGCTGCTAAATAAAGACCAACCATACAACCGATTTGGGGAAGTTGTGGAGTTGTACAAGTTTGTACTTCTACTCTTGGAATTTTTGAATTTGTCAACAAGAAATATATATATATATATATATAAATATATATATATATATATATATATATATATATATATATATATATATATATATATATATATATATATATATATATATATATGGTTTACAAACAATTATTCAAAATTTCATTGGCCACATGGATATATTAAGCTTCCCAAACACACAAATGTAGGAATGATGGGTGTAGTTCTAGTAGAATGTGTTAAATCAAGTATTGATTGCTTCTAGTATTTCCTTCACGATACTCCAGTCAACCACAACAATTATCAACATATGCGTTGACATTATTCAAATACAAAACAGAAATAGGTGACCAACAAGTATCTGTAGGTAAGTACTCGTTTTCTATACCTACGTATAAGGGGGTGAGATGTATTAGATGCATCTGCGTATTTCTATTATATTCAAATTGATATATTTAGATTTGAATTTGGCTTGCTGAATACTCTGCAGGTGGGGCTTTTTGATGAATTAGGATTGTAATGCAGAATAGAGTCTAGATATGCTCTACAACCTGAATGTTTTATGACTTTAGGAAACCCATATTTTGAAATTTATGATCACAAGGGTATACAGAGGTAAAATTCATGTATACATTACAGAACATCGGAAGATTTGATGATAATGGTGGCATGGCTTAATTGCCTAGATATCACAGTAGTAGCTTTTTAAAATTAAGACTGAATCCTAAAACAAAGAAAGGAAGTGAGCTTACATGACGGTAGAATATTTTATATAGACCTTTATAAAGCGCAATAAAAACATCTGCTCAAAAACTCAGAGAATAATATATTTTATGGTTGATGATATTAAGGATAAGAAACACAACCAATGAATTATGCTAAGAGACAGTATGGTGTCCGAAGTGTGTTCTAGATGTCCACCCGCTAATTTGGCCTTTAGAGGCCAATCATTCTATTTCAAGATTCACACTAAGCTCTTGTTGTACTCTTCTGATCACCTATCTGTACCTGGTCTTGGCAAAAAGTTATAACATGGTGTAATGACGTAATAACCTGAAGTAGGTTCTGTGTGCTGTATTAAGGCTGGCTATCCACAGGTGCCTGGCACCAAACATGATTTTGCACTAAGTTTTATCTATTGTTATGGATAGTACAGTGTCATATTTCCCTCAGTCTGAACACCAATAATGATGCCGAGATTCTTGTTATTTAGATGTTAATCACACCTAATATGTAAGAGAATTTTGAAAGGCTGCAGTTCGTCCAACATATATTTTGATTTCACGAAAAATAGGTTGTGCAGTATTCCCCTACCTCATCAATAATTAGATTAAGGCAGGCTGGGTGCACGAGCCTTTGCCTCCAAGTAGCCTGATTGGCGAACGTCCCGTAAATTCCTGAGGGACCTTGGATGTTCTAATCTCGTACGCCACCGGGCACACGGTACAGGCTGGCCAAGTCTGTCAAGAATCTAGCGGTGTAAAATACATATTCATTATACCTGGCCATTCGTATATACACTTATATAATATTAGTTATTCATTTCTTAGTTATGGCAATGGTTTACTATATCTCTATGGATTGACTTGTAAGTAGTTATGTATTGTTTCCCTTGTGAAAAACAGGATTATTTTCATGCTATAAACATAATGTACTTCTTTTTCTGTTAGAGGTAGGACCTGTTTTAGCCACGTCACAATTTAACATGATGCAACCATACACATTTCTTTATTGAAGGGCTTTATTCTCTGCATACTACTATACACAAAATGTGTACAAACCTATTAATAAAACAAATATTGTAATTATAGTTGAATGAGGAAACGTGTTAAAATTTCGTACCTGACATAAAAATCACCATATATTTTAATGATCAGGCTAACACCACATCGAAACCTATAAATTTGCAAAGGGGTGTCTGCCGTGTGTACTATGATTCTATTTTAACTACTTTACACTACAGCTTCGTGATGTCTTTTTTTCAGATTTTTGGGACACGGCAGGTCAAGAGCGGTTTTGTAGTATGCACCCATCTTACTACCACCAAGCGCACGCGTGCATTCTAGTAAGGCTATTGAGTATAATTTAGACTCTAAATGTAAAAGTATACATATCTCGTCTGATTTTCCTAGTATTTTGTATTAGTATTTTTTAGTATTACAGCAATAGTAATTAATTGTAAAAATATGCGGATTCGTTTTGAAATACAATTGTATGGCGGCCTATAGCTGCCTGGAATAAAGGACTGATTTAACATAATTTTGAGAATATAAAAAAGAAAAAAAACCAAACTATTGCATGGTCGTAATTATTGAAGTTTACCGTTTCTATAGTTGTCAGCGCTCAGCCTGACCATTTACTATAAGGTAAAACTTTTTGTATAGTACTCTATATACGGTGAGGTTCAATATATATATATATATATATGCATTTACCTTAACGGTCAATTCTCTTCATATTCAGGTGTTTGATGTAACGAGAAAGATAACTTACAAAAACCTTCCAATGTGGTACAAAGAGCTACGAGAATACAGGCCGGAAATCCCGTGTTTATGTGCCGCAAACAAAATAGATAGTAAGTGTGTGCATTATACATAGTTTTTACTGTCTATTTGATAGGCTTTAAGACTGGTTGGCAAAAAAAGACAACAAGTACTGAGCTGAGCGCCCCATACCGTTGCTTAAACTGACTTGTTTTCCATGCTCTCTCGGTCTCCGAGGCAGCAAAATCCATATGAAAGATATTTCTTTTTTTCTGACCGCAACTGACAACCCTGTGATAATATCTTGCCGTAAATTGGTGTAGAAACCATGTCGGAGCAATGGGGCTGGTCGGTACGAATACAATATATACGGTATAGGGAGCAGCGGTAGATAACTATTAGAAGTTAGTGCAAGGGCGTATAATAAAGAAATATATCTTCACATAATTCAGCCTTGAGAACCTCCATTAATGGTCTGTATTCCAAACATCTATTGTCCACGGTTGGTGCCGATTATAGTTATTTTCAGAATCCTTATTACTGCTGTATGAAATTTCTGTAGCTTGTGAAATACATAGTATCTTCTAACGCAAAAAAGTGTTCCTGTTGCTAGTATGAGGTATTGAATAAGCAAATCCGACTCACCAATGTCAGTTGCACGATTTTCATGAAAAATATTTCCTTGGTTTTTACTGACCCCAACTGACATCCCTGTTTTAAGCTACTTGTATTTAATTTTAAATACCTCCATCCGCGTATTTGGCCTCTTAAAGGCCAATGGTTCTATTTCAAAATGCACACTAAGCTCTTGTTTATTCAGTAATTGCTTTCAT
Source organism: Alentia gelatinosa (assembly GCA_950022655.1). Taxonomy (NCBI): domain Eukaryota; kingdom Metazoa; phylum Annelida; class Polychaeta; order Phyllodocida; family Polynoidae; genus Alentia; species Alentia gelatinosa. Next base: position 26,582,984 of record OX465580.1, on the reverse strand, counting down.
TTCAGTTGATTATAGTATAACCAAGAAAAGCTTTAACTTCTCAAAGAAGAACCAAATGCCATTTTACTTCGTATCCGCTTCGGATGGCACCAACGTTGTCAAGGTTAGTTGGCATTTTCAAACTCAAACTTTAACTGACATTGTTATTAGCAGGTGGACGGTTGGTCTTTAGGTAATGGCTATAGCCTACTGTAGTACACATGCTTGTAAAGTCACTAGATGACCTGACCACATTTTTGCTTTTTATAGCTAACTAAGTACAGATAGGAATATGATTTCTGTTTTGGACAGAAGGTTTTATGGTGGTACAATGCCTCACAGTTTTTAAAATTTAGTATTTTGGAATGGATTTGAAAAAAAGTGAATTCAGTTTGGGGGGGACTTTGGTAGTCACAGGTCCATTTTTAAGAACTCCTTTATGGACATATTTCTACCCCTTAAACTGGTTGAATCATAATATAATATGCCTCATTTGAAAGAGAATAAAAAACAGAAGATGCTAGGAAGTGGAATTTTCTAAGTAGATTCTATATTTACTGAGATATTCAAGTATTTGTTAAAAGTGGGGGGGATTTCAGTGAAATGGGCATGCTCAAACAGATGTTTACTCAATATTGATTTACAGTGAGCATTAGTGTAACATTTAAAAATTAGTAAGACGTGGCTATGACACCTCTGTAGTAAGCCGATGCTACCTTGATAATGACAACTTCCTGTCACTTTTGAACCAGGTTGCTATGATATCTCCAGGCTAACAATCGTTACCTATGTAACAACAATCGCCGCCACCTTGGGAACCGGCTGTGGCCGTGTTCTCACTCTCCAACACAGTACAGTGTTGGGGATTTTTACACCAAGCAGATTTCTTGGTGGAATGCTGTTATTTTAACAGTGTGGGTGGGGAATAAGTCAAGGTTTCATCCGGTTCGGACTCTTCAGGCATCTTAATTAGTTTGGCTAGGTCAAGGTATGTGATGTTATCACTTTTTGGGACCGAGATAATTCATCTAGGCCCATCCCAATCCATTTAGAAATAGAAAGGCATACTGGAGATAGTGCAACCTCCATACTGTAATGTAAACAGTGATGGTTTCACCATCCCTTAACCCAAACGAAAAAGCATCCACCCTATGAGTTATAGGGAGGGAACTGTTCCGATTATTAGGTCCACAGTCCGGTAATCAATTAAAATTTTTTAGACGAGGCAATAGGGCTGCGACCCACGAGGGGGTTTGGGTGGTGTAGTTTTGGTGACTAATAGTTGGGTGCATCTATTAGGTTTAGACCAAATGGAATTTGGGTTTTCAGTCTGAACATCCAATTCCGTTCAATGCGATTTCGCAGTGTGCTCGCAACCTCCGAATGGGGGGAGCGGTGTATGAAATCTATGATGTGTATGGATACGTCCGATAGTCCCATATGGCCATCGGTATTAAAATGGAAGCCCATGTCGGTTTCAACCATGTTGTACTGGATGCGATAGAAGTGCTATTGGAATCTATCCATGAGGCGACGTTTCGTTTGCCCCACATACTGTTTTTTACATCTCTTGCATGTTATGCAGTAGATGAGGTTCGAACTTTGACAACAAACATTGTATTTCGCTGAATATTCTCTACCTGAGGTGGAGGATGTGATCCTCCCACTGGTATCAAGTGCCATGCAATAACGGCAGTTTTCATTTGTGCATTCATTCGAGGTTTTCGACGGAGCACCTGATATGGCTAAGGTGTTTTTCCCTTGCCATTTCTCAAGGTAAGATACCTTCGCCCGTATCAGTATGTCCCTGATGTTGGGAGGTCTCTTGAGGCCTACTACAACCCGTTGCTTGTGTAGAGATGTGGTTTTGGCTGAACGGGACAGTATGTCCCAATTTCCCATCACAATTTTCCGTACCGCATTGAATGTGGGGTGGTATGTGGTTACCAGCACTAGCGGAGGATCTGTCTCCTCCCGCTTGGTGGGTGGCGGCCAGACCGAAGGGTCCGGTCGGGATTTGCGATATGCTCGTATCAAGCTATCCGCTATTAGCTTGGGTGGGTATCCCCTTGCTTTGAAGTGGAACGCCTTATGGAGGGCATTCGTCAGGAAATCGTTGTCCTTGGTGCAAATCCTCTGTATTCGGAGGAATTGGCCGTACGGGATTCCCTTACGGCAATGTGGTGGGTGCGCTGAATTATAGTGTAAATAATTGTTCGCATCTGTGGGTTTATTGTAGAGGGTTGTGATAAGGTCACTGCCCTCCAGAATGACCAAAGTGTCCAGGAAAGAGACACTACTCTCTGAGATTTCAGAGGTGAATTTGATACTTTGATGTGCACCATTTAGGTGCTCGACAAAGTTATTGAGTTCATCATGTCCATGTTGCCATATCATGAATATGTCGTCGATGAATCTGACCCAAATCAGAGGTTGTTTGTCATACGTATAAACAAACTGATCCTCAAAATCTGCCATGAATAGGTTCGCAAACGTGGGTGCGACCCTTGTTCCCATGGCCGTACCTCCCACCTGGAGGTAGTGTCGACCATTGAACTCAAAGTTATTGAGTTCAAGGACCATTCTCAGCATCTCTAGGACTGAGCTGTTGCTGGGGGTGTTGAGTTGGACCCGGGTGCTGGGGCGGTATCTGGCTAGCCAGCGCCCCACCGCCCGTCTTCCATCTTCGTTCGGGATGTTAGTGTATAGAGCACTGACATCGAGTGAGCATAAAAGGGCCCCGGAAGGAATTTTTCCTTTCAGGGTGGAAAGTTTATACAAGAAATGACCAGTGTCTTTCAGGTATGATTGTGTTTTTGGTACGATCGGTCTCAGTATGAGATCGACCAGTGCTGAGATTTTCTCAGTCGCACATGAGTTCGCCGAAACTATAGGCCTCCCGGGGGGAGGGCGTTTCTGCTTGTGTATTTTCGGTAATAGATAGAAATGAGCTGTTTTACTCTTGATGGTTGTTACTGCCTTGAGTAACCTCCCCGACAGTTCTTCTTTATGGTGGAGCATTGTGAGGTAGGAGTTTACTACGGCGCAAAAAAAAAAAAAAAATTTTTTAGTGTAACATTTACCATCTCCATAAGTGGCACTGACAGTTGCTTACACTCTAGGAAGTGTCATTATTTAGGTGAAATGTATATTTGATGTGCTATTCATGTATTTTTGCCAAATCTCATAATAGGAGGGGGGAGATATCAGGTGTATGAGAGGATGGTTTATTCAGCATATTTACACATAAACAGAAGTCAAAATGGTTCATAACTTTGTTGTAGGAATCAGTCAAGACCCAGTCAAATGATATTGGTTTGTACAATTATTTGTAATATCATTTACAACCAGATATTGGCTTGACCTACTTTATTTGTGTACATAGAAACAAAGTTGTATCCCCCACATGGCTAGGGAGCATACAGAAAGGTCTATGTGCACTCATCCATGAATGATCACCATGAAGCAAAACATTTTATATGTGTGCATTGAGCCATGACCTGCTGAGTTCACAGAAGAGTAGGGCTTTAAATATCCAATCAATGCCGGCCCTTCCCTATTCATTCCCTCCCTGCCTCCCTGCCTCCCTGCCTCCCTGCCTCCCTGCCTCCCTGCCTCCCTGCCTCCCTGCCTCCCTCCCTCCCTCCCTCCCTCCCTCCCTCCCTCCCTCCCTCCCTCCCTCCCTCCCTCCCTCCCTCCCTCCCTCCCTCCCTTAAAGGCCAAAATTTCTATTTTCTAAATGCACCCTTAGCTCTTGTTTATGTATGTATGTACAACTTTCACAGGTTTTGATTGTGTATATTTACTGTCGATACAGGGCCCCTAAAAGTTACCACTCTTTTATCTCAAAGCCGTTATGGTAACGATCTATTAATTATTATGGTTATAATTCCGTTATAAAAATCGACAAAATCTTTCGTTTCTTTAGTGCTTCCGAGATGCCATCAAAGCAGCGCTGGCATACAAAAACAACTCGACAGACTTTATGGATGAAATTATGCGAGAACTAGAGGTAAGATCTACTACCAAGTTGGATTTCAACAATAATGTAGAGGATATCTTACAAGTATATCTCATTTTAGGCACTAAATCCTTAGAATCACATTAATCTAATGACATATAATTTTGTGTGTGGCTTTTGTAGTGGAATATGAAAATCAGTAATCAATCCAGGTATAAGTAGCTAAAAAAAATAGAATATACGATCTTTTCACAGTTGCTGGATGGGCTTGAGTCTTCCCTCCTGTAGCTACTTGTCCCGTGAAATCTCAAGTTATAAACATTCAATGATAGATTATGGAGGAGTTATATATAAAAACTCGTTAGAAAAAGATACACAGTTGTAGAATGTGTCTAGATAAATGCGCAAACACTTCCTCAATTACATTTGAATATAAACTGCAATTCTAGTTTATTGGATTATATTTATAGGGTGCGCGTTTTACCTCATGTTACTTTGGTGCAATTTTTCTTTTTTTTTCTATATATTTGTCTGATATATATCTTCTTTCTCCCTGTATTTGGTATTATTCTATTTGTTACTTTTAGTGACAAACTGTAGAATATTTCCTTTTGTTTGCTTATTAGTCTTATTTTGAACCTAATGTAGCTCATTATTATCACCCTCCGATTGCTGTGAATACACCTCAATATATCTCTATATCAGTTTTGTCGTTACAAAATTTGAAATAAAGGCTCAATCATAATAGAATACGGGATAACATTGAATCCAGACAGAGAATTGGTTCATATTGACTAGCCAGGTAGGACATTGATCAATTTAACTAGAATGCCATACAAAAAGAAAAAAGGGTACGCGCATATAAGAGACTTCTTTAACATACATGTAGTTCGGTGTGTTCCTGTATTGATCTTATTATAAACCTAATGCTATCATAAATTATGAAATTTACTCACTAAAATTGATTTTCTTGTTTACGTGTTCTAAGTGATTGCTGCCTTATTTGAAATAGTGTAAATGATACTTTGTTTGATAGAGTAGACTTTATGTGTTTTGTAATTAGAAACCGAGTTGAAAGTCTCAATTTGTCTGAAGTTTGAAGAATTCTTTGCAATGATACTTACCTCATGATGTGCACTCAAACTTACAACTTTATTCAATGCATATAATTATCAAAAGACTTTCCACTCCGTTATATAAAAACAGAAGGTGTACCTAGCAATATTTTTAGTGTTAGATAAATGTGGACGTAAAGTTTATGTCGATGTGGATGTTTTGTTTCTCTTGCAGAATTTTGATGTGGAAAGTGAAGCGAACTCATTGACTGCTTCAGAAGACCAGGATGATGACAAGGACAAAGGGAAATCAGCTGCCACGTAAAAGCAAACCTGCGCTATAAGTGTGAATCCTGTTGTTGTCTATTACATCTTTTGTACCTGTGAGTTGCATGGCTCCTAACCATGACATAATGAAGTCGATGGCATCAGATGGCCCTGTCGCGCTTACCTCCTTTTCCCTGGAAAAAACTGAACGATCATCCTTGCTTGCAGAACTTTGATGGTGACGGGGATGCGTATCTTTCTGATAAGGAGGACTCGGAGGGTAATGATCAGCAAACTAAGGACATCTAGATAGAGTCTCTACTGAATTCTGCGTTTTTATGGCTACTTCAGGTGCCTTGCATGTCCCACTGGTTATCCAGCTATCATCATCGCAACTTCTCCACATACAGTCTCAAAACATTGTATATTCCATGTGCACCTACCATATGCGACTGTTCATATTTCTTGGAATGATAAAAACCCTTTGTTCCCTTATCCTACGTTGTATTCTCGTATCAGTCCCTGTCATTATATCGTAGAGGAATATAATTTATTCTGAGTAACTCATTATTGCAATTACAGGGAGGTTAATAGGAAATTTTGCATGATAATTCTTCACAGATCTGTTTTCACTTTGAAGACTTGCTCCTTTCGACATATATTTTGTTACAGACTAGAATGGTACCAAGTAGTTTTTCTATGATGATTGCTTGCACTGCATCTTACGGTCATATCAAGTCACAGTGCAGGGTGTAGACTCCAATTATAGGTCCACAAAGCCAAAGGTCACAGAGATAAAACATCTTTAATGAACATTTTATCCCCCAGTTTTGTAAAGCTATTTTATGGAAGATAGTATATACTGGAATGTGGCAGTTGGTTCCTAAAACATCACATGACAATAGTGCATCCACAGTACTCTTAATTCAGTATCCTTAATTCATAGCAATTTACATCAAGATCCCGGTAATTTAAACTTTCATTTATGATGTTCATAACTCGGCATGTCTTCAAGTCGGGCACATCTGGTCAGAACCCCGGCCGCACCAGGCATCCTGGAGACCTTTAATAGGCCGAAGAATGTCACGCCACCGAAATGTGCCGATTTAAAAAAAAAAAAATCGGAAAGCGAGTGAATCTCTTTAACTGATGGATTACTATCAGTCCTAGCAACGTTCGGCCCTTTTTCACTCTAAGTTTTATTTCCGATTTTTGTCCTAACCATGACTTGCATCCGTCTAGGAAAGAAAGTGTACTGAAGTCCCGTGTTAAGTTGGCAAGCGAATACGATCCCAAGTATATGGTGAGAAATCCTGAAGGTCCCAAAGCATGCTACTTGAGCTTCAGCAGTTGATGGAACATAAAAGGCACATTTTCATCTGAAGACACTTGATGTTGACGTAGAAGTGCAAGAATGTTCAGAAGGAGGTCATACATTTACCTCCTATAATCCCTTGGAAACGTTACAGCTCAGCATAGAAGGCTCTGACGAAGAGAGAACATTTATGGGTTTTTTTTGCATCGTTTCTGTTTAGACGTGTCTCTGCCTCCTATTCTTGAGAGAGAACATCTATGTCAGCGGCATACTGACCATTCCGTCTCTGATACTGCATGCTCGTAGTAGGCCAACATTCGCAGTACATTCTGAAAGTTTATGGACAATTGTATGTTAGTGACATCATGCAAGACATATGATTGATGCTGACTTAAACATCAGAGTTTGGAGTTTGGTAAAGATGGCGTCATCTGCACTGAAAGTTTGGTTATGTTCAATCCTACGGGTTACAGGACAGTTTATAGGGTTCACTAGTCACTGTAAGATAGCAAGCATTGGTTAATCCTGGACCACAAGCATGAACTCTTACCACTGCATTTCTCAATTACTTATGGCCTCTGTCAAAATAGAGCAGTCTTGAATTGCATCACATTCGTAATATCGTTCTCAACCTTAAACCAAATCCATCTATCTCGTGGTTTACTTCCATCTGTTTACTTCTGAATACCGAAGTATCGCTGCAGTACCGGGTCAGATTGGAAAGTGGTTAGCACCTCCAGACAAACGAGGAACATCGTTCACTGTCGAAAAATGAATTTGCCAATTCTTTAGATTCAATTGGAGGAAAGGCCAAATATTTATTGAATAGTTGACCATATGTAACAGTAGCCCTGGAATGTTGTAGCAGCGTGTGCGCAAATCTAAAATAATCAATTTGAGATGGTTTATAAGTAACATTTTGATGTACTTGATGTTACCTTAGGTAATCTTTTCAGGTCTACAGATATCAAAAGTTCCTTTTAGAACTATGACGGGTTTTATCAGCAAGGCAGTGGACTGCATAGTGAATCAACTAGAAACCGTTCCTCACCACTACGATATACCAGTAATGATAAGTAATTATAAAGACACCCAACTGTACACCATGCGATTAGTGTTATCTAGGCGACATAAAAAGAAAGGTATATTTCTGTTTTCTCTGTTATCAGTGTTTTTCATCGATGTAGTTCAAATTCCGTTAATCATAGGATTCCCAGAAGATAGCCAAGGAGGTGGTCTGGCATGATATTTCCGTCCGTGTACGTTATATAATGCTTTTGTAACATTCCATTTTACCTCAATGTATAAAATAAACCATCCTCCATATGTCCACATTGCTTTGTGCCTTGCAGTAGGTTTTCGCGGTTGTTTGGCCAGACACTGATGTTCTACAACTAAACTGTGTAATTACACGCCACCGCCATTGTTCTCAGCCAATCTCCACCTAAACATGTATGTAAGCATAAGGAAGGACAGATGGTATGCTTTGTAAAACAAAACAAAAAACTTTGTGTACAGTAGGGTTCAGGTGAAATTGTGAACTAAGAGTTGAGTTTATTTAATTTAGCACCGTTAATACACATGTACTTGTTGGTATTTTTCCACTGAACCAAAAATGTAAATTTACTTTATTTTTATGTTTTGTGATAATACATCAAACTTTGAAGTCAGTGAAGGCTCGTTTGATTTAGTTTTATAACCAGTGAGTTAAATGGCAAATAGAGTCCCAAACTGGTGAAAGGTAATTATCGCAATTATCATTACGTGTAGGAAGTCCAACGAAGTGTGATTTACTCATTTTATGTTGGCACTGAGAGCTATAACTCGCAAGGAATGTTTGGAATGTTTGGAAATTACAAATTATGGTTAAAATCCATACAAACCCTGCTGACCACTCTTTTTTGACATCTATATCTTATGATTAAATCTCGTTGCGATTTTACACATGAACTGAATGTATGAAGTAAACCTTGGCCTTTATCCGGAGGTCTTCATATAACTAATCATACACTACTTCAGGAGAAAGGAGAGTTGTTGTGTTTTATTTTTTCTTAGACTTAGTCTTACAGGAATGGAGAACTCAATGTGATAAATTATTTTTTCTCGTTGTCATACGCATGTTGTGATTGTTCAGATTTATTCCATCCAATTACTTGTAAAATTCCATCCAATCGATGTCCGCCCTAGCTGGAGGAGTGTGATGCACTGTGTATACCAGTTTAAAGTGTGCCTTCTAGGAGGCCTATGGAACAGATTATACAAATAAAGTCATATCAATAATGTGTATATATATTAATGTTTGAACGTTTTTTTCCTTACTACATTAATTGCTTGTCTTTGTTTAAAAAGTAAAATATCAATTAACATCTAGAGGCTCGTGACACCTAAATGTGGATCGTGGTCACACTCTCCTCTCCGCTGTGCTTAGTCTCTGCCCCAACCCAAAGCCTGTTCCCTGGGTATCCACAAAGGACAGGTGAGACCAGCGAACATTTCAGATTCAAAACAAGGCAACTGTCAAAAGTTATACAAGTCAAACAACTCACATATCATTAGTTAGGAAATATAGGAATTGTTAAATTGGGTTAACAGACAATCCAACTGTTTCTTTTTCATCTCTAAACCACTTTATGATGTGAATCTACTGTTGATTAGACTGCCCCTTCGAGTGAGCACATGTGTTATGTTGACAAACAAAACCCTGTAACACATGAGGTGCCTTCCAATGAAGAAAGTAATCCCTAAGACTATGCCTGATTTGATACAACAAATAACAGAAATGAGTGTAAATCATTTACCATATAAATATATGCATATCTATTTACATGTAAACCACAAAATACTGCCCAAAGCGCTAAGAATTTAGGATATTTCAAAAACTGGCGTATGGGCCAGATTTGAGCCCAAACAGGCAGGTTGGGGCAGAGATATAAGCGGCCGCAGGAAGTAGAGCGCAAGATCTCTGCTGGGAGAGTGTCGTGGGCAGTAGAATAGAAAATATTGAAGTGGAGGCATGGCACAAAGTCCATTAAAATATATTTATAATGGCATGTATATATGTATAGACTTGAATACGGATTTTTAAACCCAAGCCATGTTGATCGCAGGTGATACTGAAATATTTCATGCTCACGTGGTTGCTATCATATGCAAACAAGTCAGTCGCAGGTTCTGTTTTTTTATGAGGTTTGAAAGTGATTCAGTCTAAGGTTGATAACTAAAGGAAATTCAAAGGAGGATCAGCTGCTGATAGAATTGCCAATATTGTCATTTAAAGCTACTTACTGTAATTGGTAAGTTTTTTAAATATTGAGAGAAAACGGGTTTGATAATATATAATATAGAGACTCGGTAAGTCAAAACAACTTGAAATATATCTCTTTCGGGCAGCTTATTTGCTTCTCGAGATGCCGCTTTCTCTCCTATTTGCACAACTCCCGACAGTGCCTGTATGACCTAGATTCACTGACCTTCCTAATACAAGCTATCAAAGCATTCGGTGAGATGCTGGTAAGCATTGATAACGGGCAATAACAAAAGATTTGTACTAACTGAGGCAAATCCAGCCAGAATTATATTGATTTTTTTTATTGAGAATTATATTAATATGCACCCCTTTCTCTTGCATTACTGTCTTTATTTTCGGGAATGCTCAACCCTAAAAAACAAATGAAAATGACAAAGAAAAAGTTTGATATTGAGCTGTAGCTTTATTGAGTCGTCATATCGTGTCCTGTAAACAAATTCTAATAATATGTAATATTCACATTTCAGAGAAAACCACATTTAAAACCAAAATCTTTTCACTGAGTACCAACCAGTGACATAATTTCATCATCAAATAGGATTATCACAGTAAATGTGCCTCAGCTATCTACAAATTTATGTATTTTCGTTCTTTTGACTGGTCTCATATCTTCTATTTTTCTTTTTTTCGCCTTCTGTTTTGCTAAATTTTTCTGTAATTTTCGTTTCGCCGCGATCTCTGGATCGGCGATCAACTGGAAGAAAAAGATGAATGTGTTAAATGAATATGAAATTAAAATTGAGTACATCATAGGGAAATTACTGAACGGTATTAATACTATCAAAGAGCTCCGGAGCTTCAACCTTTAGGATTCGCCATATTCAGTAGGTTCCTGGATTATGGGGAAATTCATTGATACTTATCTTCATATCATAGCGATATTAGAAACAATCTTGCATATAAAATCTTTTATAACGATAACCCAAACAAAATCGCCACTCAAATGAAACTCCTAAAAATAGCGGATCCTCGTGGCAGGCGGCAACATTTAAACAGTTCAGTCTATGTGATGTATGCAAATCATCGTCTACTTCTAGATCAAACGCAATTCCGAGTTTAAAAAAAAAGTTATTTAGCATCTCGATTGGTTAAACGATGGGTAGTGGTAATACCGAGCATACAGTGTACCTAGAGCACCGGTTGAACTATACAGTTAAAATAACAACAATCCATAGAGGCTGGTGACGTGTTTGGAGGCTCTTACCTCGGCGGCGCGATCTCGTTTGCGCGACTGACGTTTGTCGACGAGCGTCTTAAGGACGAGCGCGTAGTGAGAGGTGAACATTTCTACGCCGGCCGTCTTCTTGATCAAGTCGATCACCTCCTCGCCCAGTTTCTGCAGCCCGGCGTCTGTGCAGTCACAGATATGGCAACATGTCAGTTAACGTATTCATTTCAGAAGTGCAGGGAAGGGTCAGGATTGTGACTACAGGTGTGCGGATCATGTTTACAGGGAGATGTAAAAGTCTCGTCTTGAAAAACAAGTTGGCTTCATGAGAGTAATTCAGGATGTCTAACTCTTTCAGAATTCAAAGATAACGTGTTAAATAAACTATAAAAAATTATCCAATTAAAGTGGCTAGGGTCTGGTGACTGATATCTACTACCGAAAAAAACCCAGAAATTCAAGATCGTTAAAAAAACCAGAAGCACTTATATCATTTTGGAATGGCTATGAATTGATACAAATACATTCTAATTTTTCTTGATTTTACTGCTACTTTTATATTTGAAGAGATAAAGTGAAACTAAACAGATGGCACTCTAACACTCAGGATGCTGCCGATGTAGGAATTTTCGCAATTTCATCATTTTTTACCGCAAACTCCCATCCCAGCAATATAGCTGCATGTTGGATGACTTGGACTTACCTGAGTTCGGTGACTTGTCCGTCAGCTCACGCACCAGCAGAGGGAGCATGCGTGGTAGGTAGGGTGGCAGACCTTCCGGTCCAAGGTCTAGCGCCATGGCCGCCAACCATTTGAACACGCAGGATCTCTGTCCATAACAAAGCGAGATGTATATTTGTAAACTTTTGCAGTAGCTATACTATCAAGTTATATAGATTTAGATACTAAACCAGTATAGACTTCACAACGATCTAATATTGTAAAAAGAAGTGACAGCTATGACCAATAATACACTACTAAAACAGAAATCATAGGAGTTCTTTAATATCATTCGCACAATACTTCAAAATATAACTGCCAAACATGAAGAAATTTCTAATTTACTTTATTCGGATGTACATAAAATATACTCCCACTTCCTTTGGTATAACTTCGCTGATCCTAGACAAGAATCTTAGTACTAATTGAGGACATTCTGACCATTTTGTCTGTTTCGACAGTTTCCGAGACAAAGGTGTGCTTGTGAAAATTCAACTGTACGTGAATTAGACGACACTTCGCCATGTTATCGCCATGCTATCAATGATAACTGGGTGCCATGTTCTCAATATTTCGCGGTCACAACCTGCGACACTATTCTATGGTTTTTCTATCAGAACACTTGGGGAAACATACTGGTGATCCAGTACAGTGTCCAGATACCATGTACCCTATACTCAATGGTAGGTCATATTGTGGCCAAGATATACCCAGAGAAATGTGAAGATCGCACTCAATGTCGCTGGAGGTTTGATTGTTGGATTAAACATTTGCATGGTGGCAGTTATCTCTGAGAAGTTATCGTCTGTTTTCTGCTGAAACCGAATCAACACCTTATTCCGTGCCGACTCTGCTACACGGTAAATGCTAAAGGTAAAATAAAGAGTAAAACATGTACCTTTAGGACGTCTTTTGGGCTATTTGCAGTTTCTGTCTTCGCCTCGCGATATAATCTGCTCAGAAGCCACTCGAAACTGGTACGCTTATCACTGCCATCTGCATTTTCCTGATCGGCATCACGGACCTTGCTCGATTTTTTCTTCTGAACCTCAGTGTTGTTCACTTCATCTGCTGCCTTTGGAAAGTGCCGCACGACTTTACCCATAAACACTAAATTCTTTAGGACCTGAAACACCAACAACAACAAAATGTATTTTAACCGACCGCTCAACATACTCGATATGTTATTACACTATGGCAACAAGAGTTGAAGATGTTTGGAACATTGCATACAAACTGTCACTATCGCAGTAAGTTTTAACTTGGCTGGTCGCTACTTTCCTCGCCTCCTTGTAATTATTGAAAACATACGGTATCGTTAACATATCAAACGGGTTCTGTTGGAGAAAGTCAAGAATTATTAATAAGAAGCAGTTTTCATAATCCTATGTAAAGTTTACAAAGGCCGCTAAAGGCAGAACTAAATGCCATACATTGTTTTACAACAAGAGCTAAGTGTGCATTTTTAAGATAGAAATATTGGCCTTTAAAGACCAAGGGAGGGAGTGGGGATGGGGGGAATCTTTGTTCCTATGTACACCAATAAAGTAGGTCAAGCCAATATCTGGTGGTAAATAAATAATTTTATAAACCAATATCATCTGAATGGGTCTTGATTGATTCCTAGAACAAAGTTATGAACCATTTTGACTCCTATTTGTGTGTAAATATGCTGAATAAACCATCAACTTTACACCTGCTATCTCCCCCCTCCCATAATGAGATTTGACAAAAAAATACATGAATAGCACATCAAATATACATTTGACCTAAAGAGTGCCACTTCCTAGGGTGTAAGCAACTGCCAGTGCCACTAATGGAGATGTTAAACTAATATTGAATGTAAATCAATATTGAGGAAACATCTGTTTGAGTATGCCCATTTCTCCACAAATCCCCCCCGACCCCCACTTTTAACAAATACTTGAATATCTCAGTAAATATAGAATCTACCTAGAAAATTCCACTACCTAGCACCTGCTGTTTTTATTCTTTCAAATGAGGCATGCCATATCATGGTTCAACCAGTTTAAGTGGTAGAAATATGTCCATAAAGGAGTTCTTAAAAATGGACCTGTGACAACAAAAGTCCCCCCCCCCCCCCAAACTGGATTCACTTTTCTTTTCAAATCCATGCCAAAATACTAAAAATTAAAAATGTGAGGCATTGTACCACCATAAAACCTTCTTTCCTAAAGAGAAATCATATTACTATCTGTACTTAGTGAGCTATAAAAAGCAAAAATGCGGTCAGATCGCCTAGTTACTCTACAAACATGTGTACTACAGTAGGCTATAGCCATAACCTAAAGACCACCCGTCCACCTGCTGATAACTGCATACTCTGTACACTGCACTGCACAGTTCTTATATATAAAGTTGAATATTACCTGGTTGCCTAGCGCTTCGTCCAGTTGAGAAGACGAAAACTGTTTGCAGAATATTCCACACAGATCATGAAGCTAGAAACCAAAAATTGAGAAATGAGAAAATGAAGTGTTTTCATAAGTGAGAGATAATGCATGAACACCGGATAAATATTAAAACAGAACGATACTTTATATATAATGTTTAAAGTGAAATGGGAGTTAATTGAGGTTATAAATTTCTGTTTAGCTGAAAACCGATTGTGATATTGTCAATAATGGAAAGAATATACGATGAAACAAAGACAAAGTGACAAAACAGTGAGAGGTGAGTGCTAAGGGGTTGTAGGAAACCCCTTTAAACCCTCCCCCCCCCCTGCTGCCCCATTTCATGTTTATTTCGGACCAACCTTTAACACAGATAACTCAGCTAGCAAAACACATGGGGCCCCACTTTAATAAGAGTTATGTGTGCATTTTGAAATAGAATTATTGGCCCTTGAAGGCGAAATTAGCGGGTGGATGCATTTAAAACTCAATGTAAGTAGCTTCATATATATTGAAAATCCCCTACACTTTCTACATTTTATATATACATGAATATACAGAAATTGGTTGCCAAAATCACATGCTAGTTAGAGAAATATGAGACTTACAATCTTACCAAATATCATGGAGATTGGCCAGTCCAATCTGCTGTTACTTGGTGGATATATTTAAGACTCAATAGGGGAGACCAGTGTTCTGTGTGTGTAATGCAATTACATACTAACATTTTTAGAATCCAGAGTATACTTATCTACCTGTAGGCGTTTTCAATTGGCAATCAGCAATGCCCTAACTACATATGAAAGCTAGGTCGGTTGTCTGATGGTGACACCATTATGGATCAATGCACACAGCAACTAGGCCCTGTCTGCACTGACCAAGTGCCTCAAAATGGCAGACAAATCTCTAATGCTCTAACACTAATGCTCACTGTAAATTAAAAATTGAGTAGGCATCTGTTTGAGTATGCCCATTTCACCTAAAATCCTCCCCATTTTTAACAAATACTTGAATATCTCTGTAATATTGAATCTACTTAGAAAATTCCACTTCCTAGCACCTACTATTTTTTATTCTCTTTCAAATGAGGCATATTATATTTTGATTCAACCAGTTTAAGGGGTAGAAATATGTCCTTAAAGGAGTTCTCAAAAATAGACCTGTGACTACTAAAGTCCCCTCCCCCCCAACTGAAATCTCCTTTTTCTAAAAATCCATTTCCAAATACTGAAAACTAAAGCTGTAAGATATCATATAGCCATAAAACCTTCTGTTCAAAACAGAAATAAAATTCTTATCTGTACTTAGTGTGCTATAAAACGCAAAAATGTGGTCAGGTCGCCTAGTGACTCTAAAAGCAGTTGTAATACAGTAGGCTATAGCAATAACCTAAAGACGAATCGTCTACCCACTAATAACAGCGAGTTAGTGTATTACGGTATAATAGTATCCCCCCACCACTAGAGCGAGGCGAAAGAGAGATTGCAGGGCTTGCGGTACCCATGTCTATAATGTAAGGGTATGTGCCGCACCTTCTCCATTGTGTTTTGTTGCAGGTAGAGTGGGGACTTGACGATCGGCTTTTCACAGAGTGTCACCAGTTCGCGCGGCGCCCACGTAGCGAGCAGCAGCCCGAACAGCTCGGCGGCTGCCAGTCTCACCCACATGTGTGGGTAGAGCATGAGCTGCTCCACATGACCTATGAAAAATAAATCCAGGATTACTGATGTATTATCAAAAGGCGATGTTTGCATCTAAAACTATCGCATTTACATGGCGAATAATGAAAATAGTACATATGTAATGAAGAGACGCCCCCCCCCCCCCCCCAATAAATAGAAAGAACAACAACAAACAAAGACGTCCACCAAACCCCCACCTATAACTGCCGGATAGATGTAAATCAAAATATTTCAAATGGTATTTAGTGTCTAACATCTGTATTCTGAGTGAATAAAAGAAGTACGTTTTCGTGCTGCGCGTTGAGGACTACAAAACCGATGAGACATGTTCCATTACACAGTCCGGTCTTAATGTTCCCAGTTAAATGTGCAACTGATTCCAGGTTGGGTATGTACAATAGGGGCTTACCCCATATGACGCTCATCTGACTGGCCCATTTCTGTCGCCGACACAGGTTGCAGAGTCGCACGAGCTTATTCAGCAGTGTGAGCACGCAGTAGAGAAGGTGGTCCACCAGACGCTCCTCACCACTCTCCGTCTGTCAAAGAGCACAACACACATGTCGTGAATTATACAAAACTATTTAACATGGGTAAATGTATTCACAAAACTTGTAACTGGACATAGATACCTGTAGTCGCTATCGCCTGATTAGACACACAATTACATGTACTCACAAAGCTGTGCTGGTCAGTCCGCAGCTGTCTTTCCACGATTGGTAGCAGTGTTGTCAGATGGCGCTCAAACTTGGTCGTCTCCACCTCAACGATGACGCCACACGTCAATGACGCCAGCTTCCGTAGTGCCACCTACAGAAACAAACCAATAGGTTCTTATGGCGTTCTTCTATGAAACACATAAAAAAAAACAAGAAGACATTACATAGAACATAGTAGATAATACAATTACAATAGACAGGAGAGGTCAATGATCTGTAGACTCTGAAGCATCTATGTAATTGTAAAGTGTTCTCCTTCTATTCATAAAATGTTTACTGTAGTGAAAAGGCTACAACTGAGCATCTACCTTACAATTAAATGATCCACTCTACTTGAGTGAACATTTCCATATAGATTATGAAGCAATTCGTTATTAGAAAGGGATGGAAATTAGGACAAGGTCATAGAAATAAACCCTCTTATACAAATGGATGAAAAGGTGTAAAATCAAATAAACCTTGTCATCGTCGAACCAAACTGTTATCATCATGAAAAGTTCGTCTCTCTTTTCTGTCTCCAGCTGAAAGATATAGTTCGGTACATGTGAGGAATTTAAAACGAGAGCATATTCTACGTCTACGAATATTTTAGATGAATAAATCATAAAAAAGTAAATATTACCACCTATTGGTAAGAAGGAATTGAAGGTGTTAGTTTCGCACAAGAGAGTTGCACATTGTTTTAAATAGCAGGTTGTGTAAGCAAAACTATTGTCACTATTCCTACGGTTGATATTTCCCCAGGTACAAATGTATGTCAGACAAACGATTTATAAATGTACCATTTCTAAGCACAAGATTTCTGGCCCCTTCGCCTTTGTGAAAAGCGATAAAGCTTAGTGGAATTAACACTCACTTGGTTTAGTAGTTGTTTTATTGCCAGCGATGTTTGTTTTCTACACTTGGCAGAGTCGTCATTGACTAATTGACTAGCCAGGGGCACGAAAAACAAACCCGAGTATTTGTGTAATAATTTCTGAAAAGCAAACTCAAAATATTGAGGTTGTACATAAAGCATCGCTGTATCATTATATACATATTGACAAATAATTGGGATCTTAAAAATGCCCCATGATGGGATCGAGTATTTTTGTTCTGAAAAGTAGCCATTGCACTCAACTCGAACAGAAAGCTAAATCAATTTGATTATCATTTGGAGTCATTGTAGAAGTGTAAATTAAAAATTTAGTAAACAAATGCGACCATAACATGTTAAAATAACAACAGAGTGACTTCATGTCCAAATATATCAATTTTCACGGAAACGCAAAGCTAATCATGTGATCATATGGCAATGCACTTTTAAAAAACTTAAAAACTTACAATACAAAGACCATGGCGTATCCAGATAATGAGACGACTGCTATAGCCTTATTATGGTCAGATCTAATTTACAGGATTACGGTGATAGTATGAGAGGCAAGCAGTTGAATACATCTGAGTTAGGCGCAGTGTGAGGGTGTTACTACTTACAGGAGGGAAGGCCTCGAACATGTTGGCGAGCATCTCCAGCGCCGATTCGCGCCCCGTGTCGTGCTCGTACTGCAGCTGTGACACGTAGAACTCCAGATGGTGCTCCAGGCGGTCTCCCAGTGGGTAGTTTAATAGGAACTTGATGGCCACCTGTAAACACACATATATAGTATTGGTTTTTATCATTTCTTATAGTTATTTAAGTTACAATACATTCTCCAAAGAAATCAGAATTCGAGAAAATAGTAGTTTATGTTGTTATGCCAACTGAGCCCTGTTTTTTTCTTCAACATTGGCCGAAACGTTGTGTCAAAACTCATGTATAAACAACAAGTATAATTAAATACAACCTTCAATTTAAAATTAGGAGTTGTTGGTTTTGTGATATAATCTTTACATTAAAGAAAATAGTGTATATACTTTAGACAGCTATTTGCATACTTTCAAATACAACCAATATCATAGATAGAGTAGTGTTTGTGTGTGTGTGTGTGTGTGTGTGGGGGGGGGGGGGGGGGCGCTACTTCTGAAGCCGGTTGCGTGATGTAAAAGGTCTGCTTCGGACTATCTTCTGGTCCTACACCATTCCGTTTGTAGCTTCATTTAAAGGAAAGTTGGAACTAAATTCGCAATGAGTATAAAGTTCTGATATGTGTAACCGTTTGGTGTGACAGCGTCAGTTAAAGCGGGTGAAAGTATGTCTGAGCATCATGGTGTAAGAGTTTGTGCAGGTATATGGAGGTGAGTTACTATTGGCGTCTGTACATATGAGATTTATTGTATGCGTGTGAGGGCGAGTCTGTATAGCCGTTGGTAGGTGTAGCTGAGTAGGAGAGTCAAGCGGGGACAACGGACTGACCTGTCGGCAATTCTGACGGACACTCGGGTCGTGCGCTGTGATAGACAATTCCTCAATCTTCTGCATCACATCGTGCATCTCAGGCACCACGAGTTTCCGCGAGAGAATAGCCTACAAGAGGAAACATGATAATTATTCTCTTAATATAGAGACACACTGAAGACACACTGAAGACAAGGGCCTTCACAGAGCCTACCTCTATCAGACAATA
This sequence comes from Alentia gelatinosa, assembly GCA_950022655.1. Classification (NCBI taxonomy): domain Eukaryota; kingdom Metazoa; phylum Annelida; class Polychaeta; order Phyllodocida; family Polynoidae; genus Alentia; species Alentia gelatinosa. The sequence goes on along the minus strand of OX465580.1, from coordinate 26,563,853 downwards.
TACCACCGGATATAAATAAAATTCTGAATAATTGCACTAATGGACATCACAAATGAACAAACAGTTTAATATCATCATATATACATGTATGAGCTACAGTTTGATAGTTTTACACATGACTTTGAACTATGAAATACAATCACTTTAGTAATTTACAGGCATGATTGACATGCTGGCCTAGCGTGGAGGAGACATTATGAGATACCATCACATCACAGACACGTACGACCTGTTATCCCACCCCTGGTACAGGTTGTGCCATTGAGTTAACGTTGAAATAAAATACGCCACGCTCACCTAAGTAAAGTTACACTACTACGCCATGGTGGTGGCAGAAAACGTAGCAACGTAGCAACCAATGAACGTCGCGGGAAAAAAAATAGTTCCGACGCTATTGTTTGAACAATTCAATACATGATTATATTATTGCTTAAAATCGACTGTAAGGTCCGTGTTGGGGGTGAGATAAAAACAGAACCGCTTTCGAAACGTATTTTGAACCACTATGCTCACTCGTTTGGATGCTCCGTATCGTCACTCGGCTACGCCTCGTGACGATTACTACGCATCCAAACTCGTGGCGTAGTGGTTCAAAATACGTTTCTAAAGACAGTTCTGCTTAACTACCTCACCATGGAGGTGAGACTGACCTTGAGGATGGAGAAGGCGGTGGCTTGTCGAGTATGGTCGTGAATATCCTGCTCGGCGTACCCGAGTAACACCTTCAATTCGTCTGTCTTGATCGTATGGTAGTCCACATCCCGGACCAGTACAGTCACCGTCTGTTATAGCACAAACACACTTACATATGTAGAATTCGTTGATGGTCACTTAATTACCCCCCACCCCCCAATAAAAAACAATATTAGAGGAACGTTAAAAACCAAGTCAGTCTATCTTTTAATATAAGTGTACTATATATGGTACAGGGATGAAAGTAGGGACTAAGGAAAAAATTGGAAATTCAATATACTTATAAAAAGAGGATGATTTTCGAACAGAATAGGTATGAATCGATATATATACACGGCGAGTGTTCCTGATATGTCGGAATTCCGTCATTTGTACGAAACCTTGAATTCCTAATGGTAAAGGCAGTTATACATAAACGGACAAATGCACACAGTCATTTCTTTAACAAGAAGTAGAGGACGCATAATCTTACTACAACAACAATATCAAAATGCACAGATTTGTCTAAAGTCCGCGCATAACACAACATCGCCACAGAAGAGAGGGGGACTACCTTGAAGCACATGTCGATGAGCTCTAGATTGTCACCGCTGGCTGCAGCACCGGCTGCAGCGTAGTTCTTCAGGTTGATGAAGAGGGCGTTCGAGATGTCCTTGATATGGGACTTGAGTAACGGCAGCGGGAACTTGAACACCCAGATGAAGCAGCGAAGACTCACGGACGTTACCTACAATGTCAACAACGTTTTATTTCCATACAAGCAGCATTTTCACTTTCGACGTAGTTTGTGCTCAATATGTTCTATGACGAGAATATAGGGTAAACAGAGTTCATGTTCATTTTTGCACGGACTTGGATGACAATGATATTAGATAATTCGAGAGGGACCTTAAAAAGAAGATTCAAATGTTTCAAAATTAAATGGAAATTCATTTAATCTATGAGAACGGCCGATTACTCCAGCAGCAGGTCCGCCGCACTGCAGGGTGTCTGTATCGGGGAAACAGAGAACTTTGGCCTGGAATGAGTGGTGCCTGCTTTGTAAGATTATGTTTTTTCAATGATTCGTATTCGGCTAGTGCGTTTCGGCACTACAATAATGCGCTTACATATATTAGCGTATTGACCACATTTTTCTAAACAAAAAGATAATTTTTCCACGGTGGTAGCATCGTGTAGTCGAGGCCATCTAGCTTCGTCAGAATCCTATCAATCAAAAAAGTAAATGTGCGCTTACCTTAGCATACTTAGCCCTGAGACAGTTTGCTAGGATCGGCACGAAGGGGTCAAGCAGCTTAGCATGCTCGAGCGTCTTGTGGTTAAGGGTAGAATGCTTCAGTAGCGAATATAAAATCTGGAAAAGGTGGAAGACTTAGTTTTCAAATAACCGCAAGAAATACATAAATGATCTGGAATTTGCACAATAGTTATATCTTATCACCACTGAACTGAGAACATTCTGTAATCGAAAATCTTGAAAAACAGATACCCGTTATTAACAGGGAAATAAGAATCCTTGATTGTCACAGAATTTCAACCAATACATAAAACGCACATAAAGCGCAGAGAGAGAACACAATTTGAGGTGATTCCCACACTTTCTCAAGGTTCAGTTTCTTTCAATGCTTTTACACCACAGGGGTGTCAATAAAATTTGTGAGATATATATGAGAGGTTTTTTCTTCTTCATACACCACTTAGAAACGACTGGCCTTTGACATAGCAGTAAATCTATCGCTGCTGGGAATGAAGAATAAAGGTGGCTGCAGTGGGAATACGAGTCCAGTGCCTTAACAACTGATCTAACACCCCACCCTCAGACAACACTATAACAGCTTTGATGCTCAATCAAAAATGTTATCTACAGATTAGTCTGTAGTGACAGAGGGCATTCTGAGCGCCTGTACATACCTGGAGCCCAAACTCGACGAGGATGTGCATGTTGGTTTTCAGTACGGTCTTGGACTTCACACCTGTACGCGAGGGCGGTGCCTGAACGATAAGCGTGTCAGTCGGCGGCAGACGGTCGTCCACTACCACGGGCTCTTTATTCTTCTTCCTGAAAACAAATCAAGGGATGGGAAAGTGGGTAAATGGGTCTGATCTATCCACAGAATAGTATAAAAATTGTCATTAGTATAGGTTTTTTAGAGTCAAGTGAGTCCTTCACCGGGCCGTAGGATGGCATGAAAAGTGCCCTAAATGGCACGCAGCCCTTTTAGCTGACAGTATAGAGACCAGCGCAGTGGAGCACGTAGGACCTACAAGCCCATCAGTGGCGGCCTTAATACGATGAACCGGCGATGATCCATCAAACCTAATGAATTAGGATTTGGTGGGCGATCGCGGCTGCCAGCGGCAACTGGGTCATTGGCTTTGAAACTATAAGCAATGCTTATGACGCACTCATTTGTTGTCATACTGCCGGCCCGGTGAAGCATACCCTTTATCCTATCCTCATCAATATAGTTTTCCTTGGAAGTATGTGACCTGTTGACATGTCTGAACATCAATCGCTGTCACGTCGCAGATCTGTCCAGTATGCGGGTATAGAATTATGTTTCTGTATACGGACGCCCTCCAAGTATCGACTGCTACACAGTCCAGAGTTTATAAAATCATATAACATCTGTTATTGAATAGTGGATCATGGGTATACGTAGCTAAGTCGGGTTTTCGAAAGCTATATCAATATATATTTCAATTTCATGCTTACAGGGAAAATCGAAAAAAATGTGACCAGAGGTATTTTTCTTCTTTTATAATTGTATAACTGACTTCTTTTGTGAAAATAAGAAATAAATGTATAATGCAACAAAAATGGAGTTTTTGCAGGTATTATTAGTGTTTGGCTCTGTCAACCTTTACTAAGTTACTAATAGATAATACAAGTAAAAAGTGACTAACTTTTTTTGTGTTAGGAGTGGCATCAATTCTGTAGTAAGGCCGAAGGTGAAAGTCATGAGATCACTCAGTTCAAGGCTGGTGTTGGCCAACATTCCAGGGATCATTTTGTGCAGGATGTCTTCCACCTTGGCTGCTGTCTTGTGACTCGTTGTTGTCTCCAAGATCTGCACCAGGTAATAAGACATTCATCAGCTATAACATGTTATCTCACCCCAGATATTTTTTCTCCATAGACTTAACATTGGAAACTCGTATCTAACACCCATTAGATATTTAGGAAATATATCCAATGGGGGATAATGTCACAAATGTTAGCCCATTAGTCAATATTAAGGGTGAGATAAATTCAGAAACCCATTCAAGTTTAGGGTCAGAGCTCGATCCCATCTCATTTGAATCACATGGCAATTCACGCGGCTTCTCCTTGTGAATTACTACGTGATTCAAACTCGATGGGATACGAGCTCAGACCCTAAACTTTCATGGGTTTCCTCTATATTATCTCACCCCTGGTATTTTTTATCCATAGACTTAACATTGGGAACTCATACCCAACACCCATGAGATATTTAGGAAAAATATCCAATGGGGGATTGTCACAAATGGTAGCTCATTATAGGCAAGGTGAAGGGTGAGATAAATTCAGAAACCCATTCAAGTTTAGGGTCAGAGCTTGATCCCATCTCGTTTGTATTGCTAGGTGATTCACGCGGCTTCAAACTCGATGCAATACAAGTCCAGTCCCTAAACTTTTATAGGTTTCCTCTTTATTATACCATGTATTAGTAAGTTATGATTTAAATATGAAGTTTCCTGCCAAAGAGAGAATGTGAAAACTTCCAAATACATTGGTGTCAACCACAGGATGTGTCAGGCTCTGGGGGAAGGTTTTAACCACTATTTCATGGTGTGAATAAGGTCCAATTGATACAATTTGAGTTTTACACATGAAAAGGTAATTTTATATACTGAACATGGAAAAGAAAACTTTCATGTAAAATTGGAAAGTGCCCATCCCTGTATCTAAGATACTGACGTGATCATTGCAGTGTTATTCTATTTTGCCTTTGCAACCTAACTTTGTCAAAGAAATGGTGGTTATAACAAGGGGAAGTATTGCAAAACTTACACTTTTTAGTGGCGAAAACACCTTGGATAGTGATCCTTTGGCGATGAACTTGGAAAGAATCGCATAAGATTCATAGCTCTTGGTTGACTTTGCCTCCATCAGTTTATTGGTGATTTCAATTACGTTTTTCTCTTCTGCAATCGGCCCAAAGATCTCCTGGTTGAAAACCTATTGGGAACCCAAACATTGCAAGCATATATATAAACACATTCAATCCATAATAGTCTAATGATACATGTATTTTTCATTTACTATGGATATATTAATCATTATGTTAGGTGTACGTAACATTACACTGTTCTGAAGTCTAACTGATAGTCCTATAGGTTTTCCTACCTCCACAAGTGACTGCACACTGGACTCAAGGTCACCGCAAGATAAGACGTTCTCCAGGGTCTTCAGCAACGTATGAGTCGTGAAGCATAGCACGTGAAGCTGTAAAGAAAACATACAGATTTTATATGAGCTGTGAAGCACAGTACGTGAAGCTGTAAAATAAACTGAGTTGTTAAGCTCAGCTCATAAAGCTGTAAAGTAAACACCTATTTTCTATATGAGTTGTGAAGTAAAGCCTATTTTTCCTAGCACTGAGATTAGGCTCCATTTCGCCAAACACATACAAAAGAGAAAATTAATTTTCCTTATTGACGGTTCTGCCCGAAGGTAGATACCGCTAATTAGAAAGTTTTTTTAACTAGGTAAATAGGCCATACTTAACGCTGGCCACGTCTGTGTGTATTGGTGGGTGTGCATACCTGGTAGCCCCTTTTGAGGGTGAATCTGAGCTCTTTGAGAACGTAGGAGAAGTAGCTCGGCCCTAGAGTCTTCATGATCTTCAGCAGTGTGTCACGGGCAGAGTTACGGATGTCCAGAGCTCGTGACCGCAGGAAGACACACAGTTTGAATAAAAGACTGCAACGAGACAAGTATAAAAATGTCGCGTGTTTTGCTGAAACTAGGAGTAAAACATGTTCAGAATTGTGGAACATATATATAATGATGCGTTAAGACGACTGACATTTCAGTGGCCCGTCGAAGACCTGGTGCTGCCGTGCTTCGGGCAGGGTATGGCCGGGCTCAGCCGACTATTAAATATTGCGAAATTCAGAAAATCATAAATGCATGTATACTTTGAAATCTTGAATACCTATAGTTCATCCGAATATTTTCACACCTGAGGTTATGGTTAAATCCCGTACTTACCCGGGCAGATTGAAGTCTAGTGTCTTGTGAGGGAGACTCTGCATCAGTTTGACGAGGGCGAGGGCGATAGGTACACGCAGCACTTCCTCGTCCTCAGCGAATGTGCCAGACTTAGCCTTCTTGTGCTCATCGTCACTCTTCACCTGGCGACACATGTCAAATGGATACTTAGTAGTAGCACACAGATCTAAGGTTTTACGAACATCTCCAGTTCAACCCAATTCCCTTAAATGAAACAATACTAACTTAACACCCGCTGATAACACACTTACCGGGCACGCCATTACCTGTCCATCCACGAATCCAGGCTAAAATTTTCTATAAAGAGCTCTCCAGGTGTATTAAAGTAGATAGCAGTTAGGCGAGGCCTAGGCGGACTCACCTTCTTCGTGAGGCTGTGGTGGAGTTGCGGGATGATAACTTTGATGAGCAGACGGTGAATGCGCGTGGCCTGGCCCGGCGAGCAGACCGTCACGGCGCCGAGCGTCGGCCCGGGCGGTCCTGCAGCTCCCGGAGCCGGGTCCCCGTCACCCTCCTCCTCCTCCGCCGCCGCCGCCGTGTCCTCCACGGCACCGGGCACGGTCTCCGTGTCCCCGCCCGCCGCCGGGACATCGGTATCGATCGGCTTCTTCTGTGTCACGTCTTCCAAACCCGCAATAGGCTTTTCTTCTTCCTTGGCTTTTTAAATGATATGGTTCGGCATTGATGTACAATGTATATAAAATGGAGAGTATATTTGATAAAGGCTTGTATGTAAATCTAAAAAAGAGAGTTATAAATACAAAAATTCTATGTGATGTATCCTTAAAAAAAAACATTTTCAATTTGAAACGTATCCGGAAATCCCATGTATTTCACGTTTAGAAGGCTACAACAGAAGAGTTTTGACTGGTATTTCTGATCTCCAAACCTTCTACAGACGTCTCAGTAATCTGTTGAAAATTGGATACATTGTACTTACCAACCCCCGGAGCCTTGAGTGCCGTTGAAGAGATTTCCTCTGAGTTTCGCAAATCGTAATGGAAACTATCGAGTACGGCAACAATAACCCTGTTGAACAAAAAAAACCAGAAATCAATCAATCTTGTTGGCTTCTTTATCAACCTAGGTAAAGCTAGATACAATAGTTTACTTTGAACCACGTCTCTGGAAGAGGCGATTTGTATATACTTTCCAAAAATGAGACTTGTTGGGTTGGCACAACCATGGACATACAACTCTAGAGATACACTACCCATGGCACAACTCACCTAACCATGAGTTTCTGGTTGTCCAGTGACAGCGGCAGTTGGTTGAGGTAGTATTTGAGTAGGGTCTGGTACTGCGGCCAAGGCAGGCACTGCGCAATGCTGCCCACTGTCTCCACCACCGCATCCAGAATGACAGCCTGCTTAAGATACGTCTCATCACGCAGGTATGACGTCACTAGAGGCAGCAGGAAACCAGTTAGCGTCTCCGTAATGAAGCGACGCTGACCCAACATCCGGGTAATCCTACGCATGGCACGACCACGCCGATGAAGCTGAGGGTGAAAGAGATAGGGTCAGATGCATCAGTTCCTATCGTGCTGCAACTGTCTTATGGAAATGTCAAGGATGTAGTTTCCTACATAAACGATTTCAAGATTCATGCTGGTTTGATTGTTTGGGTAATAAAAGACAACGGATGGGCTCATGTCAAGTTATCTGATAGGTTTCTTAATGACCATCTCATGTTTTTTTTATATAAAAGATCCCCATACTGTAGTAAATATGTTATCAAAAAATACTTTTTTTATAAAAGAAAAAATCTTCAACCAGTTCTTCTGTCAGAAGTAATGCTTCCCGTGTAAAGGTAGACTGTTTGGACCTATTAAACCAAATTACAGAAACATAGAATTAATGTCCTCAATGCTTGTATTTGCATATCTGATTACATATCACTTCAGTATATATTGTTTTCTTGACAAAATGCCCAATAAGTGTCTTGCAGTTACACTTACCTGTATGTGAACCATGTTGGCGAAGAAGTCAGCCTCCAGGTCATCATCAGAGAGAGATGCCAAATCAGCGAAGACTGGGATCTTTGGAAAGAGCTTGATGAGGTGTGACAGCAGGGTCAGATACTCGTGTCGGGCCGCCTGTAAGTTAAGAACATAAAATCCTCAGTTACCTTCTATAAGAAATTGATGGGACGGGGGTGCAGAGTCATGTACTTGCGTCAAGCCATCGGTACGTAAACAGCTTGTAGACCTGTTATTTACATTACCGACATATGCATGTGGATGGAACATATATAGTTACCAAAGAAGACAACGCACGGTAAATGGATTGGTATACCTCTTGTTATACGTATTTCACATAAGGAAGATCTATTTGTAGTTTAACTTCTCACGGGAGCCTTCGGGAATACATAGGGATAAAGATTTCCACTTTAGTAGACTAACTTCAGTCAATTTTTTCAAAGTATTTTTAATATTTTGCAAACAAAGAGATTTGTTTTCTTTTTCAAAAAGCTGATTATATCTTACTTTGGTATAGTCTCAAACAACATTTTTATGTTATTACTATTTTTAAGTATTTTTTTTTCTATTCTACTTTAGTGAATGTAGTGGGTACACTTTCCCAGCTTTCCCAGCTGGGACTTACTTCTGATTTGAGCTTGAGGCCAGTCTTGGTCTCGGGTAACAGGGCATCCTGAACAACGATTCTGACGGCGGCTGAGTTGTTAGGCCGCTCTGACAGGTGTTTCATCAGCTGTTGTACACAGTGGGAGGCCGAGTCGCGCAAAGACATGTCCACCACCTGATAACAAACAATATCCGTCCCTCTCATTTCAATAGGTTTATAATTCAGGGATGTCATTTGGGGTCATGGAAAAAACAGGAAATATCTTCCATGTGCAATTTACTGCCTCAGAGAGACTGAATAAACATGGAAAACACATCGTTGTTGGTCATGGAATGGGGTCGTAGGGTGTGGGGAGGTTTGAACCACTGTTTATTGGTGTGAATGAAGCTCAATTTAGTCTTTCTTTGTTTTACACAAGAAAAATAATTTTATAAACTGAAAATGAAAACAAGGATTTCCTTGGAAAAGAGCAAAACTCCCATCCCTGATAATTTGCAAAGGATCAAGTTATATAGAAACAGTTATAGAGGTGTACTTTTAAATTAACCTGTAAACTCTTTTCTATCAACGATTTTTTTTTCTAGCATCACTTGGCATATCACATTCTGTCCACTCTGTCTGCATATCGCTAAACTTCTTTGTTACTCACTGTGCTGATGAAGAAGACGGCGTTATGCATGACCACCAGGAGGGGTGTGATGTAGGCGTCTCCCTCCAGGCTATGAATCAGGGTCTGTGCCTCCCGGTAAGCTTCCAGCCGCACCAAATAGTCCGGCTCCTCCGTGTAGCGAGCATCCCACGCGTTCAGCTGTACACAAAACAATCACTAAATATATATCTCTTTCTGTTCCCCTCTCATCTACTGCTTTAAGATTCCGGTGCTACCAGAAGGGTTTGCCACAGAACTTGATAATAGATGGTATGAATATCAATGTGGGAAAAGATGTTACGAAAAAGGCCAACGTCATTGGCTCCTAGGCTATAACACCTCTGTAAAAAGCCGATGCTACCTTGATAAAAAAATTAGAAATGTAAAACTTTGAACTAAAGAGAGGAAAGAATCGTAGATAGCGATGAGTTAGGTAATTATTATTTTCAAATACCTCAATACCATTAGAGGTCCAAGTATTATGTAGCAATCTAGTTTTAAGTGGATTGTTAAACACGATTACACAAATAGGGGAAAATTCAAGTGTGTGAATCCTTCACTGTGCACTACATACCCTTCCTACAATGTCTGCTAGAGGTTTCATTGAAGGATCACACTCTGCGATGGACTGAAATAAAATGTGATTCGGTTAACAAAAGACACTGGTTCCATAATAAATAAAGACTTCTTTTAATCAAAAGATTCCAAAAATATCAAAAGTTTTTTTCAATCGATGCCCCAGTAAGCACATCTACTGTGTATCCATGTATATGTACTTAGTTCGTGAAATATAGTCCCAAATGAGAGGCGACAACAGAGTCAGTATATCTTAGCTCTTAAATATATCGTTCTACCTCACTTACACTTAAATCTAAGATCAATTAGAGTGAGAAGTCCTATCCAACTCGTGCTCTCCGTAAATAAATGACTGTCCACTCAGTGTGTATACAGTTAACACTTTTTATTCCATTTTGTCTACGTTTCGACCCTTTCAGGTCTTCATCAGGACAGGAATGAATTATTTGCAAGGAACACATGTATTTATACTTGATTTTAGGTCACCGTAATAGGGTGTCACAACAGAATCACCGTAATCAGAGTTAAGATCAACGAACCGGGTGGTCCAATATAAGTCATCAGAATCAGAGTATCTTCATGAGGTTCAATAGAAACATTCAAATAACGGGTCACCTCAATAGGGTGCGACTGATAACGTAACACATATATAAAAACTCCCGTAACATAGTTACAAAGCAGAGACAGGAACATTCAAATACAGTTCAGTTCGACTTTAAGATGGCTGTTAAAGTGTCATATATTTTTAAAAACTCCCGTAAATCTAAGATGTATTTACAGAGTACAGTCACATGACAGATATGTTCATATCACAAGGTACACGGTGGCATTTACCTGCAGGGTGGAACAGAGGGCGGCCCTGGAGGGACGAGCCGACAGGTTGGAGAACATCTTAGCAAATGTTCTGTAAAATATGATGTTAATATTTATTGTATCATCAACTTGTACATTCGTTACGAGCACAATGCAACCAATCTACCCGATCATCAAGTACACTTATTGCTGGTGGATCTGTGTTTAAATATGGAATAGCAATATATATTTTTTTCAACAAATCTAAAAAAAATCACTGTTGGGGATAAGTAAATTTAAAAGCCGCATCCATATTAACATAAATTCATTTCAAACCAACAAATCAACTTTAACTTTAATATATACCGAGCTATTTGTCTCAAACTTTCTGGTTATGATGCTGAAGCATATCTCGCCTCTGCTGTGACTAACCTGGTGTAGCTGCTGGGGTCAGGGGTCAACTTGATCATATGCTGTATGGACCGGAGGATGGAAAGCTCTACTTCAACTGATCTATTCAGGTTTCGGCTCAGGAAGGGCACCAACAGTGACAGCATGCGGCCACACTGAGAACTGTCCGTCACGTACTCACTCAACCTGCAAGATAAATGGGGAAAAGGTACGGACCATGTAGCAATTAGCGAAGAAAGATAACAGAAAACAACTCGGCGATCACCCCCCTCCCCCCATCCCAGTCACATACATGTACAGGAATACGGTATGTTTGATAACAGTGACAAGGTAATCTAATGTATCAACATCCATGCCATAACTTACATGAACGATAGAATAATAATGAACCGACAGTGTTCGTCGCTAAATTTCATGGGCATTTCGATTCACAATGAGAATGTCCCTTTGATATGTCTATAAAATATATCTTGCTCTGAAATTTAATGGATTGACAAGGGGCGTCGAAATCTGATTTGAAAATTGTGTTGAAATTTTGGTTGGGAATTTGTGATGAAATTTGGGCATATTCAAATGATGTAGCCTTGATGACGTCCCGGTAGGGTGAGCACTTACCGGGAGAGCACGTTGAGGATGCGGAAGGGCAGCGTCTTGGAGCGTCCCTTCTGTTTGAGCATGTCGTCCACCACTTTGTGCACGTGATCCAAGATGATCGGCACATGAGGGATCAAAATCTGCACACCCAGTGGGAAATCTAGAATGACAGGAATTAATAATACATCCTCTTACGTAATGCACAATCTACAACGATACACACTAATAATATAACATCTAATAATATATCAACTGCACACCCAAAAGGTAGGTTACAACGGCACATTATAAGATCCTATTACTGCTACTCATGCACCTTTAAGTCTGTGTACTACTGAAATATTACATATGAATATCAAAGATAATTTGCATGCAAGAGAAATATATCTGGCGATCTACCCACGGCTCACCCACAATCAAAGTACATTTATCAAATCCAACTAAAGATTCTTTGAGGGTGTGTTGACGGTGAAGCCTTATGAGGATGCTACGTGTTTAAGTAGTTCTGGCACAATCATCAAAATCACAAAGTTTAATTACCAGCGTAGATGCCGTTCTTATGAGTCATAATTTTGTAGGCCACTAGGGGATTCGGAACCAGATGGCAAACCAACCATAGTATTGTACTACTGTACCTTTGTTGCACTCATCTAGTTCCACGACATCTCCAACGTCCAGGTCTGGTTCCTCCATGGCCTGCTCCCCGTCCTCACCCGGCGCCTGCTCTAGCTCCTCCTGGTCCTCCATCTCCTCCTCGTGTTTGGTCAGTAAATTGTACACAATGTCCATGATAACCTCAATGACCTTGGGGCTAGCTGACTTGTTCTTGAGCAAGGTCATCACCGTCTGAAGTACGCAGAAGTCACCCTCTGACCATCGTTTATAGAACAGGCCGAAGTACCTGAAAACGGACAAGAATGGTATTTATAACAGGTCCTTAAATATTGAAAGCATGAGACTCCCCAAAATTGATAAAAAAAAACACAACAACAAACAACTTATCGTTTTTCCAACATCTACATAGATTAGCTTCATCTTTAGTAAAACTTTTCATGGGTATAACGGTTTTTTTACGTGGAGATAATAGAGTTTATTGCCTTCCCTGACGTGATATCATATAAACCGAGGCAGTTATCGATAGATCCCGACCTTTGTGGTAAACCTACTAGCTTTGATAGTGAATATAGAATTAATGGTAATAAATTGAATTTATAATTACTGAGGTTACCGACCTTGTGTGCTTACTCCATGTCAGGAAAAGGCTGAGCAGGCCTTTTGGGCTGTGAATGCCATCGTTGGGAAGTAACTCCAGCTATATGAAAAGCAATAACAATTAGTTACGTTTACATTGTACTATTTTGGTATACAGGTCCGTAATTGGAGCATATTATATACAAAAGATGTAATCTAACGTTACGCTCTCATAACAATCACAATCATGGACTTTCCCTACCATATTTACTCTTTCAAAGTTATATAAAATACTTACCGCTACACTAGCAAATAGATATAAACGGCCATACTCGATATAGCAATAAAGATCAATGTATTCTATAACTTGTGAATAAATCCTTATTTTATCATATAGGTTGACTAAGATGTTGCTTGAACGAACACAAACTAAGTAACAGTAGAAATTGGCGAGTTGTATATCTCTTATCAATAAACATATTGAGTAATCATCTTTTGGTTTTAACTTTGCAATAGTTTCTGTGCTTGATATTTCTTCCTCAAGGCCTGCACAAGCAAGACCCTATCTTTGACTAAAGTGTGAACCTTGTTCAAATTCCATCATACAAGTTTCTAAAAGAGGAGATGTATTCGTCTTACCTGTGGCCAGACGGCAACACTGAAGACCATCTGGATCTCGTCCTTGGTGAAGTTGTAGGTGAGGTAGGTGGAGAAGAGCTGGTTGAGGCGTGTGATCGCCGTCGTACGAATCACCTTCAGCAGGGTGACGGCGCGTGGGTTCAGCAGATTGCGCTGCTCGAGCAAGTGCGACACCTGCGCCATAATGCCCACGAGCACGCGTAGCATGGAGGGCAGGTACGTGTCTATCAGAGCGCCCAGTTTCTGTAGGATCAGCTCCACCGTTGTCAGCAGGCTGCGTGAGAAACCCAGGGGCGTTTGTGAGATTTTTAATATCAAATATGCTTCAAGCACAAGCACTACAAAAACCCAGCCGGCTGTGTGAGAAGCCCAGGTGACCGTGAGGTTTGTAATGGGAAATTTGTTTGTAGGACATATACTGCAGTATTCCCTTCCCAATCACCCCGTCAAAAAGAAAAAAAATTACTTACCTTTGTTGTTTTTTCAGAGGCACCACCTTTGTAATATCAGTCTCTTCTCTAGTTCTCTGTACCATGTCATAAATGTCATCTGGAATAAAGAAAATATTCTGCTGTGTAACCAGAAAAGGTAATGAAAGATACAAAAACAGCTAACATTGTATATAGAAAAATGTTTTGGTTCTCATATATTTGTTAATGATCAATGTACAATCCGAAGAAGCATTACTACGCGGAGAATACGACCACATAGATCAAAACCACGGTAATATAAATGACAAATGTAGGTCATCATTTGACAAAATGAACATAACATATGATTACATACAGATGACTGGATGACCAATTACTACGGCTTTGAATGGTTAAGGATTTTCATCAAATATTCAGTTCCGACATCTAAGAATTTCCTTTATTACATTGCGAGGTGATTTACTTTTTCGAAGGCCCTTTGTATATGATTTCAACTGACCTTTGATGTAGTGTGACACTGGCTTGAATATAAGGTCAAAGAAGATCCGTAGTTCGTGTTGCTGGCATCCTGCCAGAAATCGGAAGACGATACTTCTTCTCACATGTGCATTGCCCTTGCCACTCGTATCTTTGCCCGTCTTTGTCAACATCTTACCGTAGATAATCCTGTGAGGACAGTCAACAGAGATATCTCTGAATTTTTCCAGAATTGGACCAGTTTTTGTTGACTCCAAAAGGTAAAGGAAGTATAGAAAACAATGGAGCTAGTTACTTTTAACATATCAGTTTCATAATCAAGATTATTTCCCATGTGCTAAGTGATTATATAGTCTTAATCAGTATTGCCTTGAATACGACAATTTCCGTTAAATACAACAATTGATAACATACAAGAATAGACTGGCATTTAGAGGATACATGGACATGCTAGTTAATCTAAAATACAATTAATTCCTCTAGAGCCAGTTCATAGTGGCACGCAACCTATGCAGTAACTGCCGGCGGGCATAATAGGTAGTTAGTTACCCAAGGTATTTACCAAGCACGAAGGGGGACTGCTGTTCTAACTAGCATGGGGCACTACGTTTGCCCCATGAATAATGTACCGAGAATATGTCTTTAAATCGCGTAGTATTATTTATCTCACCCCTGGAATAAATGTCCATAGGCTTAACATTGGGATCTCGTTCTCCATGCCCCTTCAAGTATTGCAGTCCGTTCTCCATGGTCTATATCCTATCTGTTGCCCATTCTTTTAGTGTGTACAGGGGTGAGATAAATACAGAAAGGAACTCGTTTTGGTCAAAGAAGTCATTCTCCAACTCGTTTGAATGCTATGTGATATTCACTCGGCTGTCGCCTCGTTCATATCACTCCGCATCAAACTCGTGGAGAACGACGACTTTGACCACAACTTGTTGGTTTCTTCTTTAAACTTACGCGATGACGACAGGAAGCACATCTGCCCGGTGGTCGTTGTCAAGTACATTGGCTTCTTGATCAATGCTGAACGAGACGATCTCGTTTTTGAAAGTCTTATCATCCATTAACTTTTCGATATTCTCTCTGTAAATCAAAGAATAACATTTACACTTGTATTACTGATTGTTTATCATTATAGTAACGCACTACCAGAAACGGTTCTCAGGAAATACCAGACTATCATCAAAAGCCTTTTATCATCTGTGTATATATCTAAACAAATTACCTTGGCCCCGCACCTCTCTATCTGTAAGGCTAAGGCGGGTGACTTCATAGCATTCTTATCAATGATCAAGATTTCTAATGATATGATTTATTGGTTAGATCTAATACAATAGGTAGAGTGCAGTTCAGCCTAGCCACGTTTCAAATCAGGTCTAATTTTTTTTTTTTTTGATGGTTGGGAGCAGAAGTGTTCATGCCACGTTTTCTAAATCAAATCAGGTCTAATACAATACGTACAAATAAGATAATCTAGTATGGATAAAGTACCACTCAATATACACCAATAACCCTGTGGTGAATTTACTTCTATGCAAATATCATCACCTGCAAGGCTATTTCTTCATTGTTACAGTTGTGAAATGCTAAAGTTTACACTGATTTAGATAAATTCATTGGAGAGAAATGAATGTCGTTTCAGATAAATATTTCAACTGTCCCTCTTATTAGATTAGTTTCAGTGAATATATCTGTATGACTTACTTGTATGGAAGGAGAGACTTGTTTTTGTACGTTAGGATGCACTGGAAAGCCATCTTCTGTATATTTGGACTACGGTGTGGTAACAACTGTAAAATGTCGTTTAGAGATTACAATAAAATCACCAAAGTTCATTTTATCTCCAAAATTAGTGGGTGCCTGCTCTTATTAGGTTGAATTGTAACACGGACTTGTATACATGTCGTTGCTTATAATAATGAATTCGAAATCTTAGATAGATGTGTATGTAGATCAATTAATGCCTTTCAATGAGAACAATACATTATAATTGTGTGGTTTAATACATGTAGGTTTACTTTACAGAGAAAAGTGCTGAGAAAAAATATATGCGATTCAGGTCAAATACATTAAGACAAAATGACCCTATTTTCTCACCTCATAGTAGAGTTCTCTAAGTCTGTCCTCACCAAAGAGAGACTTCGGACCTCTGAATTTGGCAAATACTCCTAAATGCGTTACTAGTATACTGCAAGAAATTAAAATCACGTTAAACTAAAATCTGCAAATCAAATTATAGTCCTGTTATTTGTCATAATGCCACCTTAACACTGCGGCTTTTTCATATCAAGAGCTAAGAGTGCATTATCAAATAGAAATATTGGCCTTTAAAGACCAATGAGCAGGTGGACGCCTTTAAAACTCAATACAGAGTGAGTGAGTGAGTGAGTGAGTGAGTGAGTGAGTGAGTGAGTGAGTGAGTGAGTGAGTGAGTGAGTGAGTGAGTGAGTGAGTGAGGGAGGGAGGGAGGGAGGGAGGGAGGGAGGGAGGGAGGGAGGGAGGGAGGGAGGGAGGGAGGGAGGGAGGGAGGGAGGGAGGGAGGGAGGGAGGGAGGGAGGGAGGGAGGGAGGGAGGGAGGGAGGGAGGGAGGGAGGGAGGGAGGGAGGGAGGGCATCCATGAATAGGGAAGGCCCTGCATTGATTTGATATTTAAAGCCCTACTACTCTGTGAACTCAGCAGTTCATGGGTCAATGCACACTTCTATTTAGCTACCTGTAGGGGATTCAATTGCCAAACAAGAATGACCTGAGTACATAGGAAAAGTTATTCAGTTTCACCTTCATGGATGAGTGCACATAGACCTTCCCTCTGACCATGTGGCTCAAACTGGGAGGAAAAACTCTATTCCTTTGTACACCAATAAAGTAGGTCAAGCCAATATCTGGTGGTAAATGACATTACAAATGATTTTACAAAACAATATCATTTGACTGGGTCTTGACTCATTCCTAAAACAAAGTTATGAACCATTTTGACTTCTGTTTGTGTGTAAATATGATGAATAAAATATCTTCTCATACACCTTCTGCCTCCCCCCCTCCCATTATGAGATTTGGCAAAAATACATGAATAGCACATCAAATATACATTTCACCTTAATAATGACACTTTCTAGGGTGTAAGCAACTGTCAGTGCCACATATGGAGATGGTAAATGTTACACTAATGCTAAATGTAAATCAATATTGAGTAAACATGTGTTTGAGTATGCCAATTTCACTGAAATCCCCCCCCCCCCCCCACTTTTAACAAATACTTGAATATCTCAGTAAATATAGAATCCACCTAGAAAATTCCACTTCCTAGCACCTACTGTTTTTTATTCTCTTTCAAATGAGGCATATTATATTATGATTGAACCAGTTTAAGGGGTAGAAATATGTGCATAAAGGAGTTCTTAAAAATGGACCTGTGACTACAGAAGTCCCCCCCCCCCCCCACTGAATTCACTATTTTTTTTAAATCCATACCAAAATACTAAATATCAAAACTGTAAGGCATTGTACCACCATAAAACCTTCTGTCCAAAACAGAAATTATATTCCTACCTGTACTTAGTTAGTTATAAAAGGCAAAAATGTGGTCAGGTCACTTGGTGACTCTACAAGCAGTTGTACTACAGTAGGCTATAGCCATAACCTAAAGACCAACCGTCCACCTGCTAATAATCCACTTAAACTAGGTATATATGTGTCATTGATAGCTTAATATACATAGATTCTAATCTAGGGGCTTGAAGTCTCTCTAGTAACTCTGCGTATAGCTACGTGCGTCTATTGTGTATGTACGAGCGTGTTTTGCGTCACACCTGTTGTATGGTCTCTGTTTGCTCTTCTGTTTACGGTTCTTCTTGACTGGTGCCTCGTCCACCTCAGCGTCCTCCTCGTCTTCGTCCTCGCCCTCCTCAGGGTGGTCCCTCGTCTCCTTCTTACCGACGTTCTGTGTCGGGGCCATGATCTCATTGGCCGGGTAGAACTCATTACTGTGAATGGGAATCAAATCACATTAAGTAACCCTTCTTAGTGGTTTATGTACAGTGCTGTCCACTTAGGACTTTTTTTATGATATACATGTAAATAAATGTACTGTATACGTTTTGAAGTTATGTACATATGTGTTTAAAAATCATTGAAGTCAGTTTGGTCAGGGGAAAAAATTGGAGACACTTTTTATAGGAGTTTTTCAGGCCCAGAGAGACCGGGAAAACTTGGATAATATGTTCTTGTCCGCCATAGCACGGGGCTGATGGTCTGTGGGAAGGTTCAAACCGCTGTTTTATTGGTGTAGATGAGGCTAAATCAATTTCATCTTTGTTTGACGCGAAAAAAAATCATTTACATATAGTGAATATGAAAAAGTGGATTTCCACGGAAAAATAGAAACTAATATCTCTGAAAAAATTAGCAGAGAGGTGTGAGCTAAATTACCTGCCTAGACTGAATGAGACACAGCAATAACGCATCCGTGATTTGACCAAATGGATGTACATGTACTTACTCTAAAAATCTGAAGAAGAGTGGGACGATGACGCGCGACTTGGGTTCACAGACTTCGGGAAAGACCTGCATCGTTCGCCACAGTAACATGCGATGGTTAAAGTGGTCCGGTCGACCTGGGCGGGCCGCCGCCTCCCGCCGCCGCCCGAGCACCGCTTCCAGAGTCATCTCAGCCTCCTCCTCCTCCTTGTTGGTCTTGGGTTTACTTGATCTGTCCAGGTAGAATCCTGCCGCCTCTGTGAATGTACATGAATAGTGAGTTAGTAAACTGGGTACCTGGTAGCTAGTTTATTCTCGTAAAGGCAAAGATGTGTTAGTTTTACTGTAAGCCTACTAGTATGCTGACGCGTCTGGGTACCTGTTACTGAAAAAAAAGAGTATTATCACCCACAAACAAGTGTATCACTCATACAAAGCAATGAACTCTGCTTATACAGACTGTGATCACACAGACTGAAGCTACATGCCTGCCATTTCAATGCCAGGTAGATTTGCATTCGATGCTTGTCATGAGTCCAACGATTCAGAAAATATGGTGATGTCATAATATCAACAAACGGTCCGTTGCCTCGTAAATGGATCCGTTTCTAATGTCGCCACCGTAGCGAGCGATCCGACCTACAACCACTGCGAGCAGACAATGTGCTCCCCACTTTCATGTGGAAGCTCAATTCTTTAACATCGAATCGCTTCATTTATAAAGATTAAGAGAAAAAAAGAAAAATGCAATAACTACTGATTTAACTGATATACCACTGGTACCCAGTAACGTCCCAATCTGTCGGTCCTATCTTATTTATTACCCACCTGATACGGAGTCTCCATACTAAGCCTATGGAAATTACAGATCGCTACTGAGGAGGATACGGAGCTCCGTACCCTCCTAGGAGGATACAGATTTTTGAGATGAAAGTAGTCCCAAACATAACTTCTTAATTACGTTGAAAAGTTTTCTAACGATCATATTTATTGCTTAAATCTAAAAATAAGTGAGTAATAAATACAACATTACCATAATTTCGATCTGTGTGGCCGTATTCTCCTTGTAGTTGATGCTACGCAATACTACGCGTCAACTACGCGGAGAATACGGCCACTCAGATCGAAATCATGGTAATATAGAATTACTATGTTGTCGCTCGTGTATGGTGGCCGTACGCCGAGTTTGTCTAACTGTTGTACTCACCAATGCCGTAGGCCGAGGTGAGTACGACAGTTAGACAAACCGAGGTGTACGGTCACCATACACGAGCGACAACGTCGTAATTCTATTATTATATGCCTTCAAATGTCTTAAACAATCAGAAAATACCTTTTTTTGACCGTAAATCGCAATAACGTCACACTCAACTGTCCGACAGAGACGTCAAATACACTGTCTTACTCATCCGGAAGTTGATTGCGCCTGCCCGAGTTACATTTGATCTCCGAACAGATCTTTGGTTCGAATAGATAGCGTTAACGAACCTGAACTACGATTGGAGAATGTGAAGTTACCCGGATTCACTTTTTACATCACCAATCGTATCACTACTGTCTTGTATATGGAACCGCCATTTGCAATTTTTCTGCCAAGATTCATGTTGTCGGCCTCTCGACCAATCAGATTGCGTTATTTTTCAAAGCACTCCATATGTAGTTCAAAGCACTCAGTATGTAGTTCAAAGCACTCAGTATGTCAATCTCAAAGGCGATGCGTACTAAGCTGGACAGAGTGCCTTGTTTGTATTATATTATTACTCTACCCCCAGGAGCAGTATGTATTTCCTCTGACTTTGTGCATAGGTATATAATAATATTGTGTATGTATTCGCCTTGAACTAGCGACAGACGCTGGTGAGAATGATGGGTCTTACTGTGGACTCGGTCAATACGTACCGGTGAGGTCGGCCGCCTCCTGAAGGTGCGCTTCGTACACGGGCCAGAAAACGGTCGGCTTGAGGTTGACAGCATGCGAGCGAATCAGCTCTATCACCGAGTCCCACATGAGGGTGAAGTTGATGTACAGCTGCCCGATCAGGTACCGCAGCGCCACCTACACAGAGATACGGGCATTTACCATTTGGTCACAGCAGTCATCATAATAAAGTAAAGCCAAGTGACAAACAGCTACAAATAGTCTCTGATCAACAATTATTGCATAGTTATGCATATACCAGATGGATTCATTATAAGACCACCATATTATTTAGAATTAAATGTATACATTGTCCTTATACTCATACTCCAATTTGCCGAAGATTTTGTAACGATTTTTCTCTGGGTTGTGGTACTAATCACGTTGGAAAAGCTGAAGCCATCGGAAGATAGAGTTGGCAGATGACTCTACGTGTTTTCACTCCAGTATGAATAAAAACCTTTAAAAATGAAAGATAAGCTTACCAGCAGTCTAGAGACAAAGAATGACAATTTTCGGCAGATCCAACAAAAGAATTCAGAGGAGAGGAGCAAAGGGGTATTACAGTGAATATCATACACTGGACCCGCAGCGCTTACCGTGGTGTAGGGGCCAGAAGGTAGCTGATTCTGCACCATATCGTAGTCGAGTTTCTGAAGGTGCATCAGTTTGGTGCGGTATGTTTGAACAGACACCTCCACCATTTCCGCCTGTAGGCAGATCCGGAACACACCAGGCTGGTCCAGATCCCCCTGGCGGTCAACATGGAAATCATCATGAGTTCAGTATATACATTTACATATACAACAAACATCTGACTGAAACCTTTTTGCTTATAATGGCCGACATCGCCATTTCTAGCTGCATTTATGTTCTATTCATATGATTTTAAATTTACAGTTCTATTTATCTTGTATAAACCAACATAAGAATGAGCTCACCATGTCATGTGGTAATGTTGGCATCGTTAACGTGAACTGAGAACAAATCTGTAGAGTTAACAGGCGAACCTGAAACAGCAAACAGATACATACATCACTGATAAGGAAGTGGCAGAACAAGTCAGTGTGATAGGAGAGAAATGTTACGAATCAAAAGTAAAATTGTTTGATGTAAGTCCCAGGTGGCCCTGAGGAAATACATATAAAAGCTATCGAAAGTTTCAGTTTTTCATCCTCATAGACCTGCTCTCTTAAAGAAAAAAGTGTTTATAACTACCAACTCAAAAAGATCCTATTTCAACAAAGTAATCGTATCGCTCTTCGTAATACCTTCAAATGGGATTTTTAAATTATTGTTGTTTTTCAAGTCTTTTGCCTATTTTATTGAAAGAGTATCAAGAAAGAAATTATATCGTTCTTCGTAATACCTTAAAATAAGATTTTCATATCATTGCAGTTTTTCAAATCTTTTGCCTATTTTCTTAAAAGAGTAAAATACCAGGATGGCGTATTTACCATGGGGTGAGGCGAAGAAAGGTTTCTCTCCAAAAATGGATATATTTCTTGCAATCTGAGCTCTGACATAGCGTCTGACGTCTTGTTTGACGTCAACTCGCTGGTACCGGAGTGTGTGAAGTAGAAAGCTGCAGCTCTTAAGGCGTGCACGTTCTCCGAACAATGCCTGTTGTGCAAGATGAATAAATTAGTTTGGTAAATCAGGAACATCACAATGGGCTCATAGGAACACGTCAGGAGGGAAGCTAATTAA
Source organism: Alentia gelatinosa (assembly GCA_950022655.1). NCBI lineage: Eukaryota > Metazoa > Annelida > Polychaeta > Phyllodocida > Polynoidae > Alentia > Alentia gelatinosa. The sequence goes on along the minus strand of OX465580.1, from coordinate 26,541,442 downwards.
ATTATTTTTTTTATGTTCAACGATGATTTGGACGGAGCTACAGGATACACGACTTCTCTACACTATGCTAATACTGTGAAAAAAAGAAGTATTTCACGAGGTCTTCAAAAGGAATTCAATGAAATGGTTGTGCATTTTAGTGGACAGGACCAAATAAAATTGGCTTTACGTTTACTGCCCACTCAGCTATCTGGATCTGTCATCACTTCTCACACTTTATCTACATCATTGATACACAAGTCCACATCTCATATTCATATTATCACAGTGCATTGGAAACATACATTTTATTTCCTGAGGGATGGCTTTCCAAACAAGATTTTCACTGAACTTTGTGGAATAACTTTGACAAAAGAAAGCCGATTATTGGAATCATTCTAGCAATGTGCCTCTAAACACGAAGCAAAAGCTTGGGATCAACTTTTAAAAGACACTGAGAAGAGGATTACACCTTTCCACATCCCCGAACTAGGGTCACCTACAAAATCAAACACTGACCATCGCCCGCTCACACATTTTAAGTCGATAAAAATTCTATAGGGAATGGTCTATAATTATTAATATATCGATCGACTCGTAGACATCGGGAAACATCAAGTGAATATTATATTATCAACTATCTTTGACGTCATTGTTATAGACCTCCGGTGAACAGTGTCTGTCCACAACTCCAAATATCAATATTTGCTCATGCTACCATCACACCAACTCCTCTTTATTGTTTTACTTTATTGATTTCCATTTCTCTTAAGTCTACATTGTGTAAAGTTTAGAACTAAAGTCATCACGTCTAACTTCCTTCTGCCTGCCCAGATTTGCGTGAAGCTTTTTTTTTTTTATTTTTTTTTTTTTTATAAATTCATTGAAAAATTGTGACATAAGTACATTCACCAAATGGCGTTCTTCCACATACTAGTCAAACGAAAGGAAATAAATCAAACAAGTTGTATAACAACACGAAACAGGTGTAATACATATAGGACTGGAATGTCAATCATAAGCAAGGGTTGGGTTTTCTCGGTAATATAAGTTAAAGAAATTTTCTTACTTGAGGAGATTGACGATGCAGTCGGGCGTGACGGTGGCGAAGAACCAGTCGTTATCTTGTTTTTGTATGAGAGCTAGGACCGCGTCGGCAGCCACACACAGCGCTGTATCTGTAACAAAGTATGACGCATAAGTCTAGAGTCAAAACACACAGTGCCATGTCTGAAACACAATATTACATAAGAATCCAAAATCTAGATGCATCTATAACGAGATATCACAAATAAGTTTAATCATAACTCATACAGGATAATATCTGAAAAATAAGAGCACACCCGGGTGCAGAGTCGAGAAACGGAGAACTGTATTATGAATTGATACATATACTGCACACAAGACTTAAATCAATACGCAATAGCTCATCTCGTTTGTCTAGATGAACTTATACATAGCCAGAAACGAGATAACAAAAACACAGAATCTCAAAGGTTTATGCGAGAACATGACATTGGAATGCCTTTTCCTGAAGGAGACTCAACGGAAGAGACTCCAGGGAAGGGTATAATGTTGATAATTTACATGGCACGCAAAGTTTGTAAAAGTACCATTTTTAACATTTGTAAAACCATGACAAACAAGGAAGATGCTTAAATGAGACATCTTATGGGATAACAGTTTTATCTTTTTGTATAATGCAACTGCCCATCCAGTCTAGACTATGTATGATACATGCTGATATTGCTGAATCATTTATAATATTTTCTTAGTTGATGTAGAGGCTGATATAATACGAACCTTTAGTTTCGTCATTGGCTTCTTGAACATAATCGGCAATGCTGTCCAGCAGCTGTCTTAGAACCTCTAAACAGGACTTTGTATCCATCGGTCTGCAAGAAAAAAAATATCCAGAGGTCATATTTGGAATTACAAGTTCAATGGAGATCTCAGAAAATTTGGTAAATATGATCAACGCGACACGGTGCCTGGCAAATAGTGTAATTCTTACCTGATGTGAGGTATACACAATACAATTGCCCAAATGGTTTGCAAGTTTTCTGCATCCAGTTTCTGTACTAGTGACTTGAGTTTCTTGAGGAGTTTTTCTGGAACCGCCTTACCATTAGGACACCTAAAAAGTAAGGATACAGCAAGCTTATACACAGTACAAGACGGAAGGTGGAAGTACACGTTTATACACCACGTCAATACTCTTTTTATAGAAAATCTCCAGTGCTAACCTTACACTGACGTCTCACAACTAGAAACTATTTCAAATACGGGGCGAAAAGCACTTCTGGTCCCAACCGAAAAAACAAAAAAAACACCAAAAAAAAACACAACTAGAAACTAGAAACGCATATCACCAAGAGAAATACATTTTAGCGTTTGCTACGTACTTGGCGCCGACACTGCCGAAGTCGAGCAGGTAAGTGTTGTAGTCGTCAAGCAGCTCGCTGTGGGAAGGCGGCGGAGCTTTGTTTATGACGAGCTCAGCTAAGAGCTGGATGGCTGCATCCTCGCCGTGCCCTTTCACTGCTAGGCTCTTTGTGCAGAACACCATGAGCGGCTGCAACACATCCTGTAAGGCAACACAATCAATATACATTGTGATTTTATCTGTACTTCGAGTGCAGTATTGTAGCCATACAGTTAAATTGAAAGCTAATGAATTTAAGGGGTGTATAAATGAGTATAGATCATAAGAAGAACATATATATCCATGCAGAAAATATATGAATAACAAGACCTAAGTGTGCGTTTTAAAGGTAGAAATATTGGCTTTTAAAGACCAAATTAGCAGATGGACGCATTTAAAACTCAATACAGTATTTAATTACAGTGATAACAAGGGAGGGAGGGAGGGAGGGAGGGAGGGAGGGAGGGAGGGAGGGAGGGAGGGAGGGAGGGAGGGAGGGAGGGAGGGAGGGAGGGAGGGAGGGAGGAAGGGAGGGAGGGAGGGAGGGAGGGAGGGAGGAAGGGAGGGAGGAAGGGAGGGAGGAAGGGAGGGAGGAAGGGAGGGAGGGAGGGAGGAATGCCCTACCTACATAGGAAACGTTGCAGGTTACAGGTTTCCTAAACCTGTACTAACCTTGCCTATCGGCTCATTCAGTACAGGTTCAGTAATCTAACTTGTTCTGCACCTCCGACTTGGTACACTATCCTAGTTTTCCCTAAATATTAACCATATTGAATTGAAAATGGTTAATCAGATCTCAACAATCTCTTACAGATAAATAACATATACTCTTAACCGTTTGCCCCGATGAGTTGCGATGCGAACTCCGAGGCCAACTCCGAAGCATACAACCACTTTTCTCTGAAACCAGTCAATATTGTATACATCATCAGCCTTTCATTTTCATAGTCGTTTGCCCGCTAGGTGATCCCGTAGGCACTATTTATCCGTATGGGCGCCTTATCGCAACCCGCTGCATATAACATATACGTATGTGCCGGGTCTGTCCGAGTCCCCATAGGTTAACTATGGACACTTTGTGGATAATAAAGATTAAAAACTCACCTTTTCAAACATGGCCATGTTGAGCACCGCGCGTGTGAAAGCCACCAAGTGGCCGATACTGTAGCTACTGGCGTAGACGAGCTGCATGAGCGCCGCCTGGTGCTTGAAGGTGAGTGTGACGCGCTCAGCCATAACCAGCTCCGACACGGCTCGCAGGAGCAGTTCACCCTCATGCTCGGGCAGTGGTGGGCCGCTCAACAGGTCTGTCAGCACCTGGCCAAGTTAAACAGAGCGTTACCGAGAGTAGATTAATGTAAAAAAGATCATATGCTACGGAATCATCTACGCTACTCCAAATCTATATTAGGCATCAATATTCCATGTTTATATATGTCGTTTAACTCCTTACTACTGGAAACCAAAGAGGTTTGTAGGATGTATAATTATAAAAATCTAAACAATTTAAAAAGAATATAGCATAAATGTTCCAAAACCATCCAGTAATTGTATATATCTCATCCTCTTATGTGAGCAGTATATATTCAGTAGTTAATAACTGAATGCAAAAGCACGGCTTAAGTGAAATTTGAAACATATCCAGTTGAGATTCACTTTAATTATCAATCTAATTTCCTTTCATATTTCTATAGTAGTGTGTGTGCCAGTGGTGATGTGAATCTAGCGGATTGAGTCTAGCGGGCTGACCTGGGTGAGGTCGGTGACGGGCAGGACGAGCAGCCCCTTCTTGTAGTGGATCAAGGCGACGAGCAGCTTCAGGAGGCGCCCGAGGTGCTCGGCGTGGGGCCCGCCTGGCGCCCGGTCCGCTCGTCGACGGGTCGGCCGGCTCTCACTAAGCTGCGTATGGACGGCTTTCAGCTGGTGCTGCAGAAATGTAACGGAAAGCCTACTATGTAACAACCTTCATTAAAACCATGCTTCTGGGACACCCCGCTTAAGGGGTCACCCCACTTAAGGGGACACCCCACTTAAGGGGAAAGTTTGCTCAGAACAGAAATCTTTATTTCATTTTAACCCCGCTTAAGGGGCCACCCCGCTTAATGGGCCATCCCGCTTAACCCTTTCTACGCCGGTAATGCCTTAAGGCATTCCCCTAGCGTGCGCCAGTAATGCCTTAAGGCATTCCCCTACTATACGCCGGTAATACCTTAAGGCATTCCCCTAGCGTGCGCCGGTGATGCCTTAAGGCATCATTTTTCGTAAATAGGTTAGAAAGTCTTCTATTTTCGGCAATACTTAATTTTAGACACAAAACAACTCCAGAAACATGTTCTCCATATCTTTTTATTATTATAAACGGGAAAAAAACATAATGTCATCGCGATGAAAAAAAAGATAAAGATCTTCGTAGGCGATGTGCTATATTGAACCCTAGCCACAGGCTTGTGTCAATGGAGGGGGAAAAAAAGTCTTCCTGCACTTTGAAATATTAATATAATTATTGAATATCGATCTAATCAATAATTAATTGTATGGAAATAAAGCCTGAAGTCTCTTCTTTTTTTTGGTATCATTCAAATTATCTAATTATTTCTCTAAGTTATTTAAATTTGATAATTAGTAACGCACCCCTCTGCGGGTTTAGCCATTTTCTAACGCTTGCAGAATGGGCCGGCGTATGAGAGGTCAGATGCGTCAGACGTGCGGCATAGTAACAGAGACTCCCGTAGTGGGGGGCGGCCGTTAACGACGTATACGTGCGCTAGGCGCGGCAAGGAAAGGGTTAAGGAAACAGTTTACTCGGAACAAAGGGGGTCCCCTTAAGTGGGAGTTTACTGTATGTGGTTTATGTTATGTTAGAATGAAAATAATTTCCTGTCGGAATCCTATTACGTATTGATAGGTAACGAGCACTGGCTGAATTAAGCTACATGTATATCATATATACGTCCGTATTGGGCACCAAAGATAGTAGTCCAGATTCTGTTTGTTAGGGTAGTTTATCGTCCAATTTCTTCAATTAGACCAAAGAGTTTCTATGTCCAGTTAATCCTATTACCCAAGTTTCAAAGGATGTACCCAATTAGGGATGATAAGCGTTTGAGGCATTCAGCCACCCTTTTTGATACCGTAAATGAAAATTATATATTACTCATTAGCTTTAATCAATTGGCCTCATTAATGAATGACTGTCAAAGGTGTAATTTTGCGGTTGATACGTACCAGGAGGGGAGTCCAGAGGGGCTCGGTGTGCTCCTTTGCGGTGTAGACGGCCACACTGTTCAACATGGCCAATAGACACATGCACACCTGGTCCACGGGCAGTGTCTCTGACCCCAACTTCTCCAGCATCACCGGCAGCATCTATGAATTAACGTTACACTGCCTTATTCGTCTGATATAATCTCGGGTAAATCCATATAGTTTTTTTAATCCGTATAATATCGCGTTATTTCAGGCACCTTCATGCAATCTTAGGTAATATGATGTTAGATGTAACTTTTAATAGAAGACAATGGAAGAGCAATGTTTGTGAATGGAACGCAAATAACGATAAAAAAAACTAATCGTATCTTCAATCACTGTCACTTACTTAAACGAATTTTTTTTTATTGTTTTGGTAGACTAACATCCAATATGTTCTATTAGACTTACTTTGGGTTTGATGGTGATCGAATCTATGAGATGAGTTTAGGTCTAACTTTCACCCCTACACACCTACCTATTTAGTTATATACCTATGGCCAAACGTCTATGAAGTTCTACCTGCTGCAGTATCAATAATATTCGGGAGCACTGACCCTGTAGTGAATGTTCGGGCGCACTATGTCTGTAGCGTACCGGTATATCGTAACTACATAAAATAGCGTGTTTTTTTTTTATCATAACTTCATAATGGTAGTGACTGAGCCACAGGGATGCCATTCCCAGCCTTTTGTCCCCAAAATATGTTCCTCCGCCTTCAGCGTTGGGACGTATTTCATCATGGGACAAAAGACCTTGAAAGGCCATCCCTGCTGGCCCAGTAACCATGTTTTCTCTTAATACATGTACTAACATTTTAGATGCTCTTCTTCTCCTCTGTCACCTCTTACATAAATCAATTTATGTCAACCAACTCGGGCCACACATCAAGCGGTCTACGGTAATAGGCTCAGGGATACAATGGAATCAAGATGTCTACGCTGAGATGCTCTTATGGGGGAATGCATCCCCTTACATTTCACAAACCTCCTTTTTTGTGAAGGCAAAGAAGGTTATGAAAGAAAATAGACTAAAGCAACATTGTGACAGTAGCTTACCTTCTCTGAAGCAGTGTGTAGTCTTTTCTGTACTCCTTTCAAACTCTCAAACAAGAGTCTGCCCACTCCAGAGACTTGCTGTGAATATAATCAGGGTCTGATTAATGAAAATATATGCTATTGTGACATATCATTATCCACTTCCGTGCGAGAAGATAACAACTCGTGATGCTTTCCATGAAATTACTTCTCAACTTCTGTTAATTGACCGATCATCTTCAAGTTGTATAATATTATCTTACATTTCTTTTTGTACTGGGTTTGTCGATAAGAGGTGAGAACCAATTTTGGTTATTTATTGATTTTGGTCCATTACATTAGTTGTAGATTTAGTGTTTAATCGATATGGTAAGTACAGAGTAAGGTCCATGGCTTGTGGCCGATACTTACATCTGGGTGTTCACGCAAGTCCTCAAACATAACGTCACATAACTTGGGAAAATATTTGACCTGCGAAAGCAAATACTTATATTCTCAATGGAAATATTTCATTTACATGAATCGAAAATTACAGATGATGGGGGTAATAGCGCTGCAAGGAAATAAGTTCCAGCCATGTTGATCAGTATTGTAAATGATGAAGCGAATAAATACCACATAAAACTGATGTAGTATCTGTGTTATCACTTTAAAAGAATAGAAAAATTGTACTTTTTATCTATTCAATCTTGTCTCGCAAATAGGAATAGATATTTACCTTCCTCATGAGAAATGCAAAGCTCTCGGCAGCAAAGTTATTGATGTATTCTCTATACTGGTTACTAAGTAGAGGTGAGACAAGTCTGAAATGGAATCAAAGTACATATAGAATAGATACCATAATTGTAACATTCATGGTCACTGTACACAACACAAATAAACGGATAAATTAACTAGTTAAAAAGTACACAAAAAACTACCCTTTTCAATTTGCCTCTAATGGTAAAGAAAGTTATAACCTAATTTGTCCATGGAGAACATCCGTTATATATGATATTTATTGTCAATCAGATATCACCTCAGAAAAATTCTGATGGCAGACGTCTTGATGGTCTTACCTGTAGACGTGACTGATGTTGGCGACCATGGCCCGCCAGAGGAACTTGAAGAGATAGGAGAGGCATGTGAAGGTCACCTCCAGGACTTTGATATCATGATGGTGTATTTGGAGGAGTCCCACCAGCACGGGCAGTACCTCTTCAAAGTACACGTAGAAATCCGACTGCAGGTCGCGCGCTACTTGTACTAACAGGCTGTCATGTGGGACACAAAGGAAAGTATGACAGTCACAGCATTGTCTAAACTAGCAGTTTAAAGTTTTCTTAGAATCGATTCTGTAAAGCATCTGTTTAAGAAATTCCGTCAATCATCCAATTTCCAATCAGATACCAATATTTGAATAGAACTGTTTGTTGCTCCATGTTGGTCTTATGATTCCTTTGCATACTCATGATATGATAAGATATGTTTATACTTAAGAACACACTACTGTTATCATACTAATTTGGATTATACAACAACCGGCTGTAGAACAGCATACCTAATGGTCATAATTCGGATTACTGAAGGAGATGCAAGACGATCTGAAGAAAACATGAACTGGCAGATATTTACTCGTTTAATCATATAGTTCATATTCCCTTCAATTCTATTAATGAATGATTGGCAAGGAAGAACAGTTAACTCACTCCAGTAACGGCTCGTAAGCCATACTATCAGGAACCTGTAGATGCTTCAGCAGGGCTGCGACAATTTTTTTCTGAAACATAAAAGACTAAATGAGTAAAAGGTATTCTGAGAACATGTATGAGTCGTAATTTCAATGGGTTCAGTAATGTGCAAAATATGCCGTTAGAAAAAACAAAATTTTCTTTTTTCCCTCTAAAAACATATCTTACGACATGAATTCATACTTTCAGACATAGCAGTAATTGCAGAACTCAAAATCTGCTTAAGGTTTTTTAAACGGACAGATTCATACCGAAATGGGTAAATTTTCTGAATATCTAAACCTGGCTAACCTGGTGGTGTATAAGCTGCGCAAAGCTGAAGACAGTCCCCGCAACATCTTGTCGGAAGTCCACTGTATCAGACAAAAACACATATTCAAATTTCTTGAGTCGAGTGAGTTCCTGTATGCAACCTATTCTAATATTTCTCTTAATGTCAAATGATAGAAAACTGAAAATATCTAACAGTATATAACAAGGTCCCATATAGGCCACAGTGGACGGCCAGGAACATGATTTAACAGCGTAAACCTATTTCACACTGCACATAAACGTCACATTATCTTTATCAACATAATGGATAGAAGAAAGTATCCAACTACTTACCAAAGTGTTGTGTATAATTAAGTTCAGACCATTTCCGTAAGGACTCGCCAAAGAATGTATCGGCATCCTTGAGAGGAAAATAGATTTCATAGGTTGATAAATACAATTCCTTTAAATAACATCGAATTTTACAACATCTAAAACCTCAAATAGAATCGAGGTGAAATTTCATCTTGAGACCAAGTCGTTACTGAAAATTATATATTTGATTAAAGATTACGAATACCCTGAAGTTCAAATACTGGTTTTGATGACGTGGCTAAATACATCAGCTTGAGCAAAAATGAATAAATCAAAGTTTGATTAGACGTCAAGTGCATTTGTCTAGAAACTACATGTCAAAACCATATTCGATGAATATATTCAATTCCATCAATAGTAATTGAATAATGAGACATTTTCCTTCTTTCATGAAAATAGATTAATCTGGGACTTTTGAGTTTAATCAAGGTTAATTGGCAGATATGATAGAATAGAGGAAAATAAAACGGATAGTAATACCTCTGGAGTGGCTGCAAGTCTCTGAACTTTTCTTGCGACATCAACGTTGACTACTGCTAGACGTTCAGAAAATGTCTGGAACTATATATAATAGAAAATTATGTGTTACCCCCTCGCTTAATAACAAGGTTGGTTGGTTGGTTAGATTGGTGATTTGATTTAACGTCCAGTTAACCATTAGAGGTTCTCACCACACTTTCTCAAGGTTCTTTTACACCACATGGGTGGTGATCGACATGGTATGAGAACGATTGGCCTTTGATATAGCAGTAAATCTACCACTGCTGTGAATGAAGGAGAAGAGTGGCTGCAGTGGGACTCGAACCCCAATAATCCTACAACTTTGGGATTCCAAGTCCATTGGCCTAACAACTGAGCTAACTCCCCATCACCTAATAACAAGGTCGTGTGAATACAGGTTTCAATCCCTGACAACTTTAGGTACCAGAGACATACATGTACTTTAGGCATTAACATCTAAAAACCTATATCTGGTGTTTACAAAAGGCATTTACCTGTATATGTTCTTCAAATTCAATTTTGGTCGCAGGGGCCGGGTGTTCTTCACCTCGCCTCTTCCCGTAGGTTGACACCCCAAAATTTTGTTTCTGGGTCAACCTACGGGAAGAGGCAGGGCGAACAACACCCGGCCATTAATCCAAAATTGAATTTGTAGAATATAATTACATACAGACACTACCCCAGACATCTGATCGATCTGCGAACAGAGAAGACACCCCCAAAAATCATCAGTTTTCAAGAAAAACTGTAATAAACATGAGCTTTGGCAAAAGCCTGAAGAGATATTCTTATCGAAACTACTGAGTGCGGCTGCTCCTATAGGAGAGAGCTGTCAGTCAAGTATAACAATGCTGGACGGATTATAGAACTAGCCCCTGAAAGAAGCAGACTTGTATCTGCTTTCGGAAGTTTACAGTGGCAGGAGACCAGTTCCCCACCGCCAACACTAGATGACAGGTCACATCCCACTGGTACCTGACTATGACAGTGCAAAAACACTCTTAACATGCATGAAACCCAAGCTTGGATTGGCCACAAATCCGTTCCTGCCACCCGGGTCCAACGTCAAACCAATTAGCACATGGGTCAAATACACATGTAAACCAACCAAAATCATTGTTCTAAAAACTTTTTTTTTTTTTTTTATATATATTTTTTTATGGATATATAGCTACAAAGAGGAACAAATAGTTCGTTTTTTTCTGCAATTGAGAGCCTCATTCTCGCATAAGTCCAATCTCCATGGACAGGTCTAGTTCCGTCTTTCTCTATGTGGGGGAACAACTCCAAGCGGATCCTGTCGGAATCATACCTTTTTATATATGGTAGGTAAATACAGCCAAGCCTTATTATTTGTACACCATGCATTATAGAGAAACAGGCTTACTGTCTCCGTACGGACAAAATCGGCGATCAGATCAACCGATCCCGAAGGCAGAGGTTCATCTGATCGCCGATTTTACCAAGTATTTTATCCGTACGGAGACAGTCAGCCTGTTTCTCTATTATTATATACCTTAAAGTATCGAATTTTTAACTTTGCTACTGGGGGAATATTTGGATTTTGCCGCCTTACATGCCCCGTACGCCACATACATACCCCGTACGTCACCTAGGTGTCGTACGGGTATAAATACGACATGGGTAGGAGCGGGCAGTATGTGTAGGATATACTACCACAGGTATATAATAATAGCCATTACATACTTCAACCACCTTTCTGGAATACTTTGAATCGTGCTGCTATCCTTATTCTAAGTATTTCGGAATAATGGTAAACCTTTTGCCACTGGTAGCAGCATGTTAGGGTAATTTAGTTCACATCTTAGCCACATGTGGTTCAGCAGCCTGTGTGGCACAGCCATAGATAAGCGCCATCCTCCCATTGGTGTTATGATCAATAGGCAGCTACATGCCCATAGAGTATAATGTCCTTGGCTGAAACCATCACATATTTATTTGATCTAAAACTGCAAGAGATATCTGATATCATCAAGGGGATACTTGTGAAGTAATTTACACATCCCTACACTCAGATACTGTTAAACATCCGAAATGACCCATGGCATGGGCTTAGAAGTTAGAACTTGGATTAGTATTGCAGAGGTGCTTCAGCAAGTTGGACACTTTGTCTTTGCAGAATGATATTGATAAGTTAAAAACCAACTGCTAGAGTGAGTAAAGGGATGTTACCGGCCCATGGCAAGGGAGTTGTGACCTCAGCTATTCGGCAAGGCTAGGTATACTAATTTAACATCTAATACTTGCTAGGTTTCAGAAGCCACCAAGGCGGTTTGTTGAGCGATAATATCAGAAGAGTACGAAAAACATGGATTACTTACCCTATACGTGTTTTGTTCTCGATGATGAGTCGAAGACGCCTTGCCCTTCATGATGTATTATAAGATAGTAGCCATCCGGAGAAAATGAAACAGTATAGTTAATTATTTGTGTTTAGAGACACAATAATACCGATTACCGATACCAAACATAGCACACGTGCTTGCACAGTTACTTCCGGCCACCTATTCTGGCGCATCCACGCGCTTGTAAGTGAGCAAGACATTTCACCCGAAATACTATTACTGGAGCTAAAGAAAAATTTATAAGTATGTATACAAATATACAAAATTTTGTCATAAGTATTTTGATAAATTGATAATTTCAAAATTGACAAAGTTTTCTTCTTTTTTGTTCAGCTTTAAAAAAATACAATCACGCTTCGGACATGATGACGAAGAGTCCATAGCAACGTGCGATAACGTCCGGTGACGGGACAGCCAGACAATCGTGTACACAAACAAAACAGTGACAGCACCGAGAGGGTATAGTAGTTTTGGGAACCAGTGACACAGATGGTAAGAGTTTTCTTTATCTTTGGAACATTGTAATATATAGTGCTTTACGTTAGATAAATGTGAGCAGATTATATATCGTAAATTCTGCTGTGTGGTCAGAGATAAGCACTGCCACTGCCATTGCCACGGTACATTCGTCGTCATTCGTAGTTGCGACTGCACTGGCATAGTGGCAATGTTGTTGTCTATGTCATTTCTCTGAGTTAAATAATGTCATGCCAATTGGCAGGTTATTGTTTGCAGATCGTTGCTTGACATATATCACTTCCATTTGATATATCGGTTGCAGGGACGACTTATTGTGTGGTATCATTATTAATAACATTAACAGTAACACTGACCTAGTTATGCTAGTAATAGTATAATAAAAGGTTCAGATACTAGCTTAGCTTTATGACCTGTCGATCATCGATGTCATCAAGACCGTGGAATCAATATTAATAATATCAATAGTACCAATCGGATCAATATCATGGACAAGTATAAATCTAGATCTGCTCATAATATTGTTGAAAAATGGTATTCAAAATCACAGTGCCAACATAATAACATAAGTTCATAACATCTTAAGCCAGTTAAGGATTTCCGTCTTACCATAAATTATGCTTTCATAGTTCGTTTGTGTAATTTAAGTTAGAAAAAATTCTTCTGGTCGACAAAATCGGGCCTCCGATTTTCGCCGATTGCACTGATTTTATCCAATTTTTATATATATTTTTTTGTATCGACTAGCATTAAGGAACGGGTTCTTGTTTTTGTTGTTGTTTTTTTATTAGGCTACAATTCAAATGTACATTAGGTTTTCAACTGGCCATGCAGTTCCGGATGTATTCAAACTCAAAACACATCCAATCGTTATTTGGTAGTGATATAAGCAGTTAAAGATTGATAATAATAATGACATATAATAGATGAACATTTGTCAGTGGTGATGATGACCATTTTTATGGTTTCAAATAATGTGACCATTCAGAGTTTAGATCCCAGACACTAGGCGTATATATATGCGTCCGGTTATTACTCCTTTGAAACTTTTTAAGTCATTAATCCTGCTGATGTGGGCAGGGAATTCCACACCTTATTAACACGAGTTTAGTACTAACAACATATTTGCATCCCCAGTAAAGCATGAGAAATAATTTCTTCAGTTTAATCACCCCCCTCCCCTACACTCTACAACAATCAGTTCTTACCGGTTCCAATAGTTTTCTAGTTTTGTTAGCTCAGTAGTTTTGCGAGGTTCTGAGTCTCACCCTCAGATCAGTGGAATACTGGACGCGATGCTTTATAGCCAATGCGCTTTGGATGCTAAGCTTCGTTTTCGAAAGACAGTGTGGTGGTCGTCATGTCATAGGGACTACACTTCGTTTTAATATTTTGTTTATGTTCTTTTTACAAACAAAACGCCCCAACGTCCCAATTTCTTAGCTGCATGGCAGTTGTTATTTGAAGTTTCTAAGTCAATTTAAGACCAATTCTATGACAAAACGAAGTGTCTGTCAGTCACTCCCCAAAAACAGAAACATGCCGGCAATGAAGCGTAGTGTCAAGATACCGATCAGTAGACACACAGGGTCCGGTTCACAAGCAAAGTAGATGATTGGGGTGGGGGGGGGGGGGGGAAGTAAATTTCTCTGAAATTTTGCATACATACTTTATGGCTGGCAGCTATCACACTCATGTGAGCATTTACCATTTTCTTTAATGTATTTTTAGCCACTTTAATGTATCTGTACCCATTTAGCCATATAAGTCTGTCATTGCCCTGTTTATATTTCCCAGGAACGATGAGTAACAGATCACTAAAGAGCTCCCACGGGAGGCCGTTCTCGGCTAACCGAACACACATTTCGCCCCCAAAGACGGCGACAGACGGGCGCAAATACCCAGAAATCCGTCAGCGGGGTTACTACTCAGACATCTTACCACAGTCAACAGATCAGAATATCGATGTAAGACATGACTACCTGTTGTTATCATGGCCGTAAAAATTAAATTGTAATACATATTTGTATTCCCATAAAGGTAAACTCTCTTGGTAAACTCTCCTTACGGTGCGACGTACAATTTATTTTGTAAAAGTTTGTTTGTTAAATTATGTGTTTATCTAATGTAGCTCATAAATTATGAAACACCCATTACTGAAATGTTAACGTCTACCATTTGTCATTTATCAGGTATCAAAGAATCACCCAGTCCTTTGCAAAGCAATAAAAAAAAATCCCAATGCATCTTTATGGCGTCATGATTTTATGTTTGAAACTTATACAAATATACTTTATTGAAAAATAGGACGTCCTACAAGGACCTGAGACAGCACAGGATGTTATGTGGAACATTTCCAAAGAAAAACACACACCTAAAGGTATGTTATCATTAACTCCTACAGGGAATAATTGACATGTTTTCTATCATTTGAGGTAAACTTATCAATAATTCAGCAAATACTAACTTTTGTCGACATAAATGTTTATCAGTGAAGGACCAGATATGACATATCTGATTGTGATTTGAAGCTCTATTAAATTGATTCTTGTACATCTAATTTTTAGCAAACACATTTGAAGGCCCTGAGGATATCACAGAAGTTTTGAAAAACAAGGACTTTCCCACGGCGGAGACGACGGCCGTATCGGTGAGATTTTCCTGTCTCTTTGAACGTCACAGAAATATTCGTCTTATGATTAACCTTTCATTTTGATAACTTCTTTAGAGTATACACAAAACAGTATATAAGCTTCCAAGCCAAAAATATTACACACCTCCGAGTAGTTTTTTTTTTTATATGGTTGCAAGGCTGAAATTAGTTTTCAGACTTATTTTCTATCAACTCTTGATTTTGCCAGAAATCTTTGGCTATTAACAGAATTGCAAGCAAGATAATGAAATATAATTCCTGTTGGATTTTCAGGACTTTCCAGAGAAGGCTTATCAACCCAAAGTACAATTGCCATTCTTCACACCACCGGGAAAATGCCCCCGTAAGATTGAAATAGAAAGGTCAGTTCCCTTCTCTACTAAAGGTATCATATGGGATGTGAAAATGTTATCAAACACTAAATGACACATCTAATGAAACAAACATTTAACCACAAACTCAGTTTGTAAGCTCAGCTGTGATATGCTATCTTCTAAACATAATCATCACAGCTTCATTATGGTATAAGGCCCGGTGTATATATGTTTGTGTGCGACATTGGATATTTAGAGCAAAACGTTCACTTCTCGACAGTGATATCATAATACAGACGCTTCGTCTCATCTTAAGGTTTGTAATTGTCTTTGCCATTCCTTAATCAAATGGTCAGATCGTGTTTTACCAAACCCAGACTTTTAGAATATACCCGACCCATTTTCATCCCACAGGCGAAAGCGTCACTATGCAAAACAAGACTTGGTGTCGCTGTTACGTAAGCAGGGCATCGACGTTTCACAGCTCATGCCTAAAGAGCAGCCTAATGGTATGCAGAATGTGAAGCTGAACGCCAACGCAGACGACCCGGCGCCATTCCCATCCTATCTGTTCCTGGAGAACTTTGATAACTGTGAGTGGGACTGCCGCACTCCACAGGAGTGGCTGGAGCTGGGCGTTGAGGACGGTGTACGGAAACCGGTACCAGGCCGCGCCCTGCTCCCCACGCGGGACGACGTCCACCACTGTGAGTATTTGATACTCTATTGAACGCCAGTCGGGGATACAACTTTGGGTTTACCCGATACATTAAAAAAAAATTAAAAACAAAAAAAAAAAAAAAAAACGGGTCGCCAAAAACGGGTATATAACCGCTTTATTGGCCCATTTATTGAATTTTAGCGTTTAATTTGTAATACCCGCTATCATTCGTTATGTTCAAAGCGAACATAACCCTGATTATAGATACATCTCAATATCATCACCGCACATAATTGTATTCTATTCACTCAAGAGTTCAGCTTTCGATATTTTAAAGAGAAATCGTACACTTGAAAATAAAGTTACATAAATTAAGTGACAACTGCTATGTGCAGAGTGGCACTGCACACATTCAGTTTATTGAGCATTAAGAGAAACAAAATCTCAGGTAATACGTGAAATGAAGAATTCCTTTCATGTTTATTGCATAGTGGACCCCAAAGATCCGACGATAGAGTACAAATGGTTCAATGTCGGAATGCTGGACATTGATGAGAAGTCGGGTCAATACTTGGTGCAGAAGTGTGATAACTTGGGACGAATCGTAGACGAGAAAGGTAACCCAGTGGTCAACGGAGGCAAAGACAGTAAAGGTAAACATAATGTCGTTATTCTTGGATCACTTTTGATGGAATGTTTAGGTTATATTGATATGAAGATTTAGTAAGATATTGTGATGATTTTTTTTCGGTAAAGCGGGTCTTCAATCTCCTATGTTGTCTTTGAATGTGTATCGTGTTCAAATCCAATAGCCTCCCTATATCTATTAAAAACCCACAAATACAATTAGATTTATCTTAATAATCGTAAAGAGTATGACTCAACCATGGCATTGTCTCTATTGATCAATAGAGGAGGTCAGGGGCTATCGAATAGTACAATATGTACTTTGGTTTTATAACTGCTATTTTTAATATAGTGTCTGATAAGATTTTCATAATTTCGCAATACGATAAAGAGGAATAAATCAGAATCAAGCAAACACATTTATTGTACCACATGCATGGCTTATACGTGTACTATTGTCAAGAAATGGATAAATGAAATATCTCTACTAATCAAATATGACATTCAATACAAATTCCTTAACCTGTTTTTCTACAATTCGTACCTGCTTCGTATTTACACTACACCCAGATAAGCGTGTGTCGCGCCCGTCACAGTACTGGATCCCGAGGATTCGCTTGATGTTCGCCGCTGAGGACCCAGAGGTGTTCGCCCGGCGCCTTGCCGAAGCTTACAATAAGCGCAAAATTACGGAAGCTCTGCTCCGTTACAACCTATATATTGACTGTATGCCGATGGAGGGAGTGGGAGAGCTGGACCAAGCCTCCCTCAAACGTATGACAGAATGGGCCAAAGGGGCCCCTTCCCTAGCTAAGGACAAAACGTGAGTTACCCGAATATCTACAAAATAATCTGTCATCAGTTATAACAAGACCTACGTTACTAAAATCTTATCAGTTAAGACGTGACAATAGACAAAACAAATTTCTTATATCAGCTATGTAATGCCTACAGGTATTGCAAAAGACTTAAACGCGATGTAGTATGACGTTCAATGCGAGAAAAAAAAAACAGGTGCGAAGAGACCACGTCAGGTGCTTCTTCTAGAGTTCAGAAGAAGTTAAATAGGGATTTATTTATATTTATCAATGCTGCATCTCTCAAGAACTTTGACAACAAATATAAATATAAAGAAGCAAATCATGAAATGTGTTTCCATGACAATGGAATATTTTGTGGATGGGGGGCTGTAAACCACGAGAGGTTGACACACAGTAATATATGGGTGTTTGCGAGTGCATTATGACGCAAATCTTCAGTGGTTTACAGAGCTGCCTGTTCGGAAAATCATCGTTAGTTGTATTTACTATTTACTATCCATCTTCACAGATAAATTGAAAGCAAGGATTGCTGTATCATGTGGTCTATCAGTAGTTGCAAACACAAAGGGACTACAAATCTGGGGTTGTTTTTTAGTGGGGTGGGGTAGAAGTGTACTTCGCCTCATCATTTAAATCTTAATTACAAATCTGTTTTGAGTGTCCTTTTCCGTATTCAATGGTTTTAATTCTGTGCTACCCTGCTGTCATGCTAAAAAGATACAATAACCAGTCCATGAATCTATTATCGGTGTAAATTATATGGCATTTAACAACATACAAATTAATCAATGCCTTCAACTTGTATCTATGCATACTTGATATCGGCAGCTACTATCTTGACTAGTTTTCCGCCGGGTATCAGTATACATGCACTTCTTAGCGCTCGGTTGTATGATCTATATCGAAACAGCTATAATGTATTATTATGTTTTCCAACTAAATCTGCAGTTAAATAACACCATACAATTAAGCTATTTCTAATCAGTGCACCCTCCACACACACACACACTTAATCAAAGCAAGCCCCAACTCTTTACTAAACCATATTGATTCTTTTCATGCCTAGACTCGATGATTACATTCAAGTGCTGGAGAAAGAAGTTAACATTGACTTCTGTCGATCGATGAACCGTATCATATTCGACAAGACAGTGCAAGATGATCCACAGACATTTGCCTTTGTCACAATGCCAGAAGTAGTTGAGGAGGTGGTGCCCGAGAAGGGGTGTTCCACTGACGTGCCGGAGTATCCCTTTGATGAGCAGTATGATAACTTTGCCTTCAACTCGCTGTTGACGCGGGAGGAAAGTATCTTGGCCATTGGAAAAGTGCGGTCGGAATGCAACAAGGTTGCATCAAACATGTCACTTTTCCATATCCCCACAGCTAAACACATGCGTTTGGAAGAATTTGAACAGACACAAGGCCAGGCCACATCACAGGTAAGGCACATTTTCACTGATTACGGTAAAAGTAGTTCATAATGGTACAGGCGAGCATTCCATACTCCTTACCATATAACACGTGTAGTTCTATATGATACAACGTGACCATACTCAAAGTGACATTTTAATATACTACTACTTAACGGATGCTTAGGAGTTACCGGTACTGCTGACCATATTGGTAAAATACAATTTCTTGTGTAGATGGGGATGGTTTTCTGACAGTGTTTCCTGACACAGTGCTTTTAGTATCAGAGGAAAGCTTGGACCAAGGGGTCGGGGATACCATGATATGCTACATATCACTAGTCTTTATATACACTGTACTTTAATATGTTACATGATAACAATACTGCCTACACAGTGCTACCATCTAGTATAAAAAATGTGTACTAGTATGTATACAAATATGGTGCTGCCACCTAGTACTAAATATGGAGCTACTCCATATCCCATAAGGCTTAGTAGTAAACATCCTGCTATTAGCTCCAGCATGTAGTTCAGACATGCCTTTACACTATCTCATGAATTTCTAGTTGTATCCTAAGTAAACTTTATCCAAATCTTAACACAAAACGTTATCAGTTGCAGTGAATAATTTTCAACACTCTAATTAATCAAGCGTCTTCTAAAGGATGTAGAACCGTGACTCTTTCTGTTGAAATAATTATAAAGTACATTTGTATCATAAAGTTTCGTCTGTTTGACGCTACCTTTTGCTAGATGTTTTAGTGATCACATTAAGTAAATATTGTCTTTGGATCAACTGCCTGTGGAAGTGGATAACATATATACCACTGGTCTCGTCCGCAGGTGTCGTTGTTCCTGAAGGACAGCTGGATCACCACACTGCGTGCGGCTATCCGCACCAGTTTGCGCGATGTCGGCAAGGGCTGGTTCAATATTCACGAGACCAACTTCGAGGTCTACCAGATTTCCAAGCTCAAGAAGTTCATGGAGATGGTCAAGTTCAACATGCAGGACTCGCTTCGCTACCTCGTCCAGGACTCGTTGGTGAATTTCACTCAGATGGTGCTTGACGCCTGTCACTCCACCATCAACGTGCCGGATGACTTCAAGTGGGGTCCTGACGTAATGAACAGCAAGTTCAAGCCAAAGAAGAATGCTCTCTTCCTAGTGGATCTCATTATGGACAATCAAGGTGTCCACTACAGCACCAACCTCAACAGTTTCGAGACTGTTCTCGCTAGTCTATTCGATAAAGGCATCCAGTCGACACAGAATGTTCCACAGCTAGAAAAGGTCTGTAAAAGTTTATTATCTATCATATTCAAAACTATGCTATTTTAGTTACCAGGATGATAACTATATCGCAGCTTCATCAGAAACGTATTATATATAGATATTTTTGTTACAATATGTAAAATAGTACAGGACCAGCGTAAATATGTCACTTCTAAGTTTCATAACGAATTTTATGTTTTTGATAATTTGTATGAAAATAAAAGTCAGTATTTGATGCTTTGAAAAACGTCTACATATAACAGAGACTCATCTTTCATGGCATTCTGAAAATGTTCGTAAACGATCAGCTCTTATACCTACTTTTCATATGTTAAATTACATTTCATATGACAAGATTTCAACTTCCCATTCTTATTTATTTTTTTCAATTACATACAGTATGGAGATTACCTTGTAAATGAAATTGCTCAAAGCAAAGCAAACAAACACAGATCTTATTAAGAATACATAGTAAATTGAACTTTCAGGTGTAAATTTAATCTTGCAAGTTGGGTTTTCTACCGTCAACTCTCTTCGAGTTTATTTGGGGAGACGTCATTCTCTAAAAAAAAATTCTGAGTAAATGTAATTGTCGACTGTAGAAAATAGCAAAAGAAAAAAAAAGAAATATAAAATACAAATACCGGGACGATAATGCACACATGCCTACTCTTAGAGATTCTTCAGCACTTTATAGGATAGGCAATGCCTATTTCAAAAATTGACTGATGCTAAATATCATTTCATCTTTGTCAGATTTCAAGAGAGCGACTAGCTTGTATATGCTAGGTCTTCTTACATTTTTTTTGTTTCCCTGGGGATTTATTTAATTCAAAGCTTTGATACATTGAGATATCCATGGTGCTTATTACTCCCGTATTCGTTTTTGTTACTACAAAACATTAAATACATCTTAAAGACTTTATTCATATCCAGTATCTATAGATGAAAACAGCACCTGCCTATTGTTTTCTCCCGGTTTTTTCTCTCTCTCTCTCTCTCTCTCTCCATATATTGGAATGATTCATTAAGAACAAAGTATGCATTCAAATGAGTACATGAAGTATTGATAAATGATATATACAGGAACCAATCAATAATTTACATAAGACTGACATTACATTCATTTTACATAGTTCTTGAGATACTCTTTTTGGAATTGCACTATTTTGCAACTTTAGAAAAAGCAGTGCTATTAATCACCTCCATCATCACATATTTTACATATATATACTTATCATGAGTGTCAGCTGTCTGTTTTTTTTCTCTAAACTATCCTAAAACTTTTTGCAGCCTGGTATTATCTTACAGCCAGGCATTATTTATGTGTACATTTGACACAAATTCATAAAAATGGTATGCTATAGAAAATACATTAGTTGTAAATGAGTTCAGATAAGTCAGTCTGTGCCTGCTTACTGTTCCCGGTATCAGTACATCATGGAGGACATTTTCTGGTCGGGCACGCCGTACTTGGAGAGTGTAGGCGAACACGAGCCGGCCGTGGAGGAGCTGCGTGAGACAATACGGCACGCCATCACACGCTCCCTCATCCCACTCAAAGACTACGCCGTCCAGTTTGACAAGTACCTGGAACTCATTAACCTCGACATCGGCCAGTACATCAAGTGAGTTTTTTTTTAATTTAAAATATATAATTTTATATATATTTTTTAATTTAAAATATATAAAAAATTATTTTATCTTCTGTAATTGTTTTTTCCCTGCTCAAAATATCTACCTAGATTTTCTATGTTTCTAAAGTAAAAAGAAAATGACAGCACTAGATCAGCAATGACCATTCATACAATTGTTACAGAGAGATAGCATTTATGGGAATTTGATTCTTTCTTCATAATACCAAAAATAAAATGATGCTGTCTACTTTTCTGCGGGCTGATTTTTCACCGTCCAAGTAGACATACCATTTTGTTACAATTCTCTTTTCTACTGTTGAGTACGCTGTACATTGAGTTATTGAAAACCACTACATTGGTCATATGACAATATGAAAGTGCGTATTATATTCATTCATTTGAATCTTGGCAGCCATGAATTAATTATGATGTTCAGATCATGATGATCCTCTATTATTTGACTTTTACGAATAGTAATAACACGTGAGTAAAACGTAAAGCTCTCCCGTTTCGCTTTTCTCCCTTACACTAAAGCCTCCCATTCCCGGTCGCATGTAATGAATATATGAAGCAGGTATAGGGTATCGGTGACGACGACACATCGTTAAAAACAAATTAATTTCCTATTTACGTTCCTTTGTTTTAAGGCAAACGGCTCAATTCAGGTTTAAGTACCTTTGCTGTGGTTGCCATAATCTTGCAGAATATCCAAAGGAAACCATTTCAGCGTCCCACTTTAATACCAGTAGCTTTAATTCAATATCATTATGCATAACTGTGGTAACATATGGCATTTTTTCCGCATTAATCCCCCACATGATGTTCTGCTGCAGCTAACCTTACCGTATATATAATGGCTTTTCCTCATTTCAAATATAAGGCTACTATTTCCCTTATTCCGCGAATCTATCTCTAAGAACGTACTATGATAATTAGGTACAATATTGATAACTCATCTTGGGTCTACTGCAGCGGGATATTATCATGAAACATCACGAAATTTCATATGATTGTTTATAGGGCATGAGTTGTCTTCGCGGCATGATATCACGAAGCAGAGCTGAGTGATATCTGTCACGAAAGACAACGAATGGCATATAAACAATTATATGAAACTGAGTGATGTTTAGATTTTATCCTACCCTGTTACATGTTTTTAACTTCATATGTCACCAGTGGCATATAGATATTTTATGCCATAACCGTGGCATACAGTTACACCATGTTAAGTCTATGGAGATTTATATGAGGGGTAGGATAAATGCATACATGTCTATAGTCTCCATGACCAAGAAGGATAAAGGTCGTATCACAGCATAACGAGGGAAGCAAAAATAGCATGTCATCATTTATGGAAAGCCTCTCAGCAGTAGTAACGGTGTGTTGAGGCGTCAACGTGAGTGCCTGTATGCTGTCCATATGGGTGCCGCTGTTGGTTAACAGGCAAAAGCTATTTTATCAGCTTTTATTAGCAGGTTTTGGCCATATAGAGGCCAGCAGTTTGCAAATAGCCTGCTCCACGACACAGGTTCTATATATCCACCTGACAGGCGTTAACTACGAGTGCCCACAAGGCAATAATCAGCCTTCCAGGTGGAATATGCCCTCTTGGAAGTAACTAGATTCCCCTTTTAATGTTATTGGTCATATACTTATTTCGAAGCTGTTTTCTGAACAATGGACAGGAGGATTGGCTTGGTTGCATTGTGGATGTTTCCCACCTCTAGCTTACATGTAAAAAGCAGGATACTTTTCTAGGACACAGGTAAACCATGGAATACATAATATACATGTAGAATGACTTATCAACACTCCCCATATTACCTCAGACTAATTATCGATTCTATAACCTCTACAGGACGTACGAGTCTCAGAGCCACTCTGCGGCGGAGGTCAAAGCTGAGGTGGAGAACCATCTGAAGGAGAAGGAGAAGCTGGAGAACACACTGCCCACCAGTATCATCATCGGGCCCTTCTGGGTGAACACAGAGAATGTGCGACAGGCGCTGTCCAAGAAGCGTAAGGCACTGAGCAACGCTGTGCTCGAGCTGCTTGCCAGGAAACTGCGCAAACAGGCTGACGACGCCTGTGAGCACTTCAAACTCATCAGCCGCAAGCTCTACGAGAAGGCCAACTGCATCGAGGAGCTGTCCGAGATGAGGGAGTGGATGAAGTCCATCCCCGACACGCTCAAAGAGTACCAGGAGCTCATTGATAAGGCCATGCAGGATTATGAGCTTATTGAAGAGTTTTACTACAGCCTGTCCACAGATGACTTCAACGCCAAGTGAGTTACTTCTGTAGATCTATACAATCGATATTCCTCCATAGATACCTTGTTATGGAGATGTGTATTTAATCTTATTCTATCCATTTGACAAGTATATTTGCAAGTATTTTATGCGCCATTATTTCACATATTCAAAGCTACTTTGAAAACATACTCCAGTGCTGTGACCTAAATGGAATTTACATATTTTTTTCTTGTTCTTTTTAATTTTAATGTTCACAGAAAATAGTCGGTCATTAAGACCAGGGATTGTGGTTGTAGAAGGAAATGGGCTACAAGTGTACGGGATTTCTATGTGCACTCAAAAAAATAGTGACTCGTCTTAAATCAGAGATGTCAGTTTTCCATTTTTCCGTGGAAATCCACTTTTTCGTATTCAGTAAAGATGTAATTTCTTTCCTTGTGTCAAGCAAAGATTATATTGGTTTAGCCTCATTTACGCCAATAATACAGTGATTAGAACCTCCCCACAGACCCTTACCACATACCATGGCCGACAAGGACATATTATCCAAATTTTCCCGGTCTTTCTGAGGCAGAAAATTACACAAGAAAAATGTTTCCACTTTTTTCCCTGCCCCGAACTGACATCCCTGTTAAATAAACACTACGTTGAGCTCTTTACGCATGCATTACCAGGTGGACAACGATAGGGTGGCCACACAAGATCGAGCTTCAGATGGAGCAGACAGAGCGACAGCTGGAGGAGGACGAGGAGCGCTTCCACAAGCTGCAGCTCTCAGACCAGGCCAGCTTCAACGACAAGCTCGACACGCTGTCTATGGTTGTAGCTGGCATGGCTGCTCACACTGACATTAACCGCGCACACGAGGTGGCCAACGAGGTGCGCCGCCTCGCCAAGCAGATGAAGGAGGCACAGGGCCTGGCACAGACGTACAACAACCGCGAGCGGCTCTTCGGCATGCCCACCACCAACGTGAGTGGACAAAGTGTGTCTGTGTGCGCGTGGTTTAAGTGTCAACTGGAGTATACTGCCCAGAGACACCCAACCGCCACCTGCTTGTTGGCATGGTCTATTACACCATCGCCTATGATTGCATAGCATATACTAGTCAGTGTGGGTGTGAATGTGTCGTAAAATGATAGTTTGTATTATATAATAGATACAAATTTTGATCGTAAATCAGGACTTGCCTATATGGCAATCCTAATAACCCCAAGGGATTTCATTTAATGACAACACTAAGAATTATTAGACTATGATCATGTCGCTTCTTTTACAATTTTGAGTAATCATAATTTTAACAGTCTTCAATATATCTATTTCCGAAACAAAATTCATGACTTTGCTCCGAAATTAATTTTTCTCTCTCCAGTTTTCATTATTTGTCACCTTTTTAGTTTCTTCTTTATGGTATTTTCAAAGGCTTAAATTACTTTTGTCAACAAAGTTGGTAAAGCTTTCATTTCCAGAAGACGTTTGTGCATTTAGCGGGAGATCACCAGAGAATCTTGATAATCATTGGTCAGCTAGGGCCATGCTTGAAGGAATGGTCTTTAGATAAGATAGATAATATCCCAACACGTCTAATGTGAATCACTATATAACATTTTGTTCTGTGAAAATCGCATTATTTGAATTAAAGTTTATTCATTTGAGTTTGTTGTAGTATTTTTTCGAAAAGCATTATATCATTTCCAATTTATAAATTTCCGGACTTTATCAAATACATGCGATCAAGAACAATATGGTTATCTGGTTTGTGGGTTACCTTTGGTATTTAATAACTGGTGTCTCAGAAACATGTCATATGTCTTTGCCTTCCACTAGAACCCATGAATATGTCATCTAACCTTTACCATATATAGTGCAGTTATTATAATCAGCTCAGTTTCTGACTATATAATACTTGGAAGATTCTCCCTAAAACTAAGATAGGTTTACTGTTGAAAGAATGGTGGACAGCAAACTTATGTGATATGCTCTGTGAGAGTGGATTAACATCTAACTACTTATTTGTCATTGACTTCACTAATGTTTGATATGATCTGTGTAACAATGTTGAATTTAAACAACTTTGTAGAAATCGAAAGTAGTAAATCGAAAACTTTCCATTCCTGCAATTGATCATTTTCATATTATATTCTTTTGTACTTCAGTCAACTATTTACCCCATATCTCATAAACACTTTTAGTTTGTCTGTGTCTTAATTCTGTTCATTCTTATACCAAGTTGGTAAACACTTTCTGTAGAAAACTTATTTAGTTTATTTTAGTCTGTTTACTATTACTTCTTTCTGTAAATATATACCTGTTTTCATTATGATATCCAGTCCAGCTGATAATGGAATATTTCAAATTGAGATGAGGTTTAGTTTTTGTCTTGAGATAAGGTTTATTGATATAAGTGAATATACCCTCAATCTAAAGTATAGTTATAACAGAAAACTCAATATCTTGCATTCGGACTCATCATGTGGTTTTAGACGTTTGCAGTTGTAGTTCAGTGGGGCCAATTGGTTGTAGATGAGCAGGGAAAAAAACTTCAAGAGCAGCTTACCCTTATTCACAGCAGAGGCAGAGAATAATCTATATTTAGCCTGTCCACTCTAGCTTTGTCGCCTGCTGATATAGTGTTTAACACATTGGGCCCCAGGGCCCTGTTTTTTAGTCACGACATTCGTAACTTATGACACATATCTGCCGTAAGTGTGCTAGAGAGATACGATCGTAGAGCAGATACGACACTTAGTGGAGACACGGCAATTAGGGAGGTGAAAGGTGTGCTATAGTCACGACAGTCGGTGGCCACTGGACCGGAAAATATGACCCTAAGTGTCGTATGTCTAAGACCACTCTGGACATGTCGTAACAAATGCGGAACTTAACTTCTCGTAGGAATTAAGTGATGAAATTTTAATACGAGTAAGGTATACATATAACCTATAATCGTACCAAATATGAAGAAAAACGGCCACACCGTTCCGAAGTTATCGGTGTATTAATTTTGTCATAGCAAATACTGCTCTGGTGGCCAGTGTAACCCTACCATCACGTGATCTAATTTATGCGGCGACCTTGACATCGACTGCGCTTACTTCACTCTCCCTACAGAGATTCGGCGTGCTATACCGCGAAAGATCTGCTTGGAGAGTGCGTGTACGATATCCGATCGATAGCCCAATGTTTCAAATTCAATCGCCGATAACTTCAGAACGGTGCGGCCGTTCTTCTTTATATTTGAAACGATTATAGGTTATATGTAGCCCTTACTCGTGTTAAAGTTTCATAGCTTAAATCGCATGGGAAGCATAGGAAATCCACAGTGACGTATCATAGAACCTAAGACAGTTCTATACTTGTCTTAACTTCCGATACATCTCGCCAAGATAGTTCGATTCAACTTACGACCGTGTCTATAGCACACCCGCCATCTTGTGTCTTGAAAACACGCGTAAAATCTTGATCCGATCTCAGCTGATCGTAGACTTGCGATGTCGTGACTAAAAAACAGGGCCCAGGTTTATAGACTGACCCAAAATTTCATGGTTAAGGTAGATTAAGGTTTGGCAGCACAAAATATTCGGACTATGGGATTAAAGCGACATAGTAAGAGCAATATGAAGAACATGTAATATAGACCAGTGTATTAGGATATTTCCCCAGATTGATTATGGCATACTTGTATTGGTTTAGTAGATGACTGCGATAGATTGGCAGAAAAATTAATTCGGGGACTAAGATAAGGCAGCGTTTTACTTACAGGGAGCCTATAATTATAGATCAGAATGACTAAACGAGGCTAAGCTCTTCTGTAATTATAGATCACTTTTGTACACCTCTATTTGGCGGTGCTTATGAAATGCCTATATCATTAAAATAACTGACTTCCATTACCTGGTACTGGATATCACGCCTGTTAATACACAAAGAATGGATAATGGTAGCACTATCAAATGATACGAAGTCTTTATGATACACCTTTCACATCCTGTTAGTTCACTTTTCATTTATTTCACCTGCTGTAACTAAAAACATCACCTGTGTCCTGCACCTGTGGTACCACGTGACCCTGTACCACGTGATTGAACAAGTCTGTTCCTTTAGTACGACAAGCTGGCCAAGCTTATCAAGGACTTTGACCCGTTCCGCAACTTGTGGATTACTGTGTCGGACTGGCTGCGTTGGCAAGAGAGCTGGATGAACGACCCGCTGTCGTCCATCGACGCCGAGTCTGTGGAGAAGAATGTCAACGATGCCTTTAAGATCATGCACAAATCGGTGAAGATATTCGCTGACATACCAGGTAGGCACCCATTCAACTGGCATTCACTGTTTATAAAACTCAGATTCTATTGATGAAGATACAGATTGATGTTATCAGTTTCCCCATAGTCATGTCCCTTTTCTTAGGATGTGGACTTCCTTTTGGAAAAATAAATGGACATTTCTAATAAATGCTAATTTAATTCTTTAGGTGATATAATTTTATTCTTTCATTTGATCTCTATTGTTTTCACCACAGAACTATATGATATTAAATAAAAGAAAAATTGTATTACATTCAACAATTTTCTTTAAGGGCGTGCTCCACCAGGCCGTCGGTACGGCGTTTTTTTCTCTCCGTGCTTATAAATCAAATTAATCAGTATTCCTCCGCCAGTCCATAAACCCAGCAGGGCCTCTTGGGCTAGGTACAAATATGCAAATTAGTTTGGATTGACCTGGCGGCCGGCGGGGACAGCCAGGTGAACCGGGTGTGCTATTCCACCAAACAGATTTCTCCCGCCGGGGGATGGTTTGGCCGGGGGTATCCCATTATTGGTGGAATAGGTGCATTAGACTTGCGCACTATGTGCATCGAACTGAAAGCTGTGTTTGATGTACTGCAAAAATGTATCTCTAATCCATTAGAAGAACTGGCTTTGCCAGAAATGGCCCTTGAATTAAATTTTCAAAAAAAGAAAAGAGCGCTGCATGGCCGTGGCTTAGTGCACAAATCCACCGGCCTGGTCACTGCTGCAGGTTTTACCGGTTTATCGCCGTGTGGTCGCCGCCAGTGGGTGTGTACCTGCTCCACTCCGCATGGCGCCATTTGGCGGCCGTTTGGGGCACTTTTCCTGCAAAATTGCCGGCCCGGTGGAGCACTACCTTTATAATATAGTCTTTATGATCGAAAAAAAATACAATAAAACACAACACCATTTACAAGTGATACTACAACTTTGCCTGTGGTGGAATAACTGCCTGAATTGCCTCTCAACGTTTAATCACGTGGTTATGTTGACATGTTTCTACGGTCAGGATGCCAAGTTCTGAACGCAGTAGATTTATAACGTTCTCTTCTATTACATGTTCACTAAATATGACGAAACTATAATTATGCAGGATATATATAGCATGTACGCATGTTCATTTGTTGGTCTGGTTGTTGGCGCCGAGTAATTCAATAGGACAATTTCCTATTAGCATGACAGAATAGACATAATCGATGCTTGAATATCATTCAATTCATCTAACTTGGATTTCTACCGCATAGGCAAGACCCATATTTGCAAAAAGACTCCCGAGAATAGGTCTCGTAGTACCTTTGATGAAACGTATATTGATAGTCAATAATTGTATTATGGATGTTATTTCATTCGATTCATCTCTAAAAAGCTGAGATAAAATTAACGTGTTTACAATCATTATGACCAGTCAACAGCGCCAATTTATGGCTGGATGTTTCCTTGATCACGTTCAACCCAAACGTGGCATTGGCCATGGAGAAGTTTTACGAACTGTTGCCAGGTAAAGCGTGACGACCTTTACCCAGTTATATGTCCTCCAACCCGGAATACCTCTGTCCTAGAGCTATAGGCTCCAGTCTGGAACCTGGCTGCATGATGAATCACAGCTCTGAATAGTCCTAGCTCCCGTTTCAGAAATGTGATTCCCTTCCAGTTAGAAATCAACTGGAAAATTGTCATCTTCCAATGACTAGACATGATAGACCATCAAAAGTTGGTCTTGATTTTTTAAGTATAAAATTTGCATGGGAGAAAAAAAGACCACCATGCTTATAATATTAAACGTACTTTGCACTTCTAGCATTAAGGAAGTTGACTCTTTTCCAAGCTTGATTTAAAGTTATAGAATTCGTGTATTTTTTCAGTGGACCTCTTTGAGTTGTCATTAGTTTTATTTTGTGGTCAGCAATAAAGAGAACGTTGCAAGACCGATGACCAATTTATACATTCTCTCCCAACATCTCCCCAAAATCAACAAATCTGTAAGTGCTAATATCAGGTGTGACCTCTATTATTTCATCAATCCATATTGGAAGTACAAGGCAGTCATATAAGGATCTGATGTATGGATATGACACCAAAGAAATACTACCCAGCAACTAAATGCAGGAGATCGGACATTTACAATGTTTATTTTGATCAATCCTGGAAAGCATGACATTTTGAGGATGCAAAAAAGGGATATTGAGTTTCGAACTTTTTAGATAGTTTGATCTGCATATTTTTATAGTGAAAACTATTTAGCGGAATAACTTTGAATTTTCTTTATGAATTTCCGCCTTTAATAACGGCCGTACTTCCCCAACGGAATCTTGCTGTTTTGAACCATCATTTCTGTTTTATGAGAGTAATCTCTTTCGATTCATTGTTATTTTTCCAGAAAAGGACTCAATGTTCACCTCCTATTCTCAAGGTAACAGGGTCGAACAGGACATTTACTCGAGCAGGTCTAATGTGGTTTTCGCATTTGTGCATATCAGATATCTCCACCATTTTGACTGAGAGGAAACTTTGTGCAATGTTACCAACTCAGAAACTTGTTACAGATTCTCACCTTTGGCACAGGTGTCACTTGTTCGCCATTTTACGTAGACAGAACCGAATAAGGTCATACAAGATATAGTTTCATAATCAAGTACTGTATGGCGCTTTCTGGAGAATGATCATTGAGCAGAAGTGTGACTGTATGAACAGCACAAATAAGTCGATATTGATCGCATTTGTAAGTCTTCATGTCAACCAGCATGGATCCCCACCACAGAAACATCACTTTTTATATGTTGTTATCACACATTACTTGTATACAAGTGATGGAAATTGACAGAATCACAGTCCGTCAGTAAAATAAAGAGAAGAGAAAATGGCATTCACGACGTTCATGATGGTAGATTATGTCCACATCTTATAATATCACGAATAATATTTACTTCAAAAATTCAGGGATGGTTAATTATTCCATGGATGAGATATAACACATGGTACTCTTCATAATATTTCTTAAATTTATCACGTTCTAATATCTGATTGCAAAAAAAAAAAAAATAATAATAATAAAAATAATATCTGATTGCAAGAACGTCGATGAACTCCCGTTTCATCTTGGTATAGGATGCATCAACTGCTACATTGGTATACTGTTGTTTGATATTCTGTCATCAAACAGGGAGCACAGTATTGTATTCAATATTTTAGTCTTAGGTGTACAACACACAATGATATTTGCACCAGACCTCACTCTCACCAACATTTCCAGAACACCTTCATCGATGTTTCAGACCGAAGCTTCCCTCAAGAAACTCTCACTTGGTATTCTGAGCACTCCACAGTTAACCCTGTTTTATGAAGTAGCGGTTTGAGATAACATCGAATATATTCATTAGGAATCTATAATTATTTTCAAACCAGTCTCTGAAATATGAATAAGAGTTAAGCTTTGACCTGACACATGTTTTGATCTGACCCTTAACCACAGAGGTCTATAATGATAGAGGTCTATATCGAGATCTGTGTGCATAACGCTTGGTATGTGCTCTAATTCTAACACCACTTGTCCCTGCTAAAGGTGTGTCACAAGTGGCTGTAGAAATCAAGGGCTTCATTGAGGAGTTCAAGCCGTTCATTCCCCTCATCCAAGGACTGCGGAATCCAGGCATGCGCAGTCGTCATTGGGACGCGGTATGTGTTTGATGTATAAGAGTCAAATTTTGCACTTTATCACGTAGTACCTGTATGCTGTATGTTCAAGATAACAGCTTGATGATATGTAAAGAAACTATGCAATATTATTAGTGAAGTGTCAACTTCTATGGAGGTAACAATACACATACATTGCATATAGAAAATGTAATTGAGAACAGTGAGCGACATGATGGCTGAAGCCTATCTTCACGATTACACTCGTCATTGCAGCTGTCTGCAGATCTTGGTTTCCCGATTAAGCCGAAGGCATCGCTGACCTTCAGCAAGTGTTTAGAGATGAAACTACAGGATCATATTGGTGTCATCTCCAAAGTAGCCGAGGTTGCCGGCAAGGAGTACTCCATCGAACAGGTAAGTGGCAGTTTGATTAATAGATTAATAGAACAGTTTTCATTTGAACAAAAACGCAACATATTTCGATATAAAGCATAATGTGTCAATCCTGTTTCTACCCACGTTGCATGATCAAAATAGATAATAAAGTTGTTCAAACGCGTCAGATTTTAATACCGGATTAATTGAGTAGCCTTACAAAAAGAAGGGCATTGAATATCTATTTCTCTACATGTTTGAATTGTTGAGTAGTTGATGGATGCATGACGTTATGGCTATATTTTTTTTCAAAAGGCTCTGGACAAGATGGAGAACGAGTGGGCCCCGCTGCAGTTTGATATCATGCCTTACAAGAGCACCGGCACATTCATCCTGAAAGCGTCAGATGACATCTCTCAGCTGCTGGATGACCACATCGTGATGACGCAGAGCATGTCCTTCTCTCCCTACAAGAAGCCGTTTGAGGAGCGCATCAGTACATGGGAGAGTAAATTAAAGATCACACAGGTACGGATAGCTATGTATATATCAAAATGTTGACTTTTTTTTTTACATAGGTCACATTTTCACTAGCTGTGTCCGAAAATGCTATCTATACATTACCATCACAGCTGTTTTAGACGATGAAAGGTGGGCTGTATCTAGACTGAAGCTGCTGCAAATGTGACATTTCAGATCTTTCCTTACTTTAAAGGCTCTTGTAACGATAGTGTAAAGCGATTCACCATTGCGATTGGAAATCATGATCGCGGCTAGGCTACGGTGGTCATTGAGTTGCTGTGGCTGTATTCTAAAAATCTCTATGGAGCACTTTACCTGGAGCAGGAATACTCACTGGCTGAACTACCCAGCTAGTAAAAGCGTCCTTAACCCACCGACGTCCAGCTGTTGTAGTTTAATATTTCACTTTGATATTAGATAGAATAATTTCTGACAATCTCGCTTCATTTTCCCTATTCATCATATTTCAAATATTCCTCCCCAGATTTTGTATCATTCGTCCAGGACATTCTGGACTAATGGAGTTTTGTATATATATGCTCGTTAAAATGTTATCGGCTCTGTGTTGTGTATGTCCATCCGGAATGTTTGGACAAGTGAAGATTTGTGCTCATTAGAACATTATTAACCCGTCTTGTATCGCCCATTTAGGACGTTCTGGACGAGTGGCTGCTGTGTCAGCGCCAGTGGCTCTACCTGGAGCCCATCTTCTCTTCAGAGGACATCAACAGACAACTGCCAGTGGAGAGTAAGCGCTATCAGACCATGGAGAGGCTCTGGAGGAAGATCATGAAGAACGCCAAGGACAACCCTCAGGTACGCCACCACTCTAAAATACATGGTTTTTATTTTTTCGTTCACATGATCGCTCGAGGGCTCACGGTTCTGAAAACTCGTGGTTTCGAAATCGCGTTTTCGAGAAAAAAAAATCGCACTTTTGAAAAAAAAAATGCCAGCCGGCCTGCCTCTCTCTCAGTGGTCGTGAGTGATAGGGGTAGATTACATGCCACGTCTACTACCATTACACCACTCTAAAATACCACTTAAGTACTGTCCTTTCTCACAGCTATAATGTGCTGGAGGTGACCTGTACCATAGTTGAAAACCAAATGTAGCAGTCAAATTATGACCAACAGAAATATTTCTATTGAACCATTAGCAGGGATGATCTCAACTATAATACTATTTCATAATGCTATTTACCACTATGCCTTATAAGGCTTAACAGTCTCTGTTCAGGACCGTATCGGGAAGATGATATAAAATAATGGAAATTCCACAATTTGTTCGTGCAGGACAGTCAAGCAGGTGATTTCTCTTGGGTGTTTTGTGTTTCTTGGATCAAATAAATTCTCTGTTCCTTCTGTCTATAAATGTATATCTCCTCTTTCCTCCACTAATCAGGTGATTTCCTTGTGCCCGGACAACCGCCTGCTGGATAACCTCCGGGAGTGTAACAAGTTGCTCGAACAAGTACAGAAGGGACTCAGCGAGTATCTGGAGACCAAGCGGAACTCCTTCCCGCGCTTCTACTTCTTGTCCGATGATGAGCTTCTCGAGATTCTGTCTCAGACGAAGGACCCGACCGCTGTCCAGCCTCACCTCAAAAAGTGCTTCGAGAACATCGCCAAGGTATGGGACCTTTCTGTTGTGGTAGCACTGTATCATCGGTCAAGAAAGAAGGCAGTGTGCAGATATCTAGAGGAAAGACCTTTAGGGTGGTTTTACATGAAATTTGGATAATAGGTGACGAGTATGGAATGTATGACATGAGATAAGGTGAGAGGGATATACAGATCACCTGGTCTTTCAGTACAGTTTATAGAGAATATAAAAATATCTGACAGCATAGCTTTTTGGATTGTAATTACGCAGAAAAATTCAAATACTAAGGAGAAACCAAACAAGAGTAAGTCTGAACTTTTTTGTGAACTCCAGACCGAATACAGTGACCCAATGTTAAGCCTATGGAGTTTTTTTTATTAGGGGTAGGATAAAACAGTCAGAGTGGTTATCAATGAACTTTAAAGGAATCATGTTTTCGTACGTACAAATATGATTCTGATGACGATTCTTCAGAACATGGAGTGAAGATGGTTCTGTTTTTAATGAAAATATAGGTATATAAAGGATACCATGTTACAAAGTGTCTGCATTAACTATGTTTTTGTTTTTTTAAAGATCTTTATTTGTATCAATGGTGACATTGTTCTTCCTTACAAATATGGATCAGTGAACGTATATACATGGTGATACGTATAATAATGAGTTTTGATGAGACATAGCGGCAACGATTAAGACAAAGATACATTTTCCATGTCAGACTACAACTTCACAACTTTCCATGTCGGACTATAACTCATCATTATTTTTCCTTGTGATTGGCGATCAGGTGAAACTAAGAAAATATGGGGCACTATACATTATTGTTAATTAAGAACTCAATGTTATGTGGACTTATACATTGCGTACCTGTTTACAGCTCAAGTTCCAGGATGATCTGAGGATCACTAAGATGTACTCGGCTGATGGGGAGGACGTGGACTTCACGGAGGAGCTCTACCCACGTGGTAACGTCGAGGACTGGCTGCTGGAGGTGGAGAGGGTCATGAAGGAGTCCCTTAGAACCACGCTTGGCAAGGCCCTCCAAGCCTACCCAGAGGTAACGACCATTAACCTCTTTAATGATCTGTTTTATAAAAACTTTTTTTCAGTAATCGGGTCCCCGATTTCATCCAAAAAATCACACGATCGGACAGCCAGTGCAACAACCAATAAGAACAGGTCAAACACCTCAAACAGAGGTGAGCTTTGGAGGGAAAATCAAAGCAGGAGAACACTCGTGGTCGCTTTACCAAATCGGCTACACGCTACGTCTATACCCTCTTTAATGATCTGTACGATTCATCAGAAGCTTCTCAATCATAATAGAAAGTAAATATCTGGGTACTGTGTAAAGAGTCTGACGGGGTATATTATACACTCTATGTGCCAATGCTGCTTCCTAGTCTTACTATACAGAGGAGGTATACATGTATTTCCCGTTCGTGTTTCACATGTGGTCAGCAGATCTGGCTTATAAACTAGCTTTCCAGCAAGATTGTTGTTGATTGTAAGTCTAGTTTCACTGTGTGGACGTCGACTGGCCAGTCTAATGCCGAACCTTGGATTTGCAGACAAAGCGCACGGAATGGGTGCTGAACTGGCCCGGCCAGATCGTCATAGCTGGATGTCAGGTGTTCTGGACCTCTGAAGTCTCCGCTGCACTGGAATCCAAGGACTTTATCACTCTGCGAACCAACCTGCTGGCACAGGTAACCAATGTCGATTGTAGAGAGAAGATATTTTCGTGTATAGCAATGGCCTAAAGAGGCTGAATTCAAGTAATCTTTCTCTAGATATTTTGTTGGGAAGTTTGGTGTGAGTCAATTTGATTAATTCACTTAACCAAT
Organism: Alentia gelatinosa; assembly: GCA_950022655.1. Lineage (NCBI taxonomy): Eukaryota > Metazoa > Annelida > Polychaeta > Phyllodocida > Polynoidae > Alentia > Alentia gelatinosa. Next base: position 26,505,122 of record OX465580.1, on the reverse strand, counting down.
TCAATTACAACAAACCATAAATATTGAGATCCCATAGATAGAGGCAATATGAGAGCAAAGGAATAAATGACATAAAGCCATATTTTGATGACACTAACTTGCGTTGTCACAAGAGATTGGCCTTGATCTGCATGCTGTATACATTATCTATTTTATTTTATTTTATGAGTTGATAAGAATATTGATGCAGAGTGGGTGTTCAAAATATGGAACTTGTAGCAAATTTGATTCTGTTTTGAAGTGGATACCTCTAAAAAAAAGGGAATAGATACCTCTACAAAATATGATATGAAAGACAAATCTTTAAAAAAATGTTGGTGTGGGTGGTGGGCCAAAATTGATATGGTGTGTTAGATTTGGAATGACAGCGATAGTGAAGTGTCTTAAGGAGTTGGTTGCAAATCTTTGAGCAAATTGAGTGGGGGAATATACAAAAAAATTGCGAAGAACGCTAGTAAGCCAGCCTGAAGCCACAACTACCTAATGCTTAGCCACCCGCCCTGCTCGTTACCTGACAGTTGGACGACCTGAGGGAGCTGGTGCGACAGCCGCTGAGTAAGATCGGGCGGCAGGTGCTGTCTGCTCTCATCGTCATCGAGGTACATGCCCGTGATGTCGTGCTCAACATGATTAAGGAGAATGTGCAAAATATCAACGACTTCGAATGGATCAGCCAGCTCAGGTAAATCTCCACCTTTATGGCACCCTCCCTCCGGTACTTTTAAATTTTTTTTTTTTTTTTTTTTTACTTTTAAATTCATAGGTTCATGTCTTCTCTTGATCAGTCTGAATACATACGTACTCAGTTTCGTGTTTGGGAACACGACCTGGATGTAATGCAGGGGGCATGATGCTTGCTCAGTTTAATTTATGACCCGAGGCGCTAAAACTTCTTTAAACTTTAATCAGGGTCATTTAAAGAGTATAGTCTGCCCTCCCTTTGAAGCTTGATATTCAGACGTAATCACATTACCAAATAACACAATGGTAACTCTGCCTTACACATCAGTGACTTAAAAACACCCCTCGGTACAAAGTCGGCTTTAAATGCATGCCCTCTGTTCTAAGGTATTACTGGGTGGAGGAGAATCTGTACATCCGCGCTGTGAATGCCGAGTTCCTCTATGGATACGAGTACCTGGGGAACTCCGGGCGTCTCGTCATCACACCCCTCACTGATCGCTGCTACCTCACCCTCACTGGTGCGCTCCACCTCAAGTTCGGCGGTGCCCCGGCCGGGCCTGCCGGTACCGGCAAGACAGAGACCACCAAGGTAAGCACCACTATAATGTTCCACATCTTAAATAGCGTTGTTATGTCAGTTACTTGGTCCAGAGAAAAGGGTTTACTTACATAAACCTCGAAACCTCATCTGACTCATTCTATCCCACAATGAACACTACCTGATACTTTTGCCACTATTTCATATACTACTTAGGATTTTAGTTGTAATTTAATTTCCTTTTCCATATACTTCTTACAATATCATTGCCTGATGAAACCACTTTTTTATGTACTACTTTGTGCACTAGGATAGTACGGTTAAAATAAACTGAATAAAAATGTCTGTTCTGAGCAAATTTCCCCCTTAAGCGGGGGGACCCCTTAAGCGGGGGGACCCCTTAAGCGGGGGGACCCCTTAAGCGGGGGGACCCCTTAAGCGGGGTGTCCCCTTAAGCAAGGTGTCCCAGAAGCGGGATTTTAATGTATTTTCGAAGTAGCGATCTTTTCTAATGCATCAGTCGTCATGGTCGTCATGGATAATTCATTATTCCCGTTCTGTAATGCAAGGCTTTATAAACTCTACTCATCCAGAGATATATGTACCTATATACCTACAAGATAACCCTTGTAGTATTATCTGGCAAAATCCTCTGTAGGGTGGTAGAAGACTGAATACAAAATACTTGTCATTTCAGGATTTGGCTAAAGCTATGGCTATCCAGTGTGTGGTGTTCAACTGTTCTGACCAGCTTGACTTCATGGCCATGGGCAAGTTCTTCAAGGGTCTGGCCAGGTATGTTACTCCTATAGATCTATTCCATGTCCCATTATTCATATTCCTATCCCATAACGTTTCATATCATCGGTGTTTACAGTTAATGGCCATGATTTAACGTTAAATAATATATCATACAACGCTATGTCTTTACGATATTTTTCTATGTTGGTGAATGAATAGGGAAAAGTAAGATACTGGGTAATTCCTTTAAAACCGCTGTCATTCTCATCTTTATCTTCATACGGAATTCTCATAATCAATTAATCAATAATGACCGGGTATTTTACGCTTTATAAGTTAAAGTTAATTCACCAACAGAATGCTACGATTATATAATGTATAACTTTATTTGTCCTATTTGTTGTACTTGTTTGCTCTCTGCATGATTTTGTTTTTCTTCTGAATTTAACAACACCTTTCCCTGTTAAATGCCATGAATGAATTCGATATTACAAAAGAACCCTTTGTGTGGTAGAATTGAGTTCATACACTGTGTGATGTAATTATAACATGTTATACTTACCATGTCCTGTAATAATGAAAATACACTTTCTTTAGTAATTACTTGCTTGACTATTCAAGGGGACCTTTCGTTATTGAGAACAGCAGTGTTGGTTGTTGGTATCTGAGTTCTGTTCCGTGTTTTAACCCCTGAGTGCCAAACTACTTTGCAGCTCGGGAGCCTGGGCGTGTTTTGACGAGTTTAACCGTATAGACGTTGAGGTGTTGTCCGTTGTGGCTCAGCAGATTACCACCATCCAAAAGGCTCAGCAGCATCGGGTAGGCTGGTCGAAATGACACGCCTCACACCCATTAACTATACCATAGCTTACAATCAAGTCCAGGGAGCTGTTTCAAAAGTCGGGAGGGTGCTAAACGAGTTAGAACTACGCATTGACAATGTCGACCAGTACTCATCGCCAAAGCGAGAGGCCAACAATGAAACTTGAGGTGTCTCTGTCGAGGTGGAGGTGCCGCTCTCTATGGGATATTGGTAGTAGTTTTGCTGCCGCTTTGATTTGAGGTGCCGCTCGCTGTTGCCGGCCTCTCGCTTTCAAAATGTGACGTGCCGCTGGCGAGACCTCACTCGACTTTTGAAACAGCTCCCAGCTCTAATTTAGATACGATGCTAGATTCTCGCTTATAAATACATCAAGATCTACTCTAATCTAGATGCGAGGCTAGATTCCCGCGTACACACAAATACCTGCTCTAATCTAGGCATAACTCTCAATACCCGCTCTAATCTAGACGTGGCTCTAGGTTCTCAGTTACCCCTTCAATACTTGCTCTTATCTAGACGCGGTGCCAGATTCTTGCGCACACATGAAGGCCTGCTCTAATCTAGTAGTGACGCTAGAACCCCACCCCTTTTAGTTAATATAAGGACTATGCTACATTCTTAAGGTGTTAGAAACAGAAAACTGTAATGTGAATTCTTGTACAGACCGCAACTGTGTTGTTTATCTGTATGTAGGCTTAAACAATCATTGATGTCGACCAGCTTTGCATACTGCTTTCGCTTATGTTCTGTGTCGATGTTTCGACTTTTAAAATTGTCATCTCATCTTCTCTGACACGAAAAAGAGTTCCAGCTAGATATTTCCAACCTTTAATGGGGTATCGAACAGTTGGCATTTGAGACGCCTACACGTAGGCACTTTAAACCCTCGTCAAGGTATTACATATCACTCACGAGTCAATATCTTAACTGACGCCATAGAACTCTAAATTTAGAGGCCATGTGGAGAAGAAGGGTATAAAGGAGGCTTGGCATGTGGCCATGTATTGTATATATCAACCTTCAGTGCTTTGGTTCTTAATGTATACATGAACGACAAACATACTCGTTAGTCTGTGTTATTTTTCTGGTTCTAGATATTTAAAAAAAACATAATTGATAGAACCACGCATCAAAAGGTAAATGGAGCGTCATACTTGCAGGAGTTCCACACAAACGTTTTTGATTAAATTAAAGACACCCTTAATCAGAAAGGGCTTAGTGAAAACACGTCCATCACTGACATGTTATCGAACCTATAATTGTTCGCTTTACACTAGTTATAAACTAATTGACTAATACGTTTACCTAGATTTTAATATACACCTTGCTACCTAACCCTCACGCCACTAATGTCTATGCGCAATGTACTTATGTACACCTAAATTCTAACGTTTTAAGATTGAGCATTGACACAGTGTGTGCTTTGAGATGCAGCTTTTAGTCTGGCTTAAGTGATCTTTCGACATCAGCACTTGTTCGCGTTGCGACGTGGACTGATGATGTACATGTGTCGTTTGGTTTCCACAACCATTGCTTACAGCTCGGGAGCCTGGGCCTGCTTTGATGAATTCAACCGAATTGACATTGAGGTGTTGTCTGTAGTGGCCATGCAGATCATGACCATACAAAAAGCACAGATCGACCGGGTAGGGCCCGATGAACCATCTCATCGCTCAAAAGCTGCCTGGGGCTGTTGCACTTCAAGGGTTTAAGTTGATGACCTTTGCAAAAAAAAGAAACTATTATTTATCAACAAAATAAATGTCCGATATCTAAAACTTGAAACAATCCCTCGGTATTTATGTTAATTACACCAAGAGTTCAGGGCCCTGTTTTTCAGTCACGACAATCGTTATTACCGATACCCTAAGATTGTACATCGAATGTACGACACTTTGGAAGACAAAAGATGGCGGGTGTTCTATAGTCACGATCGTAGTGAGCCACAGGAGATTGCCGCGAAAATTGTCTGTCATTACGACAAATATAGAATTGTCTTAGGTTCTATCAAGGAACCAGGAAACCGTTTTGGTCATATCGGTGTATCTGACAAGACGATCTTCTTCACATTTGGTATGATTATAGGTTATGGGTATCCCTTACTCGTGTTAAAGTTTCAAGACTTAATTCCCACGAAAAGTGAGTGAAATTCCGATTCCAATCTCTGTAATACCCTGGACCCGGGAACCAGCTGTGTTTGTCACGTGACAGCTGCAGAGGGTCAAGGTCGCCGCATAAATTAGCGGCGGCGTGCTTGTACACTGGCTACCAGAGCAGAGATTGCTATAACGAAATTCATAACGCCCATAACTTCGGAACGGTGCAGCTGTTTTTCTTCATTATTGGTACGATGATAGGTTATATGTATACCTTACTCGTGTTAAAATTTCATTGCTTAATTCCAAAGGAAAGTGAAGTTGCGCATTCGGTACGACATGTCCAGAGTGGTCTTAGAACTACGACACTTAGGGAGACACTTTCCGGTCCAGTGGCCACCGAGTGTCGTGACTATAGCACACCTCACACCGCCCTACGTGTCGTAGAGTGGCGATAATTGTCCGACCCTCTAAAATGTCGCGACTATAGCACACTCAGAGCAAAAACATGTCGGTCATAACGATTGTCGAAAAACAGGGCCCCGTATCTGCCAAAATCAGATGTTGGTGAAAAACGTTTATAGTTTTGATCCAAAAAGCGTGGGTCATTATTTCTTAACACTTATTGTGCAACAGGCTGTCATCATGATTATTCATGTATATTATGATGTATATATATGTATGTAGAACTAGAAACTATTCCTAGATCTAAGCCATATTCTCAGTTTCATTTAAGTTTCTTGGAGCAAGCATAAGTTAAGTAAAATAATATGTATAACACGCCTCATATTAAAGGCACAAACATTTATATATTTTAAATCTTCGTGCATGGTTTATATAAATCTACTATATGAAATTCAAAGTTTTGTTAATCATAGAAAGATTAAAATTAGTAATAATCACAAATATAACTTTAATAAAATTAGTATTTATATTTTTTGAATGGATCCAATGGAAGAGATCTTAAATGATACGTATTTCCTTGAGTGTCACATTATCATAGCTGATAGGAGTTTATTAATTGTTAGTGTGTGAGTCAAACCTCTGGCGATTTACACAGGTGGACAGGTTCATGTTTGAGGGCGTAGAGCTGGCATTGAAGGCCTCATGTGCGGTCTTCATCACCATGAACCCCGGGTATGCCGGGCGTACAGAGCTGCCCGACAACTTAAAGGTATGTACCCATATTCATCTCACTCCTGGTATTTATTCCCCATAAACTTAACATCGGGAACTCGTACTCAATGCCCATGGAATATTTAGAAAAAAAATACTCAATGACTTATTATGTTACAAATGTAAGCCAATTAGTGAATGTGAGGGGTGAGATAGATTCAGAAACCTATACAAGTTTATGGTCAGAACTTGATCCCATCTTATTTGAATCGCTATGTAATTCATGTGGCTTTTCTTTGTGAATTACTATACTATTCAAACTCAATGCAATGAAAGCTCTGTATACTTTCATTGGTTTCCTGTAAAGAACTCACTAAATATCTTCTCCGTCTCCGACACTTTCCTTCCTCTAGTGATATGATCTTAATTACACCCTGGTAGTATGTATATACAAGGAGAAATTAAGTCTAGCCAAATCTTACGTTGTATTGTGTGTACACACCTGTGTATATTATTTTGGTCATAACAACACCATCTTTGCCTGGAGCTAAAGATGTCGCGATACCAAGCTCATGCTATTATTTTGTTGATCATATATGAGATTAATGAGACGTGGCAATAACACCTATATGGCAAGCCAATGCTACCTTGATAAACAAAAAAAAATCGGTCATATATGAGGAAGTGTCTAATTTTGTCATTGTCTATGTAGTAATGTAGTGTCTAACCTGATTGGATGTGGACATTGTAGGCACTCTTCAGACCCATGTCTATGATGGTACCGGACTACGCACTGATCGCAGAAATCAGTCTCTTCTCATTCGGATTCTCTGATGCCAAGGTATTGGCAAAGAAGATCACAACTACCTTCAAGCTGTCTTCTGAGCAGCTCAGCTCTCAAGTAAGTCACTCTACCATGATACGAAATTCCAGCCCGCACTTGAATCAGACTCACCACCACCAAAACGACATTGCTTCCAACCGATGACTGAGCAAAGACTGAGATATGATTGGGCAATACAATGAAGGGGCAACACCATGGATTATACCTTTTGTTCAAGATGTGCTTTGGGAGTGAATAAATAAAAGTATTTCTTTCTCATGTAAATTCATATTACCAGATATGTGCTACCAACATTACAACCTTCCCATACCATCGTAAATAACTACATTATTAGTATTAAGGGGGCGCTCCACCAGGTTGATGATATGGCATGGCACTGGTCATAACTCAAGTATAGAGTCCGGAGGTGCGGAGCTGGGACCTGTTTCACTAGTTTCGTGACATGTCTGTGACATCATACAGACATTGCGGTTGTCTGGTTTCGTGACAACACAAGTAGCTGCCCTTAGGAAAAGACATACCCCAAACATAAGAAATAGACAAATCTACACTTCATGGACCTGTTTCACTAGTTTCGTGACAAAAGTGTTAGACAGACATGAAAAACGGCACCAACAGTGCAAGCAAGAACGGACAAAACAAAGTCTAATGTCTAATTCTTATGAAACCGGACACACCATCTAGACGCCATCTAGACATGTCTCGAAACTAGTGAAACAGGTCCCAGGTCAATAAACCAGAGAGAAGAACCTGGTAATTGGCCAGTCACCAGCTGCTGGTGGTGACTGGGCCCGTGGGTTTGTGTAGCATGTTTAGCAGATGCCTTGTGGAAACAAATATCGCCGACCCGGTAGAGTGTGCCCTTATTAAAGTGTTACTGATGTATCAAACGTAACGCTGTAATGCTGTGAATATAGAGACCATATTACTTCCTACATACATCTAACCGGAGTTCACTTTATTACCCCTATGACCACCTGGTATAAGTAATCATGAGAAACAGGAAACTAGATAAACTTATAAACCAACTCTCTTGGTTGGCTGTACCTATACGGGAATTGGACGCCTTGAGCCTTTTACCGTTTGAGCCTCCTGTCAGCGCGAAAACGTGGACGCCTTGAGCCTACCCTGTGGATGCCTCGAGCCTACTCCATTTTAGTTCCGATTAGCGGGTTAGGGTTAGAAAAGGGTTGGGTAAGGGTTAGGGTTGAGTATACATATATGACTATAAACCAGTATTTACACTTTTCAAAGTTTTTTACATCTAGAAGCTCAAGGAAACCAAAATGGGGTAGGCTCAAGGCGTCCACAGGGTAGGCTCAAGGCGTCCACAGAAAGGCTCAAGGCGTCCAGGGCTCGAATCGTCCCGGGCTCAAGGCGTCCATGAACCTTCCTATACATGTATGATTCGTGACTAAAACGTGTAGCTGTCTGTACTCACAGGACCATTACGACTTCGGTATGCGTGCTGTGAAGAGCGTCATCTCGGCCGCTGGTAATCTGAAGCGCCAGAACCCGGACATGGACGAGGAGCTCATCGCCCTGCGCGCCATTCGCGATGTCAATGTTCCCAAATTCCTCATGGACGATCTCAAACTCTTCAACGGCATCATGTCCGACCTGTTCCCCAGCATCAAGGAGGAGGCGATCGACTACGGTGCACTGGACGAAGCCCTCAGGAAGTGCTGCAGTAAGTCGAATCTCAAGGATGTGCCGGGCTTCATTCACAAGTGTATCCAGCTCTACGAGACGACCGTCGTGCGCCACGGCCTCATGTTGGTCGGCCCCACGGGCTCAGGCAAAACCAAGGTATATCAATTAACAACGCAATTTTGTTAATCGTATAGAATGCCCAGTAATATCACTAATATGAATGAACAGAATAAATATTGTAAGATCCACCTGTCCCTGCAGAGCCAAAATGATCAACCACATTTGTATTGCTAATTGATTGATTAGAAGACAAAACCAAACCATTTAGCACGTGAACTGGCAAACCTAAGCTATGTTATCTTTCTTTGGTAGATATTAATACCGATCATTTTGAAAGTATGAATTTTGCTCTCTATTCTGGGGGTTTCATTTTACTAATTCCCATATGTTTAGATACCACAGTCAAATCTTTAAAATTGAGTAACGTATTGATTGTGGGTAGGGTTAATCATTTGAAGTGATAATTTCAATATGATAGGAGGAGACTATGCATCTCTATTAAAGAGTTATGTCCTGTGTCCACACAGTGTTACGAGGTGCTGCAGGCTGCACAGACCATGTGTAAGGGTGAGATGTCGCCGGCCGGTAGCACGTTTGAAACCACCCTCTCCTACGTGCTCAACCCCAAGTCCATCACCATGGGTCAGCTGTACGGCGAATTTGACATGCTCACACACGAGTGGTGAGTTACTCACAAGTCTGTTATCAGTGTCTGTATTATACTGTGATACGTTTCACTATATAAAAATATGTACGTTGTTGGTCTCAGCGGCAATACAGCGATAGTTTGCATTTCAATAGTTCTTGGACGCAACAGCGAGCAGTACTTTGAACATGAGCGGCACCAACAGTGGTAGTGACCATTTCAGAACGTAATTTCCGTTCGCTGTTGCTGCCACCGTAGTGCCACTGGAGCGGCTGGAAGATAGGGCCGTTGTCTCTGACCCTAAGCCATCCTCCAGGGTAAACAAAAACCTAAAAAAAAAAAAATTAAAAAAAAACTGTCCACGAGAGGGTCCACCCTCTCGACTAAGTCAAAATATCAGTATTATATTTTGTTTTTCAATTTTAAATGTCATCCAAATCAAACAATACATGTATTTTGACTAAAGAGCTCAAGCTAAAATTGTATGTTGAACACAGATCCCATATTAATAATTTTCTGATGATTCTGACAGTTTTTGTGTTATGCAATGCATGTTCCTTTCACCATGCTGGCATATTGAACGGAAGGGAGTGAGAATCGGCGATGAATGTATTGCAACGAGCTCAGAAATGTCCGCTGTCATTGCCGCTGTTATTGCCATTTTTCAGCACTCCCTTCGCTATAATGCCGAAACTAGTGAAATGGGTCCCTGGTTGGGAGATTGTGAAACACAAAAGAGTGCGTTCATAAAACAACACTGCAGAGGATTTGTGCAGGTCTGATCAACGCTTTCCGGTTTAGGTGATTGGTGTATGCTTTGCTCAGCCACCTACCTATAATCGATACCTAATTGTTGATAGAAATCATGTATTCGGGTATTATATGAATACAACATGTTTCTACAAGATTTTTGTCATATAACTTTGGAAATTGTGTTCAGTGCTGCTTATCTCGAATATGCAATCCATCTTAGGTTTAGTCCTTTCCTGTCATTTATTGGATAAACAGCACATTCTTATATGCGCAGGTTCGCTGCGCTTAGTTACGGCATTTTGAAGGTTTTAAATTGGGAAAGTTAGAGTTGATAATGTAGTAGAGGTTTCAGGGAACTGTTTGTAAAGGCTCAGGCGGCGAGGCTCCTTTTAAGTGCGTATTAACGTGGCGCATGTGGTATTGAGTAATGGTAAATTTGATGCAACTATCCCAGCAGGAAGAACTGAATGTAATTTAAATGTTGAGATATCAATTTTTTAAAAAGACAACAAGAAACTGAAAACTTATGAGCCCTGCGCTTTTCCGTCTGTGATGGAAGTTGTTAATGCTCCTTATGTCTAGAGATAAGGCCTAATGCTTGCATCTGTGAAGAAGGAAAACAAAATGAAATCAAAGCCCCTTCGTGTATGTCAATCTCACACACTGTCTCGTCTCTACAGGACTGACGGCATCCTGTCGTCCTTGATCCGCCTCGGCTCGTCGGCCACAGACAGCGACAAGCGCTGGTACATGTTCGACGGTCCCGTGGACGCCGTCTGGATCGAGAACATGAACACTGTACTCGACGACAACAAGAAGCTCTGTCTCAGCAGTGGAGAAATCATCAAACTCACAGACGTACGTGGGTTTCACTCATATCAAATCATTTGAATCGTTTAAAGCAAGATCTCCGATAAAAATGCTTATCTGGTGTTAAGAAATACTGGGAATGTTTCTATCCATCTCATTTCTCGGTCCAGGGGTCACTCACACATGGTGTTAGAAGCAATGCCTCCATGGTCCAAGATTTGCTCAAGTCTTTGATTATAAACATTGAATAAAAAATACTACTTTACAATATGTAGACTTCCCCTAGCGCCTGGCAGGAATCAATAGCTGAGGTGGAGTGGAGGGAGGTGAGGGGAGGGGTAAGGAGTTGGTCGCAGCAGACAGGAGGGCTGAAGCTGAGGACACAGGGACTGGTGCTGGTTCACCATTCAGGAGACTAGTGTTAGGGAAATGTAGTCTTTTGTACAGAGATGTCAGTTTTCCACTTTTCCGTGGAAATCCACTTTTCCATATTCAGTATCATGTAATAACTTGTCCTTGCATCAAACAAAGATGATATTGATTTAGCCTCATTCACGCCAATAAAACAGTGGTATGAAACTCCCGACAGACCCTCAGCCCCATGGCATGGCTGACAGAGACATATTATCCAATTCTTTCTGGTCTCTCTGTGGCAGGAAAATCCACATGAAAAATATTTCCACTTTTTTCTCTGACTGTAACTGACATCCCTGTTTTGTAAGCACTATGTTCAATGACGTTGCTCTTTTTAGGATATGACCATGATGTTTGAGGTGCAGGACTTGGCAGTTGCCTCTCCAGCCACAGTGAGTCGCTGTGGTATGGTGTACCTAGAGCCTTCAATCCTTGGTCTGCAAGCCTTTGTCGAGTGCTGGGTCAAGAAGCTACCAGATGCCATCTACCCATACAAGGACAGGATCAAAGAACTCTTTGATTTGTTCCTAGAGGTAATAACATATATGTTCTCTTATAGATTAGAATACTAAACAATCGGCACTTTTGAAAAACGTGACTAAATGATGTTGTTAAAGATTCCTGTCATTTCAAAATATGAATCCATAGACGTTGAGGCGTACCGTGAAATAAAAATAATTAATTTATTTGTTATAATTCAGTTGTCTTTCAACCAAGCATATTCTGTATTTTATCCATCTGCATAATTATCTGTAGATGATACATCAGTTCAAAAATAAACTCGACATCTAGTTTGCGCTTTGCACAATGATATCTTTGTATTTCTACTTCTAGCCTGGCATAGAATTCATGAGAGAAAACGTCAAAGAAATAGTGCCTTCCATGGACTCCAACCTGACTTTCTCACTCTTCAATCTTCTTGAATGCTTTTTCAAACCTTTTATCCTAAAAGAGGTACGGTTAATATTTCACTTATTCACTTGTGTGCTTAATAAATAGGCTGAGGATTAGTGTAGGGAGTGGAGACTTAAATCATATTTTATCATATAATAATATGTTATCACTGTTTCTCCTTAGATATCAATGTTTCTGTTGACTTCAATGTAATTTAAGGTATCCTATCTATTAGGTAATAACTTATAGGGATTTCAATGTTGTGACAACATCTAAGGTAATATACCATGGTCACAAAAATACATAGGTATGTGTATTTGTGTAAAATCATTACATTTAATGTTATATGATGTTATGTGTAAGATTGTGATACACGTATACCTAAACAATAGGATTGTATTGAGTGATGCCTCTCATAATTAGTTGACTGATTTTCTATTCTTAGTTGGAGAATCTTTATGTAGATTCTATAATGACTGTCTTGCTACTATTGTAGGGAGTTCATCGGCGTGTGGTAAGCTCGCCCAGCAGTTACCGTAGAGATACTTACATTTACAGATACTGAGCCTTTAAACCTGCCGCTGTATTTCGCATCCGGTAGTGCTCAACTTAACCTCGCAATAGATCCGGAAACCAATAATGAAACTAAGACGTTTTTTTAATAATAAACTTCTTTTGGCATGGAAGTGAATTTCAGTCATCTGAGGTAAACGTACCATACGATTGATCGATTGACTAAATCTTATGCGTATGTCTCTTGTGGACACAAGATTTCAAACATGATTAGATTAATTGCAGCAACAAAGAAAATTATTACCTGATTCAATAACTAATGATATAGATATATAACAATATGGATTTAATACATATAAGAACAATCATTTTTTGCTTGATTTTATTTAAGTCATGGTTGGTTTCCGTAGTAAATGTTGCTTGAAAAGAGCTAAAATTGCTTAGTCTAGTTTTAGCATAATCCCAGCCCGCTTCAAGTAAACAACAAGGAAGGGGAAAAAAACCACAAAAAAAACCCCAACAACAACAGCAAAGCTTTTAATTGTCGTAATTGAACTTTTAGATGACATGTGTATTACCTGTATATAAAAAGAATAGTTCACTTCTCCAGTCAAATTTAATCCAGTTTCTTCATACACACCTTTCCATTTCCTCTACTGGAAGGTTCCATTTATGAAAGTGAGACATCATTATAATGTTGGCATGCTCATCACCAACTAAATGTTGTCACCCCTCCAGTTTAAACCTATTTTTTTTCAATGTTAACAGTAGCATGATTATGAATATTGTTTCAGTCAAAATGATTTTGATATTACCTATTCTGTAATACATCTAATGGAAAACCAAATGTCTTTTAAATTCATTTATTCACATTGCATCCTCTGCATCCCTCACGTATTGACATAAATTACCAGAATTTTCTGTCGTTTTGCAGCCTTACACTTTGAATTCTATGTCTAAAACTTATAAGTATGTCTTCAGGGGGACAAACCCATTCCCGAGGAGCGCTTGGCGAGAATCAACGAACTGATTGACCCCTGGTTCGCCTTTGCTGTCATTTGGACCATCGGCGGAACGTGTGACAACGACAGTCGAAAGAAATTCGACAAATTCGTACGCGAAACTATGGTTAAAGCAGAGGTAAGTGTTTCCCCGCGTAATAACATGGTTATTATCAAATAGTAAATATATATGCTATATGACAGAGAATATTGTCAGCAGAATGGGTGACCTTTACATCTATTTTGGACAAAAACCTACTCTCTTTAGTAATTTTCTCCATCCTTACTCCATTTTTGTAAATCAGATGAAGATGAAGTTCCCTGAGGGTAATATGGTGTATGACTACAACCTGGACGACGCTGGCATCTCCAATCCCGCCCTAGACGAGGACGAGGAAGAGGAGCTGAAGACACGTGAAGTGAGCACAATTACCTATCAGGGCACAAGGAGAGACAGTATGAGTAAAGGATAAAGGGATATTAAAAGAGTACTGAAAAATAATGAGTCTAATTAAATTCCAGATAAGAAGATTAATATCAGTGAAGTACAGTAAAGGGTTTCTTTATTTCAGATAAATGGATACTAGATCTAGTATTATTATTATGTAGTATTTGAAAATGGCAGATTTTATCTTTAAAACTGCATCCTCAGCAGCTAATCCTTGGTTTGACTTAAGATGATGGGTGGATTATTTGTAAATTGGAGAAAGCGATACATGGTATATGAGCCATAGGCTCGTCTGTAAGTGAAGATTGTTCATATGTTTCTGTAGGCAACATTATCAGTTATTTAAATACCTTATTTTAGTGCTTGGCTTCGGAGGTAGGGGTCATTTTATTGTTGCAAGTTCTCTAGTTATTTGTTACTTCATTTTTCACTAATATTCAGTTCAGCAGTTATGCATCTGGAATGTTCACTTTCTGATGAAGTTTTGCAAGGTCACAGTATATACTCAGTGCGCCACATCTGAGAAATATACAATGATATGGGTCATGCAAAACACGACAAAATGATTTCCTTCAAATATACTAGAAAATATCGAGAAGAGTGCAATGTGACTTGCTCACTATATTAAAAACACAAAGAATGACTTATCAATCAGGCTTATTTTCATTAGAATAATGATCGATTATCAAATGGTTCCAGATTTTTAAGAGTATTATATAGAAAATGATCGAAGGTTTTGTGGGCAAGCGGTTGTAAATCATGGAGTACTTTACAGAGCGGCTTGTTTAAGAAACCTTTGTTTGTGGTATTTACCAGTGGTGATATTTATTTGCTCTTCATGTACAAAGGGACGATAAATCTGTTTGGGATGTATTTTCCCGTAATCAATAGCTTTGCGATCCGAATCAATGATCATGGGTTCTGATAGCTCAGAAACAGTGGGTAGTGGTTTATGGGTACTTTATAATATGGATATAGTTCGTTTTCAATCATCTCTGAGACAGTTATATTTTTATGTTTATATCCGAATTCCTTTGGTGGCACAATGTTCATATCTTATAACGTACTGTAAAATGTCAATTATTTAGATTTGAGGCACGGGTAAAGAAATGAAAGTGGAATTGGGAGGAGTTTTATGGTAGATAATGACATTAAAACGATGTATTGGTTACCTAACAAGGTCAAGTGGAAGGGATGGATGGATGGTATGGCTGCATACACCATCACATCTGACATGAAGTTCGCTGACATCATTGTGCCAACCATCGACACAGTGCGCACAACTCACCTACTAGAGATGCTGCTCACCAACAACAAAACGGTACGCTCAAATAAGTAAAATCACCTCAAAATCATTTCTATTTGCAGTGTGGCTTCATATGTAGGAAAAGATACTTTTTTATTAATAATATATGATTATCATGCATTAGTTCTATACATACGTATCTCTGGCTCATTATGATTTTACTAAGTTATAATCTCGTTCATTTAAAGAAACCACACACAAAAAAAACCACCAAGAGAAAAATATTTACAGCGTATAAATCGGCAGTTATATTCAGTTTGAAGTTTCGTGAATATTGCATTACGAGCTATTTTTGTTGTCTGGCGGAGACAGGTCATCTCTGTTGGACCCACCGGCACAGGAAAGACGTTAGCCATCGCAGACAAACTCATCCAAAGTATGCCAAAGGAGTACATCCCAGAACTCATTACCTTCTCAGCCAAAACAAGCGCCAATCAGACACAGGACTTGATCGACGGCAAACTGGACAAGAGGTATGTGTGTTTTGCATGAAGAGATCTATACACATAAAATCTGTTATGTCAGTCTCCATTATTTACCGACCATAGATATTATCGTATTATGGTAAAACAACTGAGGCTATATGCCACCTATGTTGAATCAAATATCGAACATGATACAAACTGTAACCTTGGCTTGTAAACCTGAAGATTCAATAAAGGAAACTGTACAAAAAAAAAAGAAAAAAAAAAAAGGTCCTGTCTGTTGCTACGATATAAAGCCCGTTAATAAATCCAGGCCCTAATTGATCTCAATGGTCCTCTACATTATGATATATTTCTACTGAATTAATTTGTGTGTGTATGTGTTTTTTTTCCTCACAGACGTAAGGGCGTGTTTGGACCGCCACTCGGGAAGTACATGATCTTCTTCATAGACGACCTGAACATGCCGGCCCTGGAGGAGTACGGTGCGCAGCCCCCCATCGAGCTCATTCGCCAGTGGATGGACTTTAAGGGCTGGTATGACCGCAAGGCAATTGGTGAGTTCTCATAGGTCTCTGTATGTAGTCTATGCCTACCTTTAGCCGTAAGCAATTTTATCAAATCTACAATGACAATCTTTTCTGAAAGACCAATTCTTTACCACCCAATTTTAGTGGGGATCGGATATTAAACGGTGTTAATTAAGGCAGGGAGGTAAATTATCGGCTTATTTGAGCTTTCCAGGTGTTTATTCTCAGCTCTAAATGTATCTCTTTTTCCTTGTGTTAAAATCAAGATAGATCTAGGGGAAATCTTGAAATGCATATGCATATATCAAATTCAATATTTTAGAATATGGTTACAATTGTGAATCATTTCCCACGAAATGGTTAACATCATTCCATTTCAACGAAAGCAATTTTCACAAATAGTCCAAGAAACGTGACTCCCCAGTGTATTTATTAAACATTCAGTAGATAATACACTGTCCATGATCCAACTAATGCACTTTTTAAAAAAATTCTCGGAATTCTACTATAACCGAACTCTCCCAAACCCTGGTAAGGAAACGTAGAAACCCTATAGCCTCTTTCACCTCGCTATAATGACACTACGTCTCACTCCTCTCACAGGTGACTTCAGGAGACTGGTGGACGTGAACTACGTCTGCGCCATGGGTCCACCAGGGGGCGGGCGTAACCCAGTGACCCCGCGTCTCATGCGCCACTTCAACTACATCGCCTTCACCGAGCTAGAGGATATTGCTATGGGCAAGATCTTTGGCACTATCCTCAACTTCTGGCTGTGTAAGTGAACGGAGTGATAGCTTAATGTCATGTGATAACAGTTATAAAGGGCATGTTCCACCGTCTACTGAACGGGAACGGACCCGAAATCTGGGGGGTGTTTTTCAGTTGAGACGATCTTAAGTTGAGACCGTTTGAGGGCCAAAGTGTTTTTCAGTTGAGATGATCTTAGGGGATCTCAAGTTGAGACTAAGATAAGACCGTTTGGGGTGCTTTGGGTGTTTTTCAGTTGAGACGATCTTAGGGGATCTCAAGTGAAAGGATCTCAACTTCGGTCTCAACTTGAGACTGGTTGATACTTGTCTTAACTTTCTCATCTGGTGCCAAAACATATCAAAATTTAAAGATATTTAGAGCAAAGTGTATTGATAACCTGGCAAACGTATTTTCCAAATTTCATAGTTTTATTGTGGTTATTATGACCATGAGAGACGATTGATAAGCAACATAAAAACAAGGCACTGCACCACTCAGCTAGTTTGTGCTGAACCTACTGTAATGCTCAAAGTCAGTCGCAACTTGAGATCGGTCTCAACTTGAGATCGGTCTCACCTTGAGATCGGTCTCAACTTGACATTGGTTCACAAAAGGTATCCCAAGGGACTTGACATAACAGTTTGGGGCGACAATAGGCAATTTAGAGGCTCGGGTTTACTTAAACCACAGGAAGATCACTATAGAACTTGAGATAGCTCTACACTGAGGGTTAGAGATCTCAACTTGAGATCCTTGGAGTTGAGATCCCCTAAGATCGGCTGTGTAGACTTGAGACAACGTCTGAAAAACACTTTCCGCCATTGATCTCAAATTTGGTCTCAGGATCTTTGATCGATCTTAGTGGATCTCAAGTTGAGATCGTCTCAACTGAAAAACACCCCGTCACACACTTTAGTTGTCTTGGTGTTGGAACCATGTTAATGTAGAAATACATTTTTGGGAGACAAAATCTAAAACGTTTTACAAAAAGAAATTTTCCTTTAAGTGGAGAGGATGCCTGCTACGATTGATTTTTTTCTCTGCATTTAATATATATATGTGCAGAGAGTGAAACGTTCCACCTTCTTTTCACTATTTAAAATGGATATTTGTGTTTTTTTTGTTTTTGTTTTAAATTTGCCATAGAATTAACACCTAGCCACATATACCGCGGATATTTATGTTTTACAAAATATTACAATGAACAAAGACAAATTCTAGACTAGATTTTCTTTTCCAACTCACGGGGTGGCACGATCAGATAATTTAACTGCCAATTTTGTACTCACAGCTCAACAGCCGTCCCTGTTGTCACACTGCGACGTGCTGGTAGAGACGTGTATTGAGGTGTATTCAACCATCACGACTCAACTTCTGCCCACTCCAGCCAAGAGTCACTACACCTTCAATCTGCGCGATCTCTCCAAGGTCTTCCAGGGTATCCTCATGGGAGACCCTACCAAGATGTCGGTATGTGCTCCACGCTGGACCAACATGTTTGATTCAAAAGTTTGATACAATAGATCCAAACAATGTGCACGCAAACAAAAATCGGTATAAAACAGGTTTGTTGACAGGATACCGATAAAGCACAAAGATCTTTATTTTTACTTTTCGCTCTTGATAATAAATTGTAGAGGACCTTTTCATTCTCAGGAGGAACTGATCATTCAGTTTTAATGGAGAGTTGATGCATAGGTGAATATAGATATAGCAGTAACTTGCAGCTGTCCTTTATCATACGAACACAAATGTGTAATGATGAATTGGAAGTAATGTAGGTAAATCACACAAACACATTATTGTTAATTTTGTATATTTGGATACCTACTGAAAACCAGCGTAAGCCACGAGCTGTAGCTGAGAAGGTATCTCTGGTACCTCTTTTATTGGTATGACTACTATGAAACTTATCAAGAAATATTGTAAGCATTTTGATCCAATAAAATATTTTGAACGAGAAAAAAAAAAGAAGAAAAAAGTGTGCCAACAGAAAGTTGTGTAGATCTGTGTATTCTTACCCCAGACCATGGTTCTTGTAGAGTATCGAGGACGTTCTCCGCCTGTGGTGCCACGAATGTCAGCGCGTCTTCCAAGACCGTCTCATCAACGATGAAGACCGGAACTGGTTCATAGACCTGCTCAAAGAGAAGATGAAATCTAAGTTTGACTGTAACTACAGCGATGTTGTCACCCTCGAGCCGCTCATTTACGGCGACTTCATGATTCCCAACGTGGAGAATAAGCAGTACATCGAGATTGACAACCACCAAAAGGTCAGCAACTACTAGAGTCTGCACTAGTTTTCCTCCAAAACCATCCGGTCAGATCCCGTATGGGTTTTCCGGAAACAGAAGTTACTGGACTGTCCTATGTCTAATCAGGATGGCAGTTTTTCCACTTTTCCATGGGATTCCTTGTTTTCATTGTTCATGTATTTAAAACAAAGATATTATAGATAGAGCCTCATTCACACAAATAAAACAGTAGACTAAACCTCCACACATACCCTCAGCCCTATTCCACGGCAACATCGATGCGTTTTCCATGTTTTCTTCTTCTCTCTGAGTCAGTAAATTCCACATGAAAATATTTCCACTTTTTTCCTGACCCTATCTGACACCCCTGTCTAATATGTGAGGGTTAGACCGAGAAACAATTCTTTAATTTTTTGATTGATGGTAAACTGGATTTAACCCCAAGAGTATTTTATTTAAAGATTTATACCCAGAAACAGTATTTCTAGATGTAAATATAGATACATAATTAGACCGTTACATAGTACTACATACCAACAGGGGTCACGCTTCTCTAAAGGACACATATATGTAGTGTTAAGGAAGACTATTCTACCTTATTGATACCATATGAATAACTATCTTTATGGTGTTTGTTTTGGGCAGATGACGAAAGTAGTGGAGGAATACCTGGACGATTACAACCAGGTAAACACAGCTCAGATGAACCTGGTCATGTTCATGGACGCCATCCGTCACTTGTCGCGCATCTCTCGTGTGCTGCGTCAGCCGCTCGGCAATGCCCTGTTGCTTGGTATGGGCGGCTCAGGTCGACAGAGTCTCACCCGTCTCGCCACCCACATGTAAGTTTCATGATAACACAAGAGTAAGCTAGCCTGTTTCGGGATCATGGGTCTTTTTCCTTTTACTGTTCTCAACCATCTCACCACGCACTTTCACAGTGGGAATTTTGAATGTTGTCACCCTCCTTATCGCTTTCATATAGACCTATTAAACAGGTTTCAATATATAAAGTGCCTGTTCCACCGGGCTTACCAACATGTCGAAAGGACAACGTACGTTACTCTATTGTAGTCATGCAGTCAACAGCTGTCAGCTTGGTTGTTAATGGTGCAGTGGAGCTGCGCTAGCTGGTCAATGGCCAACTTGGGTCAGTGGATGGGCGCCTACAGCCTATAAGGCCTGTTCCACCGGGCACACTGATAGCATCACTTGACAGCCATGTGCTTCTCTTTGGTTGCCATGTAGACTGGCCTCAGTCCCTGTATCCTACCACCCCTACCTCTCCACCCGCTTGATACAGGGACTGGTAGAATCCGTAACCGGCCGTGTAGGCTGGTGCGATGTAGCGCCAGCACTCTCCAAGCAAAAGTCCCAAGCTACTGGTCGAGATATCTGCTGGGAGATTGATACCCATGATGACCTGACCCATATAATTGTAATACCAACATAGACTGTGGGTATAAGGTCTAAGAAGTAGAATCATTTTTCCCATGGGCTCCCAGTCGCTCTCTTTGATCTCAATCAGGAGCAGACGAAATGTATTGCTATGACAACACTGGCGGCCAGAGAACTGGAGAAGGGGTGGAGAGGGGTGGGATTAGGTATAGGGTTACAGGGAGCAGCTTGGGGCCATAAACAGGAGATTCTGTTCATAGTGGACAAGTCTTTGATTCATGCGCCAGTCAGAGAAGGATACATACTTTAATGAACTTTATTTTTATTGTGTTAAATCATATAATGAATGGTCATAATCAAAGACTTGAGCAAGTCTAGTTGCCATGCAGTCAACAGTAGTCAGTCGTGCAGAGATCGTTGCAGTGGAACAGGGCTTGCTTGTCGATAGCCCATGTCAACCAGTGGCTGATATGTGTCCACATATTGGTCGGGGGGGGGGGGGGGGGGGTCAGCGGACAATTTTTAAAGGTGTGTAAAGAAAATTGGGCCCCAGTCAGACAATGCCAGATCTAACCTATCATTCAGGAGCACTATCAGATACTACCATTCATGATAGACAAAAATCTTTTGGCAGTTTGGGGCAGTGGATCATCTATTTTGACTCAGAAGACATATTCTGTGGTGGATAGCATCAGGCCTTATCTCTAGACATAAGGAGCAGATACATATATTTCAACTTAATGGAATGTGTAGTGCTGTAAACCATCTCGGCACTCAAATATCAGAATATCATGTTTTAACATAATGAAGTTTGTACTATTGCCACCCGCCTAGCTACCCACATATAAGACCAACATGTTTCAACATGGCAGGACTTTATTTTTCCCGACACCCACAGACCAGGGACCTGTTTCAGTAGTTTCGTGACATGTCTAGATGGCGTCTGTGACACCATACGGACAGATCACAAAATTGCAGTCGATGACACACGGAGTTTCACTCACTTCTCGTAGGAATTAAGCAATGACACTTCAACACGAGTAGGGGATACATATAACTTATAATCGTTCCAAATATGAAGAAGATTGGCCGCTCGGACCCTCTGATATTTGCTAGACTTATTCCGCTGTTGCTTGCATTGTTGGTGCCGCTGTTGATGTCTGCCTAGGCCTAATGTCACAAGACTACTGAAACAGGTCCCAGAGCATGTTCTGATGAGTGCCTAATTTTGTCAGGATAGAGTCACTGAATGAATTATACCATCTTCATGTCGCTACTACTTATTGATCAGCGTGTCTCTTGGTTTCCCGTGTACCAAGTAGAGATACATTAAAGTGGTGTTGTGATTGTTTCAGGGCCGAGTACGACCTGTTCCAAATTGAGTTAGCCAAGAACTATGGTGTACCGGAATGGCGAGATGATCTTAAAAAGGTCATGCTGCGTGCTGGGCTTGAGAACACACTCACCACCTTCCTATTCTCTGACACACAGGTACGTTGCATTTATGAAAAGATTATTTTTTCCATCTCTGATATAGGTTGTCTAAAAGAATAATATTTGAACATAAATGTAGAATGATCTTCGTGTTTAATATCTTATAATCCACTCACCTCTGCGATGCTATACTTTGTGAGATATAAGATTTTAAATAGACTTGTGCATGAAATAGCATACACTCATATGGATTTATAATATCCATTTTCTTAAAAAGTATACTGCGCTTCCCTAATGATAACGTTTACCAATTTCCAATTTCTCCTTTTTGCCAAATCTGTGTTTAGTCACGTCACATTGATCTATTTCTAATTTCATTGAGAGGCTAGCACTTGTGAACGTCATGTTAAAACAAATCTTATTATGATATCTGCTCCATGGAATCGGTTGACTTTAATAATTTATACTAGTTTATGGCTGGGTATGTGTCTGAGTAATTTACATTTCTGCCTCACCATACCAGATTAAGAACGAATCTTTCCTGGAGGATTTGAACAACATTCTGAATGCGGGAGACGTGCCCAACATCTACGCGATAGACGAGCTGGACTCGATCTACACCACGATGAAACCCATCGTACAGGATGCAGGCATGCAGCCTACCAAGACCAACCTCTTCTCTGCCTACACTAAGAGGGTACGCTCCAACCTGCACACCGTCATTGCCATGAGGTGAGTGGAATAGTTGTCATCTGCTACCCGAGATCTCCGAGAGATCTAAAACGGGAATGTACAATTTCCATGCAAAAAGTGTATTATCATACTAGAAAGAAATGGTCTCTGATTTATTCCCAGCTGGAAGGAGTTTATTTTCTACCTATAGTGTTGATCTTGCCCTGAAGTAATCGCCTTGTTGTTTTGCAGCAGTGATCACTAGCATGGATTAGTCTAACCCGTTTACAAAATAATTTAGATTTCAACGTGTATATACTTGGAGATACCTAGCAACGGTATAGGAAAACTGGAGAACATAACAACTGACATTTAACAAGAAGGATTGTTTTCTGCAAATGAGATGAACCATCAATAGATTCAAGAATATTTTGAATACATTCAACCTCTCTATATCAGACCTAAACATTTCGGAGAGTAAGTATGTTGGTTCCCTCAAAATACCTTTTTCTTCAGACATTTGAATTAATTGTATTTTATTATTGTATATCACATGTAACTAAGAAGTTCTGGAAGCACAATCGCATTTTTTTCTAGCCTTTTATATGCGGATTTCTTCGCAGGAATAAGAATAGAGCATTAGTAAAACGATTTGGTTGAAAATTACGTGACGTGTATATACTAAAAATATGTCCATAAAATAACGGTTTGAAATAACGCTATTATGCTGACAGGATTTTCTATATTTGCAAACGAACGAACTGATGAAAGTAATTGGTATTGTTTTGCTCACTACACTTTTAGCAAAAGGGAATGGAAGAATCTGCTTTGAGAACGAGAGCATCCGAGGGGGCGAATGTGGATGGTAACAGCTGTCAGCTGACTTTGTGAGCCTTGGCTGAAGAGTAAACTGTTGACTATTTCGCATTATGTTAGGTGTCAGCCTTGTCAAATAAAGTCAGCCGTCCACACCAGCAACCCCGCTCCTTGTTCCATTATCATAAAAGACTATCTGTTCAATTGAACTCTACCTTGCGTCATGTAATTTTCAATTATCTACATTGTTGTGGTACAAGAGTACGTGTTTACGTTCACAAATCACATATATTGTCAAGGAATCCTTGAAAGGTAATGAATGACAAATATTGTCACTATTTTGCATGCACACAACTGGTTTTCACCATTCGATGTTTATCTTTTAAATATGCATGTGAAAGACCAAGAGCAAAAAGGAATATTGTTTGCGCGTAAATGTACTTATGAATTGGGTTTATCACCATTGCTATGATTGGCTTCTCGTTGGAGACAAGCAAATACTAACCCATTGAGCGCCTCATAGTATAATATAAGTGCACACACATTTAGCATGAGTATTGCTCTATTTTACAAATATCACCATTTTAAAAAGATTTTCATTAGTCGCGTATCATCAGTGATCCATGCATGGAATATAGAAAGAAACATACAGCGTTTTTCTTTTTAGGTTTTTTTTTTTTACAGCTGCTGTTCAGAATCAAATGTGATTCATTTATTGAGCACAGCCAAAATAAACATAATCTAAATCTACATGTTGTCCTGAATCACTAACCACTAGGATCGTCACATTAATTTCCATGTTAGGTCTCACACAATTAGGACTTAATAATTTTTTATGCTTCTATTTCTTTATTACTCTTTTCAAACTGCTCGCATCATACATCTGAACACATTTATAATGAACGGGAGTGCATTTATACATATTCAACTAACTATATACAACCATCAGTATGACATTAGAATTACTTACACCAGCAATCTGTGTAGAGAATTAAACGTCTGTAAACTGGGAAAGATTCTACATTAATTGATGAATTTCTATTTCCAACAAAAAACCACAAAAACAAGAAGAATACCCAAAACAACATGCTTTAAATATATCTTTTTATACATTGTAACACTTGAGACTAAACAAATACAGCATATCTCTCTTCGTCAATGAATATTTTGAATACAGATGAGTGTATTCAAATAACATTAGATTCAGTTGCGTGAGCCATAAACATCATGCGTATATATATGGATTGTATAAACACACTATCTTGGACTACACCTTTGCTTTGGCCAAAGAGAAAATTCAAAAGAAATTTACTATCATGTATACAAACATGTGGATTTTCTTTTAAACCTTCAACAATATGTTTCTTGCATAGTCCGATTGGTGAAGTGTTCCGTGCTCGCCTGCGTCAATTCCCAGCACTTGTCAACTGCTGCACCATTGACTGGTTCGGCAACTGGCCACCGGAGGCGTTGCGCTCAGTGGCCACACGTTTCCTGGGAGATATCACTGAATTAGACTGTGACGAGCAAGAAATGGAAGGCTTGGTAAGATATGATGTGTTCAACCCTTTCTTTTCTTTGTGGGAATGCCTCCGTTAACTTTTGATGGACCAGTAAATATTAGAGATAATATTTCAAAATAGTGATTCATTAATCAACCATTACTCTTGGTGCTCAAAGAAGATGATTTATTGATTCATGCTCTGTACTCTATCGCGCCATGGTTAAGCACTTATGTAAGATGTGTCATTGGACTTTCATGTGCTTTGTGGGTGGAGTTGACTTACCAGACAAGATTCGTCTCACTCTAGGTGCTGATGTGTCAGGAGATTCACTCATCCGTGACGAGCAACTCTCAGCGATTCCTGGCAGAGCTGAGCCGACATAACTACGTCACGCCGACGAGTTACCTAGAGCTGCTCAGTATCTTCAGTAAGCTAATAGGAATAAAAAAAGCTGAGCTAACCAACTCTAAAAACAGGACAAAGACAGGTCTCGACAAGGTGAGGTTTGCCTGGCACGCTGTTTCCTAAAGGACACAGTTACAATGAAAAACTTCAAAGACATGATTAAAATTTAACATCTTGAATTTCCGACCTAAATCTGAAACATGAAATTTGTATGAATATCCATTCGTAAATATGTATCACGGGTGAAATAGTTATATGCTGAAATTTGTATATGCAAATAGATGCTCCCAATTTATTCCTTGCACTACTTTATAGTTTCATTTTTTTCAATCAACTTTTTTTTTTTTTTTTTTAGTTTCATGTTAATGTATTGCCTGATTGAAAAGACTTGAACTTTATTCACCCTACCCCTGTTTACACCACAGCTGCTTAGTACTGCTGACGAGGTCGCCAAGCTACAGGAGGAACTGGAGACAATGCGCCCCCTGCTAGAGGAGGCCGTTCATGAGTCCGTCGTCACTATGGAGAAAATTACCAAAGACACGGTACGTGTCACTCATTGTCTGTGCATGCTTGGCACATTCCCCACTCGTGCTTTGGAAGTCCTATTCATGTCTTAGTTTTAGAGTGGGTTGAACTAAGTAGTTAATCACACTTGCTTTACTTTGATAAATTCCACCTAGATATCAGTCCTATAGACAACATTCCTTTAATTTTGGTTGTATGGAAATAAAACCATAATAGCATCCTTTCCCTGATCATCTACTTTTTTTTATGAACTTCTGTTACTCTTTAAACATAGGTTTTTGCAGTAAGTCTTCTGTGTTGATATATTCTGCTAGATTTATGGATTTTCATGATCCATCCCAAGTATAGATAGAAACATCATCCGATCTCAACAATTCCTACCGCTAACGGCGATTTCGATGTGCCAATTCATGTGTGATTTTGCTGGTAATGAAGTAATGGTTGTATGATGATGGTTTTCTTTTGCGCAGGCTGTAGCAGAAGAGACAAAGTCGGTTGTACAGAAGGAGGAGATGCAGGCGGCCACTAAAGCGCGTGAGACTCAGGCTATTGCCGACGACGCCCAGCGCGACTTAAACGAAGCCCTGCCCGCCCTGGTAAGTGACCTGTCATATTTTATTGTCACCCCAGCATGGCAGCTGGCATTGCACGGTGTCGCTTTATAATGAAAAGACAATTTAAAAAAACTCACGATCATGGGAGTTGAGATGGGGAGCGGCGGGAGAAATACTAGTTTGTCATGTTGTAATGGACCCCAATGACACCTCGTAGACATGCTACATGACACAACAAGGATAAAACATACAAATGATATACTAATGGATTGAGATAATCACTGGTATAATGTACGGGTAAATCCATTTGGATTACGGACAGATTTGGAGTTTTGGAATGTTTTTGTAATCACTAATTGTAAATGTTTATAGATTACCTTCCCCTACTGCGTGCTAAGATCCCTTTCTTGTTCACTAGGACGCTGCCCTGGCCAGTCTGAAGTCACTCAACAAGAACGACGTGGTGGAAGTACGCGCCATGCAGCGCCCGCCAGATGGCGTGCGCATGGTCATAGAGGCCGTGTGTATTATGAAGGGAATCAAACCTAAGAAAGTCGCCGGCGAAAAGGTAAGTCGTCACCCATACTGCAGTTTTATCTGTGTCAAAAGAAATACATCAGTGACAAAGAGTTTTCATTTAAATGCCTTAGATATAAATCTACAGTAATTTGTTTTTTTTCTCTCTGCTTCCAGCCTGGACAGAAGATCGACGACTACTGGGAGCCCGGTAAAGGTCTACTAACAGACCCAGGCAAGTTCCTGGACGGTCTGTTTAAGTACGACAAAGATAACATTCCTGACTCGGTTATCAGTAAGATCCAGCCCTACATCGATAACGAGGCCTTCACGCCAGCCAATATCCTCAAGGTAAACTTAACAGCCAACATTACTCAGGGCAACAGAAGTGAAGATGAAAGAACACATGGGCTGATATACTCAGACAATTTTACAACTGATTTACAACGTAACTTACAATGCAACATTCATTTAACCGTTCTCAGCGTAATATCTACTGACATTGATTTGAATGTCAATGGGTAGTTCCTAGATTGATAGAGTTCAAACAATGCTATTGAATATTGATGAATCATTAACAATATATATTTGTTTGGATGAATTACACAGAGATGGCAGCTTTCCCTACTTTTTTTCATTTTCAGTATACAAAGTCTTTTTTGTGTGGAAAACAAAGATGATATTAATCAAACATCTTTCATGCCAATAGAACTGGTTTGAATCTCCCCCACAGACCCTCAGCCCAATGCTTTGACTGACACCGACATGTTATCCACATTTCTCTGATTCTCTTGAGATGCAAATTCCACATGAAAAATATGTCCACCTTTTTTCTGATCCCACCTGACATCCCTTAATTTACCCAACAGTTTTTTTTTTTTTTTTTTTTTTTTTCAATTTACCCAACATGTCTCTTCTTTTTAAACCCTCCAATGTATAGGTCTCCAAAGCCTGCAAGTCCATCTGTGAGTGGGCGCGGGCCATGTACAAGTACCACCATGTGGCGAAGGGTGTGGCGCCCAAACGGGAGGCACTGCGGATCGCAACGGAGGAGCTGAAGGAGACCCAGCGCATCCTGGACGCAGCCAAGGCACGTCTCGCCGAGGTGGAGGAAGGCATAGCCACGCTGCAGGCCAAGTATGACGACTGTGTGCGCAAAAAGGATGAACTCGAGTTCAAGACACAGGAGTGTGAGGGCAGGCTGGTCCGCGCCGACAAGGTACGAATCCTGAGTTACCCATCACCTGTGTTACGCGACACGGCTAGACAAGGTTGCGGGGTGGTGTGAAGGGATGTATATGGGATTGGTTACTGAGCGGATTTAAGAGTTAGTCGAGAGTGCTCCAAACACGCTCGATCTGAGCTGTGCAATGGAAAATTTGATAACTAATAAATGTAATATTTATCGAATTTATCATGTACGTGGCAGCAGAGGTCTCAATTTTTATATAGAACGTCCTGACCATGCTGTACGATTCACAGAACGAGATGATGATTTACGGTTTGTTCGGACCGAGGCATTTATGCCGAGTTCCGTACAAACGGTAAATCATCATCGAGTTCTGTGAATTGTACAAGCATGGTTTGACGTTATATATTTACTATATACCCGAAATTAAAAAAAAAAAAATCAATTTCATTTGGCTTAACAACCAATTTTTTAATAAACGTGTATGGCAAGGTGGTCCGTATTTTAGTGTACGGACCGGTGGTCCGTACAGTATTTTTACGTCATCTGCCGAAACGGTGCGTATTTAAAGTATATACGGCATAGGTATATAGTAAAACCTAGTATGATTTTACGGTGTACAGTAATATACCTAGTGTTTCTGAAACTGTTAGTTCACAGCTATTATCTACTTATTAACAGAGACCAGATAAGAAATAAAAAGAGTTGCAAATGCCTGTTCACTGTTTCTCTTTTATAGAATACATTACATACATGTATACATATATATACATCAGTTTCATTATGTTCACATCCTTACCACATGTACTTTGCTGACATAATGTGGTTGTGAACTTGTAGCTGATTGGTGGACTGGCGGACGAGAAAGGCCGCTGGTTCGAGTCTGTACAGCATCTAGAAAAAGTTGTGGCCAACATCACAGGAGACATCCTCATCTCTGCCGGCTCTGTGGCCTACCTTGGGCCTTTCACGGTAAATTTTTCATATTTCTTTATTGATGCAGATTTATAACCAAATATCCTTCCCATAGCTGAACCGTTATATATCAAGAACTATCGATCCGTTTGGTAAAATCAACCTTATAGGATTTATCTGAACGTGTACCGTGGACCAGTAGTTAGAGCATGGGACTCGGAGATGTTGATGTAACAGTGTCTACGTTTAATAATTTAACAATTAGAGATACATGCAAATTATCTTTTATTGGATTTTCTGACAAGAAGAAGATTGAATTGTCTTTCAATATAGCAACTTCTCTGAAGTTTTAATTATCCGTTAAATGGCATGATTGTCTCTTAAATTAGAATTATAAGAAGAAAAGAGAAGATTCCTATGTACATGACTGCATTTGATAAACCCAACACTTGGTATTGTCATATGCTCACAGGGCGAGTACCGCACAGATATGGTGACAGAGTGGACGAATAAATTGTCAGGGTTCAACGTGCCACACAATCATGGCTGCTCCATGGTGGAAACACTAAGTGACCCGGTAAAGGTGCGCAGCTGGCAGATCGCCGGGCTCCCTAAAGACAACCTCAGCACAGAGAATGCCGTAATCGTCCAGTACTCTAACCGCTGGCCACTCTTCATCGACCCCCAGGGCCAGGCCAACAAGTGGGCCAAGAACCTGGTAAGCACATAAATATGTACAATCATTACCATATCTTGTGTAGGAACATGTAATAGTTTAAAGTTTTCTCTCACCGTAGAGCCGTGATTGTCCTATAGAACTATTGTATTCCTCAATCTAGGGAGATAATACCGGCATTACTTCACACATTAACTCACTGTAAACCGTTATTGTTATTTTCCTCTCTATGTAGGAACGTAAAAGCGATATTAATCCATATTTTCAAGTCACTTTAGGAACGTGATAACGGTATTAATATATATTTTTCACTCGTTATAGGGATACTATAGCTGTATTCATTCTTATATTTTACTCACAATATGAACTTGATAAGTTCTTAAATTTCACTCCTCACAGGAACGTGATAATGGTATAGACGTGATCAAGCTGTCAGACCGTGACTTCCTGCGGAGTCTGGAGAACGCGGTGCGGTTCGGCAAGCCGTGTCTCTTGGAGAATGTGGGTGAGGAACTGGACCCAGCCCTGGAGCCCATCCTGCTCAAACAGACATTCAAACAGGCCGGCAGTCTGGTTATCAAACTTGGCGACGCCGTCATCCCTTACCACGAGGACTTCAAGTTCTACGTGACCACCAAACTGCCCAACCCACACTACACCCCCGAGATCTCCACCAAGGTCACTCTCGTCAACTTCACCCTCTCACCCAGGTACACCCTGCTATGCCTTTTATAGAAAAGAAATTAGTAGAAAAAAAAAAAAAAAGTTAAAAAAGTTTTTAAAAAAAAATTTAAAAATTTTTTTTTAGAAAAGAAAACAACTCTATTGCTTGATCGTTGATCTAATGATGTTTGATAATGACATTATGGCGTAGACTGATATTGTTGTATCAATGTAAGTACACACACTGTGGAAACGCTCTGCCTGTCACAGTGGTGTGGAGGATTAGCTGTTGGGGACGGTGATGACTGATATTGTAGCATTCAGTTATGCATATGCTGTGGAAGCTCTCTGTGTTTGAAAATTGTCTGAGAGGTCGGGTACAGGGGAATATTATGGTATAAAAATCCTGCTCCATCAGGCTGAATGTGGAGCCAAAAAAAGAGCATCGCACAGGCACGGCCGCTATGTGTCAGACGGATATAGAAATCGGTGCAGTGGAACAGGTCACACATTCAACGGCATAGGCCGCACCACAGAGGAAAGGGCAACGCCCAATAAAGCCTAATCAAATAGTTTTGTCTAATTGTCTTTTCCCCCATGGGCCTGTGGGTTTGTACACTATAATCATGTTTGGGAGACGCCCGATTGCTTTGAATCCAGAGACGTTCTTTTTTTCCTTTTTTTCTCTGCATGTCCAAGTGCTCTGAAGGGTCAGGTATTGGTAGTATCAAGTTGTACACATACTGTAGAAGCTCTGTGTGCTACAGCGGTCTAGAGGGTCAGGTACTTGAAGTATCATGTTGTACACATACTGTAGAAGTTCTCTCTCTGTGCTACAGTGGTCTGGAGAATCAGGTATTGGTAGTCTCAAGTTTTATCCTACCCCTAATATAAAATCCCATAGGCTTAACATTGGGTATCCGTATGCCACGCTTACTGGCATACGGAGTTTTATATGCCACTAATGGCATACAGCAATGTTATCACGTAATATTCCAAAATCGAGGAGATAGGGTAGGATAAAATCAAAACCTGATTCGTTTTAATCTTGTCCATCGCATTCTACTCCTGAAGTTTTGGCTCCGGACTTCACTCGGCTTCGCCTCATGAAGTCACTTTGCCAAACTCCAGTCGTGGAATACGGTGGACAAGATTAAACCTCATCCAGTTTTACGATAGTACATATACAATAGAAGCTCTCTCTGTATTACAGTGGTCTGGAGGATCAGCTGCTGGGTACTGTGGTTGCCGAGGAACGTCCTGATCTGGAGGAGGCTAAAAACCAGCTCATTGTGTCTAACGCTAAAATGAAGCAGGAGCTGAAGGAGATTGAAGACAAGATCCTCTTGAGACTCAGCTCCTCTGAGGGCAGCCCTGTTGACGACATTGACCTGATCGACACACTAGCTGCCTCCAAGGTCAAGTCTGGCGAAATCAAGGTGAGTTAATCTCGTCGGTATCTCTATTACACCCACCTGCTTTCCTAGCTTTTAAGAGGTTTAATATTCTCTATTTTTTTGATTGAGCTATCCAATCTTCACTTTTTTCTTCCCTTTATATATATATATATATATATATATATATATATATATATATATATATATATATATATATATATATATATATATATATATATATATTAATCATTTTACCGTTTCTTTCGTCTGCCTTCCGTTTAACCACCTCGTCTCATATCCTCTCCTTGTGGTCCTTCCTGTATCTCTATTTCGAATAAACTACTTATCACAACAATATGTCCTCCTTTTAAAACTTCTAATCTTACATCTACCTTCCTTTGTGTTTGGTGGCATGCTGCTCATCCAATACCTCAACTCTCACTCCCATTCTCCTTCGTTCATATCAATTTTTATTCGTTTTACTTTCTTCTCTCCCCCACATCTTTTAACTTGGAGATCCTCCCTCCATCTCTCCTTCCAGCCTATTCTCCTCTCTCACACGACACATGTTCCTTGTGCTATTTCGTAGCTAAACCTGTGCCTCTCTGCGTGATTTCCAGGCTAAAGTGGCCATCGCTGAGCAGACGGAGAAGGACATTGACGAGACTCGGTCGCTGTACATCCCAGTGGCCGTTAACACGCAGATACTCTTCTTCTGTGTGGCTGACCTGGCCACTATCGACCCCATGTACCAGTACTCCCTGGAGTGGTTCATCTCCATCTTCCTGGGCGGTATCGCCAACGCCGAGCGGGCAGGTAAGCCGTGACTACCCGTCATTCACCATATTAAAGCCTGTATTCCACCAACAAGACAAAAACGTTTTGCAGCGCCCGTATGGCGGTTGCTGGCAGATCTGCTCTATTTTAATCATCTATCAGGTTGGTGGAAGCACACACCAGACGTTTCAGCAGGCGTCGGCTCTCTCGTCAGAAGTTCCAGCAGACGTCTGCTCTAAGTTATGACGTCTGTTGGAGGATATTGGGGGTCGTTAGAGCGTCGCCTGAGCACCTATTGGGGCGTCTGGCCATTTCCCAGCTGATATATTAGTAGCATGTCTGATACCTTGTGTCATTTGTAGAATTACCACCATTTCTGTCTCGTCTGAATATTTGATGTATACCTCTGGCACACTCTTCACGATAGACTCTGTGATGTTAAATACCTTTTGGCACTTGTAAAATTGCCTCTCATTTATTTCTGTTCTGGATATATGTTGTGTACTCCTTACTCTATCCCACTCATCACCAGAGATTTTAAATTGAAGAAGTCTGCGTTTCATAGATGTTTTACATAAACTCTTCCCCTATTTTTCTGTCTCTATGTATTGTAATATTCATACATATATTCTTTTACGATGTATACCTGAATTAATTCATTTACTGAACTGTGTCCCTGTATTTATCTTTATCATATACCTATGCACGTCGATCTTGACTGCCCCATACTCACTAACCTATGCTCAGTGTATCATTAAAGTGTATCATATTGCACTGTGGTAAAAAGATATGCACGGAGCAGTCCAACATGTACGGCCTGCTTTGCCACTGCAGGCATCCAGCCGGGAATGTTTATCTGGGACAATAAAAAAACCCCTAGAATTTGCATGAATATGCCAAAAAAAAGATATGTAGGTAATGACGCAATATTTAAAAAATATATATTTATGGTATCAAAATTTACAATACAGGGAGGGAAAAAAATGCATAGGCGTAGCAGGGCCATATCAGTATGGACGGACCAGCTCTGCGTGCCCAAATTGTACTTTGAAAGGCGATTACATTCAAAACATTTGAAGGTATATAATTTTTTTA
This sequence comes from Alentia gelatinosa, assembly GCA_950022655.1. NCBI lineage: Eukaryota > Metazoa > Annelida > Polychaeta > Phyllodocida > Polynoidae > Alentia > Alentia gelatinosa. Next base: position 26,471,276 of record OX465580.1, on the reverse strand, counting down.
ATTAAAAAAACATTTTACGACTGCACCACGTTCACTAGTTGCCTAGCGATCTTCCACGCGATAGAAAATTTAGAATTTGAATAAATATGCCAAAAGGAGATGTAGGAGATGTAGGTAATGACGCAATATTTAAAAAATATATATTTATGGTATCAAAATTTAAAGGGAAAACAGACCGAGCATGTAATCTGTGAATTATTACTGACTCACAGACTGGTAAATACGCCCCTCCTGCCTAACGGCATCGGGGCATGTATTTGCCAGTCTATGAATTTGCAACAATTCACAGATTACATGCCCTGTCAGTTTTCCCGATGTATATGTCTCGATCCATTACTTCCGATATATATTTAATCAGTATACATCCCTTCCCTCTCGACCTCTTTGCTTCCTGTATAGTTTGCTTCCTGTATAGTTTGCTTCATATATTTATTTATCAATTCACATTTTGTTGACGCTCTTTCTCTTGAATAGAGGGTGAACATGGCTATAAGTGGACCAAAGGTAATAAGAAGTTAGAGGGTTTCAGATTAAACCCCTTTAACTATAAGACAGGCAGCTAGATAAGATGCTTTGCGCAGTTTAAGATAAATATGTATATAGTATATATCAGATGCTCGGCTTGGGCATAGGGTCGCCGAATGTGACACAGCGACAATTACAATGATTGATCTGCAATTGAGCTATCAAAAAGAGTAATAGGCAAGTGCATTGTCGATGCTCTAGGTAATTTTGGTATGTTTTATCTAGGATGAAATATTTCTTATATTGGCGGATATGTAATCTTTCCTTATTAATTGAAATGTTACACACTGTAGACGGCCATAGTGTACATGACGCGCTTTGTGCTCTATTTAGGAAATATATAACATGATAAATAAGATATCTAGTAATACTGTGGGCCGGGAGTTCATACTGGATCACTAGATTTAAGAGATGGAGGTTTCCTACATAACGAATTATTTCCTTTTTCCCCAGTAATATCCAATAACTACATTTTAAACGGTTTCTCTCCAAAACTGAATTTCGAAATGAAAAATATAAACCATTTCTATATCTAATTTAGGAACACTTCTTTGGTTAATTAAGCTTTTACCATTCCAGACATTAAAGTAAACTCGTGAATTCCTGTACTGATCTCGTTTCATATTCATTCCACTGATATCATGACCTCACAATTCCAATGTTTGATCCCAATGGTTTAGACATCAACGTAGACATCCTATCACAAGAGAAGTTTTAAGGAATATACACATTAATAGTCACCGTTATTTGCCCGTAAGGACTCTTCGCGTTGATTTCTCGCGTATACCGAGTTGGTGTACCTAAACATGAGCATTTTTAGGATTTAGGTCTGGGACCTATGTCGTTATATAACTGCATGTACTTAACAATTTCAGATTTGAGAAATGCTATGTATATTGCTATATTGAAATATCTAGGTTGAATAGACAAGATGACAATACACTCCTAGTACAACGGGGGGGGGGGGGGGGGGATCGTTAGCATATCTAGGGGAACATACCATCTTGTATTTCATTTGAAGACAGTGGCCAGAAAGGAATTGGTGACGCAATTGTCAGTAATGAGGCTGAATACTCGTATCGTAAATTTTCATTACTGTTCCATTAGTAATACATTTGTGTTTCTGGTAAATTCTTACCTTTTTATCCTCTTACATAATACTTCCCACATTTTAAGCAGATATCGACATCTATATTCTGAATTACAAAATGTCTATGTTCAGATAAAACTCGGCATCATGCAATATTTCAGAAAGAGAATATCGTCTGATTGTTTTGCAGACAACGTGACCCAGCGAACACAGAACATCAATGAATACTTCACGTTCAGTCTCTACAGTAACGTATGTCGCTCACTCTTTGAGAAACACAAACTGCTCTTTGCCTTCCTCTTGTGTGCCCGAATCCTCATGCACGAAGGCAAGATCAACATGGTGAGTCTACCTTTATATCATTAAAAGAAATACTATTTGATGACGATGCAGATTTACATACAATGAAATATTTTCAGTATAGTTGTCAAATACAAGCATTAAATATTCAACATGTGAATGCAACAAGAAAATATAACACATGACTATTTCACATGAAAAACTTAGATCTGAGTTAATTATGTTTATCGTCCAGATTTGATTGAGCATCTTGGCATGCATCTCTATCCTCACCTGTACTGCTAGTATCTATTGACCATGGAACTGTGGTGATTGTGTTGTAGGCTGAGTGGCGCTACCTGCTGGCAGGTGGTACCATAAAGGTAAAGGATCTGGAGAACCCGTGCTCCGCCTGGCTGACTGAACGCTCCTGGGGCGACATTCTCACACTTAGCGATCTTCCCAAATTCGCCAGCTTCCCGGACGAGTTCAAAGAACATAGGGAAGGCTTCAAGAGAATCTTCGACAGTTCTGATCCACACAGGTCTCTATTCCAAAGATTATTCATCAGTGTCGCCAGTGGTGACAGTTATGTCATGTATTAATGTCCAGGGCCCTGTTTTTTAGTAACGACATCGTGGATCCACGATCGCCTAAGATCGTGGGTTGAGGCCAAGACACTTTTTGGGGATACAAAATGGCCGCCGTCCTATAGACGGTGTCGCAGCCTGCTGCCTACGATCGGAGCTCAAAGTGTCGGCGCTAACGACAAGTATAGAACTGTCTTAGGTTCTATAACAAACCACTGTGCATATATAGAGGATTTCCCGTGCTTCCCATACGAATTAAGCGATGAAATTTTAATACGAGTAAGGGATACATATGATCTACAAACGTACCAAATATGGGGAAAATCGGCTGCACCGTTCTGAAGTTATCGGCGTTTAAATTTAGTCATAGCAATCGTCTTCTCTGGTGGTGGCCAGTCACCCTCCCACCTCCCGATGCGCAGTCTATGTCAAGGTCGCCGCATAAATTAGCGGAGGCGTCGGGAAAATACACTGGCCACCAGACCAGACAATTGCCATGTCGAAATTTAAACGCCTATAACTTCGGAACGGTGCAGCCGATTTTCTTCATATTTAGTACGATTATAGGTCATAGGTATACCTTACTCGTGTTAAAATTTCATTGCTTGATTTCTACGGGAAGTGAAGTTCCGTCCTTGCTACGACATGTCCAAAATTGTCTTAGGCCTATGACACATGTGGCGACACTTTCAGCTTGGATGCCCACCGATGGTCGTGACTGTAGCACACATTTGAGCTCTCTAGGTGTCGTAGCCCCACGCCATTTGTCGCCGCTTCTACGATCGTAGCTCTATAGGACACTGACACCTGGAAGATGTCGCCAATAACGATTGTCGTGACTAAAAAACAAGGCCCAGGGTTGCATAGGGGAAAGCGTCCCTGGCAACGGGGGTGGCGTCATCTAGCGGAATGCCGAATAAGGAGGTTGCATTAATACCTACACAAGGAAAACTCTATGTCGTGCGGAAATTGCACCGCCGAATTGTGAATCTGTCAGTCGGAAAGCAAATGATAATAAGAAAATATTTGATAATCACATTTAAATCACCATATTAAGTCTAAGAAGAGAGTCAGTATTTTTAAGATTACCTATTATTTGATTCTAGAACACTGGAGCATTAGGATTGTCTTCTTAAAGGAATCCTATACAACTTGGCACAGTATACTTGTTTGTTATTTCTCCTATGTTTTTTCGATAGCTTGCTTTATATGTTTTCAGAGAGCCACTTCCCGGTCACTGGCAGACGACATTAGACGACTTCCAGCGGATCCTCATTCTGCGCTGTTTGCGTCCTGACAAAGTAACCCAGAGCATGCAGGACTATGTGGCCGCTCACCTTGGACAACGCTTCATTGAGCCCCAGGTATGTTTAAACTCTGATATATGAGATAACAAACTCCAAATGTCAAGTAAAGTGACCTTCAAAGGCTCCATGGCTTATATAATTGGCTCATAAAACAGCGCTGGTGACCAGTAGACATTACTAGAAATGGCAAGTAGATGTATTAAAATTCTTTTTACTTCAAGGGATAGCTAGAAAGGTAGGGATTGCTAAAGAAACGATAAAATGAGAGGATTTGACATACATTGTAGTTGTAAAGTAGTGTACAGCAGCCCTACTATCCCTGAGTCTTCCCCAATCCAGAATGAAATAAAGGTTGCTGATTTCATAGCAGCATTTATTGTCCTCCATTACACATCAGCACATGTTCAGTTTAAAGGCACTATACATCACGAATTGCGTGGATATGAATATCAGGAATGCAAGCATTTATCTTACTCATACAAGAAATTCCAAGATTTTCATTTATAATGATCAAAATTCCACAGTGTCTACAAGTCGGCTGCCCCCACACAAACCCCGGTCGGACCCTAGAAAATGTAAAACATGTGGTATTAATACCCATACTATCATTTATTGCACAGGCTACAGACTTACACGCAGTCTTCAAAGACTCCTCCCCCACCACGCCGCTCATCTTCGTCCTGTCACAGGGAACTGACCCAGCAGCCGATCTCTACAAGTTCGCAGAGGAAATGAGGTTCTCAAAGAAACTCAACGCCATCTCTCTCGGTCAAGGCCAGGTTTGTGAATGAAAGACGCACTCAAAACCCCTGCTGTGAATTTGGAATTTAAAAAATGCGGCTGTCCCTGTAAAATTCTTTGTATTTTGCCTCCAGAAAAAATATTATTTTACCACTAAAACGATTTCCTCTTTCTATTCACCATAGGACTACAAAAGCTAAGATATGTATATTATATTTTGTGAAGCTAGAGAAAACGCCCATCACCAATTGGAAGTGATATAGTTGGTGATAAAATGTATCATAATGATACTCTCATTCACATGTTGATGAATAATATATTATTGTCACTTGATAGATCGTATATAGAATACTGTCTGTGATGAAGTATTCTCAGAACACATTTTACTTTTTGACACTTATTTATGGATTACTGATTCAAGTATATTTGACTTATCGACTGTCAGATTAGATTATGCATATTGACCGCCATAGATTATTGTCTGTTCGAGTATATTACATATTGACTGTTATGAACTATCGATCATTAGATTTATGCATTGACTGTTATGATGATAACGTCTCATTTTTGTTTAGGGTCCGCGAGCTGAAGCTATGATGAAGAGCGCCATGGAGCGCGGAAAGTGGGTCTTCTTCCAGAACTGCCATCTGGCTCCCAGCTTCATGCCCGCATTGGAGCGACTCATTGAGCAGATCGACCCGGACAAGGTCAGTGTGCCCAGCTGCTCATTTACATAGTCCCCGTAGGCCACTAACATTGTCACTTATGTCCGCATTAGTCAGCATCTAGGTCTTGTAATAGATAACAAGCTTTCATCTCATGTCCACCTCATCCCTCAGTAGGTCAAAAATTTTGTTGGAGAAGTGGCGGTATGCGGTGACGCTACTAACAATGTGCGTGACCGGAGGTGGCGCTTGTGACGCCAATTAGTTTTGTGGAGTCCGTTTGGTGGCGCCACTGTTTATAGTTAGATATAGTTGACTGTATCTTAACAATATATATATATATATATCAGGACGTAAAGCGTCATATACAGGTACATGATTTTCAGCATCCAAGTCCATATAGGAGACTAATATAAAGGCAATATACATAGAAGTGCCTTAACATACTCTTGGCAATGTGGATATCAGATATACATATCAAAATCCATTGTATTTTTCATTATGGCTCTGTTAAGGTATGCATGATATCTATTACAGCCATGCTTATGCTTGGAGGAAAATATAGGATCGGTTTTATTTCACATTAGACACATTCTCGATCAGTATGATCGGCTACTAATGAGCTTAAATGAGATAACATTACATTAAAGTACAAAAAAATGTGTGATATCATTTAAGTCCTGATATATATCATAGGTACCGTTCATGATTTCTCATATTCAAATGAAATCATATCAATGCTGGTTATACTGCTAACTACTTTATGATATGATACATGTTTTTTGAAAATCTATGATATACAGGAACTTGTTATACATGTAATGAGTTTAGATATGCATATAATGTACATATTATAATGAATTTGAATGATACGGGATAATTTGATACTTGTATCGAGTTGATAAATGTAATACAATGCATAGATATTTTAAAAAAAAATCTACATAGGAAGATCCATGTCATCCCAATAAAATCATATTTTCATTACGTCTCCGATATACAAATCGAGCAAATGTGAATCAGCCTCTTTTACCTATTGGGTTGAGCTCAACATAGTATGAACTGACAGTTTTCACAATTTAAAATTCACACAGGGTGCCTCTATGAATTGTGGGATATGCCTTTATTGGACAAATGCCATGTATTCGTTGTAGGTGCACCGTGACTTCAGGCTCTGGCTGACGAGTATGCCGAGCCCCAAGTTCCCCGTCTTCATCCTGCAGAACGGCTCCAAGATGACCGTGGAGCCGCCCAAGGGCATCAAGGCCAACCTGCTACGGTCCTATGCCGGCTTCTCGGACGACTTCCTTAACTCCTGCGGGCTCAAGGTAAGACACGAGAATACCTGAATCTTAATTGTGTTTTTCTGGGAGAAAATGTTACTTTCAGAAATGAGAACGTGAAGTGGGAGACGACCAACATGAAATAGATGGTTTATGTGTTTTGGGGATCCAGCGTGGCACGGTCAATTGAGCGCGAGGCTGCAAGTTATGTCATCTGGTATTGGGTTCTTGGTCGTACCACTTGACCACATCACCTTTGTTTCTGAATAACTATTTGTTTGCATTAATATGTAATAACGATGTGTGTGACCTACCAATCCACCTCTGCACAACATCTAAGAAATAATGGTTTTTCATCTCCAAAAATACTGCACTGATTATAATCAATACGATGATACATAATGTGATGCCTTTTAAAAAGTGTGTGTAAGCCCTTTTGTACTTATTTTATCACGGTTTTTAAAAGAACATTCTATTAAATTTAAAAGAATGTAAAAAATAACTGAAAATTGTCATTCCTCTTTGCAGAATTACATTAAACGTCTAAATCATGAGAAAAAATATATGTGTAAATAGGAAACAAAAAGCTAGAGGCATGGAGAAAGAGATTTTTATATAGAGATTGGTAAAGTAGACTGCTAATTGCGTCGCTTTCATCCATTTTTCACTTGAACGAAATCAAGTTATCGTTGTGACACTCAAAACCACTCTATTTCCTTCCTACTCAAGTTCAAGCCTTTGTGGTCCCGACACTACTCAGTTATCATTGATGACAATTCTTTGTGAATTTTAACCCTGTTACTCACATTGGTGCGTGTTTGTTTTTGCATGCGTTTTGTAGCAGGGTAATAAGTATGACCATGTAAGTGTGTTGTTTCTTTATGTCCACATAAATTTACCCAGATAAGTGTACATGTATATAAATATCTACATTACTGCTACACCATTCACTCTGACTCTGTACAGTATTGTAGACACACAATGATTAAGTCATAGAAAAGCTGAAATTAAGTCAGCTGAATAGCTATGCACCTAAGATGTCTCTAATATCCAATTTCAGCATTATATATTCGCTTTTCTTATCTTGCATGTACTCTGTGTTACTAATTTCTGCCTTTGAGAACTGAAGGTCTTTTCCCATTCTTCATATCAGTATCACACTGATTTGTTACGTACCAAAACCATCACTTCATCATCTGCGACATTTTAATTCAATATCCCCATTTTCAAATACATGTATACTACTGCTCCATTACTCTTTACATGAAGACTGATGTCAGTCCGCCTGAAACTAACGAACTTAAGGTATCGTTAATTATAAGATCCTTATGGTTGCGTTAGTTTTATATCTATTTTATAGTTGTAATTATCGATCGGGCATTGTAATTCTTTCGCCTTATCCACTCAATATAGGAACCTCGGACATTTCTCTGGATCAAGACACTGCCCGAATTGATTGTTGTAATTTATGTTTAATGTTGTTCAATCATTTCACTAATTAGATTAAGATATTTATCTACATATGCACGCATTAGGCTTTAATCCAACATTCCTAATGAAGAAATCGTAGAAAGACAAAAGTAGCTAAAATAATTATATGGATAAGAGATCCTACCCTGGACCACCCAGGATTTGATGTATTATATGTCTTGTCTGATTACGACTTAAATTAAATGATTTAATTAGACTTGTTAAGAAGCTTAAGTATCAAGTGCAACTGGAACTGCTATGTTATACACATATACGAATACAGTACAAACAAAAAATAAAGTATAATTTGTGGGGATGTGACACTTATAACCCTAACCAAGCCACACAACCCCCCCTCCCCCAAAGAAACACAAATATGTGTATAACACCCCACAAAAAAAAAAAAAAGAGATTCTGTAATAGTGAACAATAATGCCATTATTCCATCATGCAAGAGTTATAAAAAAAGAGAATTCCTATCCTCTCTTAAGTATAAAAAGTTAAGTAATCTGAGTGAGAGAGTTCTGAAAGTGAATATTGAATATTAACTTTTTCATATATCTTTAAGCCTGAACTGGTCACCTGTTCCTTTTATTATGGTGTGAAGAGTGCTAAAAGAAGCCCCACTAATCTCATCTGGAACTGATTGCCATTTGCTGGTTTGACTCCCCCTGCCAGGTGACTGAGTTCAAACACCTTCTCCTGTCGCTGTGCCTCTTCCATGGAGTTATCATCGAGCGGAGGAAGTTCGGAGCGTTGGGCTGGAACATCCCATATGACTTCACGGATGGTGACCTGCGCATCTGTGTGTCACAGCTTAAAATGTTCCTGGAGGAATACGAGGACATCCCTTACAAGGTAAGGTCCTCCTTTGTTTTGCCTAATTGTAAATCTATCCCCCAAGGTAAAGATCTAATCTTATTTTAGATCTTCCCTACAAATCTGACCAGATGTATAAAACTTGATATATACCCTAGCTTAATTCATTCATATCTCGTTCGTCAGTTCGTTGGAAGTATTCAACGGTACGTTTAATCCTGGTGGTAATGGAAATACTTAGTTGAGAATTGAGGGTAAAACAAAGAAAATTAACGTTTCCAGGTACTGCGATACACGGCTGGCCACATTAACTACGGAGGGCGTGTGACGGACGATTGGGATCGCCGAACGATCATGAACATTCTCAACGGCTATTACAACACAGCTGTCCTCAGGACAGAACACAAGTACAGCCAGTCAGGTGTCTACTCACAGGTCGACCCGGACAACGACCACAACGTGAGTCTACAGTCTCCACCACATGTTACCTAATTCATTGTATTGTTGCATAGATTAGATGCTGTTCTTATTGAAGCAGCAATTAAATATATATTGTTTTAAATCCAGTAAAAGAAAAAAATTGTTTTAAATCAAGAGGACAATGTTTATAGAAAAAAATAAAAATAAAAATAGTTTAAAATATTCAGGGATAATGAGTATCGCATAGTATCATTTTTCATATTTCGCCTCGGTTTCTCATGCAGAATTATTGGCTTGTGTTAGAAAAGAAACGTCTATTTTACATGATTGAATAATAGTGTCCTACACAACGATATGTGCGATGTATTAAAGATCTGCCCCTTATCCACTGTGGCAAAGATTAACGTGGATATTTTCACTGTGATCATCTTACAGGGCTACATGCAGTACATTAAGAGTCTGCCCATCAACGACGTACCGGAGATCTTCGGTCTCCATGACAATGCCAATATCACGTTCGCACAGAACGAAACAAACTCCATGTTGGAATGTCTCGTGAAGCTGCAACCCAAGACGGCGACTGGCGTCGGCAAGTCGCGCGAAGAGGTAAGGATCTCGTCTGCTCAGCTTCACACATGCTGTTGGCATGGTTATCATAGGGCAGGCAATTGTCAGCGAGACTAATCTATATTTAGGTCAGGAAATCCTAATTTATCCAGGGAAATATAAAATCTTTTGGGAAAGTGGAAACTTCCTTTTTCTTTCATAAACTCAGTAAAAGGACAAATATTCCAAACATTTGTGAGGCTGTATGATAAACGTTTGACTTCGGAAACGTCAATTAGATGTCACTGGATCACTATACTCAATATTCTTCTTTGTTGGATTGATCGGGAAATTAAAGAAACTTTTAACAATATCACTACTTTTTTTTACGTTCAATATATATATAAAAGTAAAAAGAAAATGATTAAAAAGTACATTAGTATTAATCCTTGGTTTCATTAACTATAACTATACAACGACATGCCATGCAATGACCTTTTTTCTTCTTCTTTTTTTTGGATCAATTTATTTATCCTGAACAAGAAAAGGCAAATACATGCCTGTTTACATTCAAATCCAGCCGTAGTACTCGTTATGCACATCTCTCAGTGAGAGTTTAAGCACCTGTAACTTTAAATAGCTAGCTAAACATACATATAGATAACAAATAGATATCAGTATAAACCATGAACAGGAGTTATAATTGATTTTGGTATCGCACGTGTAGGTGATGGAGGAGACGGCCAAGATGATCATATCACAGGTGCCCAGCATGATAGACGTGGCCATGGTGATGAAACAGTACCCCGTGATGTACGAGCAGTCCATGAACACGGTACTCATTCAGGAGGTCATCAGGTGAGCAGTTCCATGCATACTCCACACTCAGCACAAACACAACCATATGTATTAAATAAACTCTCATGAGATCCCCATTGTAATTATCATATTGGTTCTAAAATAGGTGAGCAGCTCACATGCCAAAATATTCCCATAAATCCATCCACCATGTGGCCGTTTTCACGAATAAATTATAAAATTTCTATTGCTCATGTAAATTTGATATACCATCTGCTAAATTACCCAATTCAACCCCAGCCCATGATACCCCTCTGAACCTCCCCAGTGACCTATGTAGAGACTTGAGCTTCCCCTTGATTCCCCACTGCAATGTGTATGTAATGCGTAAACTCTGTATTGTAATGAAAAATATTTCAACGCTTTTTTCTTACCCTAACCGGTAACCCTGATTAAAAAAATACCCAGATTGATTGGAGTATGTTTTAAATTCAGGGATGTCAGAGTTCAGGGAAATCCCTGAAATCAGGGTTTTTATAACACACAGAAATATTGTTCTCACTATTTAAAAGCTTCAAAAGAACCTATGTATATCAATCCCTAGTGTTTTAGGAACCGCATATATCCATTTCTCTATAAATGTGTGCATCATTACTTCCATGATTTTCAGGGTTTTCCCTGAAAAGCTTCCCATAGATAATGCACTGATAAAAATCCCTGAAATCCCTGAAGCCCTCGCACTGTCACCATACAAACCACTTTGAATGAATAGATAACACCAGGAACCAGCTTCATACTACAATCTCCCTTGCACATATTAGGTCTAACATCATTAGGACATGGAAGGTAAGGCTCTGCTTGAAGAGCACAGACTGTAGTTCCAGTCCTACTCACCAGGGGACACAGTTTTCAACGTTTTTGAGTTCCCAGTAAGCTTATTCATTGTAGTCTTTGGGAGGGGGGGGGCTGAAAATAATTTCAGGGATTTTCTTCAATGGCTGCTGACATCCCTGATTTAAAGCCCGCTCGTTTTGACTCTACAGGTATAACCGCCTGCTGTCAGTGATTCGGTCCAGTCTCAACGACCTGCTCAAGGCCCTCAAGGGTCTGGTCGTCATGTCACAGGCTTTAGAGAACCTCGCCAACTCACTCTTCAACAACCAGGTGCCATCCATGTGGGCAAACAAGGTAAGACTCTCACTCTACTACATGGAAAGCAATCCAAAGCAAGACGATCCTATGTTACATTCATCTTCAAATGTCTTTCAGTCTCCTCGACGAAAAATGATAAAGGTTTTATGGCAAAGCATGACAAAGGGGTGGGGGGGGGGGGGGAGTCAAAATAGTAGAACAAAAACATGACGTCATATATGGACATTAAATCCCAGTTTCCGCGAGAGGGCGCCATTGATGTTTACACCCGTGGTCTTGGCCTGCCGATGTTGTAGTCCTATTGCCGTTACTAATTGCAGGTTCGTTTTTGGCTAGTTACAAAATATTGGATTTTAGACGATGGCTACTTTTATAGGGCAAAAGTTAATTGCAATATTGTTATTGAAAATGCGTGGGTAAATTAGATATGGTTTGATAAGATTATAGAGGACAGAGCCTCCTAAAAGAAAATATAGATTTTTTGTATCCATGGGTATTGATCACATAAGGTCACTTGAACCTAGTCGGAATGCACTGTAAATGGCCTGCTGGACCTCAGGGTTTTAGTTATGCCAACAGCTCCAAGGTGGCGGCACGGTGCTCATAACGCCATTGGTACAAAGTAGTGGGCGCCCGGAGTGCCGCGACTGAATAGGACAGACTGGGACTTTCTGTGGGTTTCCTGGTAGAGATTTTGTACCCAGCCACAGGCGTATGTATAACCAATGTAAATAGAATGTGAATGTGCCGTAGATACACCCCCCCCCCCCCCGTGTAGTGTTTTGTCTGCTCAGTGTAATAGTCTCGGCCTGATTTCCATGATCAGTTAAATCAGTACAGTAAAACCCCGCTTGAGGGGTTACCCTCCGTTCCCAGAAAATTGTCCCCTTAAGCTGGGTGGCCCCTCAAGCGGGGTTTTCAGTCTGTCGATGGTTAAGCTATGTAGCATATAATACCTTTTTTCAGGTGATATTATGGCATATAGACACTGTTATAACCACACAAACACATCATAGACGCCTACCTGACGCTAGACTTGCTCAAGTCTTTGATTATGAACATTCATTAAATGATTGATCACAATCAGAATAAAGTTGATTTTAGTAAGTATCCTTCTCTGACTGGCCCATGAATCAAAGACTTGTCCACTGTGAACAGAATCTCCTGTTTATGACCCCAAGTCGCTCCCTGTAACCCTGCACCTCCTCCTACCCCTCCCCCTCCCCTCCTCCAGTTCCCTTGCCGCCTGTGTTATCATAGCAATAAATTTCACCTACTCCTGACTGTAACCTGATTAAGATCAAATGAGAGGGTATCAATCTCCCATCAGATATCCTGATCAGTGGCCAGGATATCTGTATGGAGAGTGTTGGAAATACTGGTGCTATACAGCGCCAGAAATCCAATAGCATTACCAATTGTACCAGTCCCTGTATCCCAGCGTGGAGGGTAGCCATAGGATGCAGGGACTGGAGCCAGTCTAACCTGACGCCTACAGGAGCCTACACAGGCTGTTGTGTGGTGTCTGACTGTCTAGACACCAGTCTACCTGTGTTACTCACACACCATGAACAAGGAATCAAGATAATCTGGAGTGTTGTCCCCACACTGTCCCGTCAGATTTGATAAGGTGTCCCTCCAAAGTGTCTACATATGCGGGATTAAGAAGCTTTTTGTACCGAAATAACTGTCCCCTTAAGCGGAGTATCCCCTGAAGCGAGGTGACCTCTTAATCGGGGTTAAAATAAACTCTTAATAGAGGGGGAAAAATTATGTTCTGATCAAATTGTCCCCTAAAGCGAGGTGTCCCCTTAAGCGGCGTGTCCCAGAAGCGGGGACTTACTGTAGGTGCTCTGCTGGCCAGTCTCTCATGAAATTGAAGATTATTTCCGACAAAAGCATGTACATCAAAGCCAAACACGAACCATTCCTAACACAACGGTTCGGTGCGCAACCTCGACTGAGTAGAAATTTGTAGATCTTAAGTATATATTCGGTAAACTGATAGTAGTATATAGATGGGGCTCGAAAAACATCTTACGCATACGTCCCGACACATAACCTGTGTGTCTTCATTTATATAGACTTTCCTGCAGGGTACGCTTAACACAATCATATCCCATACACAATTAGCTATTCATGTACAATTAGAACGTATATCATCACGTGAAGTGTCTTGTTATCATTATGTCGGCCTTTCAATTTCATATTTGTGTCAGTTCTATCTTATCGTTATTGTTATCATATTTGGGCATCGATTGTAGAAATAAATGACTCAACGTAAATATTTACCTGAAATGTGTTAAATGATAACGGCAAGCCAGTGTAATCCTATCATATACACATATGTCGTTTTTGCTCAAGGTAGGCGTTATATCTATATACGGCCTTGCCTATAACACACGGGTATACTTATTATAACCAAAATCTTTGATTATGTGAGAGTATGACGAAGGCGTGTGCAGTGTGTGAAAAATCTTTGATTATGTTAAGATAGACGAAATGGCGTAGTGTGTTGTAGAATCCGGAGCACGGTTCAATGACGTCTTATCTAGACGATGCGCGTATCTAATACGTAGTGGTTGCATGTGTGATAAGAGACCGCCTTCACACATGCTACACATGTCTGTCATTGTCTGAGCGTGTTCTATGTGTCATATGTTCTCTCTTATCTGCATATGGCTCTCATTGAGAGGGGGATTTGTCCCGTCTTTAGGTTTTAGGATTTACATACTTCCATTTTTTTGTGGAAGTTCAACTTTTGCGCCTGTGGCAAAAAAAACCAACAAAAAACCCGAAAATTTAGGAAAGCAAGATCGATATTATCAATAAACTAATCATAAAGGAACCATTCTCATCTAAATATCCCCAAAACGTTTATCTCCATAGATTCACTCAGGCTGTGGATTGGTGACTCTCAATAGGTATAGGCCACTCCCATTGCTGCTAGGTCGACCTAAATTTGCGCTTATATGTTAAACCTTTTTAAATCTGGGTGATTCAGGCCTTAGTTTCAACCTTTTTGACCTTCCCTTACTGTAAACCCCGAGCTTAGTACATATGTAGATGTGCTCTGGCAACATGCTAAAGAGACAATTGATACTGGCTCTTCACAACATGTAGAATCCTCAGAGGGGTTGATATGGTTTTTTGAATTTTGTTTTTATATAAAACGAGCTTTGCTCTTTCTTCTTTATTAATCATGTAATCCTCAGATGAATCCATGCGCCCATTCCACCGCCGAACAATTTATATCTAGATATGATTTTCTTTTTAATTTCCTTTTTATTTGTTTATATCTGTCTGTCCTTCCGTCTGGCCAGAGATATACAGATCTTATACACATTATTGGTGTTATTCAGAATATAGAACTCTTGTATACATGGGTCCCTATCCGGGTGGAAATTGATAGCTTTACTGGTGATTCTACTTTGTCAGCGGTCTAATGCAATGTATATTAAATGACTTGTTTGTAAGTGCGTCACCAGCTGTATGGTAAATATGTGAAGTCATTTCTGTGTACCACAGACAACTTGCAATATAAGGGAGTAGAGAATATAGATGTTTACAAGCAATTACTGGTCATGGCCGAGGCCTGATAGTCCACTCTATTCACTTAACTCTTTGTAGCAGCTATTGATTAGTTCAATACAGAGTTCAAGCGTTGGTCATGAAACCCCACGCACACTGACGCGTGAGGTTTTCAGTGTATAACTATGGTTAGTGAGCGGGATGCAAGTATTCCCGATGAATTACTTTTATCCGAAATTTTGTTCATAATAAATCAAAATATCTAGAAGTCTGGCGCACCGGCCGAATACAGGCTTCACCAGGCCATCGACAGGCATGCTGAAATGTCTGGGCCGCCTTTTTGATTAATTGACTTATATCGCTACATACCACAGCTTTAAACATGTTTTGTTGACAATGTCGACATCATACCCGTACATGTATATTATCTCACTCATTTAGAACCTTGAAGAACGACTTTTGTCACTCTAACCTATATTTGTGACATTCTCTCGTGGGCAGTCCCCAATAGACGAAAATTATCCCTTAGATTTACAAAACCAGAGATATATGTCTCCGGTCTTTTTCGGGATTTCCGTTTTTCCGTCTATTGGATTATTTTCATACTAGAGATAAAAAGTGGGTATAATCAGGATTGGGAAATTTTCCAACTGGCTTCTATGTATGTATGACCAATTTTTACTAAGTGCCCTCTGAGCAAATGCCGATATGGCATACCTCCCCAGACCTTGATGGTTGTCTATACGGTGTGCTTAGGGGAGTGGGAGGCCGTTACGAGTGGGTGTGATCGGGCGTTATCCTGAGTCTATAGACCATGGCGGCAGCTGGTCATGGACAATCCCCTGGCTGACATTGATCCTTTTAATATTTCTGGGATATATGAGGTCTATCCGTTTCTGGTAACCTTCTTTCAACTCTGGGAATATATATCTCCAAATGGACCAGGTGAATTGCAGGGGTTTATTGTAACACAAAAAAAAACATACTTCAACAAAAACCCATCTTTAACAAATAGCAATATGATCGTTGGTATGATGTACATTGGTCATTTGGGACTTGTATTAGGCACTCTTGTCTTCTACATCAATTTCTGGTCAATAAGAGTGATAAATTGTGTAAATACAATGATAACTGAATTGTCTCGTAGCTCCCAGGTGATTTTTGTTTTGTTTTGTATTGAGTTTTGAGACCCTCTTTCAAAGAAGCTTATCCGCCGTTCAAAATTTTAAAAGTTCCAATATGCCAAAATATTCTTTTTATGTACGTGTTTTTACCTTGACAAATATCTTATATTCTGAATGAAATAACAATTACGTCCCTTCACCAATTACTTATCGATCTACATTATCGATACTCTGCAAAACATTTTACATATCTTTTACGTATCTTACATGTTACAAAGTAAATGTTGTCCAGAATTGCTCATTGAAAAAAAAAACAACCCAAAAACCCAACATATATGCTCATTGTAATTTGAAAAAATTCCCCTTGCCAATATTGACACCCAGATCAAAAGTCCGATAAGACGGAGAGCTCCCTGTGTGGTTATATATAGAATTTCCGTTTGATTTACATTTGGCATCGATATAGCCTGCTGATATTTGGTACTATCATGGATGGAAATATATCGTACTTTTGGATTTGAGTCTGGTTTTTTTTATGAAACCGAAAAGAAAATGCCCTTTAACAAGTCGTGGTTTAAGGTATATGGATTCAGTTAAGAGTGTAAGTGAAAGTGAAAGTAAATGCATATACCAGTACTTTCACATTTTTACTCATCCCTATGACATAAGTACGACACTCTGAGTGCTAGACGGCTATATTATGATTAAAAGACGAGTCAGGGGTCGCATAGTTTAATGGTTAAGCAGTGGTTGAATTTCCTGACCCAGTCTTTCACCACAGCTTATAGATCCTATCTCGCTGTGGAAGGGACCTTTTAGATTTGTCCGAATATGGAGTGTATTTTTTTTTCATATGGACAAAAAAGTCTTGTGACTTCACGTATTGGGCACAATCACACACGGGATCTATACAATGACGTGTAGATCCATTTCTCGTTTGAAATCTAGACATTCATCTTACATGTCCCGATACTGTCCATGCCACTTTTTTTTTTACACGGTTGTCATTTCTGTGTAATGACAATATATTTATCTAAAATGCTCAAGGTTAGACATTTGATATCTGAATATGTTCTTTGCGCCCCAGAATTCAATTGCCCAACAAAGGCGTTAGATGGCGTGGCAAGGATAGAAGTGTGAGCTGCTCTCAAAGTAGGACGTATCTACTGTAGTAGGGACCCTACTCCGGACAGAAGGCCATTTATGTCATACATATAGAGAGCTCCCTATATTTATAGTTATATTGAAGTGATCATTAATACCACGGCGTTATGTGTTATTTCGGAGATATTGCTGACTAACGTGCTTTTAATGCAAATGAGCAAATCAATGCGCGCACATCTGGCTGACAATATGCGGCTGTTTGACGTACATGTGCAAACTCTCTATGACATCCGCATATGTTATATTGACTCTAAATACACGACCAGGGCGGGGGCGCAGATATAGTCCAGGTGGTGCGTATGAGGACTGGGGTTGGGGATGAAGGGAATTCAGTGTGTATACATTTACGTCAATAGTGTGAAAATGCCTCTCGCACTACCTAAACCGTGGTGGTCAATACCGTATGTCAGAGGATTGTTTGTCCCACTCGTGCGCCCTGCAGACCCTACCCCCGCGTTCCCTCTCACCACCTCTCGGTGCCCATTATTGATCCATGTACTTAACCTTTTAACTCTCTCTTGTCCAGAATCTCCTGTAATACCTCTTTGCTACTGGGATAACGATATCTCCGACAAAGCAGTGTTAATGAAAGGACAGAGAATTTGATTCCCATCACATTCGTGACGAAGAGTGAAGTGTGATATTATGCTATAGACTCATTTTACCAACTTCTTCAGACCCGTACTTGCAAACAGAGAAATAATTACATGTACAGTATAATGGAACTGGTATGACTATGTCCGGTTGGTGGTTAGATAAAAGAGTAAAGAAATAACGTTTATGGCTAAGTACCTATAAACTAAACTGCACTGTTTTGTATATGTCTTAGAATAAGCCATAAATGACTTTAGATATTTGCTTGGTCAGCACAAAGTGTCGGTCACGCAGCACATATTATTAGAGCGTGTTCTTACGCGCTATATACGTTGAAAGGTTAGAGTGGTCACATACACTTTCAGTCTGCTGAGAAAAATCTATCCCTTCACTATCCGCGTCCTATTTGCTGTGCTATTGGATAGAGAACAGGGTGCCAGTGTCTGAGGGTCTGAGAGGCATGCCCAACTAACCCACACCTTTTAGTTGTTTAAAATTATTTAAAATCGCACGCTCATTCATCTATGATGAACATCCTATTTGCTCCTAGTATATATATATATATATATATATATATATATATATATATATATATATATATATATATATATATATATATATATATATATATATATCCTATTAATCGCCAGAAAAGACCGTAACACCATTTTCTGTGACATTCCAATTAAGGTTGTAACGAGTTGTCCAAAAGAAAACGCAATCTAAATAACACTACCACGTCCCTTCCCTGGGGAGTTTTCCGTGGAATCATCATGTCATTCCCTTGTCGGTGTGCATATAAATAGCCGGTCACGCACTCGTCCTTTTATTCCTGACCAAATCCTTGCGGAAATCGACACCCCAAGTAAGTCACCCATGGGCCACCTCCTGAAAGGGTGTGACTAACAGGGGACAAAAATAGTCAAGCCTTATGTCCTCTAATGTAGTGGTATAAATAAAGCTATCTTCAACAACTGCAAAACATGTTGCCAACTGAAATAACCATTTGTTGTATAGATCGATGTAACCCTCTATGGTATCAAAGGGGAAATAAAAAAGGGCCAAAGTCATGGGACGGTTTATTATATACTTTCACCTATATGAGTGGTTGGTTGGCCAGCTTTAAAAAAAAAAAAGATCGTTTATCCATGCTAGTCACGTTCAGTTTAATGAAAAGAAACTAAAGATTGAAGATGTTCTTGTATATGTAGTTAAAACGCAGGTCGGGAACATGCCAGGCGCCGAGAGAAGTCGTCGGATGTGAGTTGTGTGTGGATTTCGCACTTGAGAAAGAGTGGATTGTGTACTTGCAATGTGGGGGACACTGTTACATGTCAAGTGGGATTCCCATTGGCCAACACATACATCAACGACCTCTTCTCCCGTCCAATAGAATTTCGGTCGCCCCTCGTGGTTTGATGCTAAAATGATTTTCAGAGGCAAAACAACGCTATTTCTGTAGTGCCTTAACGTCACCCAATTCATCAAAAACAAAATCAACTTGGTTTGAATTCGAATTTGTTGGTTGGT
Organism: Alentia gelatinosa; assembly: GCA_950022655.1. NCBI lineage: Eukaryota > Metazoa > Annelida > Polychaeta > Phyllodocida > Polynoidae > Alentia > Alentia gelatinosa. The sequence goes on along the minus strand of OX465580.1, from coordinate 26,451,648 downwards.
GGTGCCCAATGTTACTGAAATTGGTTGGCATATCTCTAGTATATCAGTTTTCATTGGACGATAACTCATCAAAAGTGATATGGAATTGGTTGGTAGTGTCCGACAAATTGATTTGTACACAAAGTTAGTCAATAGAAATCCCACAGAGATTGTTTTTATCCACAGCAAAGTCGGGTTTCTTACTATATGAATGCGACCACTCCCACTGCCCACTTGGCATGGGGTTACATCGGTGTTATGAATGAGGATTAAACCTAGTCGCTTAGATTATGTGTACAGTGCAGCCATATACCAGGTACCACTTGCTCGTCATTAACTCTAGGGCCAAACATGTTTACGACTTGCGTGAAATCTACAATTCCTTGGTTTCACCTTGAAACTTCTAGATTTCCGGGTTATGATTTCAGGGCTTCCACTATGTTTGAAAAGCAAAACAAAAAAAACACACCGAAAAGTGCATATATGTTGCCTCATCTCAATCTACAGTTAACCACAATCAGCATAGTAACAGTGTTAGTGCATTGGTCTTCACTTGGCATATATTCTGATTGACGGCTTTTATCTGCGACTTTACGGTAGCCTGTTTACAATGTTGTGGGTCTGCGTTTCCCGTGGTCAAAACAACTGAAATACAATACCATAGTCCAGGGGCCTACCCTTCAGTCTCCAACCTACACATGTATATTTGATATGTCTAGAGATTGATCAGAAGGTCTCGTACAAATGCCATAGCGTTATCCGATATTAGGGTTTCGTGTGGTGTATGTTATTCACCTTTATATTTCTATGAAAATGGACAGAAAGAAAGAAGAGTATTGACCCGGAGAGGAGTTCCCTATAAAGTTCATCTCTGTTTGGTCATATACCAATCATACAAGAGAATCGATTTATAAACCTTGCTATTACTGAGTTGCTGAACTGGCATATAACCTATAGCTTTAGGTAAAACCTACTTTCATTATAAATGTTTCAGATGGACAGTATTCAGGAAAAAACTATTCGGGGGAGGGACTAATAAATATGTCATTGATATCTTGCTGAAGCGCAGAATATATAAAGGCTGCTTTTAGCGTGGTTTAGATACAAGTTTTGGGAAAGTTCAAATCATTAAGTACGGGATTAAAGTTCTGATCACCCATGTAGCATATTGCATATACTGCCATTCCCAATACGAACTTTAGTCATGAAAAAATACCTGTGATTGTGAGACTTCAATCGACCCATATCAGTTTAAATTATCTGAACATGACGGAGGGGCTATAGGTTATAGGGTTATAGAAGGCATCTATATCTAAGCTACAGACAGGGATGTTTACTTTGAAGTTTGGGAGTTTAAGGCGCAAGATAATGAAGGTATACTTTTTCCTTTTTATGATTACCTTAAAGATGAAATCATAAAAAAATAAAGAAATATAATTATATGTACCCAGTTCGCATGTTTACGATTTCCACCAATAGTTTCTAGTTGCATTCACTTCCGGTATTGATTGTATGCCCTGGAAACCTTCCCAGCAGCCCTGGCATTGCTCCTTTGCCTCTCCAGCAGCAATGTGGACGGTATCCAAGCTTCTTGCCTGCCCATGCGTTCTGAATGATCCTCATTGATCTATATTTTATGGTAACCTGGAGCATAGTCTCTCACTTCCTAGAAACCTACCATCGATGTTTTATAAACAATTTGTATTGGGTTGTATGTCTCTGAAAAGGCAATAGGAACTCAGACTCTGTTTTGGACTCCATGGTACTTCGTAAAATTGCACACAAAAAAAGAGAGAGTATAATATGTGCATGAGTAAATCATAAATGATAACATCTAATCCTAGAACACATTAACAACCACGTGATTGAGTTGGCTCTTTGCCCAACACCTTTCTCCCCATTTGTACAGGTCCAGAACAACAACTAAAGAACCATACGATTTGACCAGTGGTCTGACGTGTTATCTCATTAGTCATTTACATGTATACCAAAAGATTTCAATACCCTTTTCCAAATAGATTTATGTAAGGAAAGTAGGGCTTCAGGGCCCGGTGGATTTGTAACAAACCCAGATCGCCCCCTTTCCCACCCTCACCTTTCCACGAGAAAAAAAAGAAAAAAATGATTCCTGAGAAGAATCTTTGCCATGATAGTTAACCTTAACAGAAACGAAATTAACCCAGGACTTTACAAAGAATGCGGTCATATGGATTCTTTTCTGACATAGAGACAGGATATATGATGTCGAAAGGCTCTCTTTGGGCTCTATATTATGATTTGTCCAACCATGATCTGTTCGCCAATAATAATTTGTCTAGAGAAGTTAACAAGTGGAATTCTGTGAAGGCAAAATACATAACCCAGTGTTCTGAAAGGTCAGATTGTTTCTCCACAAAAAGCAACAACGACCCTAAAAGCATGTGAGAACAATCTCACAGCTTGTAGGGAGTGGTCCCTCGCGTTAGCGAAAGCTGCTGTGTCGATGCAGTACAATGGAGAAAGGGTTAATGGTGGAAAAGGCTGATCACACACAATGGGTTCTGTGTACCATGTGACACCTGTGTCCCAACTTGGATCCTGCGCTGGATCCCGTATTGACCACCAATGATATAACCCCTTTAGTGAGAGCACAGCTACTGATGAGTCACCCTCCTCCACCATTGAATGGAAAAGTAGGGTGGGGTAGCGGCTGTGTGGCAAAGTTGTAGAGTTTTGGTTCTAATTTGTCATATCACCTTTCTGTGAATCTCACCTCATAGATTGCTTCTCGTCGACGTTTCCATTGCTATTTCTTAAACACATCAAAAGTATATTTGCAGTCATATAATATATAGCTAATCACAAAAAGTATGTATAGATGGTAGCCTATTTAGATATATGAATATCATAGTGGAGTTCTTGCATAACACTTGCTTGCCAAGAATAATATCATTATGATTGTCATTATAAATACTTTGTTTCGAATGTATGATAGAAGAACTCCTGTCTGGGTGAAGTCCTTTTTCAGTCAATGATATAATTTATCCCCCAAAACTCACTCACCCCATAAATGATCGGATTTGGTGGCTACGGCTTCATTGTGGATTTTAACCTTGAACACTGTTCTATACAGTAACAGTCTTCCTTGATCAAAGGACAAGACATCCACAGCTGCTGTCTTGTTTTTAGGCGTAAGTGGGATCACATCGTGGAACAATTGCTATTTAATGGTTTGACAGATGAATTGTAAAGTAGAGAAGGGTTCCAACATCACATGTAAGACTTGAGTCAGCTGGGTCCTGTTACAAGCCTACTCTACCATGTGTCGATCTATTGTCCTCCAACAGTGTCCACACTCCGCCATTATAAGAAGTCCCTCTGCACGGTAGCAGATGCTGCTGTTACCAGGGTTTTCGCAGATCGCTCAACGGAAGCTACTCTATTGCCTGTTTTTCCCTATTCTAGTCCCAGTATGCAGTGATTGTACAATCCGATGGTGTAGATTTGTGTATACCGTTGTAAATCCCCAGTGTGGTAATAGGTTGGGTCCCGTGTATGTAAATGTAACATATGCAATTCACCCCTTGAATGTATTGTATTTCACGCATGGAAACTTCCACAACTCACAATGGACCGCCGTACATGAAAGGAAATCAAAGTAATTGGCCCCAATTACTTGACCCTTCATATGAACTGTACCGCCCTTTGATATGTAGTGGTAAATTACATCTTCATAACTGTTTAAGGCAATATAAATTGCCCGCTCTGATGTGCAGCTTTAATACCGTAAACTTGGCATCATGTTAGGGAGAAGTGCCATGGCTTCATTTATCACAATGTATACTCGCGTGAGGCGCTCTGATTATAACAATCTACTTCTTTCAATCCCCTAGCAATCAAGACACCAATTAACGCTGTTAATTAGTAATAGTAGGCCGTAATCACAGTGTCGGATGGCAGATAGCGTAAGCGGGCTGTGGACAAGGAGGGGGAAGACCCTACATTGGGCTGTTCGCATGGCGTCGCCGTGTCGTGGTTTCCAGATGATCCCGGGGATTCCTCAATTACCACCGGCGACCCCCTCACCTCCCACACCGGGTCCCACACAACCCTTATCCAGTCAAGTGATTCCCTATTTTCTCAAAGGAAGTAATTAGAATATATCATAGCACCTACTGGAAGGAATCCGTATATATGCTCTGTGAAAGGTTACACGGGCTATGCACAAGAAGCTTTTTATGTTTTAAACGTTTTTGCCGAATAATGAATGTATGTTACCCCGATATGAACCGAAGCTCTGGCAACCGTTAATGTGTAAGCACGGACTTGGAATATAGATCCGTGGTGTAAGTAAGTAAGTAAGTAAGTAAGTAATGGAGTCTTTAATAACTGGAACAAAAAGAGAAAAAAAAATAAAGGAGACGGGTACTAGAATCGATTGATGTCGCTTGTGAACTCGGAGTTGTAAATTCAAGTTAATTAGAGACATTTAGACATCAATGTTTTATCATTTCCTGTCTCACACCATTTATCGTCGGGGAATAACTCTATGCTCATTAGTGACCCTTGCTTGCTCTGCGACTGTCACACTACTATACACAGATGATGAAAGTTCATCTGGGCGACCGGCAAGACTAATTATCAAGGGGAAATATCTCATCTACTGAGTAACAGTAACATGCATATGTTTTCAGCGAAAGTATTAGATATTTTGACGGTCTTTCTTCTCTAGGTGTCCCCTCTTTCCTCCCTCCCCGCAAAGAGGATTGTATAGGGAATGTGAGATGCAGAGCAAAAAAAGTAAGGCACACGAAATTGAGATTGAAATGATGGCTTATTAGTGGGATTATTTTCACAACAAGATGAGGAGATGATAGAGGTTTGGGCGACATTTCGTTCTAATTTCTGTTCAGATCTCCATGGTACATGGATATAGAATGACAAAAGTCACCAACAATGACAAACATATGACCCTCGTATTATTAACTGAGCTGATAAAAGAAGTTAAGTGAAGAAAAAGCCCTCATAGGTAATTGGTATCTACATTTGTGGAAAAACCCCTATGACAACGCTTTTTTTTTCTTCTTTTCTTTTTCTTATCAAATTTGAGCAACCAAGACGATTGGTTGTCGTTAGGTTCATCCTCAAATGGGGCCTCACCATTTGTAAATATAGTTCGGGGAACGGAAAATACCTCAGGTACAGCGGCGTGATAATTAAGTACATGTTTAGTGTGTGCCTCCGTCTCGGTGGTTAGTTTCAAGGCATAATGAGTGTTTACTGTGACACGGCATATTAACGTTCCGGTACAGTAACTTCGCGTCAAGCCCATTTCCACGCTCCTCCTGAGGAGAGGTTGACCTCTGACCTCAGACAGTCCACAATCCCCAATCGACGGTCAGTGACAATGCTTGGAGAAAGACACAACCTTTCAGACGAAGCTATAGTCTGACAGCTGCTTTACCTAAGACTGTCAAGCTTATGCCCGAAGTTTCTCAATACGCTTGCTCTGCGGCACTTATCTCATATTATAAATATGACTGAAGATGATCCAAAATCATATAAGCATATATCACTGCATATACATATACATATGTATGCCTAGGAACCACCAACTGAAATCCATTACGTAATTCTGCTGTGACCTTCATGTAATTAAAATGACCATTTAACCGCATCACTAACCTTATATTACTGCGCAGTCCCAGAGGGCGCTGCGGCAGCGTGCGGCGCGCCCTGTGCCGGCACGTGGTGATTATTGACGGGGGGTACAAAAGGCGCGCCGGCCACAGGTGGACACCACCTGGGCTCACCTGGAGAGGCACGGGCCATGGGGCGCCGGCCCATCAAGTGGGGGGAGGGAGTGAGACGAGGCGCCATGCAATCCGCCAGTCAAACAAAACAAGCTGACATTGATCCTGTGACAGCAGTGGGTGTCCAGCGCGCGAGGCACATGATGAGAGACGTCTTCGGAATTGCGTCATGGTCGTGTGTATTTCAGCGAGTGGACTTGCGCACATGTGGAGGTTACAGCGTGGAGGAGGTGACATCATGTTCCTCCCTCGGCGAGCTCCCGGCCCTGGTTACAAGGGGACCCGCCGTCTGAGCGATAATACCGGAGCCTATTTCATCAGCGCTTATTAACCTGGGCGATCATCGTCTATTTTTGACACAAGCCTGTAGATGAATTGGCTTCTCCATGTAATAATGAATCACCAGTACCATACAGAGTTGACAGCTTTCCACTTTTCTATGGAAATCCACCTTTTTCATTCTTCGTATATATATATATACACAATTATTTGCCCGTGGGTAAAACAAAGATGTTATTAATTGGGCTTCATTCACGCCAATAAAACGGTGGTTTGAATCTCTCCCAAAGACCCCCAACTCCACGCCGCCCCCGACACGGACCTGTTTCCCACGTTTTCTCTTTTTTTCTGGGGAAGCAAATTCCTCCTGAAAATATTTTTCAAATCCCAATTCATATCCCTGCATTTGCAATGCTTATGGTTGTGAACAACAGATGACAAACTTATTTTACAGACTGTGAGCATAAAAATGCCTCATCTAAAAATTAAAGAAATAAAAAGTCCTTTGCTTCATTACTTCAACAACTCGGAAGCTATCATACATGCATAGTAATATGTGCCATAATGAATTTGTTCCTAATTCTTCATAATGGAAGAAATGAAACTTGACATTTAAAGGTTAACATGTGACCGCACGTGTGCATCGGTTAACATACCACATGGCTCTGATAATGTGCTACCTGAGGCGACTACAATGCAGGAGGGAGTCATGATCGGGTACCCTGCCTTCCATCGCCGAAAAAAGCTATAGCATGAGCCCTGTGTATATATCTCTTTACAATATATAAATACTCGCCTAGATATTCAGCTTTAGATATTTGCCATATTCTCCGCGAAAATGTCTCAATACAAGTCCTGAATATTTACCGAAATGCAATATAGGGTACCTTCAATGGGAATGAACAATGTTTATTGTAATGGACAGGGTCACGCTATTATGCAATTTACATGTATAGTATACGTGCTGTTAGGATTCTTACAATCAATCTAAGTATTGAAATTACGTCTCAGACACTACATGTGTTGCTATTGCTAATATCATATCTATATCCATATATACTACATGATACAGACATTCACCCCTGCCATAGATTACAATAATTAATCCTCACTGTAGATTGTCTTGTGTTTCTATAGATTTCCGATTATACTACATCTCTCTCTTTCATGTTGCAGGCCTACCCATCACTGAAGCCTCTAGCTGCCTGGGTGACAGACCTCTGTAAGAGAATGGAGTTCATTAACACCTGGGTGAAGGACGGCATCCCGTCGGTAAGTGTAACACCTGTAACCCGACTCTTACCCATCATTTGTCATTAGCCAGTCACCGCAACCCCGCCCGGTGTGCAGCGCGGCGGCCCCCCTGGACTGCCCAGTGAGTAGTCTATGAAAGTGGAGCATATATGCAGGCTCTGGCGTGTTCATCTAGAGACTGTACTGTTTTATGTACTTTACTGGCACAGAGGCCAGTCATCAGAGATGTCAGTTTTCCACTTTTCCGTGGAAATCCACTTTTCCATATTCAGTTTGTGTAATTGCTTTTACTTACATCAAACAAAGATAATTTTGATTTAGCCTCATTTATGCCAATAAAACCGTGATATGAAACTCCCGACAGAACCTTAGCCCCATGTCATGGCCGACAGGGACATATTATCCAAGTTTTCCCGGTCTCTCTCTGGCAGAAAAATCCACAAACAAAAAAATTCCACTTTTTTCCCTGACTCCAACTGACATCCCTGAGTCATAGACACCAGTTGATTCTCTTCGTGTTTGATCGCGTTAAAACTATTGAAGACTCGTTAGCAACGCAAAATACTGCTGGGTACTGGTTACTGGTGCGGCCACACATATCAATGTGTACACTCTATGCACATTTCTGTTAAAAACTTTCACTTCGGCTGTGAGGGTGTAAAGACAACTGTATCAATGATAAAGGTATAATAAAGGCGAGAAGTTGGTTCTTATAGTTAACACTCGGTGGTAACGTGTATTCGGTCCGGGTACCATGGACTGATAGAGATGTGAGGTGTCACGATGTTTGATGGGATTTGAAGAGATGTTAAGTACTTAAATTCTCGATTTAATTCATATGTATGATATGTCTTCCATGGCTTTATTTTTTTTAGTTTGAAATCGTTGTAATTGTGTATATATAATTTTTTCAGAGCATCGCTTTTTTTTTATCAGTTTTATTAGGGTTCACAATATCTGTACAGACATTCACGGGCTCGGCAAGCCGTTCTTCCGCCCGGTCCCTAAGTCCGCTTACTATATGTTTATCTGGTAGTTATTCAAAGTTTTCTGTAGCAAGCCGTATATTAAGTTAACAGTACACAATCCCACAGAGGTTTCATTATTATATTGCGAAGAGTTAGTTATTCTCCTTCATAGACTGTCAAAAGATCTAGGGAAATCACGGTTTAAAAGAAAATTAACAAGAGCTTTAGGTATATTACTCGGATATAGTGACATGAATATCCCCAAACACTATCATTTACAGTATGTTATTGATTGATGGAGTTTGTCTGACAGTGTGGGGGATAAGTATTATATCAAATGTCAATAAATTAAGGCATCAGTCATCTTGACTAATTATAATCTATTACTACGTTATACGACCTCAGTGGATTGAATGCAAATTAACTTTGGCAACATTTGGCTTTAAAATAAGACAAACCCTGAATGACCAGCCATCGTTTTTTTGTTGCTAGGAGTAATTGAAGGTCCGGAAATATAACCCCCAGCTGTTCATATATGAACGACAAAAACTATAGATTTATCCATCTTTTATTGCCACTATATACAGCCGACATCATCCGTCTGGCCAGGACTGCGTCCCGTAGTAGCGACATGTATATTCATGTACACGATCTAGGTCAGGCCATCATTAATTCCGGTAGTCACATGTGTGTTGAACGATTAGAAATATTTTTTCCATGGAAAATGATATGTCCTAACCACTAAACTTCAACTATTTATATACTCTGATCTTCTCCAAGGTATGTGGTCTGGAAAATAGGACATATAACATAGAATTCTGACCTCAAGAGTGTCTGCAATATGTAAGGTTTTTTCATGCACCTAATGATATAATATTTGTTAATTCGTCTAATGGTATTGCCGAATGCTTAGCTAATTAGAAGCAGGTTGGGCAACTTTAATCGATCCTCTTAATGAAGGAATGATAGTGGCTATAATAGCGGGACCCACATTGTAGCGGCGAACTGACCCAGATACATGTGTAATATGTTAAATAGTCTGTGTAAGGGAATTAACAACATCCTGCCCATGTTGACCCTTGACCTGTTCTGACCTACAGGTATTCTGGATCTCCGGATTCTTCTTCCCGCAAGCCTTCCTCACGGGCACCCTACAGAACTACGCCAGAAAGAAGGTCATCTCCATTGACACCATCAGTTTCACCTTTGAGGTGAGTATATCTTATGCGCGTGCATTATGTATTCCAGCAACAGGTAGCCGTGACCTTGCATGTTGGACAAAAATATACTTTAAAAACAATAGACTGACATACCTATATAAAGAATGTTGTTCTTTGCCTGTATACCTTTGCATTGCATTTATTTTGAAAGTGCAACAGAGATGCTAGCCTTCCCCTCAAATTTCACCTCTCAGATTTTGATGAGGAAGACCTTAAGAACTGAAGCTTTCGTTTTTATCCATCAAGATGTAAACAGTGATCAGTATTGATGTTATGGGCCCATGGCTCGAACCTATCAAGATGCTTTTACTATGACAACTAACAAGCTTGTGACAACCCTATCTTTCAGTGAATTTGAATTATTGCTGTTTTTTGTTATATGTCACATATGAAAATTCTTATTGTCATCATCATCATGGTTTAAGTCATTGTGGTGGTATCGACTCTCAGCGGACGGGTTTGGAGGCTTGTAGGGCCTAGATCCCGTGATTTCACACAGTGTATACATAAAGTATGTAGGGATACAACATAATGACCTCACTTCCCCCTCCCCGCACCACACCTCATATCCGTGCACGTACTAAGGACATGGCTGAAGTAGGCCAGGGTCACAACCATGTGATTATATGTGTGCTGTGATTAACGTGATGCCTGGTTCTCCTGCTGGTGTATAGACACCGCTCACAGTATGAGCTCACGTGCATGCATGCGGACTGATGCATGACGCATGCAGTGGCCTGGTGATAGGCGGCGAAAGCGAGGAGAGGGCGGGGGACTGAGTTATGAGAGGAGGGCCGGGGAGGGTCAACGAGTTCTGTGTCAGGCCTAACTGCAATGTATGTTGTGGACCACAAGTGGAGGGGTCTCAGTCACTCTACATTTCTGTCTCTGCCATCAGAGTTCGGCACGAAATCAAGAATACCCTTTAGTTTTTCAGTAATTTTTAGGTGTTGGCGCACTCAGGGTCCATTTTCTATGGTATGGAATGTAAAATTGAGCATACGCCCGAAGATATATGTTCCATGTGCCACCTCTCTCACCTAAGGGCATGTCACGGACACCGTGGTTATCCTTTATAAATCAAACCAACATGACAAATGTAAATGGAATTTAACTATATTTGTGACAGTGGCTACAGAATCAAACAAGAGTATCAAGTGACTAACAGCATTTGCCAGGCAAAGTCCACTCTTTCATGAGGTTTTATCAGATAACTACGGGTAGACAGGTTGTAATGATAAACAACGCTATATCTCTGCAAATAACCTTGTATTCCATATGTTATTTGTATATACACAGAAATGTATTCGTACCAAACTGTTAATATTAAAAAAAAGAGTGAACCCTGGTTTCACAACAACAAGCCAGATAAGTCCGCACTGTGTGTTGTACTTCTACAACTTTTATAATGATCTATTAGTATGTATACAGCTCTAGGCATATGGATGAATGACCCATCAAATATGTCATTAACTAAGATACTTTTCTAGTTTTATAGGTCATTCTTTGGTCGTCGTATTTACGAGAAGGTCACGAGTATTGTAATCTTTCTTGAAATGAGCCACACATTGGTATCCAGGTTCCGAACCATGACCCGTATGAATATTCGTGTTGGTGGGATAAAAAGGAAGTTAATAATGGAAGAGAGCCTTCAACGCTATTAAAAGGCTCACAGTGCAATTTTAAGAGGAGACCAGATACGCATTTTAATCAATTATTGTACGATAGCAAGCACACAGAACAAGAGACAGACCTCTAAAAGCAACAAAAGATAAAAAAATTTATGAGGGACATTTTTGTCATACCCTACGCGTGTATCTGTAGACTGTTAATGCAAATGGTAGATGGCAGTATCATTTATTAGCCATATCACACAGTGTGCATACTAGAAAATGGTGGTATTATTCATGGTGTTGGGAAAACTTGGTTGTATTTGCAAATAGGACATTTAAGTGATAACTCCCATCATTAGCAAAATACTTTGAGGATTTGGGATTAAGCCAAAGGTGAAGATGCCAGACTAAGTCTGCCCTGCTTCGTGTTATATCTGAAGTGGTCTGGCTGCTATTTAGCATGTTTCACGTACTGTGGTCCCAAGCTTCTCTGTATGAGCTGGTTTTAAATATGTAGATGACAAGATTTTCCGGTTATTTCACTCGCATCTCTATCTAAGCTTGTTTAAACCACACGTCTCTGTCATTGAGGTGAATCGACCTCGGCTTCTGTGAACCATGCGTCGCGTCCTCATACTGACGTGCTAGGGGAAAACAAACTAACCCCAAAGTGTGGAACAAGTCACCCATAGAGAGGAGGACATCCTATTATCCACCTCTTCACAATACACCCGTCGACATTTTGTTTTATACAGCGAAAACATTGAGTAAAGCTATACGTTTAACTCCCATCTAGCGGCAGTAAGGACATGTGATTGCCATTGCCAGTGACATTTTACTTTCTTTGCTGTCAACCCGTAGGACATTTTTATGCCATTTTCAAATCATTAATTTAAAGTCAGTTTTCCTATTTAACCATACCAGTGTGTATTTTGCCACGCCGATCATTGAACCTAGAGAAGCTAAAACAGTATTCATAGATCTATAGTGGCTTTCATCATTCCCCATAGGAAAAGCATTGACATTGTATAATGCGACTAGTTGTAAAAGAATTGCCAGTAAAGCAGATAATTATATACCCTGTGAGTATCTTCACTTAGGCATTATTTTGTCGAAAGTGTTCCATATCATATACTACACTTATCTTATATTTGGGCAAATGGAGGGGTTTTCTTTTCATCCAGTCCTCCGTTTGATCTTGTGAGAACTGAAGGCTAATTTGAAATGTCATGCGGTCCAACTCCATACTCCAGTATGTGAACATGCCGGATCCATATAACGTGACCAGGGTTTATGCAACACCCCCAGCCTCCTTCATCACATGAACAAAGGCATAGTGGTACTTATGGGTCTTAAAAATGGCACCATGGACATATTAACCAATTCAAGTAACACTGGGAAGCCCTTTGTTGTCACTGGGAAAGAGATCAAATTCTAAATATTTGCTTTTTCTCCCACTCTCGTAAAACATTAAATGTCCTCTGATGTGCCTGTCATAAAAACCCACTAGTGTTATTATGACATCGTGCTGGTGCCTATCGCCATACGAGCGTGCATGCTTCTAAAGAGAATATGATGGCAGACAACAACCGGTTGGCCTCTGTTGTAGAGCATGGTGATGGGGCGACCTCGATCACACAAGCTTGGCCATGGTCTACTGCAGATTGTCATGCATGCATGCTGAAGTAGCATAAAATCGCAAATCATCGCCCGTAACCTTGCCTGCTTGAGATGCAGCTATGTGTGTTCCTCTGAGAAAGAGGATCCTCGATGTATGGTTATAATTAAAACCTAGTATGTTAGTATCATTCTCACAATGCAGAAAAACTTAAGTATAAGTTAATATAGCGAGTGACGACGAAGGGGCCCACTGAAACACGCATTTAGAAAATATCAATTTTAGATTCCTTAATTATACTGCATGATAACACAAGTATTATAGCTGTAGTATACAGATAATTACATCTGTTTTATATTTGACTTACATCCATATATTGCTACTTCTCTTTACATTATCCCAACTTATCTTTATCAGGGTGATAAGAATCGCTGATTACACCAGTGTCACGCCACTAGACTTTTATACTGCGAGTTAGTCCCTTAGAAAGAAGCAATAAAGGTGTTGAACATAAGATATTGTTATGCAAATTTATATGAGGTCGCACAAGGTTATGCGAGGCCCCAGAGCAGTGTACCAAATCGCGTGGCCCTGTAAGGGAGACCCCCACCCCCTTCAACCTTCTACCTAAAAAATCACCCGTCCCTCCCCTAACCACCTCTGACGGCGTCATTCAAGATTCCGTCACACACTCACACAACGCCTCTCTCGGCACAGAGTTGTTGTGTACGGCTGTTTGCTGGAAGTGAACCGCATGCACTGTATAAAAGACGATAGCGTCAAATTGTAATTGTCCGGCCGCTAGCACACCACGGCCAACTCGCACTGCCCCGCAACAAGAAAGGCGTGACGTCCTCAGGCAATCACAAATAACTACCTGACACGCCACCCCGAATCCTCACTGAGCGCTACATTAGGTACTATTTACTCAAAATCTTTCCTGTAGATTGTTCTCTAATATAGGCTTATTTTAAGATCTTAAGATCACCAACATAAGCTATGACGTCCTTTCCAAACACTTGCACATTACCGTTGAAATGCCTATTCATAACAATTTCGTCTCCCCTAATCCAGCAGCAGTAATATGTAGCGTAACTAAGCTTTGCTTACAACGACATGTATGTGAGTATCCATAATGATTGTTTTGTTCAAAAGAATGGCTTTGGTTCCCGAGCCCGACCTGATAGTTGGTCCTTAAAATCGGACTTGACTGTCCTGTAAATAAAAGCCTTCTTAACACAGGAACGAACCTGACATGTCACTAAACTCTTGAAGACAAGTCTGGCAATATTGAGACCTGGGACCTGTTTCACTAGTTTGTGACATATCTAGATGGTGTCTAGATGGTGTGTCCGGTTTCATAAGAACTAGACATTAGACTTTGTTCTGTCCGTGTTTGCTTGCACTGTTGGTGCCGCTTTTCATGTCTGTCTAACACTTTTGTCACGAAACTAGTGAAACAGGTCCATGATGTGTAGATTTGTCTAATTCTCATGTTTGGGGTCTGTCATTTCCTAAGGGCAGCTACTTGTGTTGTCACGAAACTAAACACCCCCAATGTCTGTATGGTGTCACAGACATATCACAAGACTAGTGAAACAGGTCCCTGGCAGAAGTTCAGTGAAAGGGGTGAGGCGATGAAACAATAATGATGTCCGCATCCTGAAGTACCCTGAAACTGTTGTATCCAAGCCGAGGGCGCGAGAACAAAATACATATCTCCGGGAACCGTATTTTACCAACGCACACCTATCATCCCAAACCAATATACATTGATCATGTGATCCGCATTGGCATTCCTGTTATGACATGTTCAGAGAGGCCTCTTGGGGGTCTGCCCCCTCTGTTACGCAGACTAGGACCCAATAGTCAACGGGAGATAATAGATAGCCACATTGATAATCCAGGCCCCGACATGAAAAGGTGCGTGCATGATCGCTGAGGGGCTTTATGGTGTGCCCAGATCTTACTGCGTGCACAGAGAGGTATCCTTGTGAAGGGTGTGGGCCAGGGGTCGGGGTGGTCGTGGAGGGTCATAGTGTGCCGATTACTCTCATTAACGGGTCAGATGTAGCCTATATTCATGCGACCCACCCCTATGACAATTAGACTGACACGACCATCACAATCCTGTGATTAGGGTTTGAATCCGTCTCACATTATGTATGATTTTAAAAGATCAACACGCGAAACTCCTTTAAAAGGAAAATGCTATTTTTGTGAACGAAAAAGCATCTGAGGCGAATACTACTAGGAAATAGTACGTTTATCCTTGATGAATGGCGTTTGCTGTCAAGCACCAGTAGTTCAAGATAGTTCAATTGGAGTGATTGGTCATGGTCAGCTTGGCACTCTTCTATGATACTATGACACTGGGCCTCTGTACCTTACCAATGGCACAGAGTTGGCACGCAGATAGTGAAAGGACAGTGTTTACAGCATAGTGAATGTCTCTATAACCTCTCCCTAAACGAAGTAGCGTATCTGAGCTTATTCCAGGGTCAATAACAAGTGATGGTTAATCTGCGCGAGAATGTCATTATCTTTCCGCCACACTTCATTTCTCAACTGCTATGTTAAAATTTCATATATAAAAACCTTTTAACAATCAATCCTCTTAGTTGGCAAAAACATTTCTTTATGTCACTGCGGAGGTAAAAGGTTAGTAACCCCTTAAAACGAAACACAATGCTACTTTCTGCCGCACTCCTTCAACTCCATGTCCAATGCCATACTTTCAGACAACAGGCCGATGCAGGAAACTGAATAGATATGCTTGCACACTTATCAATCTATTATCTATTCTTAACTTCTGCCCTCACATCCAGGGTTTAACTCATATGACGAGGCGTGTAAGGTATACAAAGCGCATATCTATCCATTGTTTGTCTCATTAAGTAGATCACTAAACCCAATGAATCAGTCTGGGTGAGATAATACGCATACTATCACTGGTGGAGAACTAGAAGCAACAACTCCTTCCACAGGAGGTGAATAAAACGCTTGATATGAAGGTGTAATGGACAGTCTCACTGCCATGTTCTCTGATCTCACGAAGGGCCTGGTCTGTATACGATATTCTTTAAAGAAGGGGGTAGATTAGTGTTCATCTTAGCTTAAGGGAGTGTTCCATTGACCCGATAAAAACTTCATATCGGCGGGTGTATGCTGGACATGTTCACAGTGTACAAACCGACAGCCTACCGGGAAGAATAGTTCCAATCGATATCTTGCGATTGCTGTTTGCAGCAATCTGACAAAAACTGATATAGTAGATTTTCATTTTAAATAATCATAAAAGCTAGTTTTGCATTCACCTAGATTTTGTCATTATTTACTATTTTTAAAAGATTCATGTATATGAGAAATAAACTCAGACTGGTTTCTGCGCAAGGAATAATTCAAAATGGCAACGTCATGAGAGTGTGTAGTCATGTACAACATGGATACTGTGGGTGATTCCGACGCCCGGAGATCGCCACAGGATGTCGGGGGCGTTGCTATATTACTCTAGTTTATCTCACCCCTGGTACAAGCTTCGCCATAGAAATAACATTAGGAAAAAATACTCAACGATCACCCCGGTAAAGTGACGATACTACGCCACGGCCATGGCGTAGTGAATTTGAGATGAAGTCATAGGGATTCGCTAGGTATATTCGAGCTGTTCTGATATTCTAATACTATCTAACATAATAGAAATGGGTGAGATAAATCCAGAACCGCACTCGAATTGTAAAATAGTCAATATTCCACTCGTTTGGATGTGCCATAATCGTCACTCGGCTTCGCCTCGATGACGATGCAGGCACATCCAAACTGGTGGAGTATTGTCTATTTATACGATTCTCGATGCAGTTCTATATAAGTATATATCCAGAATAATCGCCTCTGTCGGGTGGTCGCCGCCGACGTCCTTTGAGAAACACAGGCCGTCTTTTCGACACCTCCACTGTCTGAATAGAACACCCGCCTTAAGAGAACTTTGCTCACTACAGGCCATAGCAATTTCACTTATGACACTTTGAGTGATGCAGAAGTAGAAGTCATGGCTCTAGACTGCTTGGATGCTACTTAATACGCCCAGGGCTGCACACAGAGACAAGTTTTTTAAATAGTTTTTTTTATAGATTTAATATTTATTCTGGAGGTCATGTAGGCTCAAATAGTGCCTATTTCCACAGTGCTCCAGGCTGGAAATTTACATGCACTACTCTTTTGCCTATATTTTGCACATAGTACAAAAATATGGTGTAGCCCATGGCTCAGATATGAGAATTAGGCCCACAAGTTCTGCTGCCTGTCAATAGATCCAGCTTTCACTTGAAGTACATGCATATGTGTGTAGGTTTTATACTACATCAGAAAAAACGTTGAGATATTCTGTATGGAATAGTCTAGATACATATATTCCTTCTAGAAAACCAAGTGCATGGGAATTGGGAATTGCCCAGGTGAGATATTTCTCCGGAAATATTCTGACCAAAAGAATGCGCAACGACCCCTCTTAACCGCAATGGTGCGCGGTCGTCAATTTAATTCAGGCAGAGAATTAAGTGTGTGTATTGCCACCTGTAATTGCAACCAAGGTTGCTGCCTCTCTCTACGGCTTATAAATAGATTGCACTACAGATATATATTGTTTCTAACTTGCACCCACTGATATCACTTCGGTTATTTGTCATGGTGCAATCAGACTTTCACTTCTCTGCACATTATGCAGCATGAAATGAACTATACATTGGACGGAGTTAAGCCATTTTGGGCTTTTTTTACCGGGTTTATTTTACATTTTGGTGGTTATATATGGCGAGTTCCTTTGAAAAAAATATAAAGAAATCAGCAAACATAACAATTCTAGACTCTTGCAATCTTTGTGAATATTTAGTTATCAATTACGGTCGTCATTTTGTGCTGATTGGTGGTTCTTAGGGCAGACATCTTCTCTATGTTCGTAGGCGCGTGTTTTAACTTGGCTGGTGTATGCACACACACAGATGATGGTCATCACGCAGCTACACACATGTACACATCCCTCCGTATGTCACGCACCCCTCTCACCCCAAGCCGCCATCCAGACTGTGACGACCTATCGTCACCAAGCAGTAGTGCGTAATCTGTGACCACAAAGTATCCGTACCTAAATCAGGACATAATATTAATAGCCTTTAGGTCCCGGCTGGTAATTCATCACAGGGTGTGGGAGTTCAAGTAAAACTGTGGTCGTGGGAAGCGTCACACCCAAGATCCGTCGTGACCCTGATACCCTGAACTTGGGAACACACCCTGTTAGATGAGGTTATGTCTGTTAAACCGGTATGTGTGTCTAAATATATATATATATATATATATATATATATATATATATATATATATATATATATATATATATATATATATATATATCAATAAAGAAAAACCTAGATAAGATATACTTGCATGATTTTCATTTATCCTTTATTTCCTTTACTGTCGTCTACTAGTCTCATCCTTATCATTCAAACCTGGATGATCATGCATCATTTTATGTATTGATTCTATCTCTCATGCCCCATATTATTCCCTTCCTTAGGCGATAAAAGAGCCTGCAGAAAAATTGAAGGCTCCAGAAGACGGCAGCTACATTCACGGCATGTTCGTGGAGGGTGCTACCTGGGACCCTGACAGGATGGTGCTGATGGAGTCGCGGCCCAAGGAGTTGTACACAGACATGCCCGTCTTCTGGTTGCAACCAATGGCTAACCGAGAGCCAGCCACCAGCGGCTTTTACGAATGTCCGGTCTACAAGACACTCACCAGAGCAGGTCAGTCACCCTCTAACTGTAAAAACGCATAGATTACAGTAAAGTTTAAAAAAAAATCTCTTTTTGCAGATTATCAATGGTAGATTGTCCTTTGTTTCCCATATGAATTACTTTGTAAACAAAGCAAGTTATCCTCCAGTATGGTTATATGAGCAGGAATTTTGATGCCAATAGCATCGGAGGCAGTAATAGCAAGCATAATTTACTTTTCAACGTCAAATGGAACTTCACTCAATCAAAAGGAATTTAATAAAAGCAACTTACATATATATGCAGTACATCTGTATTTCCAGTAATATCGTCTAATTATGAATTTTTATTTCCACAGGAACACTCTCTACGACTGGGCACTCCACAAACTACGTGGTAGCCATTGAGGTGCCATCAGACAAAGCCCAAGAGCACTGGATCCAAAGAGGCGTAGCCATGCTCTGTGCTCTAGACTATTAAATGTTGAAAAATACTGCTGCCCCAATGTAACTTGTATGCAAGTTATTCCATGTAGAAAAAATACATTGTTATCCAATGATTTGTATAAAGGAAATAAAGGAGTTTTCATTAATCTGTTACCACAAATAGCTCATACCCATGGCTATTTTGCGTGCTATTAAATGCGATAAATGTTAAAGTTCGCATTATGCCTGTGATACATTCCTTGTTACATAATCTGCTAACAAAAGTTACTTATGATGTTATGTTGTTATCTTTAGTAACTTAGAAACTAATGTAATTTGCATGAGCAATTGTTTCGTATCAGAAATACCATTTATCTTAAAGATATCCCACATGTGTTATAAACGAAAATGCCTGCAATGTAGCATTATTCTCATTCTTTTCTTTTCCCACCACCAGCATTTACTGTGATATTAGATACTGAAAATTATTTCCATAAATGGCAGCTCTGTTCTATGAAAAAGGCCAAGTTAAAGTCGAAATTAACCCTTATATGAAATAAATGAATAAGAACCTCTTCAATATTTACGAGTTGTTTTGGTTAATGGATATGGAAATACTTGTAATGTATTCCTGGTCCATAATTTTCAGTTGAATTTGAAAAACTATGAATGGAAGTGATTAGTCTTTTCTTTATTTATACCAGAAGACTGTGAAGATAGATATATCATCGGAGGCAGTAATAGCAAGCAGAATTTACTTTTCAAAATCAATTGTGATTTCACTCAATCCCGTATGGTAACTTCTATTTCAAAAGGAATTTAATAAAAGCAACTTACATATATATGCAGTATATCTCTTTTTTTTCTCTCCATTCTTTTATTTTATCCTGGTTCCATGTTAGGCTCTGTAGGCCTGTCTTCCTTCCGGCCAATCTTATACATGGTTATCATAATTTTTTAAACTATCATGATAGCGAAAGTAAATCTCGCTGGTTTTGGCTTACTGCCAATCAAACAATAGAAATTTTATTTTATGCAGATTTTATTCGGATGACACATGGTAGGATAAAAAAGCAGTTCAGATCCTATATTGCAAGCATCCTAACGTCCAAATAATCTCCGATGGGTAATTTTCCAAGGAATGATGTTGTAAGTAAATCTGCTGAAGACCGATACTATAGAAATCATTACAGACATTTAGTTCAATTTTATTTTATGCAGATTTTATTCGGATGACACATGGTAGGATAAAAAAGCAGTTCAGATCCTATATTGCAAATATCCTAACGTCCAAATAATCTCCGATGGGTAATTTTCCAAGGAATGATGTTGTAAGTAAATCTGCTGAAGACCGATACTATAGAAATCATTACAGACATTTAGTTCAATTCGTCAGGTTTAGTTCCCATGGAAACCTTTTTGTTGAAGCAAATATATATAACGTAGGTCAACCCGGAGCATACTAAGAACGTTCCAGCGATGACGAATATCAGGGAATCATTATTTGTTTCATCCCAAAGCCATGCTGGAATGTAAATAATTCTAATAAGTAGAGTAGGATTATGATATTAGAACGCCATTATAGGTTCAAAGTCATAACATTTTGTAAATGGTAGCTGATCATAAGTGGTCTTTAATAGGCATAACATATATCAACTCTACCCGACCTTAAAAGGGCAAAAATAAACTTTTATCGCTAAACAAGGAAAGCAGTTTTAATATGTTTTCATTTGTTATATTAAATACAGTTTGATGAGATAACATATATTGCTCCATCTATGGTATTTTCTGTAATTCAAAAGGTAAACTACATTAAAGGACTTACCTAAGAATTGCAATATCACTATGTTGCCAATGCCTGATGCTCCATAGGCGAATCCTAGCACCCATGGGAAATTCTTTATGCCTACCAAATCGCGAACCACTGTGCATGCAACACTTGATACGACACCTGCAAAGAATAATTGAACTTTTATTTTTCACTGTTGCAAAAATGACAACCGAGATATACATCCGTAACTTTGTTCACTACAATACAAATTAGTGAATCATTTGCATAGTTAAATATTCAAACATATATATATTTAGTAGTGTCAGCTTTAGGGGTTAAAATCATGAACCCTTTGGCCAGAGGTCTTATCCTTAACACATATTGTATGATTTTGAAGACATTAATCTACCCTCTGGAATTCCACGATATGTTAATGCAAAGTCTAGGAAGCTCATGGTTATCTATGTCAAACATTTGTAATAATTGAAAAGGATCACAGCATTCATTCTGCAAGAGTTTCTTTATTCAATTATATTTGCTAGTATTGGATATTTTTCTAAAGCGTAGCTGCATTTTAAAGACCGCCTGAAAGCGTATGGTTCAGTGATCATACATATTAGCAGTGTGCGTGTGATATATTCCCTCCAGTTGACCTATCATGAATATCTTGCTTATCTAATCAATATTCAGGTGGATGTGCCCAGAATATCGATGTCAAAGTTCGATGGGAAAACTACCATAATACTTATTTCTGAACATGGTTATTTAGTAACAGAAATTTGATACCAACCTAAGGCAATGCCTGCTGCAGACAACAAGGCTACCATGTGCATGATACTGTGCGCATAAATTAGAGATGCCTCTATAATACCACTGGTTACAGTAGCAGTTACAAAAAGGATAAAAGGTAATCTGTTATGGAGGTGTGCAATGCAGGTTGACCCTACCCGCCCAACTATCTCACCGATACCAAGAACAGATAGCAAGTAGGCAGATGTATTTGAACTCAGTCCAGTAGATGCAATTCTTACAGGTAACAACGAATAATAAACTGATACGCCTCCAAATCTGAAGACGTAAGCCACGATGCAAGCAACACTTGCCAGACCACCACTGTATAGCATATGTTGAGTCTTTTTGGTAAAGCAACATAAGCTGCTGAATGGAGTATCTTTCTTTTCATTCTTATATGTCACATGGGTTATTGTGTTGTTACTGTTTATAGTTTTCTGAACATTATTTGATTGGTTTGATGTCTTATCAAGTAGATCCTGCATCTCTATTTCATGGCTTTCATGACTATATTTGGCATATTTGTTTCCTGTGGGCTTCACATCCTTTCCATTGCTTGCTGGATCGTCATTCTTAGCCTTTGTTGAGTCGACATCAGGTGAATCCTTCATCTTGGAAGTGGGTGCAGGTACCAATAGTAGAGATGCTGGAAGACAGTTTAACTGTAGGCCTGCCATAATAAGTAAGGTCCCTCTCCAGCCATACATGCTCTCAGTCCATCTGAAAAAGGCAGCCCCTATATTTGCAACATTCACGAGTATTTATAAAAAAAGGCAGGAACATGTCAGTACATTTGTTCTTGTGAATTGCGAATGGAGACCTCAATGATGAAATCAGACAGTGGAATTTGTAAAATAAATACCTTGATGAAGTACATGTAGATGAAAATGTGAATATCGAATGCTACGTGAAACATTGAGATAATGGTGGCACATTCAAGAGTACCTTTTCCCTCGCATAAATTTCAAAATTGCTTTTAGAAACTTGCTGAACGAGAAAATGTTACCTGAAGATCAGTGGGTAAATTATGCTACCTAGGCCTGAACCTATAAACAGGATACCAGAGGCCAGTGCACGCCTTTTCGATGTATGCTGGTGGACACTCACACTGCCTACATTCATTAAGAATCCCCAACTAAATCCTGAAATATTGTTTCTTCATAAATGAAAAAGTGGAAACATGTACAAATAGGCAATTACCTCCAGAGCTTTGTATACATGACGGTCATATGTGTGGGCATCTCTAGAACATGTTCAATAAATCTAGAGTCAAAGGTGTAATTAGCTGCAGATATATAATCTAAAGTCTTACATTATTTTTTTGACGAAAAATGCAATTACGTGATAGACCTGTTGCGATATTGGTAAGTTGTCATAAAGACTAATTATTGAAATAAACAAGATGTATTGTTCCAAAAAGAATATTATTTCAGTGAAATGCAAGAACAAAGTATGAACCTAACCAGTAATCACTCCAAATGTGATGTATAAAACCCAGAGACTAGATGATATTGAGGACAAAAGCAGTCCCGTACTAGAAACCAGTGAACCGAAAATGGCCACTGGTCTTGAACCATAGCGCATGATGAGTGGGGCTGTGATAAATCCTGTAAAATATTCATTAGGCAAAAAACAAAAGCATTTTTGATATTAGCAGACACTCTGGTTACAAAAGAATAAATTGTTTACATGTAGAATTGTATATCGTGCTCCTTTTGTATGATTGCCTCAGATTTTAAGGGACATTGAAATTAACTACATGTTTATATTATTTCCATAAGTACCGTTAATTCATGTTTATGCATTAGAAAAATCAAATAGGATGGTCATCAATTCAATTATCAAATCTCATGGATTATTTTTTATACTATTTATCATATAACAAGTGACCTTATCCACTGTATTTCAAAGTACTAGTGAGATGCATGTAAACAGCCATGTACAGGCATACAGAATCACTGAGTTCTGTAGAAAATTAACATCAAGAATGCAATCTCAGCGGAAGATTGCAGGCCACTGACCTGATAAATATAAACTCCCATTCATTAAAGATATGATAAATGCTGTAGCAGACTTGGACTGTTGGAAGGTGTATATAAAGTGGTGGAAGAAGAGCCCAGTGCAGTAGTAGGTTCCATTATAGATAATGTTGATAATTGTGGCAGCAGCAACCACAATAGCTTCGGTGGAGTAAATGCCATCTTTGCAAGCCATTGTTGTTGATCGGTGATGATGACCTAGTGCTAGATAAGTCACTTTCTTGTGTTTGCTGTCCAGCCTACCAAGTTTAGATGAATGAAAAATCCATTTTATCACTTTTTTTTTGCTAAGGCCTGGTTTCCAGACAAATAACATCATATTAAGTTGCTTTAGAATGCAATTTATCCTATAACTAATATAAAATCCCATAGGCTTAACATTGAGTTTCTGTATGCCACGCTGACTGGCATACAGAGTTTGATATGCCACTAGTGGCATACAGAATTGTTATCACATAATATTCCAAAATCAAGGAGACGGGGTAGGATAAAATCAAAACCTGATTCATTTTAATTATGGCCACCACATGCCACTCCTGGAGTTTGGGCTCCGAACTTCACTCGGCTTCGCCTCGTGAAATCAGTATGCAAAACTCCAGTCTTGGCATATGGTGGCCAAGATTAAAACTCATCCAGTTTTGCAATAGAATGCACATCAATGTACATGTACGCAATTATCACAGACATCTTATTTGTATTTGCTTGCCTGTTCCAGTGCAAGAAAAACACACATTGACATGATAGAGGGGTTGTATTGTGTATCAGAGCGATAAAGCAGACCATAGTCTAGAATATCTATCCTGCTATGCCATACATACTATAGCATAACACAAAATCAACATCATTAAGTCTAGAAAATAAGTAAGGTGAATTAAACTATTTCTGTAATCGCATATAATAGTAGGCCTAATGTAATTGGAATCTGCGATGGCATCATGCACGGACTATTCTATAGATAATTCTAAAATTACTGTGCATACAATATCTCTGGAGAACAAAATAATGAACGCATGTACATAGAGACATTCCTCCTCCTTAACGAAACATGTTTACTGCCATCACCTACTATCCCTCTCACAACCACGAGGCATATCTCTCTACCATCTTTTCAACAATCTTTATCGGATATCATTCAGGAATAATATAACCTCTATCTGACACTAATCCGTTACTATCTGTATCTTTCGCATTATGATAAAATATATAATATGAAGTCAAACATACAATCTATCATTAAAGCATTACACCTAGAGAAATCTTTAAGCACAGTACTGGTAAGTATTTTACCTCTTAATACCTTCAGCCTAGTAGACTCGTCTCTTTCCTTTGCATGCAAGTAGAGAAGTGTAGCAATTTATGAACAACAATCATCAAAGTAGTATGATAACAGAACAAAGTATTGATCGTAATGTTACCTAGCCGATAGGGCCAAAAGGTAACTGTTGTATCGGAAATTGGGTATCTGTATTATGAGTGTAGGACCATGGTATGCTGGGAAGAGTGTTTCCATGCTGTAACCCTGTCTTAACTTTTACAAAGACAAATATGTCATTTATTCCTAGTATACGTACATGTATGTGTCGATGCTACCTGGTCACATTATTCAATACTATCGACTGTATCTGTCATATGTCTTATTCGTTAACAAGAGGTTACTTCCTCAGCTTGCTGGACATATTCAAGTTGATACAGTTACTTAACGTTTACTATTCAGTGAGAGTATACTTCTGCACACCTCATAGAGTAAATGTTATTTCCGAAGAGTAACATGCATGTAGTTTACCTTTCGCTTTATCTCGGAGAGATCAATAAGATGTAGTTACTGGCCTTTCCTCTTTATCATGGACCTAGGGGGAGAGGACCATTAATAACATAGATATTAAACAATATATTAATATCCTTAGACAGATGACAATATAGTTTTGGCCATTCAAGTAGATTTGGATATCTAATTTTCTATGATGAAGCCCTTTCAATGAATCATCGTCAATTGGGCTAGGAGAGGAGACGAAGATATAAGAATATAATGAACTTATATCGTGTGCTGATACCCTAAGGGCTGGGGCATAAAACCCTTGTTGGGAACCTTCCATATGAAAAGTGGCTAAATGACAGCAGTGGTTGTAGAAATGTCTATAATAGGGTGTAACTCGCTGTTGTACAAATACAACCCTAAATTACTTTCATCTCTCAAGTGTATTTATAAGCTGGATTTCTTTTGATATTTTAGGGAGATATATACACCTTATACCTTCAGACATGGTATTACTGGTTCTAAAACCTTATGAAAATATGCATGTATTTATCAAAGCAGCGTTAAGGAACTACTTCTTGTTATATTCCATGCATATGCATTTGTATGTAATTACATATACACAATGTTTTCAGCTGTCACTGGCTATGTAATGGAACTGAAACTATATTTGTCTCTTACTCATATACCTCCTCTATATAGCATTCAGGCAAACGCACCTTTGTTATCATTTCAGTTTATTTTTGTCCTTCCCTGTCCTATTTTAGGATCAAGGATAATATGGCTGATTCATTTTGTTATCCTCAAAAATTGCCATTTAAGCGATGGTTTGGGCCTATATTCCCCTTAATAGTGGTAACAGGTATGTAAAATCGTGAACATACATCTATATGAATTACATGTATATATATATATATACATATACATATATATATATATATACACATATATATATACATATATATATACATATATATATACATATATATATATACATATATATATATATATACATACATATATATATATATATACATATATATATATATATATATATATATATATATATATATATATATATACATGTTGCGCATCTAAAACTCCGATTTAGCGAAATACATACAAATAGAGATTGTGGTCGTATTTGGGAAAAGGGATGCCGCTATTGTTCTCTTCATCCCACAATTGGACGTTTACTTCTAACGATAACCAGGACCTGAAGAAAGTCTGCACCGGAAGTAATCTGTTTCTGCAACCGTTGCGCTAGTACCAGTGCAGTGACAAATACCGTCTAGCTATGCATAATAAGAGGTGGGAATTCAGAAAATGAAACGGATGGGCTTTACTTTGATAATGTACGCGTGCACCTGCAGCCCATTTTAACCCGCATAATCAACACATGTGACAGCCCCTCCCCCAACCGTCCGCGACCCATGGGACGCGCACTTTACCACTTGTCCTTGAGTCGGTTGAGAAAACGCCCACACGACCAGAGACCCCCCGCCGTCAATAGTGTGTAGACCTCGACAATATATCAGCTAACTTTATTGTTTTGATTGTGAACATATATGGCAGTATTTATGGACTTCAAATAATTGGCATCTTTTCCATGTAGCAAGCGCGGACCCAAGACTCCTGCGACAATAATTCATCATATACTTCTGTGCGCCAGCAGTATCTACATGATTAGAGTACATGTAATGCCTATCTGACGATGGGAACGTTTCAAGACGCTTGTCCATTTTTACAATGAATCACGGGCATATACATAGTCCTCCACCAAGCGATTCATTTCTTAATTGCTTTTTCTTTAATATACAGTCTTGAGGTATTCTATAAATATAACAGTGGTAAATATGTTTAAACGATAAAAATGTACTAGATACAATCTTCTCTGTACGGCCATATATATTGCCCGAACGAATTCGGCCGCAACTATAGAGATGAAATATGGGATGGAATCATTTAAAAGAAACTAAGGACGGAAGTAGAAAAATAATGCGACTGATGGAGGAAGACATAAGGTTATATATATATATATATATATATATATATATATATATATATATATATATATATATATATTTATATATATAAATATATATATATATATATAACCTTATGTCTTCCTCCATCAGTCGCATTATTTCACGCGTACATTATCACGCCTACATTATCAAAGTAAAGCCCATCCATACCTGCACCTGAGGTCTCTTGGGCACTACAGAACGGCTGCGACACCTTGGCGACACTTTACCAGAGGGAGGTGCGATGTGGGCGGAACCTGATAAGACTGGGACGTTTGAAGTGCTGATGTGAAAGCTCCCATCTGGGCCTCTGACCGCTGGCAAACCGGGGCAACCCCTCCGCTGGGCTATTTGCATATTCAACAGCCGAAGTGACGCTAGTTATTCGTGCGTCCTGATTGGTCGGAGCATGCCGGTCTGCCAACGTGGCCGACCGGCGATGGCTGAACATTCTGTCCGTTCGTCCTCAACCAAACAACACGCATTTCAGCTGCAGAAAATATTCTCTAATCTCGACTCAAGTAAATTAGAAGTCACACAAGGTGCTTTGTTGCTCAAAAAAAGCTTCATAGCATCGCATATATGTGACATTAGTGAAAGAATATTGCTTATTTAAGGCAGACTTTGTTTTGTCGCGGAGGCGTGTAGTGCGGAGGAAAGAGAGGCTGTTAGGCCCAGACGGGAGTTCCCGATAACCGGGAGAGAGGAGTGCACTAGACCGTGGATAACCGACCAGGATAGGGCCTCGGACTTCGAGCTTCGATCAACGGATTTTTGACAACTCCCTGGTAGGCTTCCAAGGGAGGGATAGGCCCCGGACAAACGACGCGACACCATGGATCTTTACGGAGACGACCGGAATCTCTGCGAACTGAATGAAGAGCTGAATGAGTTCTTAGACCAGGATGCCTTCACTCCAACGAGTTCTGACAGTGTAAGTGACGCCTTCTTGTTTACGGGGGGCGTAGGAGTCGTGACGGGAGACCCATCCTACCCTGCCGGGGAAGGGGAAAGTGGGCGGTGGCCCTTCTCGATAACAGTATCAACAAGTATTCTTACCAGGGAAACTACTGCTTGGTCATGGAATATAACCACCATGTATGCGGTTATAAACCTACTTTTGCTTGCGTTTTGGGTTCCATGCGCTATATCTAACAGCCATATGGATCTTGCGGACCATGTGGTTAGGTTGCTGGCCCAGTTATCGGCTGCCGGGCCCTGTAGCCCACGCCTGCAAGAACCATGTGTGTCCGAGACGACATATGGCTCACTTCCCACAACCAACAGACGAAATTCGCTATCTTGCTGACTTGATATGAGATAATATATTTTGTCCAGAAGGAACCTTTCCCACAAAACGCTGGAGCAGGGGTATATGGCCATGACAGTAGAACATGAAAATTCTTTTCCTCGGGCGAAGGAAGACTGCGTAGTTAGATAACAGTGAAGAGGGGAGTGGCATTCATAGGGTGTTTCTGTCAGTTTACTGGGGTTTCTAGGATTACCTAACGGTGAATATAATTATTCTAGTTCATTTATATAGGATAACTTTGCTTTGAACGTGACCATTGGATGGATATTGACAGAACTCCACTCGTTATCTATCTGCAGACCCATCTAAACCTACACTATATAGTATTACTAAGGTTATTTCAAAACACAGAGATAAGGGGTTTATTTACAATCAAAAGGTAGTTACTATAGTTGAATTATTGTTGATAATGACCATTACTGATTGTAGGAGAGTTTACCAAAAGAAGCCACATCCAAGGTTCGAATGGAATAACCTGTCGTCGGTATTCGGTGAAATATTGTTGATAAATAGATGGAAAGTAAGCTTATACATATCTTGTCATATAGGGAATGTATAGTCATGTACGTGATTTCATAGGACGAATAGTTTAGTATCAGGTGTGTCCTCGGTGATTCATTTAGGTGTGAAGTGATATTAATTAAGATGGTTCATATAGATGAGAAATCTTAATTGTTATGAGGCACACACACATCCCGCGTGAGTGAAGTTCCTCTCACAGCAACAGGTACTGGCAATGTTCCAATTTCTTATTGACAACCGGCGACCACGTGAGTGGAGCATGAATCTCGCTTCCCCTAAAAAACATAAAAACTTTGGCCAAATATTTCACATTCTGGTGGTGAATGGTGTTTGTTATCTCAGAGAGACTATATCTAAATTACCCCCTTTACAAGTTACGTAACGAAGCTGAACAATCAACATATGGTAGATATGGAGCCGTTTTAGTATGTAATTTAGAAATAGGACTGAGAAGATATTTGGATGGAACCTTACGCGGTCCAACTGAAGCACTATATAGAGGGGCAGGCACCGCCCCCTTCATCCATCGCAACAAGGCCCCACCCACCGTATGCAGGGGTTAAAAATAGTCCCTGAAAGTGGCCCTTTTGTTTAGGTTATCGGGACCAGTCCAAGAGCCAGTCTGTAAAGTGAACTGGCTTCGCTGTTATCGTTCACTGAAAGACGATGCGCAAGGAGAAGATGCAGGGCATGATGAGGATATATCCATGCGCCGAATAAGATATCGATATTGCTCTTCCTTTATATCACCACACCCTTCATGATATCGACATGGTAGATACAACTATCATCTTAGTTTGATATAGTTCATATATTACATTTCGCAAGTCTTCCCTATAGGGTTTCCAAATTATCACGGACACTAACAGGTTGTGTAGACTTGGTGAAAAACATACTCGGTCGTCTCGGCCGTCGTCTCGTCTCTCACAGCACAGTCACTGTTCATTACTTATAACATAACAATTCATGTTATCCCCACTGTCAATCAGATATGCATTTTCGAATCGAGAACTGATAATAAACTAGAGGGTTATTATTAAATAAAAGACTGAAAGGGAATATTAGAATATGAAAGCATTCCGATATATTTGCGTATGATTTGAATACAAGAGTAACCCTTCAATGTCATTATAATACTATTAATAGGAAGATAATGACTGCCCGTCCGTCCAGTTCTATTTTTATGGAACGCTTCCCGGTCACCCAGATCACGACCCCGTCTCGACAGGATTTCCCTTTTCCAGAAAACCCCTATAAAGGGACGGGGTAGTTTCAGCGTGCCTTTGAACAATAAACACCCGGTATGTGGGAACCTTCGGGAGAGTCAGTGACCAAAATAGGCAAGCTGAGAATAGGACCGTTATGGACGAGTGGTTTCACAGGCGGGTGCTAGTCACTACACTTGTCCAGGGACGAGTAATGGAGAATAGCGTAAACCTCACGTGTTCAAATATAAGAATTAGGCTGTAATAAGAGTGCCTTTGAAGTCTTGGAAATTTGTCACAAATTATATACTTCCAAATGAAATACTGTGATATCATCTGCAAAGTAGAGTGGCCTTCCTTTTGATTAATGCAGGGATTTAGACTATTTACTAGATACCCCTGGGAGTGAATGAGGATTACTTCGGTTTTACGGTACCGCCTCATCCCTCATTGCACAGGCCTGGACAGCCCCCATTGTCTTGAACAATGCTCTCTTATCAGCTTTTATAAATAATGCCCACTTCAAGGCCGGAGTAGTCCAAACACTAGACGTCTGGATTTCTACTCGACGCTCAATAAGTTAGAAAGCTGTTAGTTAAAAAACAGTTGAATATATATATAGACCAAATAATTTCGATATATGCAGTGATATAGCTAAGCTTTATGTATGTCCTCTCTCGAGAAGGTCTACACTTGTCTGAGACTGAGGCATCGTTCCACTACACACTGGGGTTTGATTATAACTTGTAACGGCGCAGATAAAACCAATGTGGCCACCCTGGCTTATCTCCAACTTCAAGTACTTCGACATCGGAGTTCAATAATTGATCGCGATTGCTTTATAGAGTGTAAGTTAATCGATACCCATAAAGACAATCTTTGACATGCTTCAACATGCCTCTGTATGGGGCGGGTGTACAAACAGTAGCAAGGTCCAGCCATTCATACCTCCCAAGTGTTAACAGTCTAAAGTCCCACAGCCCATACACCTAAATAGCGCTGACCATTGATACACAACACACCAGATATACATTCAAGGACGGGAGGTGCATGTCTATATGCTCTGCATATCAGTCAATGATCCACAACAAAGCTTTACATTATCAAGTGGAGTTTACCCCGGATTGACCTCAGATTGTCGCTTCACCAATGACCGGTCTGATAACAGACACGGCTTGTCAACTGAAACATAGAAAATACATGGATAGCATGCATCATGTTTCATGTCATATGTCAAAAACAAGAGGCGTGCACCTTAGATAAAAACTACTATGGCTGATTCTCCAAGATGGAGGTGTTATCCGGATAAATCCTACTTTTAGACGCTCTGTTTGCACCTTATATCTATTGCATCATCAGTCTATCTTTGTATAAGATATAGAGTGACCGATCACTAATACATGCATACAAATATACATTGATTGACAGTAATTGATTCATATTGTGTTCATTGGCGATTTTTGCCAAGTATTCCAGGGGAATCTAAGGAAAATAACAAGTCTTTGCTGCGTGACGGAGCCACACCTCTGTCATACTAACGAGAATAGATTGTCTATTTTTGTTGGTTGGGCGGGGAGGGGAGAGGAAGGGAGCAGTGAAATGCTCATGGATTTACGTTGGGTTCCCGTAGCGTCCCCTGATGGGGCACTTTATTGCTGCTATCCTGAGTCATCACTTCCTGCGCCCACAGGAAGGACAGTCCTAAAATATATATGCGACAAAAGTATCATCCCCTACATCTATATTCATTTTCTTTGCAGAAACAGGGGAAACGGTTAGAGGCTTATCTATCGGAGTAGCCCTGATTGTGTATTATTTTTACACACTGGGTTTTCTGAATATAGGTAGCAGCATGTATATACTGTAGGTGCGCGATGAGTGTCTACACGTTGGCAGAGGTGGTGCAAATAGGTAAATAGAGAACCCTGGGCACATGAGGCCTACCGGGGTTACTAAGGTAATCTGCCAGGTAGGTCAGTAGGATTTGTGGCTGGCCAAGGCCAAGCCCATGCCCCAGGGCCAAGCCCAAGCAGAAACCCATGTCAGCGTCCCCAGCGGAATTGCTCATTCAGATCGTTTATCAATGCGTATGTATACAGTTGTCTTCTTACATACCAGTCATAGTATAAGTGGTTTCTGCCAACAACAAGTCAAAGCTAAGTGTGTGGTTCTGAAATTAGGGACGCACACTTAGATAATAAGAAATGAAATGAACTTATAAACAAATCTTTCCCACCAGGGTGAATACACACACCCTGTATAGAGCTAGGAGTGAAAAGGTGAGGTGTTGTTCGGCACCTGTTGATCCCATAATCTACTTGCAGTCGTTCCTAGAAATAGACCGAACATCTGGACGTTGACCTTCGGTGCTTAACTGGGCGATCGATCCGTGGTGCCATTTTCGGTAATCGGGTGATTCCTGACCGATATCCCCTAGTTGTACAAATCCCAAGGTCATCAAGGATACATCATGGGTTCCGTATTATCGCCTATAAGTTCCGTATTATCGCCTATAATATCATTTACCACCAAAATGATGGTCGTGGATGAGGTGCGCTGACGTCACAATGCCTATACAGCAAAAACTAGTTAATGATTAATAAGCGCAAGGTCTAGAATAGTAAACATTAGGAATCTGCGATCTGTATGAAATAAAGTGCTTAAAAATGCACTCCATCCACTAATTTGACGCTGGTGAGATGGGAAATGTTGTTGTCATCTTTAGTAGTTAACCCTATGATAGTTTTCTACGCAATAGAAGCAGTCAAAGCACAATGCAATATATTATATTCTCTACATTTTTACAATGGCCATGTGGTGTAAGTGTGGTGTAAATCGCGTGCCATTGGACAGTGGTATGTAGGCGCGTCATAAAGGACCGGAGACGGCCATGACGTATAGATCTCACCTTGTATGTAGGACGGTGCGCAAAGTTTTTGTGTTGTAACGTCTGGTTTTTCAGATAGAAGTCTGGCAGCTTCCATGACACACTTCCCAGCATGCTGAAGAAATTTATGGCCCATGCAGAGGTTATTTTAAGAGGTTTCCTTCTAGCGACTATCCCCACTGAGGAACGTCACAAAAGCATTATACATATAATAGTTATATATATGTATATATAAGGTGTATTGGTTCATGACATTAAGTATTGATGATGCAAGTGGTTTGTCATTATTCAACTTTTCTTTACAATTCCATGTAGGTGGATATTCTGAGTTAAATAGGAATGGACCCCGAAAAGGAATTACATCACTGCAATATCACTTCTTATGTATTGTTATAATACGTGTTATTTGTCTGTGTGTGTGCTCTGTGGCGGTCAGTGTAGTTGTGAAGGCCTGAGCCGCACACAAAGCCAGTTGACGTGCCCTCTGGTGAGGCGACACCAGTCCTGGTTCCGATCACCACGCCATCTGGTACTCTCCTTGGTCAGCTCCGGTTGCTTATATTCATATAAAAGTTCCTTTTATATCATATATATGTAGAACCCCGCGTAAGCGGACACCCTCCGTTCCGGGCCAAAGTGTCCGCTTACGCGGGGTGTCCGCTTACGCGAGGTTAAAATAAGCATCTAATAGAGGGAACTGTTCCGAACGAAGGTGTCCGTTAACGCGGGGTGTCCGCTTACGTGGGGTGTCCGTTAGGCGGGGTTCTACTGTATATATATAGGGAACATAAAGAGGTTTACCCATTATAGGCTCGTGTACGATCAAGCTGATTGGGATTAGCGGTAGTTACAGCTCTACCTGCATTTTAAAGATACAGGTGCTCATTCAACTGTTACCTGCTGTTACATGCCACTATCCACCTGACTCGTCTGGCAGCTGCTGTCACCCCGCCCCCCGAAACCCGCCCCCACCCCCGCCCAACCCACGGGCCCGGGCACACCGGGAGAAGTCGTCGGATAACATTTTTTAACAGTTAGGCTCCAGTTCTCGCGAAATGTCTCAGAAGACGTGCGGTAGACCGGCACTCAGAGTGGTTATGTGGTTTACAGACTCGGTCTTACCTGAGGATGGTAGGAGGTGATTGTAGGACAGACATATATGGCCCGTGTATACCCTCTCTAGGGACTGAATAAAGAAAGTCACACACACTCCTCCATAGCACCGCAAGCTCCCACCACACCCCTACCTTCGCGACCATACAGCAAGACCAGCACCACCACCACCACCCACATACGCCTTCCGATATGTATAATGTCCTTGCCGTTTCCAGAGAGGAAGAGGGACAGGACGTCACGATAGGAAATACACCAGAGGCACTGAAGCAGCACGGATACACTAAAAATACAGTAGAAGCCGTTACCCTATTCTTGGTGCATTTGCGACTGGGTCACTCAAAGCTGGGATTAAAATACCAAAGTGAAAGTGGGTTGGTCGTACATTAAATTAAATGGTGCTGACCGGTATATGACTTTAATCCTGCAATAGATGACCCCCTCCCCTTTTTCCAGGGATTAAAAATGGGCACACTGCCAAATGGGGGACCCTACTTGCCTACTTGCTGTTGGAGACTGTCGCGTTCTGACGTAATGGGTTGTTTGGGACCTGTCTGCTGATGTGTCCAAGGCTGAGGGATCCGAAAAAGCAAAAGAAAGTAGACATTTAAGGTGGTTGTGACGAAACGCAGGGACCAACTGGCCTATAATCCATATAGTATGGTCTTGGCCCCTCTGTGATGCCATACCTCTCGTTCCTGCCACCCATGATCCATGTATTCAGTGGTATGACCGTGATATATCGTAAAGCAAGTCAGGGAGATCCTGTTTAAATACTGCTGCAATAGTTTGGTGGAGCTGATTATCTTCTGCTTGAATGAGGGATACTCTTACCGTAATAATTATTCTGACCACACCCATAAGTATGCAGTGACTTTGATAATTTCAAAAGCACAGACGACATTTCGTAATGAAGACAAAAAGCAAACTTCGTGTGTCTTGTGGTGTGCCTAGGCCTATCGCCTCATTTGCGTGATCATAAGGCCCTTTTCCATGCTGTGGATATTTTTTAGTTTTCCTAAAAGCCCATTTCCATTGGCTGTCACCGATCTACAGTCAGGAACCACCAACGGACCTTTATCACTGCTGAGCACAATGGAAATGGGCTAATAGGAGAACTCTTAAAATCTACACCGTTTTCGTTGGCCAATGGAAACGGGCCTTTAGCCTTGATATACATATAGTTAATTTTCGCTTAGACCAAAGGGAGTCTTAACACTGACCTCTGTCCCAATCCGTCTCTCCCGGAGACGTCCGGCTACCGTCGGCTTGCAGGCCGTTGTCATAACAACACAGCCGCCGCACAAACATGCCAGCTGTTGCCATGGCCGCCAACAGACTTGCTCATGTCCCTGGAGGACCGAAATAATTTAGATTTTCTATAATTGTGGTTGGTTTTGTGATTACTTCTCTTTAGGATTCTAAAACAAAAACAATCAGAGCTTACTCTTTTGCAATTTTATAGTTCCCCTTAGGTACTCGTATAGTGCCTAAGACTCATCTGAACTAAAATACCCTGTCAGTACATTACCAAGTCAGGGTCCTAGGGTAATTACAAATTAACAAGGTTAGGCGAGGTAAATTAGGTTGATTGTACAATTGTGAATCACATTAGCCTTCAAAATTGAAACAACCAAAGACCCAAGCAATGAGGGAGGCAGGGAGGGGCAGAGCCTTCAACCTCGAGTTCATTGCCTCTCAGTTCGACGTTGATTTAATTATAAGTACAGGTTTCCATTTACATATTTTATGTTGAATCTTTATCCTCTGTTCTCTCTTTACATTTCTGTATTTGATAAATATGCTAGACGGATATGTTAACATCCGGGAATCGTGTCTCAAGATATCGCTGGTGTTATTGGATGAACACGTGACACAGGGATGCTTACTGAATCAATCCCCAAACACAGCCACGCCATCCTTGGTCCATGTAAAATGAATGGAGAGTAACAGAATATCTGCAGGGAGACATTCAGTGTATTTCGTTAGTAGTTCCCTGTAGCCGCCCCCTGACCCAGCTTGAGCAGGGCACCAGACTACACACCAGACATAAATATTTACATAACCGTAGTTTGTAATCAGTTAGGGAACGGGGTATGGTGGTAAGGGTGTGGTGGGAGTTGTGCCGCTCTCAACCTGCTCACATTCTTACTCAACTCAGTGATGTTATGTAGTAGGCCTACTATTCTACTAAGCTTCCCAATCGGACGATGGTTATGACTGTAGATTGTGTTTATCATGGACCAGGACATTCGTAGTCCATAAACCACATCCGCGTAGGATCTAGGCGAGCTTACAGACAGTCTTTGTCAGTGGTGTATAGAATATGCGAAAGTCGTTTAACACGGAGCTAATTGCCAGTGCATACTTTTATATGCGTGGTAATGGGTGATTGAAAAAATTAAGTTCATAGGAATTGTATATATGAAAAGAATAAAGACAACAAGCAGGTTCAAATTAACAGGATGTGAATCAGGCACGCGGTGGGTAACCGAACACTAAATGCCGCTTGTTTAATTTATGACGTCATACGTAACCTCCGGCGTCAGAATATGTCCGTTATACCCATTAGAGTTAGACGTCATCATGTTATGAAACAACCCCCACCCCCACCCCCTCCTATGGCGTCCACATGCACGACATTGTGAGAGGTAATGGTGGCTGGTGGTGATGACCGCCCGTCGTCTGCTAGCCGCGTCCCTGTTTGCGAACTGGTACCCGGTGGAGCTCTGCCTGACCAGGGAGGTGGTCTGTGAGTGGTCTGTGAGGGGTCGGTGAGGGGTCTGTGAGGACCGGGGAGGGTGGGGCGCTGCCCACCTGCTGAGACCTGCCCTAGTAACCAACAAACACCTCACCTGCCTAATACCTGTCCAATCCGCTCACCTCTGCTGACTCCACTGGCCGGCAGCGCTCCTGTTCTGGATTAGCGGCGATGAACCAATTTAGTCCCTCTTCCCAAACCTCAAATATATAATTTTGTATGTTTGTTGATAGCCAGTCGGTGTATACTGATTGTTAATGATTGTTCTGATAAGTATGAGAAGTGGGTTTAAATCATCATGAAATCCGCATGATGATTTAGCGAGAGAATCCTCTAATTGATAACAGTAAATGAAGCATTCACTCAGACTTAATTAAGAGAGATATGTTGGAAAGATTCCGGGCGTTATGTTTCGTGGAGAAATATAAACCACGACATGACCAGTCTAATGATGCCCGCTGGTCGTTCACACGACACCCACTCG
The DNA here is from genome assembly GCA_950022655.1 of Alentia gelatinosa. Taxonomy (NCBI): domain Eukaryota; kingdom Metazoa; phylum Annelida; class Polychaeta; order Phyllodocida; family Polynoidae; genus Alentia; species Alentia gelatinosa. The sequence goes on along the minus strand of OX465580.1, from coordinate 26,414,060 downwards.
CCCTCCATCCAGGTGCCCCAGGCCTGAGACAGATGAGACGTAACGTACGCAGCCAGTACAGTGGGTAGCTTCCCCCCTATCAGTCACTAATTTGGTACCGATTGTCACAGATCAAGTGACCACTCACAGGAGTATCAGTCACTTAGTTAGTCTGAAATATCTTGCATGGAGGTGTTCAGCCTTACCTAAGAAATGGTTGGAATGGTATTTTTAGAATTTGATAATCATAGCAATCTTTAAACACTGAACCAGTATGTTTTTCACCAATAATGTTTATGGATACTACTCCAAGCATACTGCCTTCCTCTACATCCCCCCCCCCCCCCCCCCACACACACACACCTTCCGCACACAGACTACACAGACCCACACAACACCCCTGGGTTTATAGTTTGTAGACCGTGTAACTATTTGTTTTAGAATTGCCCTAGAAAGTGAATCTTGTGCATGTGCAGAACGTGTCACGGCAGGGGCGACCTACACTATACTCTATCCACGCAGTGCTGGCGTTAGGAGCGAGGGCATAGTAAAATGTCCTCTTTTAATCACCCACTCCAACTTACCCAAATATGGTTGATATACAAACCTAGTTGAAATTGCTGACTTAGATTTAAATGACGGAAGGTGTCGAATGTTAGAACAGCGGGGGCTGGAATTATCGTCAACTGGTGATGGGTGAAGTATAGATATCCTGTCTGGGGCATCTCAGGCCATCTCGGTCCACATGTAGAACACCCTCACCCGACACCTGCCCTAAAGGAGGTGGGCCAGGTCAGATATCATAAGTTTACGGATCGTCTTGTAAATAACTGGCAGTTGGAAATGGGGTGTTTTGACTGGGACAGGAAAAGGGTGACGTGCTTCTGGGGATAAACGCTGCGGTATGAAGTAAACTGGAGGGATTATTATAATGTAGTACTCAGTAAATGGTTACCAGAGATTTAATTTGTAAAGCTTTCACTTGCAGAACATTGATATGAAGAGTATCTCTCGCTAATTCACAGTCATACAGTGTTATCCAATACAGATGGGAATTGCAAAAGGGTTTCCTTCTGTTGACCTGCAATGTATTAGTCTCTTAAATGTAATTATCATGCGCCACCACAGTCAGTTTTTATTGCTTGTTTTTTTTTCTTATTTTGTTACAAATATGTAGGATAGGTAACTATCCGCGTCCATGCAGTTAAATGGATAATCCTTGGTAAAAGAAATCTAGAATACTGACGCCTTCTCTTATGCCTGGCCACATAGAACTGCATCCGAAAAAGAAGAAGAATTGTATTCGATCATGATAGATTCAATTTTGACATCGATTGTGACCTTGACAAGTTTTGCCACACAATTCATTTATTTTTGTTGAGTGTATTGGTTCAGCCTAAAATTATGAAATCAGAGATTGTTGAATAATGATATCGACTGCTTGGTCTTGTACGGGTGTGTTGTGTTTCTGGTTTAACCTGCTTATTTTATTTTACAGGGCTGCGGACTAGAGACGTACACCACAACCGGTATGGACGAGGATTGGCTGGATAGCTTCTTTGAGGATCCAGTGCTGAACGACCGCATGATCTCTGACGCCCTTCAGCCGCCGACCATCCGCCATGAACACAGCTACAGCTTGGCCAACGGGAACGAGACCAACCCCGACTCACCACTCACTCTCATCAAACCGGAGCCTATGGATCAGGGTACGTTGCCCCCCACCTCCTTAAATGATATGAATTATTTTACATGAAATTATTTATATTTCTCTTAAACAAACGGAAAAAATAAACAACTGAGCAAAATAATCAGCAATGGAGTAATTGAAGTGAATATCTCGATGATGTAAAGAACCTGCTGGGGCCCGTTGACTAGATCTGTGATCGTACATGAAAACCCCTTTCTGTGCCTGCTGTTTAATGACTTTTAATTTCATTCACTCTTAACCATCCACAAGGCCACCCATAAGTGTTGGCCCACATCGTCCCTTAGTCTCCTTGGCGTATATAAAAGGGTCTTCTTGTACGAGGCTAAATTATTCAACTGACCCCTGGACCATGTTAAGATTATCCAAACTTGTGCTAGACATAGTTTAGTAAAGAGGTGACTCAAACAAAGTGGATTCTTTTTTAAACACTAGTCAAATATCTTAAATCTTCATCATATATTCATACAGTATTTCTCTTCTCTCAGATTTAGATGCTGACTTGTTGCCCTGTCCAACGACCACGACTTCCCAGCTAAATTTGACCTTCACACCAATGACCCTCAAAACTCAAAAGCACACGACATTGAAACAGGATCAGGCAAATGACAAACAGGAACATCACAGTACTGAGTGCGGCACCACAGCGACACCTACAGCGACACCCACATCAACAGCGATCACAACAACGGCAGATAGAACGACAGGCCACACCACAACGATTGTAAAACAGCCAACGATAATATTAGCGACAACACAGAATGCACTCAATGCACATCACAGCGCCACAAGAACTGGCGGGACGCCAGCCAAAGCAGAAAGACTTGTATTGCCCAAAGTGAGCATAAAATTAGAGCCACAAGAGCCACAAGAAAGTCCTGAACACATAGGTGAGTTCTGCCTTTGCTTTATAGATTCTAACCCAAATACAGATTCAGAAATCTCAAATTTGTATCCGCATAATACAGGAAGATCTTTGTTCATCTATTCATACTGTATAGCCCGCTGATATTCCCTAGTGTTGTTTTATTTCCTATCACGTATCAGGGAAGTTGGTGGCATCTCTATGCTTCCTCACAGCACAGACATGTCCCAGACAAGACGTGGCCGTGACCTTGTTTTCGCCATGTTCTCTCTTGTAATTCACTGTTCACGACGCTCTCTGAGAGGCCGACGTCACGTGACACAACCATGTGTGAAATAAAAACAAACACCAGCTGGGCATCGGAAACGGCTCTCAGACACCACTAAAAGGGCACCTTGTCCCGACTTACTGAGGCATACTTACACGACCACTGCCACAGTATTCAGGATTATTACATATCGAGTACTATGGGTTAATGTAGATCCAAAACAGATATTTACTCTTGTTCCACTCACTCTATACGAAATTTTAAGTATTGCATGTATTCCATTATTCAACGCATACCTTTCTGATCCGAATATTTGTGTTTTGAAAAGAAAATCAATGTTTTAAGAGCACGATGCTCTAGTTTCATGGTTTTCCACATTTGGCCACAACTGTGGGTATCATTTTAGCCGTATCAGCTTCACATGCTTATTTATGTTAACATAAGGTTCGGTGACGGATCTAGATGGGGACATTAGGGCGTGCTACCCCTTTTGAGCCCCGAATATAGTTCACTTAGTCATCCTCACCCATAGCGCACCCCAACCCTTTTGATACCCATCAATAGTGCCCCTGCCACCACCACCCCCTCTCCTCCCGCGAAATCCTAGATCTTCCGCTGGGGTGTTCTGAATATCCAGGCACGGTCTGTGTAAACGTGGCGAAAACGAGTGACCAGTCAGACTAATTGGTTAGACTGATGTGATCTGCACTGCAGGGTGGGCGGGAGTTGGTTCCTAGCTGTCTGTCCGTCGAGATGGAGGGGTTGTCTAGACTTGGGGGGCAGCTCTGTCTCGAAACTAGCGTATGGAGGCGGCAGAGACGAGGGAAGTGGGTGGGCTGTTTGGTTTGACCCCACAGGCCTGGTTACCTTCCTGCGGAAGACGTGACTTCCTCACGCCACCAGAGACCAACTCACTCACTCCTTTCATGGTGAGCCAGAGACCACCAGGCCAAGAAGGCCGAGCCCTCGGTGACTATCGTTCATCCACCACGTTCTGGTTAAAGGTACAGCACCTGCTGTAATTGCTGATGAGGGACCCGTGTGAATGGTTAATAATCACGAGTAGTACCCTACACGAAACCCGCATATGGTGATCTACTTCTGTGTATGAAGGTTTGACTGTTGAATATATTTTCTTTAAAACAGAGCTAGTCTGATAAGTAGCTATTCTACTCAAAGGTAGAGGATTAGGGACAGTGACAAAAGATAAATGACAGCAGTGAAGATAGGATCGATTTGGGTGTTATAAGATTATTGTATCGCACAAGTCATATATGAACAGAGGCGGACATGGCTGACCATGAGTGTAACATGTGGTTTTCATAAGAGTAAAGCCAGTAACCAAGAGGTCAACAACCAGGTCAGAGCCAGCATCACTCTCCATGCAGACTAACTGCTCCACTACCCCCAGCAGTGGATATACGAAACCCAGTCAAACATCTGTATGGAGAGTAGTAGTAGTCACATGACTTGCTAGTATGAGGTAGCGATCAGTTGCAGACAGAATAGACAATCTGGGAAAGTGTTTAGGACTCTGTGAAAGCACGAGCATGACCCTGCCACCCCTAATGACCTCCACACATGTACCCAGTCACCACCACTCTGTGGTCAAGTCCTAGACTTGCTCATGTCTTTGGTTCTGAACATTTATGAATAAGAGAAACTTAACCAGTCAATGTAATCTCACTAGCGCCTGCAACGCCTAATCCCAAGACTCGTCAGCCCAGGTCAATGGCTGGGGCCAGTCTAGTCAGGTCTCATCGGGGTTGTACCTACTACTTGAGAAACACATCCATCAGGGCTTGTTGCCAAAAATATACCATTAGCCATATCAAAAACAATGTAAATGGACGTCCCCGAAGCGAAATTCTATGTAAACAAGAACATAAGAACAAGTTTTCTTTCTTCAATAAACTTCATTAAAGCTCGTCTTCTAGTTTAATCTCAAAATATATGTATAGTGTACGTCATTCACTGCGATTCCATATGGGATAATATTCCCTGCACATTCAATTTAGAATTCAGATACCTAATGAAATATATATTCATATATTCCTTAATATAACTGTCACATCGTCTCTTCAGTGTGCATAGGTACCAGAGAAATATCAAATATAATGTGGTAGCCAAACTTTGAAACAGGAGCGTCATTATTACTGTAGCGATGACAAACAATGAGTAATCTGACCCTTCACACCTGAGTCAACTCAATTGACCTCTGAAAGAGTACTCTACCGGATTCTGGGAACTGACTTCGAATGCGCAGCAGTTGTGTAGAGGAATATGCATAGAACTTCAGGCAGTCAAATAAGAATTCTTTTCGAGGGAAACTTCAGCCGATGCAGCCAAAATTAGGAGGAAAAGAAATTGACTAAAGGTATAAGAGTATCTCAGACTACAGCAATTCTAATTTTGGTGGGTCACTGCATATCTTATTCCCGGAGGTGGTTGCCGGGTAAACATTCCATATAGGATATATGCATATTTAGCTTCAGACAAGTTTTGACGGGTTAAGAGAAATTCTATGAAGCGCCCAAAGGAAAATCCGACCACAATGCTAGGAGCGTCGATTAGTTTACAAACATCACCATGGCAACAGTGGGCACTATTTAGCTGACTGTGGCATTTTGCCATGTATCTCACGGTAGAGCTCTTCTAGAGTACACCAGGACATAGCGGAGGTGTTGACCTAAGACGTGTCAAGTAGGAACATTCACACAAATAAAACGCCTCAGGGGGTGGGGAGGGGGGGGGGGGGCGGATGATCTAGATTATTCACTGTCTAATATACAGAGTAAAGACTAAGAAATGACAGTTTGCTTGCAGACGTTTATCATGAAACCGGTTAGGCCTATTGCATGTACCTGGATAGAGAAGGAAGAATGCTCCCTGGTATCTCGGGGGGGGGGGGGCGAAGGGGGGCGACCAGTTTGACGGGTGCCCGTCGTCGCTCCGTTCTCCCCAACCTTCCCCAAAACACACGCTATACGCTATATGCTGAGGGTTCTGGAGCTTTAGATTTGATTCCAGTCCCCATGCACATTCTGTCAATAAATGTATTTGGTTTGACTGGTCATTTTGGTCATTTTTTTAAACATTGCACGGGGTTTTATCGATTGATAAATGGGACCCGTGCAATGGTGAACAGCCTTTAAATGAATAGAAGAGGTCTCTCGCTCTGAGGTGGCAGAGCGTCCCTGCACTGAATCAGGGTAGCGGGACGTTCTGATAAACAGCACTTTATTGAACTTTTTGATAAATTCATTTTAGAAGTAACCCAGAGAATCCGTCGTTTTACGGCAAATTGCCTGCCAAATATGATTTCCATCCAGTATTATTGGCCGATGGGCGATATCCATTATAGCCAGCAGCATTTAAGTCCAGAAGATATGTTTGGGTTGATGTAAATGCCTGGTCCAAGGTGCCTGTTAGTAGTTCGTTAATGTCGTCACGGGGTCTACGCATGCGGGTCACACCGCCCCTACCGATAATTTTCCCCGGTGATAATTAAATGGCATACGACAACTGTTTATGAATGCAATCATGGCGGCCAGAATGAGGTCACTCTTGGGCATGCGCACTGACCATGTCAGTAATGTACATACGCGCTGTTCAGGGTTTGCTGTTTCATGCATATATAGGCTGCTCTGTTGGAGATACAAGCCGACAGCGGTTTGAACTTTCATTATGTATTCATGGACAAATTAAATATGAATAGGTGTCTGTCAATGTTTTAGTAGTGTTTTCCATTTGTCTGAGTAACTGACGGACACGAGAAAGCACTCTGTGTTAGGTTTGCCAGCATTTCTCTGATACCGATGAGGAACTTTTGTCAATGGTATAGACGTTCATTCATAAAGCAAAAATCTGTGTTGGTATCCAGAAGAAGAGACAACTCCAAACATGTTCCTGCTCATTATACACCACCAGCTGGGTTCTTTTTGAACCAGGAACTGTACAAAACATCAGTTGCATCAACGAGTAAATACTCGTTGGTTGCATAAACTATTGAGATCTGCAACAGGAAGGGACTTTTGAGAAAATCATTTATATTACACATTGGTGAGATAATATGTGAGAATCAATACATTATGATATTTTGTTTGCAGTGTAGTATGCCAAGAGTTCAATTTTGTAGTTTGTGTCCGTTGCCAAGAGTCTTTAGTACTCATATTCCATATTCATTCAACCTCAATGCCTGATTCGCAGTACGTTCGTAGTCAATTTATCATTCACTGTATATCTTTGTTTGCGTGTTTCCATTGGTTCTAAGTACGTCTATCCCTAAAAGGGTGGTGGGGGGCATCGTATAAAGTATGACCTTCGACTTATTCGAAGATCAATTACACAACCTGACCCAATGCTGGCCAAATTATTACACTTGAGTGAACACCACCACTCCCCCACAGACAACCCCTCTGAGTTTATCCTTAGCTTAAAATCAAATTAGGTTCTTTCCTTTTTACAGTTGCGGCATGTCTTCTGTTCCAATACCATCTCTTTTTAGTTACGAGTTTCGTCCGAATTTCTGTGGCAATTCCACGGTACAGTTTTCATGGCGTTCCGAGAACTCCACAAAGTGATTTATCATTTGAACTCTACAATCAGGACACTGATACAATTCTGACACTAGAATTGTCCTGGTTTTCAGTATAATCGTAAAAAGGCTCTAATGAGATTGGCCCCGTAGACTTTGCCCTGCACCATATTTACTGTTGTATGGAAGAATGTTTCCTTTAGCATGTGCTCGTACTAAACAACCAAGCCATTACTATATGTATTATTTAGGCCTACAAAGGTAGATTATTGAGTCAAATAAGGAAAGTAGAAATAACATCCTGAACCCCCCCCCCTCCCCTTTCAACACACAAGGAAACAAGCCATTGCTTCCTCATTCACTGCCGATTGAGTTGTGTGGGATGGTGGTAATAATAATGATGGCGGCTATGATAAGGGTGTGGGAAGGGAGAAAGGGGGTATATAATAGTATACTTATTTCTAAGCCCAAACTAATACCGGTTTCAAGTTACAAAATAGTTACGTTGACCTGTAAAAGTAACCTCCAAGCAAATATTCCCTTGTACCTTCGTTCATTGCTTTTTCCTTCTTGCCAATGTTTATTTTAATGCCATCGATCATAGCATTTTATTGGAAGGTACCATATTTTCCAAATATGTTGCTAGTTATTTAAAAGAATATATTTGTGTCTCATTCTGTTATTAAACAGATCTCCCATGAATGAGGACATGAAATAGGACATGTTCCTTTTTTTGCTATTCTTATACATAAGATATCATCTGTTTGTCCAGTGGATGCGCTCGTTAAGGAATATACAGATAGCAGTAGGGTGATTTTATGTGTTAATATGAAGTCTCAACTACGACTATAACGGCTTGGGAAAAGACTGGAAATGTGGTGAGAAACGAACTATCCAGCTGCACACGATAACGCAAAACCGTTAAAACGAGCACCAATTGAGGCGTGTGAAATTCACACATGCGAGCTCTGTAGCCCCCTGCTCCACACCCACCTGATTGCCGGTTACCTGTCGGAGATAATTTTCTACCTGGTAGGTGTGGTATCACAGGTATGGTAGCTATAAGTAAACACCTGGGTGAGGTCTACGCCACGCCCCTCACACACTGTCCATGTTGATAACCACTCAATTCTGTATGACACCAGTGTGTACATATTATCTGACGAAAATATAGAAAATGTTCTGGAAATAATGCTGTAATCACCACCCACCATACACTCCTAACGTATGAATTGCACGTATTTTATAAGTGCAAATTATGGAGTGTAAAATATGACGAATATTAATCGCGCATATTTAACGAAATGTGATTGATCTATATCAGGCTCCGGAATGCAGGTCATGGGGTCCGAAGTGCGAGCCCCAGCCCGCCCAGAGAGTCACAATGCGTCCCTGTCATGAACATTTTACAAATCCAAACTCTACTTGATAATAACGATAAAAGCTGATCAGTCAACCGGAGGATAAGGATATACATGTATGTACATGTTAAATATACACACATGTACACTCTCAAAGATATCTGCGTGTGATGCGTTGTATATTGAGTTTGAGATAACACATAACACGTACAACATGTATTTGTATGTTTTTGCATGGTTTATCTATACACAATGTACATGTATATGTACATATATATATATAGTCTAATTATATCTCTGCCGTATAGATGATTTCTTATGGGGTTACTGTACCGTCACAGGTGGTGATACCCACTCATACATGGCCTACAGGTGGGAGCACCTAGTCCCAAACGTCTCAGGCTAGGGACGATGTCATAGACATCGTACTCTGCCGCACAGGGCACAGAAACCCACGCCCAATGTGACCCACAAATGCGCGGCCCTATGTCTTGGCTGTCACACGTGAGTGCACATCCACATGAAACTGCGTACTCTAGCCGGGCCCCGCCCCTCTTTGGACCGTGCCCGTCCAGAGGGCTCCACCCTGCACCCTCACATCCCCACCCTTTGCTCAAACACGTATTGTGGGGCTGTATGTACCCCCACAGGAACATCTAGCGTGCAGCCCCGGCTCCGTATTTGTTCTTTGGGCAGTGTTAGCTCAGTGGTCGGCCTAGGGACGACGGGGGTGCTGCAGGAGGGTTACGGGACCAATTAACCGACCCATACAATGCCGAATGATCCTGCGGTGGGGTTCCAGTGTGAGCTCCATCCTCGGGAAATAAGTTGAGAAAGGTCAATATTGAGGAAGGAGGTTTATGTTTAACTAGAATTCGGCAAACACATGCAGTAGGTACAGCCTTCTTATTGACCCGATGGCTGTGGCAGGATCTGGCACGTCGTTTGAAGAACGGTATACATTGAGACCCCACATACTCATATGATAAAGAGAAATTTATAATTTTTATTTTGTAAAACCATGCTAAGTTCCCCCATATTCTCCATATTTTTCGTTGTCCTCTGAATCTCCTAAACGCAGGGAGTGCTTCCTATGACGAAGAATACCTCGAGACATTCCCCAATGACTTCAGCAGACAGTACCTTGTTGCACGCTGCTTGAGTCATTCAAGTCTTAATTCATTAATAGTATACACTGAAGGTCCTTACATGGAGAACAATCCGTTGAGGCTTTACGTAGAATAGACTGGAAAGAAAGATGGGTGTTAACATAAGAGATTGTGAATGAATACAATGTAGGTGATAAGTGTTTTTGTCACATACCAATCTCTCGCATCCTGTAAACCATCAAGTGTTTATAATGCCGATATTGAAGACATCGCCTTAAGAGCCATCTTTGTTCACGACATAAGTCTACGTGCATGAGTGAGACTTCTTCAGATTAAACACAGACTCTGTCTATATAACATGGCTAACGCGAGTGTGGTTTTTTTCTCCATACAGGTTCCTATCACACACTGGACCTACCGCCCACGCCGCCCAGCAGCACCAACAGTGACAGCGACGGCGGAAACAGCCCCCCGCGTTCAGCACCCTCCAGCCCCATCCGCCAGGGGGCGTTACGACACACCATCCGGACCAATCAGACGCTGTTCTCAGCACCGGTGAGTAACGTCATTCGGGGCTTTTCGTCACGCAGCGATTTTAAGAAGGGACTAGTGCAGTTGTATTTGGCATGCTACTGGATTTATTCAGAGTTGATAATAAAACAATTCAAATATGGACAATTTAATAACGAGGGGGTCTGTGGCACGGCTGCGATATCACCTGAATGATTTACAGTGAACTAGCTTCAATGTTGTAATATTGATACGATCCAGGTGGTATCTCTTGTCAGAAACCTCGATCAAACAAACTGTTTTAATTAATACATTTATGAGACTTAAGAATGATTTTGATACAGTCCACTGCGGATTGAACTGATCGACGTCTGGGATAATACATGTATGTAAATGTCCATTTATCACAGCGTTAAATACCGTCACTGACTCTCTGTCTGGTACCTCATTGTGACACAGATCTCACAGTCTGGCATGCTAATGCTGTCAGAGGAAGAGCGGAGAACGCTAGTCTCAGAAGGCTACCCGATCCCCAACAAACTGCCGCTCACCAAACAAGAGGAGAAGAACCTCAAGAAAATTCGCCGGAAAATTAAGAACAAGGTTTGCACAGTGACTTACATCTGTCTGTATTTTGTGGATCTCTTCGTCAGGCGTCATGGCTGACGGCGATAAGACGCTCAGTCACGTGTTTGAATTGTCGTCTGCTTTCCGCGTCCCATGATCTGTCTGAGTAGAGTCTGAGAACCTCGATCATCACAATAAATAATAAAACTAGGTTGGCAAACATGGTTAGTAGAGACGCTGTTTTATGTATGTCATGTGATTCTACAGTATATCCCAAGGTAAATATTGCCAAATCTTCATGGAAGTGGGGAGTAGTTGATATGATTTGTAAGTGATAAGCTTCCTGCTGCTGGTGTACATGATGGATTCCAATGGTTGTGCAGTTTCGTGTTTGTAAAATGATTGGTTTTTTTTTTCGTTTTACAGATTTCAGCACAAGAAAGCAGGCGGAAAAAGAAGGAATACTTGGAAACGTTAGAAAAGAAGTAAGGATTATATATGTCGTTGTCATATTATCATATCTTGACATTAAGGATGATGTAAAGATACATAGTCTGATGACTGAAGGATAACTATCGGCTTGAAGATCATATCAATACAGCGACATCTGAATTGACCGATACTGACGAGCGAAACTTTAATTGTTTTCAGAGTCGAAGTATATAACCAAGAAAACGTCGACTTAAAAAAGAAAATGGAATCGTTGGAGAATAATAACAGGTACGTTATTTTTTATATTGAATGAGGATGTGATACAAAATGACACCACCCATAAAACACCCATAAGTAGATGTAATTAAAGAGGCCCAAGCATTTCCTCCGTATCATGTGTAATTGAACGTGGATTTCACTGGAGCGTGAAATTGCAGCTTCTTTAGTGATTACCTATCTATACTTATAATGATTGCGTACTGTGGCAGGCCCAATAACCCCGAAACATCATTAGTCATGTTAGAATAAAATGTTTTATTTTGATACTCTCTGATACTCTCTGACCAAACCCCGCGTGTGTCTATTGTACTAGGACATTACCGTTTATATTCCACACGGAACCAATCGTCATTGAAGCATTATTCCCATAATGTATTTTTGCCATTGTGTCATACTAGAATCATTTATATAAGGTACAATAGCACGTAGGTCGAATAACCTGGTGGTACTGGAATGAATTGATAATACATGAACGATATTCATTATCATAGGACACGGGAAAATCCAAATGACTTGAAACATGATAAAGATTAGGGAAACTTTATATCACATAATGCAGGTCCATACATGACTCTTTGATGGCTGGCGGTAGGTTTATTTTAGGGCTTAGACTGGCAGTGGCAATAAGGTGTGGCAGCTCTTTACAGTCACGCTCTGAAAGCTTGTAGGGTTGGGTAAGTCCACTCGTCAAACAGAGGCTTAGTCCTGTACAACCCTGCGGGAATTGAGAACAATTCATGACCTCCGCTCGGTTAGTAGACCTTCCGGTTATGTAGGAGGTCTAGACGCATCAGTTAAACAGAGAAAGCGAAAATAACCCAATACATTTCACTATGCAGTACACTTGGGCATAAAGGGAAGTTACATATGCCAGGACAAGTGCTCCTTATATCTTAGTACACTTCATTGACAGGAGCGGCACAACTAACGGAGTAAATACATCTTCTGTTACTTTCGGAAAACTATGACTCCGAAATATAAAAATCAAGGATGTCATATAAAATGCATTACATTTCGAGTAATTTTCCACATGGTAACTATGATAGACATGCTTCCGAATATCAAAAGTGGATAGAATCAAAATTTTCGATTTGAGCAATCCGTTTATTTTATCCACTTTACTCGCGTACAGTAGCCTCTAAAGCACAAAGGATATGCTGGTGTAATGTTATTAAATATCATTACAGAGATTGGTTTGTACCAGCATGTGGTTTCTCTTGTAGCAGTAATTCATTGGTAAAGCGGGTCACACACGCCAGTACACACCGGCGAGCGGGGTCAATGTACAATCAATCACAGAACTTGAAACATCAAAGACGGCTTTCATCCGACCCTCCCCATATCTAAACCCCATTCTCCCCTCCCCTCCCTCGCGCCAACGACGACCCAGACAGAGGTAAATTAACACTGTCCGTAATTAAGAGAACTGAATTTGATCAAGGCGTGTCGCGTCACTGAACCAGACGTACGTTGCACACCGAACCACCCATCAAACTGCTACCATCAATTAGATCAGCGAGTAGACTCGATCACTGGATGTCTGAAAGCCACCAATATGTTAAAGTGGCGCCCCTAGTGTTATCTTCAGCGATCATGCTGGAATGGCTTCTCAGAATCACGGGAAGGTTTTGCAAATCACCCGCCAGGGATATGCTGGAAGTATAAGTGACACAATGGACATTTTATATATTTATTCGAACCTAACTTCGCCTAATATATCCTCCAGCATAAAAAAGTCCTCTCAGGCTAAATCACCATTCATTGGTGAGAGTCATTTGACTGACCTTCATGCTTGTACTTTATGTAGTGCCTATGGGAATGGGAGTTCCACTGGGCCAAGATCCTACGTAGTGTCTAAAGGTTGTGTTTCTACGTCTCCTCATGTCAAATGTATTTTCGCCTCTGCAGATCGCTCCTATCACAACTACAAAAACTTCAAGCCATTGTCAGTAAAGTGACAAAAGCCCCAAACTCTACACAAAACACGTGCTTAATGGTAAGACACCGTTTCCTGTTGCTTTATTTCATTCTCACTCACAACAAATTTTTTTTTTGCGTAATCTTTCTTTAAAAATTGAAGTGTTTATTGACGAAAAAAGTTCACCAAGCTATGTACATTTTCTAATGAGAATAGACTCAACTAAAAGCCTACCTCGTTTATGTCATATTCCCGCCTCGTTGTGCATGATTCTGCTCATTCAGTCTTTGTTGTAGCTCGGAGACTGGTTACATGTACTTCACACTCTAACACATTGTACTTGCAGGTGTTCGTTCTCTGCTTCGCCATCTTCCTCGGGTCCTGGTCGCCTGCCAACTTCTCCATCGGTCAGAGCCGGGCGGCTGGGGCGCCCTCTACCATCAAGGTGGCTATGGGACCGGTCGCCAAAGGAGTGCAAGTGGACGCCTACGCTACAGCCAACTGTAAGTGTCTGATGATGTTCTGACCTATACGGAAGACAGGCGTGGGCAAGGGGCATTTCCAGGCCGACCTTATCAGGTTTACTAAAATGACATGGTAGTTCAAGGCAAAGCAGAAGGCGATAACTCGATTACCTAGTCATTTTGGCAACCTCGGTTTTTTTCTCTCTTTTTTTAAACTAAGTTTCATTGTTTGTCTTTTTTGTGTGATACATTCACTTTAGTTCAACAAAAGTGGTTTTACCCTCGACAATTTTACAGGACATTGCAAATAATGATCAGGTTAATATACCGTGACCATGAGGTAGGATAAATGCTGTCATTTGTTTATATCCGTTTAGGGAAAATTCGAATTTTCCTGGTAAAACTCGGAATAGCTCTGAGAATTCTTATGGATCCTAATACCACACGCCTGACAGATTAATTATTGTAGGAAATGATTTACAAGCAACTGAAGGGGCAGTATATTAGAAGTCATTGTGTAGGTAGAACTCCAGGGTCAGTTGACATTTATCCTAATGTGAATTCAGTGGAATCCCGAATGAAATCCTCAGAAATCTATCAAATATCTACCATTATTAGTTGTTGCTTGTAAATCAATGTATGTCCAATTAGTCATGGATGTATATAACAAATCAAACCAGTGCGTATGAATACATCGTAGTACACTAAACACCACGTGCCTGGAGATCAGAGACGCTCTGGAGGGGTACTGTGTCGTCATGCCTGCCAACGTGGAACTTGTGACCTGGATAACGTCGCAGTTCGCCTGTACCAGTCGTACTATGAACACTAGGGTTACACATCTACAGGAGCAATCACTCACGAGTCACTGGGTCTTCTCTGGTGTCACTTGTGAGTGGATGTCGAGTGGCTTTGGGCTGTACGGGCAAGCGTTATTACGACATGCCTATATGCCTTATAGTCAAAAATTGAAATGAAGTGAAACGCAAATTGTATTTTTCGATTGATGTGTATCCCGATGTTCTGTAATAAGTTACAGATTATTTCAATCGGGCTTTTTCGTGATTCCGATCTCAAATAATGCCACAATTGTTTTGAACCACAAATAACGGTATTATCTAAATGGGCTCACATGCCCGATGAGACTTTTTTCTGTTTTTCTTTTAATGGAAGCTGGCGTAAGGCTCCCATCGTCACGTCCAGATTATACAAATTCTATTGTTCGGTTTACAAAAACACCTGCCGTCGGATATTGAGAATTTGAGTTAGTTCTGATGCACCCTGGCATTTAGTCATGAGCAGTTGCTACGGCGTAATGCCTACCTTGCTCATCATAGTTAGTCAGGTCTAGTCCACAGTTGTCAGCAGTTTCAGGGGCCTTGCAGACAGAGCGAAGGGACTGCAGGTTAATACCAGCTGCCAGTCTATTCCGCTTCTGACATAAACACACGGTGCTCTGCCCACGCCCGCGCTGCACACCAGGGGCCCTTCCGCTGCTCTCTATACCTGCCCTTGTAATAACAACCTGCCCTTTTTATTAGGAGTTACTCGGTAAACGAGCAGCTCAGTTTCCTATTGTCAGAAGCAGGATGCGTGTCCCTTACCTACTTTTATGTGCACACAGGGCGTTTTTCTTACACAAGGGCCCACTTTTCATCGATATCTTTGAAGATGAATGTATTCCAGAATGCATGCAAGAAGTGTGACGGGTTTGATAATAACACTTTATTCTAACGGCTAATTGCATTGGATAATATGATAAGAAGGGTTTTAAGATTAGCAACACAAATATATCGATTTGAATATTGGGTGTTTGTTGTTAATACATGGACACATCCATTGAAAACATGTGATAGAAATACAAGAGTCAGCGCAATCAAATACACATACTGGTATGTTATTGCACAGAGGGTAGGGATGTTAAAAAATAAAGATTGAGATGATAGTTTTAATAGAATTGTAAATAGATCTTTGCGCTGTAACAGCTGTATCCATTTGTATAATATATGCTATTAAAATTATTTATGACAGTGATAATGAAGGTTGTGTTACAATGTTGACAAATTTTCATTTATGATCCATCGTATAGAAAATCCCCATTGAAAATATATGGGGACTTAGTATACCACTACCCACTGTTTGAAAACTGCCTGATAACCATTGTATACGGATTGAAATCCGTGGTATACGACCTCAGTTCCATTGTATACGGGATGATATTCCACTTTGTGTTATATAGCAATAAAATTATTCCCAATTAAAAAACATCCTCTAATATGGCAATTCATGGGTTTCATTTATTCAAGAAGATGGATAATGAATATGGAATCTGTAAACGACTCGGGGTTGCCGGCGTAATAAACCCGCTTACACTCGTGTATTACTACGCGTCAAACCTCTCATTCTTTGCGGCCGCTTGTCCACAAAACCATAGATTATTGTCTGTTTAAAGGGTGATGCCATAACGTCGATACTGGCAATTGGGGAAAAGGCGCTAACTAGAGCTGTGTTATAAATTTGATACTGACGGTGGTGGGTTATTGGCACTTACAGTCTGTATGCTGACCATACAAGCAGTTGTGCAATGATGTTGATACTGATGGTTGCGTTACGATGATAATACTGACAGATGTATTATGACGTTGGCATCAAAAGTAATGTTATAACGTTGTTCTTACAGTGCGCTCCCGCGTCTTGCTCTCCATGAAGGACGAGCCTGATGACGGCCCGGACACCTACGGTCCCGCCACGCCCTTCAGTTACCGTCAGATGCTCGTCAGCTTCTTCCATGGCAGCGGCGGCCTGCTCGCCTCGGCGCCGGAAGCGGAAGCGCTGCCTGTCGCCAAAGTGCACCACGAGGCGCTCGACCCGGAAATGCCCCAGGTCCACATCACGGACGCGCAGTCTGTGGCCGACGCCAACCTGCATAACGAGACCGGCGACCAGAAGCTGCCGACCAAGACGGCCCCGCGCCCCGATATCACCGCCGACGTGCCCGCCCCCATCGACAACACCAGCCTCTGAACCCGCACCAAGGTCAGGGGACCAGTGGTCCGCGACTGAAGGTCATGGTCGTGATACGTCGACGGAGGCGAAGGTCACCAGCAGGATAATGGCCAGTGGTTAGAAGTGGGGCATCTTGAGATCATAGTCGCGGTGGTGACCTACGTTGAGGTCGAGGTTAAAGTGTACAACGCACGGTGGCCGTTTATAAACAGAAATCCTTGTTGGGGGTTTCGTCGGCCAACAAAGGAAAACGGGGACAGCTCTTGTTTATTCACTGAACTTTACTACGTGTACGGCAAGCTTGACAGGAAACACGGGACACTAAATCGGTTGTGCTTCTGCTGACCTCATCGGAGGAGGTTTTTCCTTCTATCCTTAAAAGAACTAACTAGGGAGGACTTGCAATTTTACTAGAATTTACTCTGATGAAGCAGGTAAAAAGAGAACCTTGATAGGTCCCAGTGGGATTCTACGCAAGGGGACCGGCTTTTCAGCCGTTGTTAATACATAATTATTGTAAAGAACTCACACAGGAACGACAAGTACTAACGATAATGTTAGCATCTACTACTAAGGCCAGACTGGCTGCATCAAACTTGAAATGGGCCATAATGAGATGAGTGTTACTGGATACATGTAAATATACGAGAACATCCAATTACATATGACCTCGGTACAGGACTGGGATTAACCTCAGTTCGATCTTGTAGGTGGGCTTGAATGGACCTTATGAACCCTTATAGGGACTACATATTCTGAAGACAGCTAGACAGACATCTTGACAGGCAGAGTGACAGAGAGACAAAGTGTGTCCTGGCCAACTTCCACATTTTTGCTTTTTCATTACCATTATTCTCCTCACTCTGATCCACTATTTATTTGTTGAGAGTATTTATTTTTATGATGTGGAATGGATATAGGAGACCTATAGTTCTGTTTTTAGTTGACCTCTAAAAGTGCTTGTCTATAATAGGGAAAGTGGCCCTTTAATAATGTGTACAGTGGTTTAGGGGATAGGCGAGGGACTTATAACACGTAATGTTCTCACTAGAAGGCGCCTTTGGGTGGTCACATGGGCAATCTTTCAGAACCAGGTGGCGCCACCTGTGTTTCACAGACGCTAGCCAGGGGCCATCTTTATTGGTGGAGGGATGCTCAATTACAGATCTTAAATCATATTTTTGAAGAAAAAAAAGGTCTGAAAGACTTGATATCTCACAAACTGTGAGATGAGGGTAATGCTTTTACTGCCAGCGGCCAAGCACAAAGAAAAGGAATGTGAGACATTATGGGCCATTGTGAGTATAGAGGTCACTAGTCATGCAATTGAAAATATAAACACAGTTAGTCATATGTAAAAGTACCAGATATTTCATATTCGAAAATCACAACCAAGGTATATGCTACTGTGCGGGGGTCTTGTGCTAAATGTAACCATTGTTGTAGATAGAATCATCGCAGTTGAATCTGCAAGAAGAATTGCAATTGAATCATGTACATGTTAAAATTTGACGACAGTGTTATTGATCTATGACTATAATCACAGATATCCTATATTTTGCTCATGTATGACATACATGTATTGTTGATATATATATATATAAAAAAATAAATAAAAAATACAGGCACAGGAACGCGATTGCTTGTTGTGTTTATTAAGAAAAGCTTATTAGGGTCAAAGCAGGAGGACAATATTTAACCAATATTCTTTTTGTATATAAACAGTTTTGATAGCGCTCTTTCCCATAAAATGCACATTCTTGGTCTTGTTCGAATGATGTTGAATCACACAAAGTAGGAGACATAGTTATATATTTATTTCAGGGGCTAAAGCCCTTTGTATGAAATAGGGAGTATCATGACAATGTGACTGTAACGGCAGGCACCGGATCTTCAATGAAGTGTGCGCAGCTCTACCGTGGGTTTTTTAACTGTCAAAGGTGGGGGGCAAGGGTCTAAACCAAAGAGACTGAAGAAATATTGTTGGGAAAGTTTTTCATCTTCTTTATTTCCATGATTCTCCAGTACTCTCCATGAAAACTATAAACCAAACTATATTATATATCTCAGAGAGGGTTAACAGTAGCTGTCATTTACATTTATAGCAAAAATGACAGTAAACTATAATACTTCTAAATTAAAGTGATAGTGACAAAGTACATTACTTATAAAGAGGAACAGTGAACCCATAGTGGCAGACTACAGTACTCAGTCAAAATGACAGTAAACTCATAGTGACAAACTATGATAGCTGAAATCACTGTAATATCTAAATAAACTCTCTTAACTGACTTTAAGAGGGGCTATGCCCATAGGCGTGTTTGATGCCCCAATATAACTCTCTACATGACTCAACCACTACAATACTTGGCTTCATTATCTACATATATAAATGCATCAACTTATGTAAAAGTTAAATACAACATGTTCCTTGAATATACATTGACATATATATTTAGTTAACATACCTCCTTGGTCTCTTATTACTTGATTATTTCATCTTTTGCTGGAGAGGAACAGGAGTTGCTCTCTCCTTTGTGTGTTTTTGGCTCCATGTGCTCATAGGGAGCTACATTATGTGGTAGGCACTTCCTGTATAAACAGACTTGTAATCCTATCCCCTATCCTTTATCACACATTTGCAGAGGGACTAAATCAAAAGAAAGGATTGATATGATCTTAGTTAAATACATATATATATATATATATATATATATATATATATATATATAACTAAACTCTAAAGTTATAGTCAAAATTACAAACACTCCCTAGTCTCTGACGCTAGATGGCACTAGGAGTACTGTTGGATAGTTCTCACAGTAAACACAAGGTGGCAGCAGTAGCAAGCCCTTCCTTATGGACTGTCTGTCTTTATAGTGACCATTATAAACAAGGGTGGACACCAAAGCGGTACAAAGGATCCTACATCGGTCATATTGAGGACATATTTAGACAACAATAAAGATGGATGTCACATTGTAGGAGAATTTTATATTGTAGCAACAAGAATGACAGTAGACCTAGTATATGGGACCGAGTCTGATATATATATATATATATATATATATATATATATATATATATATATATTGTAGTGAATTCAGCCTGAAGTAACGACCCGACAACAGATATACAGTTGGTAGCTTTATTTAGACACAAGTAGACACAATCAGTTCCTCAGGTTAGACATCCGCCTAAGCTTAGCTAAGTAGGTCTTCCTGAGAGGTAGCGGTAGCTGGGGCCAAGTCCTAGGTGTCCTCGCTGCTGTAGCTGAATCACCACTGCCTGCACGGAGAGCGATCACTTCTTTTATAGCCTAGGGGTGACGTCACCCACCCAGGGCGTGACGTCACTGGGGAAAGCCGCAGCGCCCTCTTCAGGGAAGTAGGGCTCTCGTACGCTTCCCTCCGTCCTAGCCCTCCGTGGACTCGGAACGCTCTCCCAGGCTTCTCCGGGCACTCCGGAGATGCTGTGGCCTATCTCCGGAAACCGGGGAACCGCGCGGCGCTACTGGACTCGCTCACCACACGGAGAGGGCCCTCCTTCACTACACTCTCCTCACCCTAAATTGAACTATCCCTGCTTATGGGCCTCGTCCGCGTCCGCCCAGTACTCTCTCCTCTATGGAGGGGAGGGTGGTTGCTTGTCAACCGCTATGGGCCTCCGGAGGGGAGGCCCCGTCATACGCACCTGGATTACGTGGAATTACATACTCCCTCCTCTATGGAGATGGGGTTGGTTGCTTGTCAACCGATAGGGACCTCCGATAGGGACCTCCGGAACCCGGGGAACCGCGCGGCGCCACTGGACTCGCCCACCACACGGAGAGGGCCCTCCTTCACTACACTATATATATATATATATATATATATATATTCTTAAAACATGTGTTAGCGATACAAGGTTTAGTAGCGGAATGAACCGTTATCCAGGTGTTCGTCACCATGATACCTTAGATAACGCATCAGATAACCTAGATACATAACAATGACGTGAGCTGATGCGAGCTGCTCTAACCATGCAGCGAATAAATGTGAGTAGCTCATTGGCTTAATTTATATATACATAAGCGAGGTTATATATTAATATATATATATATATATATATATATATATATATATATATATGTATATATGCCTGGACAAACTAATGACTCGGTATATACTAGTGGGGAAGTGGAGTCGGACTTGAGTTGGAAGCATATATCATTAAAAGATAGGGAATATGCAAGCAGTGCAAGGTTTACTTTTTGTTACTGGTTGGTTGGATATCAACAGAGATATAGTATTGCTGGTTACCAGTAGTGGCAGCTCACGGTAAGTTCACTCAGCAGTTACTCTCTTCAAGATCCTGCTTCCAGGACAAAAACTAGAAGGATTTACGAGTTTTTGGAAGTATCTTTTTCTAGTCATATGTTGATATAAAAACTGCCTCGAAACTAAGTGCTTATAAGGCCAAGAGGCACCCATGTTACATGTGGTGGGACCGCCATTACTGAAGCCCAACTTGATGGGGTACTGTTAGTGATCTCCTCCACAAAGGCATAGTAGAAAAATGCAAAAAGGAGAATGACCAACTTATATCCAATATTTTCCTGAGAAGTAAATCTATAGGGAAATTCAGAATGATTTTGGACCTTAGAGAACTCAATGAAAGTGTTACTTACAAACATTTGAAGATGGAAATCATTCAGACAGCACCAGGTATATAATACAAGAGATAGCATTCATGGGGTCACTAGATCTTTCGATAATAGTCTATGTGTGTCGTGTCTGTGTGTGTGCTCAACACCGAAGTGAGGCCCATCTACTTGAAGCGTAAGTAGATGGGGTGAGTGTTGGGGTGGTGAGAAAGCGGAGGTGATGCCCTCTGGTGTAGCTGAGTATAACCGCATCAACCGGGGTAGATGCCCGTAAATAATTACTCTATACCAGTACATGAGGAGGGTAGGAAATACCTCAGATTTGAATGGAGGGGGCAGTTGTACCAATACATGGGCCTACCAAATGGTTTGGCACAGACACCGAGACAATTTATAAGGATCCTGAAAGCAGTCTTTGATACATTCATAATGGCAGGAACTTTCAAGCTGTGTGACAATAGTATAAAGAGACTACCTCCTTGCTAGTAAAACTAGGCTTGAAAGTACATGATAACAAGTGTGTTACCTGTCCTATGAAGCAACTTGCTTTTTTGGTCATGTTATCAATATGAGTGACATGAAGGTCTCTCCTGTATGGGGAAGAGTGCAGAAATTCAAGTCTCATATATATTTTTTTTCATCATCACTTTTTATTGGATTTTCATAAGTAGTATTACATACGGCAGGTGTACATTTAGGGTATTGCCAATAAACAGGCAAGGCCATCAGCCCTGGCTGGTTTTCTTGGCCGTTATTTTTTAACTCTCCTGGTCCTGTAGGTTATACCCTTCTTCCCTATCCCAAAGTACAAATATGATCATGTGTTCAATAGCATATATAGATAATATAAATAAAAATCACGATTCCTGTTATTGACCTAGCGTCATTAGAATTTCACTATATTATGCTAAAATTGTCCATACATTGTACGATACAGCCATTGTTCAAAGGTTGGTATAAAGTTATACAATAAAATATACAATAAATTCCTTATACTCCGGGGTGTTCCGCGCTACAGGAGCTAATGAATTCCAGAAAACCCCACCATGGTACTCCACACTCTTCATGTAAAAGGCAGTATTTGCTTGCTTCACATAAATTACTGGTGCCACTGCTAGCCTAGTATTGCATGGTCTTTGGTCCAAGTACCTATTATCCCTGGATCAAGTGTTCATAAAATTTGACAGGTGAGTCTCCACGCTAAGTTTTATATTTACCGTCAGAAGCTGTTTTATGAAAGTGATCTGTCTGTGTACGACTGGAGCAGGGAACTGCGCAACAGTTTAGGTATGGAAAAGTATATTTGCAAATTGTTGGTAAGGAAAAAACCTTCTGCAGCATGGAATCGGCTGCTGGAATCAATGTTGTAGACCTCAAGATGGTCAATCTTGTGATCCTATTAAGAATTGCGTGACTGAGGTCCTGGTAATGTATGGGAGAGGGAGAATTGTCACTTAATTTATCTGAAATGTACGATCATCTCTGTATTTGATAAGGTATCGCCTTAGATGCTTGCCATTGGTGATATTTTGTTGATTGTATCGATGACATATGTTGGGATAAAGGATGTGTTGAAGGGAGGGGGGACAAAGAAAAGAGGGGGGGGAGGGAATACGAAGGAGAAGATGGGGGTTGAAATTAATTGGAGGTAGCTTGTCCTTGATTTTCCTGTACTTATTATTTCTTCCCACTGCAAAAGTGCCCTGTGATATGTCCAGTGATATGTCTTTGTACTGTAATGTCAGCATACCTGTCAAATATCAAAAGGGAACTAGGATTCCCCACAAAAAAATTACTGAGCAGCCAGACATACCAAACCGATCTAAGGGAATGTGGTTCATCTCGAATGTTCATACTATACCAAGATTGTTCTTATGTGTAAATTAATATCTTCAGAGGTAACTGTAGAACGTTGGATGGTGCACATGTAGCCAGAAGGATACACTATTGTTCATCGTGGGCGCGAATACTTGTCAATACGAAAGACTTATAGCAGTATATACAGGGAGAATAAATCTTGTAATGGACTTTTGATTGTGAAGTAAAATAATTTGACAGGTGACATTTCCTTCAGTCATTTAAAAAGGGTAAAGTACAGTATATCGCCATAATCAAGGTATGGTATTATAGATGATTTGTAAACTGCGATCGCTGCTGGTATGTTTAAAAACGGTTGCATTTTTGCTAATTGGTAACTCTATTTAACATTTGTTGTATGTGGTAATTATAATTTAAATTGGCATCTTGAAAAAATCCAAGGTACTTATAAGTAAAAACACGCATTATTAGTTGGTCATTCAAGATCAAACGTAAGTATAGCACCTTCTTGCATCTTTGTGGGTGTACCAAATAGCATGTATTTGGTTTTTGTTACATTTACACTTGATTTATTTTGGTTGCACCACAGAGCGAACCAATCCATACAATTCTGTAATCGCACTTGCAGATCAGCAAGAATCTGCCCATTAATATAAACTATAGTATCATCGGCATATAAACGGTATTCACATTTTTAACACATGATACAATATCGTTAATATAAACAAAAAAAGCATAGGTCCCAAGTTCGAGCCTTGCGGGACACCGCAGACCACCCCATCCCCATCAGACAACAAGTTGTTTGCTTTTCTCTTCTGGATTCTGTCTGCTAAGTAACTTCGCACAAAAACTTTTTTTCCCCTAATTCCATAGTGGTCCAATTTATCCAAGAGGATGGAGTGGTCCACGGTGTCGAACGCCTTTTTTATATCAATAAATACGGTTGCTGTGATTATCCCAATATTGGCTTGTTCAAAACTATTGTCTGTGAATTTTGCTACGGTTTTAATTGTCGATGAATTTTTCCTAAAACCGTCCTGAAGGTTAGTTAATGCTTGAGTGTCATCCAAATATTCAATTAGTCTGTGGTTAGCTATTTTTTCAAGAATTTTTGCCTGTAGTTGTATTACTGATATAGGTCGTAAGTTGCTGCCGTTCCTTGGATTTCCACCTTTGGGTATTGGAGTGACACAGGTACTTTTCCAGGAAATGCGGATTTGGCCTGTCCGAAATATTTCGTTACATAGTTTCGTAAATTGCACATTATAATTTAGTAGGAAGTCTCTTAAAATTATTGTTGAAATATTCGTGTGCCCTGATGCTTTATTGATAGTAATTTCCTTTAGTAATTTTCTAAATTTTTTCAGTGTTAGTTTAAAGATTATTCATAATAGTATCTTTTCGATTATCATAAAGTTTTGGCGGATCAGTTTTGCCCTTAACTAGATTTGGCCCAATGTTAGTGAAAAAAGTATTAATGTAGTTTGGTATCTCAGTACTAGGTATTTGAATGTTATTTTCATCGTTCAACTCGATGTTAATATCTTCCTTTTTTCAACACCCGGAATAAAAGTGTTTACCAATTTATGGTCCTCCAGAAACATCTCTCTAAAGTGCAGGGTGACGGTGGTTAACAGCCTCCTAATTCCGGAGCTGCTGTATTGGACGTCAGTATTATTTACCCCAGAAAAAGTATTCATAGAATTTAGGAAAATTCTAGCAGCCTTTATATGGCAAAGCAGGGCTAGCAAAGTTTCCTACAAAGTAATCAGACAACCAATAGAGTTGGGAGGTCTGAAATTACCTGACTTGAAGGTCATGTATAAGGTCTCAAGATTGAAGTGGGTAGCCCGTCTTTGTAAGGAGGATCACTACCCATGGACTGTATTCTTTAGGGCTTTCACGGGAACCAATGGGGCAATTTTGGAGTTTTTGGGAACTATCCCAAAATGCCTCTCTTTTATAGACAAATTATCAAAATGGGAAGAATCTTTACAATATATTCCCCTCTAGTGAAAGGGAAAAACAAAATGACCCCCTTCTAAATAATAATATGTTTATACCTTTAGAGTGGGAAGTAGAAATTTTATTAATCCGCAGCTGGAAGGGGGCGGGCATCGTTCAGGTCCATCACCTGATACGGGATAAGAGACTTATGAATAAGGAGGAAATTGAGAGTGAATTTAAGGTTATTTGCCAGACAGCTACTTGGAATAAGCTTCCGGGGAATATACTTTGGTTGAACAATATGTCTTTTGAGAATTTTAAGACTGACTCTATGTGCCTCTTGCTACCTGATCAAGAGGGAGGATCTTTTAATATAATGGCCTGTAATAATAAAAAGATCTATAATTTTTTATTGGGCAGAGAAAAGTTGTACTCTCCAGGAATGAGGTTCTGGATAGAAAGAGCGATTCAAAAGAATCTCTATAACAAACAACCATAGGAATATCCAAACAGCGGAAACATCTGCGTTTTGAAATGTATAGATTGAGCAATTCAATGATACTACAGTAGAACCCCGCCTTACGGTCACCCCGCGTAAGCGGACACCCCGCGTCAGCGGACACTTTTGCTCGGAACGGAATTTTTTCCCTCTATTAGATGTTTATTTTAACCCCGCGTAATTTAAAGAGATCAATTTTTAAGTAATTTCACCCCAACTGGTGCACTTTTCGTGAGCCTTATCCATATATCAAATGTTTTTTAAAGTGATTTTCAGGAATTAACTTTTTTTATATTTTCTGGAAAAATGGCCGATATAGATTATAGGTCTGTGATATTTTTTAAGTTATTCCAATGAAGCACTATCTTCGTTTGGACTGACCCCCACTGGGTATATAAGGAGCAGATGTCCATTTAGAACTCACATGGAACCCAAACACCGTGGCGGCAGCATCTCCATCGAGCGGAGTGGTGTTGCGCCGTCCGTGGGAATGCCTGCTCCATGTTGATGGTGTGTGTAGCAGTACATGTGGGCGAGCGGTCACCGCAAACCCGGGGAACAGCTCTCGGCGTGCTCTCAGCGTCACTCTCAGTGTAGTTCTTGGCACGCCAGCTGGCCTGCTGGGGGCTTAAAATCAAATGAAACAGTTTTCCTCCAGAAGTGCTTTGCGGGGGAGGTTGCGCTCATAATGCCCGGCCGCCCGGAGAGGCCGGCGGCCGGCAGGGGCCAGCCGTGAGGGGCCTATGGGAGGGGCCGCCAGCGGAAGATTTTGGCCGGCTATTGCCGCTGAACGCCAATAGGCGACCATAACTTGCCCGGCCTGGCCCGGCTGGGCCCTGCGCTGCATTGGTGGAATAGCCGCATATGGATAGGACTTCTCCACAAGCTTCTATCATCTCAGCACTGGAGGGATGAGGGCTACCACCAGTCAAGGAGACATTGGACAATAATTGACAGTGATAGACTGTGGGTACTGCTATGACGTCATAGCAGTACTCACAGTCTTGGTCGACCAAGAGGACTTGCATCATATGAATTCTACAGAAGTGAATGTGATTTTGTATGTTGATGAGAATAGTTATGTAACTGTAAACTTTGTTATGATGTGTGTTACGAATACATATCTGTGTATGGTTATCTGTCTTCTTCATTAAGTATAGAAGATTCTCTTTTCTTGTCACTGTGTTAGCTAGTCCATAGGATTAGGCCTTTGTTGAGCGCGGGAAATCGCGCTCATAAACGTCATCTAGAAGGGTTAGAATGCTCACACAGGCTTTCAGCTTACTGCAAAGAATCTAACCCTTCACTATCAATGCACCAGCTAGAAAGGCCTAGTGAAATGGGCAGGTGGCCAGTATCACAGTCTGACCATACCCCGTCCCACTACTGACTTGGTTCCTAAAAATAGTTCAAAACTGATGGGACACACCCAAATACATTGTATTCAAAGCTCCAGCAAACCTGTTTGACAAGTTATTCACCCTTGTGCTTTTGGTGACTACAGACCAACCCCCTCCCCCTGCCCATTCCCGCCCCCACCCCCACACTGACTCGCTGACCTCTTCTACTCACAATCAGAGACTACATCATTTATGTATAATAGAAACAATGTTTGCAAATAGTTGTATTATCAAGGTTTTTATTATGTGAGAGTTTATTGCACTTAAGAAGTATCGTGCTCATCCATTGTAAATGGAAATATCATTAGCTCCTAGTTACTGAATGTGACAACTGTCAGAAATAATGTGGGTCCACATTAGCTATACTCATATTAGTAAATACTTTGAATATGAACATGTGATTCATATTTCAGTGAATACTTATTTGTAGTTGTAGTGGTTCACAATGAATAGCCATAAATATTCTAGTTAAAATACTGCTATTGAAACTGCAGTACCAACACACCACACCTCGGAACAACCGACTCCATGACTGGCGCCCCCTAGAGGCTTGGGAGTGTGATGGGTCTAATCTCTGTGTGACAAACATTAGTTTGGCAACCAACCCCTTCCACCTTATAACTTTGTGTAGCTCTAGTTGCCAGTGTAGACAGACCTCAACCGGGAGGTGTTTTTAAATCTGAGAACGATAGTGACTGTATGACTACGATTGGGAGTTACCACAGCAATACATTAGGATATCCGTGTCAGTCAGTCCTTTAAACATGATCCTACAATAATAATTAAATCTTTATTGTTTCAAGAATTCCTGCTATAGTTGAAGGCACGTCCTAATAGACAACCAATCAGATTGAGTTTTAAAGTCACATGACTAAAGCGAGTGATCAAGCAAAACAGACCCAACAGGCGCTCGGCAGCGAGGTTTTTTACTCTCCAGCCAATATCGCTTGTCGAAGCCGGCTGGCCAGTTGCCCCAAATTCTCTCAGCTGTTCCACCAGATAATCTATTTCTGACTGCACCAACGACCACAAGTCGTACACACAGCTTCCGGCGGGTGCCCAGTGAGCAAGCCCACCAAGCACTGTGGGCAGGCAGCACACAGCGTATTTGCTTCTGCCATCTGGTAATTAAGCAAAACAGTATGCCACCATGTTGGTATTTGTACGGGAATGATGAGAGCTTGTCAATTCTCAGTTAAACCAAACAATAAAGGTAAATAAAGCTAAGCCTTGATGTTATGACTGTGTATTGCACACTCGGGTGCCATGATTCAGATCAGAGTACCTAAACTGTCACAATTGTTGGTCTCTGGTGGTAGGATAGCCCCTCACAGGAGCGACCAGTTCTATGTTGATGGTGTGCGTCGCGGTATATATATGCAGGCAAGCAGTGACCCCACTTTATTGCATCCCCTTCATATTGACAGCGTTGGTCAGTAGGCTGAAAATCAAATGAATCAGTATTTCGTGGGTGACCAAAATTACAGCCAACACCCCATGGAATCTACCAAATATACAAATTAGGTTGGGCTAGCACACAAGAAATGATGGTCTGCCGGCCAGACTGTTTGGCGGATCAGCAAAACAATGTCATTTAGAGCTGACCTGCAGTCGGCAACAACCAACAGACCAGCTGACACTTGTCAGTGATGAGGTTTTGGCGAAATGACGATGGGCCGGGGATTATCTTTGGATTACCGTTTCACAAGTAAGCATTCATTGTACCTCTGCAATAAATTTATGTACAGGGAAATATAATAAGGGAGCATTCATTAGTTATCACCCAAGGGGGGCACAGTTTTTAGAACACCGATCAGTCAAAAAAAGGTTGGCCCCCTCCATGGGAATACCCCCCAAAAAGTTGGCCCCCCCTTGGAATACCAAAAAAGTTTTGCCCCCCCCCCCTTAGAATGCCAAAAAAAAGTCCCCCCCCCCCCCCATATCGGAATAGGGTAAAAGCAGTGGGAAGGCTAAAATGATGTGGCCTTTGTTCCATAAGGCTTTCCTTCTTTATTTTAGAACAAACCCAGCTACATTCAGCCATTTATCAAAATTTGGACAAATCTCGGTGGCTAAGAGGTAGGGGTGTTCACCTCAAGCATGGTAGGTCATGGGTTCAAACTCTGGTCAAGTTATACCAATTACTTACACAAAAAAGTACCCACTGCTCATTCAGCTTGACACCTGCCATTAGAATGAGGAGTAGGGGGCTAGAGCCTGAGTGGAAGAATGGCTGTACCACCAAATTTGGTGATGGTACACACAATTTTCCCTTCATAAAAATTGCTTAAAAATGAAAATAAAAGAAACAAGTAGCACATAAGCATCTGTTGTTGACGGAACAGCACTGCTGCAAAAAAGATGGGAGAGTCTGGAGCAGGACTGAAACACACACAGGAGGCCAGTTTCAAGGTCAGTCATTGCCATCTGGAGTCACCTCTGTTGGAGAGGTGCTCGCAGTTGCACCACTGGCAACCAATAGTGGAAAATGTCAGCCCTTAGGTATTCCTTGGCCAGTTTTACAGGAGAGTCCTTAGAGAGCCTATATATGAGAGGTTCCTGTGTCCTGCTTTTACCAATGAATTTGAATCATATACATGATTTGAATGATGAATTTATGTTGCAACTGAAAGCAACAATTTTTAAATCATCGCTGTAAAAGTATATGGTAGTGGTCACACTTCTGATGGTACATACTGATATGTGTAATGATAACTGAAATTTGCTCTTTCGGAACACTGCCCAGATCTTGTCATTTGAAATGTTATTTGTGGTATAAACACACTCTCCTCATCTGATGATGAAGAACCTTCCTCTGAAGATATTTCTTGTATGAGTTATAGGTAACTTATGGTGTTCCAAGTATATATAGACAGTACTGCTACTGACAGTTGGTCAAGCTTGCCTTCTCCATGTAGTTTTTCCCAGTCATAGTCATCATATCCTTTAAATAGCATTTCTACATGATGCTGCTACCATATGGGGCCTTTGTCTGATTTCCTTGTGGAACTCCAGCTAAAGTAGGCAGATAATGACAAAACTTCTCCTGTGGAGTAAATATCTAATATCTGTGAAACTGTGTTGCACAGATGTTTAAAATGAGGTGTTTAACATCAGGGAATACAGGTGAGGAATCATTAAAAACTCACATTTACAGTTTTCTCATTACTATATACCTCAAAAACATTAAGATATTTACCTTATTTCAGCTGTTGGCACCATTGCAAATCTAATTTGGGCACAGACTGGTCATAGCCTCATGTGAATTTTGCCAGCAAGTTTCAAAGTCCAGCATGAAGCCTTTCCTACTGCCACTTTTTGAATTCCCCACTTCCATGTTCAAAGAAAGGCTGGTGTGTGATGTCATATTTAACTCTTCAACCCTATACTTAGCATTGATATGAGATTCTACATACAGGCATATTTAAATGCTTGAAGTGTGGTAGCATCAAGCACAATGCCAACTGGTTGAAGTTGGCTGCACTACTATATGATGCTATGATGACAGTTTGAGTTGATTCTGCTAGTCTCTATGATTGTAAGATTCTGCTAATGTTCTAACCTGAAATCAGGGATGAAACCCCTGCCAAAATGACTTGGTTGTTCACATTCAAATATCCAGCAGCAATTGCTTTCTTGATTTGTGCCATCAGTTGGTAGTCATCAGGCTCCCTTGCAGAATCTCAAAGGACCTTCACTGTTTCTTGTAGCAGTATCATTGACATGCAAATATGGATGTTCTGGCAAGTTGTTATAGTCTGGCATGGTGTGAGGGATCTTTGGAATGAGTGGATCAATCTATGGTGTGGCACTACGGAAGAGAGACAAAGTCCCATTTTCTTGCATGAAGAACCCCTTTAGGTACTCAATGTAAAGTTCTCAATAAAGAGTCATTTGCTCATAGTGTTCTTCCATAAATATGGTAATCTTATTGAAATAAGCATCAACAGGGGCATTTTGTAGCACTTGATGTTGTAGTAAATGCTCCTAATTCATCAATGTTGAAGAAAAAACTAATGATCTTGTGAGACTGCATTGATTTTGGGACAAATGTTAGTGTTTGTCCATTGTTGCCTCCCTCCACATAAGTCTGTCAGATTGAGGGAGGGTGCACAACCATCTCAAATTGGTGAACAGGACTGTGACCATAGACACTTAACTCCAGGGAGTGAGACAACTATAGTTACCTTGTGCATTATTCATTATTATAGTTGTACAACTAAGATGATTTTTTTGTGATGTGATATAAATGCATTTCATAACATCAATTCTTGTCATTCAACAGAAATATGGGAGTTTGCCTCCATGTTTAGCTAAAAACGTAGACCCCATAACAGACTTAGTGAAAATATTTGGCCCCACCCCCCATGGAAATACCCCCAAAAGTTCCCCCCCCCCATTGGAATACCCATTAATCATTAAACGCTCCATAATGTAACTCCACTATATTTAAAGTGGCCATTTTGAGCTGAGAGTAACCAAGTTGTTCAATTCTTGAGGCCATAGTCTAATTGTTATACATTTTGCGATAATTATTGAGCCCTTGGGGCCAATTGTTGTTGTATCTATCTTTAAAACTGTGTTGAATGTTTAATAATCGTTACCAACGATTATCCCGTCTAAAAACGGGTCCTACGGGTAGGATTTCAGCTGTCATCCTCGGATCGAAATAATGTGACATGTGACTCTATGATATAGCTAGAACCGGCCATATTTCTTCAAGAACTGTAAAAACTTTTTCTTCCAAACACCGAATCCCCAATCATTTTCCAAGGCTAAATCTAAATCTAAGAAAGAAGAATCGGTTCCTGCTGTATTACAAGGTCATTCTTGGGGACCAAGATTTTTTTCAGAACCATTGAATATATGTGTAAAAATCATTCCCACCACAGTAGGTTTTCCTTAATCCAACGAGGGATCCTACAAACCTTCAACCTATCTTTCATGTAATTCACAAAGTTAATGGAAAACTTCTCCATGATCTACAACTGAAGCATGAGAAAAATGCCCACCCGGTGCTGCCACCTGATGATAAGTGGCGGTATCTTTCTTCAAGAACTCCTTTACACTGGCCGCCAAAGCTACACTACGTTAGCTCAGGGAATACTGGAGAACTCGACCCGTAACGAACTCGACCCGTTTTAAGAACTCGACCCGTTTCGTAGACTGACAGGTTTTTTTTCAAAATTTCTATTTTTGTACTTAAATATTTAAAACAACTCACAAATCTACCCATATCTATATACCATCAAATAAAGCTACTAATGCACTTTCATTTATAAGCATTTTTTTTGCTCATGTAATCAAGATCTACTTGTATGATGAATGATTCACAGAAAATGTCAAAATTGCACCTCTTTCTTGGGATTCGACGACATATACATGTGCATATGGGAAAGTGTCGATTTAAGGCTATTGCCTCGGGGGGGGGGGGGGGGGGGATGGATATTAGGGTATTTTATGTAGGTAAAATTCTTTCTGCTGTGTGCGTACGTTGATCTGGTGGGACCTATGTTGCTTTTCACCGTTTTTTTTAACCAGCACTTACCAGCAGTCGCTCAAGTTGTAGGCCTCGTTTCCCGATATCAGGGTATTTGCCGGGGGCGGGGGGGAGGGGGGGGGGGTTACTTTGAGGAATTTCCGGGGGGGGGGGGAGGGGGGCATTCATTTTTAAGGAATGTGCCCTAAGAAGAGATCAGTTCGATTATGTCTAGATTCCTAAATATATTTTATCTAGATTAGCTATGTTCTGTTTACACACCTGAGACTGTATAGCATCTTTAACAGAAATCTCTTTCTGGCGGGAGCAAAGGTATTACAATTAACGCAGATATGTATAAATATGTTTATTTGTTCTGTTCTACAGATACAATGTAAATATTGTTACGATGTAACATAAATAGGTTTATATACAATCCTGGATAAGTTCAAAAATGAACAGAATAATGTAATGTTAAGTGCCTATAGATTGACATTCGGAAACCATACATTAACATTCACCGTATTTTATTCAAACTAAATCTTAGTTAAAGATCAAATAAGAGCAACCGAGTATTTTGTTAAGAGATATTCATATAACTTATTATCGTTCTTTGGAAACCCGAAAATAAACTCACTGGTGCTTGGAGAGTAGGTACAAGTGGGGGACTTTCATATATATATATATGAACCCGTAATCATCCCACTCAGATGTGTTAATGTTGTCCCACACATGACACTCATTTGTCTGCACTATTCTACAAAGCGTCATACAAAGGTATATTCACCGGCATCAGTCATATATATATATAATGTATATATCATGAAATAGATATAAATAAGAAGTGAATGTCATCTTTGTAAGTTTAATTAAAGATATGGGACAAACCACACATGGAATCAATCATGTAAACTTTACTTGACATTGTTGTCGATATGTCCGTGTTGGTCGTTTCCTCTCGCTCATCCGTCGTACTAAATGGGCCTATTGACAAGAACAGTGAGACGGGGGACAGTAGCCACGGTCACAGTTCAATATACACCACTTGGTCAATCCTGGTACCGTCTTCCAAATGCCGACAGATTGGCATCTTTGACCCCCTCCTCCGGTTACAGGTGCGTTTTTTTCAGTGGTGGGGCTAGTGCTTTTTGTTGAAGGTGACCTGGTATCTGCTTTAGCGGTTTCTTCAGTGGTGGGGCTGGTGTTTTTTGTTGAAGGTGACCTGGTATCTGCTTTAGCGGTTTCTTCAGTGGTGGGGCTGTTGTCACCTGTTGAAGAGGTGGTTCCCACTGTTGAGAGTGTGGACTGATCCACAGTCGCCATGGATGATTGATCATGCGTGATGGCGATATCTGAGCAGCCGTAGAACTCCTCCTGAGGTCCACAACCCAGACAACCTTCCCTGGTTTCTGGGTCGTAACCCCAGCTGTTACCTATGAAGACGTCGGTCAAACATTTATTAATATCTCGTACTTAAGCAATTACCTTTCTTATCATATTCACATGCATTCTTGTGGATTATCTTTTTTGTTTAAATTATTATTATTAGTACACACAAATCATCACGAGGATGGTCTTCCTTTGTGGTTTTTCAATGATAACAGAATGCTTCCGTTGACAATAATGTTCAGCGCAGCTGTGAGCTGTCCACAGTGGACTGACTATGTGTATTAAATGAAATAAAGCATAAGCAAACAGCATCATAATAGATGCCCCTCCACCGCACAAAATAGAATCAGATAGGGGTATGGGGATGAGATGTGGATGATAAGTAAACATCAAAGTAGTCCGCTAACTGCCAGTCAACACCATCATTTTGAGCCACTAGGAAGTAATGATTTGATGCACAACATAGCATAGCATAGGCTCTAGGATGTTCAATACTATACAGCATTTCCATTAATACACATGCTCTAAAAAACAACAAGACAAGCGGAAGGCCTTATACAATTACATTTCCTCATCAGACAATGGTGTTTTTAAATTTCTTCAAGACCAATCTATCAAATGCACCAGGGGATGGTGATGGTCAATGTCATTAGTAAAATCGGTAAGAAATCTGCTTTTGGGACGCACCGTTCTCGGTTGTAGGAAACTTATCAACATAATTCAACTTGCTACTTTCGGGTTTATTAACCTAACTGAACATGCAACAAGTCAAGGTTTCTTACATAACTGGGATTTTAGTTATCCCAAACAAAAGAAAAAATACTTCAAACCACACCTCCGATATTTTTAGTGGTATACATGGATTATACACCATTGCCAAATATTTGCGACTCTCACCCTGTATTGTTTACTGTGACGGTAACTAGTAACCTACCTGCATGATACTTCCACTGTAGAACACACTGGGTACAAGTGAGGCCAGCAGGAAGGTCAAGTTCAAGGTTGATCATCTTCATCTCAGATGTTACCTGAAGAGATGTAGGACAAAGATTAGGAATATTTTTTTCTTTTATAAAATAGTTTGTATCATCATTGGTGAAACAAATATCTTCTCCACAATAAAAAAAATCAACGAAACTACGAAATACGGAAATTTAAAGAAAAAGCCCCAGCAAAATCACACACTACGGTACTGAAGTATTACATAACGAATGGTGGTCGAAGAAGAATTAACACACGACAATATCATGGTATTATCATCGTATTGAAACCTTATCTTTTGGTATAACGATCTTTATTTCATTCCGTTTGGCATAACAGATTTTCCATGAAATACTGTAATACAACGCTTGTCACATAGTACATTGAAATTGTAAGTAAGTAATGCTGTTGATGAGAAGAAATTGTGGCTAGATGATATTTCCGATAATGATTGTTGCCACAGCGCAGTGTGAGAGCCCGTATAATTGTAATTAGGGTTTTTTTTTTTTTTTTTTTTCAGGTTCTGGTTAGTGGAAAATCTTGTGTGTGTGTGTGGGGGGGTTGTTATTGTTCATTTTGTGGGTTGTTTAGTTCGTTTTTCAGAATCCACTTAAAGGCATGTTTTGAAGGCTGACATTACACCATAGATTCCTTTCCATAACCTTGACTCTTTCGATTACCGTTGTTTCTTTGTGCATTCTCATTCTCACCATGCTCCATCCAAGATTGTTCACATCTTTAGACCACTTATAACAACTAGTAAGCATCTGCCACTTCTCCCCGATTCTTAAGTTTTTCAGTTCTGCATAAAGCATGCAGACGACTCAGTTTCTCTGTATGATCCGTAATCCCTGGCTCTTGAGTCTCTGTAACTTTTCAAATTTAGAATCATTTGCTCCATCATGAAGGCTGCAGACATACTCTATTATTATATACCGTGTGTTGCCCACTACTAGGTATGCAGTAATGATAATGTTCGTGCCTGCTGTCACTGTGAATTGATAAGTTATTAAAATGTTTTTTTTCTCACACATTTGAGGTATATTATAATAAGCAAACATCCTCACCGTGGACGAACCGGTCCAGTCGCCGATCTCACACGGCCAATCCTCGAATGGGAACCGTTTCGTTCACAGTAAGGACGTTTCCTAATAATACTGGCCTGACGGTATTCAGGTAGATTAGACGAGCCACCTATAATGACATGCTGCTTCTTCGTTTCGCAAACTTGTACAATCTAGAGTTAGCTATAGCATATAGCTTCTGGATGGGCCACCAATTGCTTACACATAGGGTATCACTAGTTTTAGGGATAGGTTTTCTTTGTCCAGACTTCCAGCAGGTTGGGACAATCCCCGCAGAGAGTGTGAGCGTAGAGAATTAAACAGATACAGTATTCGAATTCGTCCAAATATATCAGCATTGTGTCTTTCATAACACTAGGCAATATGTTAGGTATTCCAGAACTTTTATGCACGCTCGCTTCATCTATAAAGTCCTGAGCGTTTAATATGGGACAAAAAACTAGTTTTTTCTAACTTGAAAAAGGGAAATTGCTGTTGTGTCGTAAATAATGGGGCGATTTTTATAAACAAAACATTGTTAGAAGACTTGAGCCTATCTATTGCTGTATATCTTATATACCTGTGTTATGGCTAAGATTCCTTGTTGTAGATTGAACATCGGAAATTGCTAGGTAAAAAAAACCAACATGTTACCTTCCTGTCTTCACAGTGATTTGATGAAAAATCTATCGTGATGA
Source organism: Alentia gelatinosa (assembly GCA_950022655.1). Lineage (NCBI taxonomy): Eukaryota > Metazoa > Annelida > Polychaeta > Phyllodocida > Polynoidae > Alentia > Alentia gelatinosa. The sequence continues at coordinate 26,377,137 of OX465580.1, read as the reverse complement.
CCCATAGAAATAAACACCTTATCTTCTTAGCTATTTCAAGACAATTAAAATGATACTTCTATTACCAGGCTGTGATAGATATTTCCTGAGATACAGGAGCATAATGACAGATGAGAAACACTCCAATAAGATAACCTACTGGCTGTATTCTGTGGGGGTTCATCTACAAATCACTCCTTATTTGAAGTATCTATGCCAAATATTGACTGAGATAGGACTGAAGGAAAATCAAGTCATACTGGCTTACTTATGATGTCAGTAATTCAAGTAGAAATATGACCTCTGGCCAAAGTTCTTTGATAAAATGTCAGGTGGCACCACAATTTTAGAATCTTAGGCCTGAAAAGTTCTGTTATGTATTCTTTATGAAGTTCTCTTGATTTCTATCTACTTAATTTTCGAAAATATTATCTTTTTACAAATGCTGCATTTGATTAAAGTAGATATTATGATTTTACCCATATTAAACGCTCAGGACTCTATAGAAGCTCTTTTATTACAGCTTCATCAGTTTGGAATATTTCATTTGGTTCACCAGTGTCTTCAAAAACAATGTTTTTCATTCTCTCAATGATTGTATTTGCCTAATCAAAGTCACATTATCATATAATGATATTCGAGAAGAATCTGTCAATATAGTCCATCATTAAGTATGGCCTCATTGCTGGCATCGTCAACAAATTGACTTTAGTTAGACCTTCCTCTTTATTGAATGATCTCATGTACAAACTCCGAGGAATGGTCACATATAAACTACAAGGGAAAGCTACACGCTTAAAAATGATTTGAAGAAGAATTACTGAATAGAAAGAGACTTTAAAGCTCAAATGAAAGAAAAAAGACTAGGAACAAATAGTATGAGCAACTTTAGATGAACGCGCATGGAAATCCAAAAGTGAACAATTAAACTTTTTGGGTTTATCCAGCCAGTGGGTCATTTGCTGTAACCCATTTAACATCCAGCCAATCTGATAGTCCTACACCTGCCCGTGTAGGGTCAAATCATTACAGTAGGACCCCGCATAAGGGAACACCCTACCTTCCATCAAAAGCATCCCCTTATGCAGGGCGTTCTGGAAAAACAAACTAATAAAAAAGATGAAATTATTAAATTCAAAACAACTAACCACGAACGTAGTGATCTTGGTTCCTGCTTCTGTCAGCAGATAGCGGTTGAGGCAGTCGAGTGGAACGGACACGTTGGGGTTGTTGTTGGGACAGAGGCGGAACTCCATCCAGCCTTTGTGGTTAGCGGTCAGCTGGACGGTGACCTAGTGCACAGAAAACAACAAGCTGAGATCAATACGCGGCTCCTGGTCGTACGCCTCGTGTCACGAGCTGCTCACATGATGTGATGGAAACATAAACATATCCTCCGCCGAAACTTGCCAGAAAAGAGTGTATTTCTGTGCGGTTAGCAGTTGGGAATTTTAAGATCAGCACAGGAGTATACATGATTTCAGTTAGCTTTCGGTTTAAGAGTACATGCTTTCGGTAAAGCCGGAGACACACCAAGCGAGAAACGCAGCCAGTTCCGTAATCGCCAACATAAAATGGCCTATATGTGAGCTATTATTTCATATTTCACCTGATTATTGCTTCCAAGATGCTAAATTATAGGCAGGTGATATTCCTATGAAATAATATCTCACATACACGCCAATTTGTGTTGGCGATTCCAGAGATCGCTGCCTTCACTCGCTTGGTGTGCCCCCGGTATAAGAGTTCTTTATTGTTTTTCAAAGTTTGATAAATTACCTGACAGATGGCAAACACTGCTATGAAATTGATAAAACTCTTATAAGACATTACAGTTATACGTCCTCAAATATCTAACATGGGATGGATATATACTTAAAATAAGGTGATGACATGCAGGTTTTGTACAAATATGTTTTCTTTGGAGTGGACTGCGGGTGTGGGAGGAGGAGAAAGGGGGGGGGGGGGGGTCTTCCATGAGAGCGCCCTCGCCCGGCGCGCTATGGTTTCTCTCGACCTCTCCTGTTGCCTAAATCGGTTTGGATTGTCGGGCAGATTGAATACCCGCTTTTATGTATTTTTTTTAAATTCCTTCAAACTTCAATTAAACAAAAGTATGGTGGGTTGACGTGGAGACCAATTTTCCTCCGAATAAGGATAACACCAAAAAGGTATCCTAGTATCATTAAATCCGCAAATGAATGAACAATACACAGGGATAAATAGATACACACTTCAATTAAACAAAATATACAATATGGTAGAACCCCAAGTAACCTAAAAAGCTATGTCATGTGAAAATAGCGATTTCCCTCCTAGTCATAGTTCTACCATCACTTAGTGGTATTATGTGAGTGTCCAAAATGAGGGACAGTGAATAGCTTACCAGCATCTTGGCTCCCTGTGCATACTCTTTGGTAATCAATCCTGTGGCATATTTGCCTCCCGCCTCGTGTTCCCGGTCACCATCGAAGGGGTCACCACATACACCACACTTGCCACCTAAACTCTGCTGGTGCTGAAGAAGATAAGCAATACAATATCTTACTTTGGTATTACCAGGGGGTCAATTAGTGTCTCTGGGGATGTGGCCGGAAATTATATATATATAGACCCATATATGTGCCACACAAGCGGCTCGGTATGGACTGAAGCCCGGTAGGACAGTGTCTAGTTCCTGTAAAATTGCGTTTGATTACTGTAGCTTGGGGCACCCTTATTTGCCCAAATATATTGTGACGTATACCGTATCACACCACCAAGCATATTTGCATGCATGTCACTTGGGCGTCAGGAACTCATAGAATGACCCAATCTGATTTCAAGATAGGTAGCGCTGGTATAGATCTATGTTAAGAGCGAATAGAGTTATAGGAATGCGACATTAGGGCGCCGATGAGTAATATCAAAGCGTAAGATTAAAAAGATGTTTGTAATAGAATATAAGCTCTTCGATCACACATGAAATACGTTTAAATGGCTGTATAGGCTTAATAGCATAGAGTAATCTACTACAGTGTTGAGCTTCCCCCGAAAAGCCCCAACGAGTGATTGTTACTTAAATATCTTACATGAACTAAATAATCTTAATCACCATGTAAGGATATATATATATATACATATATACATACATACATACATACATACATACATACATACATACATACATACATACATACATACATACATACATACATACATACATACATATATATATATATATGTATGTATATATATATATATATATATATATATATATATATAGAGAGAGAGAGAGAGAGAGAGAGAGAGAGAGAGAGAGAGAGAGAGAGAGAGAGAGAGAGAGAGAGATTGTACGTAGAGATAGTTACCTGAAAGCCTCCACAGTAGAGCTGGTTGTCATTGTAGTTTGCGGGAATGTTGAAGCCCTGTCTCCATGCACTGGCCCGTGATGGGGGATTCAGCAGTCGACCATGACCGGCGACGATGCCGATCAGGGCGGCGAGGATGAGGCAGAGTGTCGGCTGCATGCTGCTCTCTGGTCGTCCTGCTCACACGACGAGTATGTATGGAGTCCTGTTGGATGAGTGATGTGGTTCTCACTGCCTGTCAGAATATATGTACACCACCTTATCATAGTACGTTATCGCTGATTCACTGACGCACACACACCACATCCGCCACTTTATATTTTCGCAGAAGACCTAACTTCACGACGCTCTTAGTAGACTGATCACACGAAAATCAAAGCAGCAGTTTATGTATCACTTGGTATCAAGTAGACACAGGCGGATACTTCCGATTATAGATCGTTAATAACAGGAACAGGACAGAATGAGGATTGATTCTGTTGGGTTCTCTTAGTTCCGTCTCCCTTTAGAGTAAGTCACGATTCCGGTTTTGCGGGGTACAACGGTGCCCGCCAAAGCCGGAGATTAATCCTGCTCCTTGGTCAATTCTGGATAATCTTTCTTTAGCCACGACCTGATTAATGAAAACCGATAACCTTCCGGAAATATGGACGAATCATTCCCGAAAGTATCCACGGCAAGGATGTTTGATTCATGCAACAAATAGACGTCTATGAGAGATAATGGGGAATACAAACGTTTCTAGAACCGGCGGAATACATAAGTTTTCCTTTGACCACGAACTGCCTCATAAAAACTGATTCCTTTATAATCAACCTTGGGATGATCAGTACAAGGTATTGCAATCGAGTTCTATTATGAATACCCCCAAAGATCTAGCAAGTCTAATGTTAATAAATACAAATGAAATCAACATTACAATATAATAATGAGTAAATTAATCCAACAATCAATAATGCTATTTAGGTACAATGCAGCTCTCGGTCTGGACTTTTTTTTTTTTCTTTTTGAACTTTTGAATAAATACTTTACAACAAATGGCTCAGTTGTGTCATCATACAGTAACATATAGATGATACTTTTGTTTATTTGCCGCGTCTTAGGGAAGAGATACACGCCTACATATCAAATACTAATAAGTATAAATCGTTATTCTATAATCCCTCACGATAAGTTGTAGACGATGACTCATTTAATAACATTTTCAGCGCACTCTAAGCAAAAGGCAACAGTACTGTCGTTTCTCAGATTCCAGTACTGCAGAGCACCGCAATACGTTCGAGATTAAAGCCTTGTATTGTTCATTTGTAGGTCACAGTTCCCCTCCCAATAGAATAGTACCCCACGGACTTAGCTGAATATAGATTCGTGCGTACTTGACCCCAGATAATTCCGTTTTTGATATGTTTCCCCAATGCCTCAGCCAGAACTAGTTTCTTTTTACCCCTGGTAACGCGTTCATTGGACTGGGCGTTGTCGTCACAATCTTCACGGTCTAGCAATCATGACATAAAGGGTCATGACGCCAAACAGTTTGAGGGAGTGGCGACATATCTCTCCTCTGGCCCTCTAAAATGAAATACAACCCAAATAAATGTATAGAGCAATACAACCAAATATTAGAACATATCTAATAAATGCTTAAGGGAAATGAGTTGGGGGTTAATTTCCCTACTGTGAGACGCCTAGACCCCTGCCCCCTTTTCATAGGAAGCTTTGTTAGTAAAGTGCTGCGTAATATGTACATGTCAATACTAAGAGGGTGCGTCCACCAACCACGACAAGGCTGCGACAACGCCTTTCCGACAAGGTCCACGACAGCTCTACGATTGGAAGGCGTGTCGTAGCCTTATCGTGGTTGGTGGACCCTAGTTCCCGACAAGAGGCTACGACAAGGCCCCGACAGGCTGCGACACGAAGCTTGTCGGGAGGTTGTCGGGGGCCTTCCGACAAGGCTACGACAAAATCGAACATTTATAGCCTTATCGTGGCGTGTCGTGGCATGTCGGGAGGTTGTCGCAGAGGTCTACGATAGAAAATTTAGGTGGAGCTTGCTCTTCCCGACACGCCCCAACAACGCTGTCGCAGAGCTCCTGTCTTCACGACAAGGCTGCGACAAGGCACCGATTGGAAATTTCTTGTCGGCGTGTGTCGCAGCCCTGTCGTGGTTGGTGGACACACCCTCTTACTCTCTGCTATTGATTTTTGTCTGTGTGAATATGAAGACTCTGCCCATGAAAATACCCGGCGACAAAACCTGACTAATTGACGGGTTTGTCGGCGACACCTCCACGATTTTTTTCAGTTTGTCGCCGACGAGGCCAAAGGGTTAATCGTAGACTTAATCGTAGTAGGTGGGAGGAGCCCCTTATACAACATGCAAGGAGTTGGCTACGAAGGGTATAAATAAATATATAAGTGAATGGCGTCACGGGATTAAACAAAGTACCTCTACTACATAGTATCAAAGCTCACCCCATGATGGATATTTATCATAGTGTCACACATGAGTAATCCTAAAGTGAAGTAGAAAGGAATAGACAGAGTGAAGTTTGTTCAAAATAACGTTGAATCTAGTAAAGTTACTCACCTGACGAGTGTTGCTCTGTTATCCTATCGTCACGGGGTACATGAAGGTGAATGTTGCCTGCTTCTTTACTGCTTCCTGGTTGTCCGCTTTAGGCATAGATAGAACTTGAACTGGTCACGATACCTCCATACACGCGTGGTGACTCACAGCTTAGCAACATAAAGACTTTCCTCATCGTAGATGCCAATTATATATCTCGGTCGTGGGTCATGGTACTTACGACATTGAATGAAATAGCCCTATTTTCAAGTGTATACGTGTGTTTATGTCTATGTTATGAATCTGTAACTTATATGAAGCCCCCCCCCCCTCAACAGGTTGGGACTGAGTAAAATTCATGTTGGATAATCCCAATCGAATGTGATGAGGGCATACTGATGGCAACTTCTATAATTTTATACCTTTTTAGAGGGACCTGTGATATACTATATATACGTGTATATTCCATCATTGTTGATAATAATTCTAATCATTTTGAGTTATATTTTGCTGTTTAATCGTTATTTAAAAAGTGAAAACGGCCTAAAAGACAATCAAATGGAAATAGCAAGCATTGTATGTGGCGTTTCCACATGTCGAAAAAATCACCCGATCATCTGCACCCTGTACAAAAATCGGTCGGTGGTCCCCCTTGAGAATTTGTCTGTGCTCCCAATCGTTGACTCCCAAGTACATACTTATTTTCCATCTTACGACAGATTATGTCTTCCGTGTGCATCGATTACTCAATATGAATCAAAGCTGTCCAGTCTGAAAATCCACCCTCCTTAAACAAACATAGGAATTGGTGGCGGTGAGAAAAAAAAGATGTTTTTATATGAAAAGGCAGGTGGTCATCGACCCATTTGTGGTCACCCCACCCATGAATCGAACCTGGTTGTTATAGTTCATAACATTCTCCACAATGTAAAACTATGTCTAATGATTACCTACTATATTTAAAACGGTAGAATTCCGTCGAATCCGCTTGAAGTTGCTCCGCACATAGAGACATAGTGAACCCGACCTAGGCCTGGAGATTGAATGCCCACAAGAGTGAGATTCTCGTGCAGTACTAAACTGTAAACTGCTACTCTTTTTTGTATATCAATACTGAGACATACGTTTTCTCTCATGATTCATTTTGAGCAATGCCGAAATTAAAGTTTAGTATTGTCGTTTTCTGATCTACTTTTCTCGTGAGAAACCAATGGGATCTTTGGGCTGGTACCCGCCTGTGTCTTACAACTTATGGGATCTTAACTTTCGCTGGTAGCCCTTTCAAAACTCCGCTGATTCCCCCCACCCACCAACAGGTTAAGTATTTGGCCCAGTTATCGCATCTGTCTTTGGGGAGTAGTTGGCAGGGCCTCCGGCTTGGAATACGGGTTTTGGGTGTTCGAACCCCGCTATCTGGAGTTCATTTTTTCATTTTTCTATATTTTTCGTACTCGGACTCGACGAAGTCGCTAGTACATTGACTAAAATGAATCACTTGCAATCATTGGAACTTGAGCTTTGTTGGCTGAGTCTCCATCCGTCTTGGGAAAAAGCACTGGAGGTTATTGAAGTCATGTCTTCCGTAAAGACGTCATAGACCGAAGCAACATCAAATGACGTCCGGTTTCCCATAGGGAATGTTCGAGTGCACTGTGCCGGTAGTGTACTTTCATTGTAAGTACCTAAACTGTCGTTTTATCACGATATCTCGGTATTTAATGATAAGGAAACATAGTGAATGAGCCCGTAGAAATACCATTCTCGGTCTTTTGCCCCTCAAGATATGTCCCTCCGGCGTCGGGACCTATTTTATGGAACAGAAGACTTTGAATGGCCATCTCTACGGGCTCAGTAACCACGTTTTCCCTTGTATTCAGTTCAATTTTACTACAAATTGGATTTGTCTGTTGGCGTTCTTCCATACACTATTCTACTTGTCATCTTTTAATCTGATAATCAGACAAATATGATCTCTTATGAATATCAATTCCTATAAAACAAAGTCCTTCGACCTTACCCTAATGTTAAGCTGGGACCTCATCAAACTCTCAATACGAATGATTTACAAAATCTTTCCAGGACAATGTACTTTAAAAATCGCAGAAAAATCCACTCACTTTTCTATGCCTTCTCATTACAAATAGAACCTAATCTAATTGATTATCGCAATCTCCTAACTCGACGAAACGAAGGGCTTCGTTTACTTCTCCCCCTCCCTTAAAGGGGCAGTATATGAGAATAGTTTTTTCGTGGTTGGCATTAAACACTGGAATAATATACAAGCGGATGTTAACCAAGTTGAGACTTGGTGTAAGAAAAATGCCATCACCATGAATGTGACAAAAATCAGGACATTATGGTTCGGTAGTAGAACAAAAATTAATAGAGTCGAGGAAATGAAAATTACATATGGTCTGCAACTGGTGCCTCATACAAACGTGTATCGTTATCTTGGAATATTACCAGACTCTAAACTTACACTCGGCAAACACTTGAGATCAGTAGTTAAAAATGCTATGTCAAAAATATTCAAGTTAAGCAAAATAAGGCACTTGCTTACTCTAGATGTGGCAAAGCTAGTTTACACATCCTCTATCAGACCAATTTAGGAATACTGCTCGTTCTTATACCGGGTGGCTAATAAGGCTGAAGTAGACAAACTACAAAAAGTAGAAAATAGGGCCCTGCATATAATACTAAGGTGCACTAACTGGAGGACTCCAGTTGCAGAACTGATACAACGTTGTTATCTGGTAAGCCTAACCAAAAGGCGAGAAAATCACTTGTTAACACGTATGTATAATATGTCACACTGTAGCGAATTGGTAGATCACAGACCTAGAGGTACAAGGGGAGACAAAAAGATACGTTTCGTAGACTATAGGTTCAAGAATGAATCCTACAAAAGATCACCCAAATATTGTGGTATCGCATTGATACGAATGTGTGAGATATAATGGCTTGAGGCAGCTGTCGGTTTAAGCGCGGCAACGCCGCAAGAGACATCTACCGGACGTTTTATGAACTCACACTGTCGTGACGTGTATATCACGTGACAGTCTTATCAACTTTTTCAAATACTCAACACGTTTTCTTTACCGGAGCGCTTCTTAAACCTCTGAGAAGTACGTTTTTTGGACAGAAAGTCGGAGAAATCATGCCGCCTAAGAAGGGAAGCAAGGCCGTGGTCACGAAGACTCCAAAGGTCTCAGCTCCGGGCGAAGGCCTGGCCGCTAGAGGAGAAAAGAGGATGGACCTGATTCAGGCCCAAATTGAGGGCCTGAAGGAGGCCATTTTGGCGGCAGCATCCGCATCGGCTCGTGGAAACGATGCAGGAACCGGGCAACAAAAAAGGAGTGAGGTGCATCCTCAGACACCAGCGGGCAACGTTTTGCCGACACAGGTGAACGATAGAGCGATGGTGCCTTGCACGGGAAACGCGATAGATGGCAATATCACGGGCCGAGGGCGGCAGGCTCGGCAAGGAGGATTTACTGAGCCAAGCGGGAAAGGCTAAGAGCAAGGCGCGCCCAGCGGGCGGGAGCCACGCCCCTCGCCCAGCTTACAACACGGAGAAGGGATGCACTCTCCAAGCGCCGCATGTCGCAGCGGCAGGTACGGTGGATCATATCTGCGAGTACTGCTATGATGTACTGAGCTTACAGCACCCCCACGCGGCCAAGGATTGCCGCATCAAGGTGAAGCACGAGTCTGCGGCAGCCGCCAGGAGTACTAACCGGCCCTTTGGAGCTAGGGCAGATACGCCTGCCGCACGCGACTAAGTTGGATGTTTCCTCGCGCTCTCACCCCGCACGCACGGACTGCCACTCGGAGAGCGCTTGCGGCGACATGGGCGGGGAGGTGGACAACTCCTCGTCCAATCACGTGCCGTCCCGCGTGGCGGGAGCGGTTAGCGCTTTTTGGCGCCCTCAGCCCTCTGAGGAGTTCAGGGAGAGGTACCCAAAGTTTACCTCGGATTATTCTGTTATCACCAACGTTGAGGCTTACAATTTTGAGGGGGCTCGTGTTATTGTCTCCTCAGCTCTCCACGTGGACGAGTGGAGAGCTCGTTTAGCCGATTTTCATGATGTACAATTGTGTGATTTTCTCGATTTTGGGTGGCCTATTGGCTATGGCCGCTCCCTACATATGTCAACCACGCCTCGGCCCGGGCCTGTATCCCTGACTTGCAGCGTTTTGTTGACAAAGAAATCCGCTTAGGCGGACTCCTAGGTCCTTTCGAGGCTTTACCGTTCGGCATTAATACTCAGGTGTCCCCGCTTTTGACACGTCCCAAGCGGGATTCTAGGGACAGGAGAGTGATCCTCGACTTATCTTTTCCCGAGGGCAAATCGGTGAATGACGGGATACCGGTAGGCCTGTATTTGGGACAAGGTTGCGCCTACACACTGCCTACGATAGGCGACCTGACTGGACTCATTGGGACGTTAGGCCGACACTCATACGTTTGGAAGGCTGATCTCAGTAGGGCCTACAGACAATTGAGGATCGACCCGGGAGACGCCCCTTTTCTGTGTTTTCACGTGCAAGGCGCCTACTACGTGGAGAGATGCCCCCCTTTCGGGTGTAGGTCGTCTTCTGTCGCATGTCAGAGGACGTCTAACGCTGTCGTTTATATCATGGCCCAGGCCGGCTTTCGAGTACTTGCTTATTTGGACAATTTCGCCGGGGCGGCGGCACGGGAAGACGAGGCCTACCGAGCCTACCAGACTTTCATCAGCCTAGCTGACACGTTAGGCCTACAGTTAGCGGAAGAAAAATGCGAGCCTCCTACACAAGTCATCACGTGGCTGGGGTTCACGTTGAATACACGTGACATGGTCATCACCATTCCACGGGACAAACTCGAAGCTGTGCTGGGAGAGTGTACGAGATGCCTCGATTGCAAATGGATTTCTCTGCACCACATGCAGTCTCTGCTGGGACGGTTAATTCATGTGGCCAGTTGTGTCCGGCACGCGAAAAAGTTTTTGGCACGACTTTTCGTGGCTCTTCGGGCGGCTCGGGCGGCTCCCGTTGTGACTCTTGGTGATGGAGCTCGAGCGGATTTACGTTGGTTCGGTTTCTACGCGGCTTCATCGAACGGGCGCCACCTTGTCCAGACAACGTCGCTTTTCGTGACGCTACACGTCGGCGTGTCCAGCAATCGAGGTCAGGTCAAGATGTGGGACGTCGATTTGGAGTGGGCGTGGTGCGTTCCAGCTATTGACCCTGGCAGGGGTTTTTACAAGTTGGCGGCTTTTGCTTTGGTCGTGGCGTGTACACACGGTCTGGAGAACGTTCCCGCAGGTGCCACGGTGTGGGTCACGGCTTCCCACGCTGCTGTGTTTGCTCCTCTTCACCACGGGTTAATCCGAGACCCGTTTATCGCCGCCTGTGCCCGTAGGATTTGGTTGGGGGCCGCGTTGGGCGATTACGAAGTCGTGCCAGACGTTGTTCTGACCGTTGAAAGTGCTGAAACACCTGTAGAAATCGTCTGCCCTCTTGTTCAAGAAATTTTACACGATTTTCGTTGATTCCAGATGCCGACCCCGGGCTCCACGCTCGGATGTTATCTTCCTTCGAGGCGGCCTCAGCTGTCTCCACGTGCCGGAACAGGTCAACGCAAGCCGTCAAATACCTACGTTTCTTGGTCAGGAACAAGTCGTCTGTTCTCCACCCGTCAGTCCTCCAGGCATGTCTTTACGTGCAACATTTGGCCGACACCCTCGCCTCGCCCACAGCCATTAGGAATTACATCTCTGGCTCTAAGTACTGGATTACTCATCGTGGAGGGGACGTGTCTGCGTTCTCGTCCACGCAAGTGGCTTCTGTGCTTCGGGGTGTCTTAGTAACGTTGGGTCACGTTGCTCGACAGGCCCCGCCTGTATCTTGGAGTATGCTGGCGGATATTTGCCGTTTATCTGGGCACCTGTCGTGCGGCCTTGTCGTCAAGGCTGCGGCCTTGCTGGCCTTTCACTCCTTGTTGAGGGCTTCGAACCTCTTCCCGGATACCTCTAAGATGCATCGGTCCCCTCATTATTTATCACGGGGGGACGTCCAAGTCGTTGATGGTTGTCTTCTCCTCACCGTTCGTTCCTCCAAGACTATTTCATCAGGGTCTCCACCTGTCGTATTGCGTGTGGAGTCGTCACGTTTTCCGGACATGTGTCCTGTTAAGACTTGGGACTCTTATAGAGGCGCGGCACCTGGCCAGAGCCTAGACCCCTTGTTTTTACTTAGACCAGGGGTGGCCCTCACGTCTCCTCATTTCACCTCAATTGTCAGACTTCTTCTGTCACGTGCCGGTCATCACGAGGCCTACCTCGTCACACCTCATTCATTTCGCCGAGGTGGGGCACAACACCTCGTCCAGTCAGGTAGGCCTCTCCACAATGTCCAGAAGCTCGGCACTTGGGCTTCGCAGGCTTCTTTGGACGCTACTTACAGTAAATTCCGTCTTCGACGTATGCCCTTTTATGAATTATACTGTTTGACAAATTTCCGTATACCTTCGTATACCGTATACCATGTATACTTCATATTTGTCTTTTTCAACGAGAAAAATAAATTTTTTCGTCCACAGCTTGGCCTCGTATCAGTCATTATGGAATCAGTTAACAGTCGAACAGCAGAAGGCAGATGACAAAAAGGCATTTAAAGAACTACTCAAACATAAATAGTAGGAATATTGATCTAGATGTGAAAACCCAGTTCATGTACCATGTTAATACAAATCACTCATCTTCTCACATATCACACTGAGTAACTCGACTTTATTGAAATTATAATACATTATACTTCACTTATACCTGACACCTGTATTGTAGACTGGAGTACTGTCACTAGTGCTCCGCATGGAAGAACTGTTGATGTAACAGAATGTGGAATAAAGACATTATTAAAAAAAAAAAAGTATGTATGTATGTATGTATACATGTATGTATGTATGTATGTATGTATGCATGCATGCATGCATGCATGCAAGTATGTATGTATGTACATGTATGTATCAGGTGAGGTAATAATTATCGTGACCGTAAGGTATCACGTTGTGCACGATTATGTTTCATGCAGTGTCGACTCTCAACCTAGCTGTACAGGTGATCAATCAATCAATCAATCAATCAATCTATCTATCTATCTACCTATCTATCTATATATCTATCTATCTATCTATCTATCCATTTACCTATCTATCTATTCATTTATTGAGTTATTTACCAATGATGTTCATCAATAATTACTCAACATCCAAATTGTTAACCTAAATGCACTGAAATTTAGCTCAATTTAGGAATCCTGGTAATCTCACATTACTGCCCAAGTTTATGAATATATTCTCCCAAGTATATGACTGTAATCGATCTCGTCCTCATCCTCATTATTATTGCTGCGCCGAAACTATCATAAGATGAAATGAAACCCCATGCTACTGTTTCAATTTTCTTGTGATATTAAACAATTATAGCGGGACCTAGAGGGAGAACGGCCACGCGGAGCCAAGAGATTGTACTTGAATCACCTGAATAAAATGTATTAAAAAAATGAGGAGAGTTTGTCGGAAATATTGAATAAACATGGCTAGACATCTAGAGGTAAAGTAAGCTAAATAATCCAATATACACCGAAATAAGTTTTTTAAAAGAGAAGAAAAAAAAGCGTCATTCTTTGTAAAAGGAATCAAGCGGAATGACGGTTTAGCAGAGAACGTGACATCACAAGTTATGATATCGTGACGGTAGTTAAGTTGGCAGGCACCCGCCTGTACCGAACGATTACCTGTTTGGTTTATAGGTCAGGAGCCACTGAACCTATAGTCCGTTCACGCACCGCGCCGCCTCCGGGTTACGGTACGTGAAGGTCTAACAGAGCATGGCTGTGATTGGCCAGTCCCGTTTGGGCGCCTGGTAGAGGTAGCAGTATTGTGACTGGCTTTTCTAATTATAGCAACAACTAGTCCGTTCACGCACCGTGCCACATTCGGGTTACGGTACGTGAAGGTCTAACAGAGTATGACTCGGACTGGTCAGCCACCTTCAGTGAGAGGAATATCGTGGTTGGCTGTCCTATTTATAGTATCAGTTTGACAAGGGGGAATACCAACAGGCGCTTAGTCTGCTTAAAGTCTGTAAGGGTCTAACAGAGCACAGCTCTGATTTGCCAGTTCCTTAGGCACTGATTGGAGAAAAGGATTTCTTGGTTGGCTGTTCTAATTTTAGTGCAAACCCAAACCTGAGAATACCACGATTCTGGCACTATTCTGGGAATCATTATAACTCTCCAAGCTGATTTATTTGGTACATACCCAGTAAAAGCTACTCTAGGACCTCTGCTTGAAGAGTAGCATACTGGTTACTGGCAAATCAATCAGGGCAGCTTAGAACCAGCGAAGGTAGGAATCTCTACCTTAAAATGGCAGCGCAAAACAGTCCCAGTATGAGAGCCTGTGCGCCCTGGCCCTGGCGACAACGGGCTGTACTAGAGTCTAAGCAACAACCGGAGCCTGAGAATATCCCACTACACGTGAAGGCGATTTTACAGTTACTAGCGACTTCGTCGATTTGTACTTGGCTACTTCACCCAATCCCGTTTGAGAGCCTGTGCGCCCTGGCCCTGGCGACAACGGGCTGTACTAGAGTCTATGGATAGGGTCCACACTGCACTGCTCAGTTTATAGCTCTATTTATTTTCCATATGTTGCTCGAGCGCTGCAGTATGGATAGGTTCAGGGCTTAGTGGCGCCCCCTTCTATTAATACCTGGAACTATCAATTAGTTCCCAATCATCATTTCATGTGACACCGATTCTACCGACTACCAGCGAAATGCGATCTCATTGCATTCTCTCAAGGAAAAGAGATTGGAAAACTACAGTTCAAAATTGTGTTTTCAGTACAGCTAAAAACAAATCATAAGAATAAAAGTACATCTGTGGAGAGAAAAAAAAAAAAAATAGCAGGATTCAGTTTGGTACTGTACGAGAATCTCACTCTCGTGGCTCTTCAGTCTCCAAGCCTAAGTTTGGTTCACTTTGTCTCTATGTGCGGGAGCATCTCCAAGCGGATGTTATCGGAATTTACACGTTTTATAATAGGTAGGTAATCAAACTGTAGGACCTATGCTTGGAGAGTAACATACTGGTTGCCGGCAAATCAGACGCGCCAGCTTAGTACCAGCGATCCGCCATTATCCAGGTACATGTTGGGAAGAAGGTAGGAATTCCCACCTTAAAATGGCAGCGCAAAACAGTCTGTATTTGAGTCTGTGTGCCCTGGCCCTGGCGACAACGGACTGTACTAGAGTCTACTGAACCTAGGGATGGGAATGTCCTAAAATACGCATACCAGCTGCTGTTTCAAAACGTGGGTTAAGTCTATGGTTTTGAAACAGCTCACAGTTGACTAGAACAAATGTAGGTACGGTCTGGTCAGTGCACAGAGGTGACACCTGGTGAAGAAGTGAGGAACTTTGGTCTTCATCCATGACAGTAGATTGGCCGCCACCTCTGTCTACACTACGTTCCAACTAAGAGGTACACTGGCCACCCGAGCTACACTACGTTAGCTCTGGTCACGTTAAATCGACAGGGGCCTTGACATGGCATGGTAGCGGGTAAAGGAAGCTCACTCTAGCTATTTTGCGTATCTATTTTTACTCTGTGCTGTCAGTTGTAACTCTGGTTGTAACTGGTTCCTCTGGTTCCTTTGATTGTAATGAATCCTGGGTTCTTACCCTGTAAGTCACTTTTCCATGTTCTTATCTTCGTTTAATGTGTATTTCTGATAAAATGGTCACAGAGATAAGGTTCTTTATCAATTTATTAACATATAGATATTGTTTTGCATGTATTTGGAATATCAAAGTCCATGGAGAACAAAATTGTTTGGTTTGAGAGTGAGAATCCGTGGACACGTCCATGTGTTAACGTTACCAACCTCTTAGTTGAAACGTAGTGTAGACAGAGGTGGCGGCCAATCTAACTAAGAGGTTGGTAACGTTAACCCATGGGCATGTCCATGGATTCTTACTCTCAGACCAAACCACTTTGTCCTAAATAGGTTCTGGGATCCTAAATACTTGCAAAGAAATTTCCATATATTAATAAATTGATAAAGAACCTTATCTCTGTGGCCATTTTTTATTAAAAATACACATTAAAAGAAGATGAGAACATGGAAAAGTGACTTCCAGGGTAAGAATGTGGGTCATAGCAGGGTCAAGGGGGCATGGCCAGAGAGTGGTCGGACCACAGAGTAATAATAGATACACAGAGTAAAAATAGATACCAAACCCTAAAGTCCTAACTCCCAACCTAAAAATAGCTAAAGTGACATTCCTTTACCCACTGCAATGGCATGAGATACCCACTACCACGCCAGGTCAAGGCCCCTGTCCAGAGGAGGTGTGAAGCGCAGCGCCCCCTATTGTTTTGAGCGATAATTCAGAACCAAAACAAAGCACCACGAATGCTCTGACAGGCTGCTATGTAACTCACACAGAATCAGTTATACAGAGTGTTTTAGAGTGTTTTTAGATGAGGATTCGCCACCAAAAGGTCCATATTACTTTGTTTTATTGTTCTAATGCCTGTTTTAGGAGTGTCATTATTTAGAAAAAATGTAAATCGACCTGGACTTAAATGACAGCTGATGCAGATTTCTATACGAAAATATTGCAAAAATGGGCTAATTAAGAACAGCTACTACAGACAATCTGTTAGAGCTCTATCAAAAATCTTTTCAGATATTGATAGAGTGGCTTCTGATTTATTCCAAACCACAATAGAGCTCAATAGAGCTCCACATTTTAGGGTTGTTTTGTGTTGTGGAATACAGCCTTATTTCTCACAAATTCCAATGTTCAACCTACGACAAGAAACCTTAACCATAGCACAGGTATATGATATGTGTATCACTAAATAGGCCAATGTCTTCTATGGTTTCTAACAATGTTTTGTTTATCGAAATCGGCCTATTATTCATGACACAAGAGCTATTTTCATTTTGCATGTTTTAGTGTGGGCTCTTCTCAGAGGTCCTTCCCTCTTGCTGGCATGTTTAAAAGTGGCGCTGTCAGGCAGCTGCGATCGTATATATGAACCAAGTCCCTATAGGGGGCGCTGCGCTTCACACCTCCTCTGGCCCCTGTCAATTTAACGTGACCAGAGCTTATGTAGTAGCTCGGGTGGCCAGTGTACCATGACAGGAATAGACGGTAGTACGTCCGGTTGTCGCCAGGGCTAGGGCGCCCAGGCTCTCATACTTCAAAGCAGGGTTCGCCTCTAGACGGACTATGACAGGAATACCCAGAAATGAGGGGCCTGTAATTTGCTAACGTTTAGGTAAATAGTCAAAAGATAGGACGAAACGAGTGAATTATAAACTGATTGATTACTGTAACTGCCTTATGGAGTAATTGCTTCCCGGACATAGATTGCGCTGGCTTGCAATCCCTGTTAGGCGAAATGCGGAGTTTTCATAATCCTTTTAAATTCCAATTTCTTTGTGCACTATAACTAGTGAAACCATATACTGGTGATTGACAATAGACACCTAACATGATCGGTGCGGCTATTTTCCCACTCCTTTTAGTTTATTTGTCACCATTGAATATTTACTTTATCCATCATTCAATAATCATTTCCGGCTCGTAGGTCCCAAAATTTCGTATATTCGATTTTCAGTGTCATCCTTCACTTCTTGTTCGGTTATACTTGGAAAAATAGATATTCAAACTAGAAGCTTGTCTCCTATTTAGTCTTACGTTTCTGCCACTCACACCTTCACTTGTCGTTCTTTCTTGTTCATAGACGTGAAATATGGACAAAAGACATTCTGTTGTACCGCTTTGTTCAATGAAAAAATTTAACACACGCCCGAACGGAAGAAATATGTTTTGGGAAAGACAAGATTTCAGGGAGAAAGTGCTGAATATATATGGTTTCCTGAAATAGAGTGGCATACCCACCTGGGCATCCGCATAACCTGACCCTGGAGGCCAGGGGGAAATTGAACAGTTTTCGATAATTTCCCATCGGAATATAGGTATTTCGGATTTTATGATCCAAGAGTTCACTTACATTTTGCCCAAAGGCAAATCGGATAATCTACGGTGGCGCCACCTGGTGATTTTGAAATATTGTCAATTACCACTCAAAATTGGATCCTTGTGCTTCGTTTTAATGCCAAATGTGTAAATCTAACTTTTGTCCAGTTTATCCAATCTTAATAGGTAAAATAGAAAATTTACATTTTGCTTGATTTACACTGGAAATGTACTGAAAAATGGTTTTCTTTAATTCTTTCAAAAATAAGGACCTATGGATTTTAAAATTCGCATGTGTATTACTATTCATTTTCAATATTCTGTTACAGTTTGGAGAAAATGACATGGATTTTACTATGTGAAAATATGCTTTTTAGAATTCTTGTATATTCTTTTATAATATAATCATAATATTTACTCTAAATCGAAAACAGGCATGGTAACCCCCTATTTTCAAGTTACACATGTGATCCAGAACACTTGGAGGTCATCATATTCAATTTTCAGGGTTTTGATTTTCAACCCAAATTGTCCGATATGCCTTTAAGGCTGTAATCCATTGGTAATCGTTACATTTATGTCACCTTTTACATGTGAAAACTTGGATGGAAGTTTTAAACACATATTATACATTTGTCCATGGCCTACAAATATCACACCTACACCCGACTGCCAGGGACAGGGCCCCCCTCCCCCTTCGGAGGGACGGAGAACACTCATGGGAAACGTAGATTTGAAATAAACCACAGAAATCCATATAATCAGTCAAAATAGCCTGACGAGATTATTGAAACTGCTTACGCCAGACATGGATAATAATCTGAGGTAATGCATCCATCTATTTCCCCACATACACTGCAGAGGGCCCACTAACAAATTGGTTTCATTACAAACCACCAGGTGACCCCACTGAAAATCAGGAACCCAGACAAACTGGGCTATTTATTAGCTCAAATCCAACTGGACCAAAGGACCTCCCGCCACAGGAGAGGTTACCCAGTCCAATAAAAAGGGCGATTGTCACTACATGACACTGGTGACCCAATGGTTGCCGAGTTTAGTAGAGGACTTAAATAAATTATCTCACTCCGCTACCGAGAGCAGAGACGATCTAGTCACATCCAACAGTCACTTGGCTCGATTACACGTCCAGAAAAATATTAAATATTTGGATAAACAAAACAGCTTGACTAAAACTTGTATTGCATATACATGTGGGATGAGGAACCTGACCATTGGCGCTTGTATGATGCATTAACCGTGCAAAGAATATCAAGTAGTTGTTTAAACATACTTATCCTTCCTTATGCACTTGGATTTTGCAATCTGCTAGTGCAAGACATTTGTTAAATCTGATCTGGTTTCTCTTATCCTATTTTCCTGAATTTCAAGACATTGAACTCTCTCTAGTTTATAATAGTCTTTAATTAGCATTGGTATATGTAACTCAATATTGCAAATAGCATGCAGACGATCCACACTAAAATCCCGCCCTTGACTGAGGGGAGGTCTTCTTTGTCGGGACTGACATCCCCTACAAAAGTAACAAGCCCTAGGATCCGCAGTAGACCTTGGTCTGATCCCGATCGAGCCTTTTAGCAGCCTATTTACCAATATCACCAGCCGTCCTCCTGGCGTTTGCACAAATGCAGATCTATACGGCATATAGCCTATGATCCATGGGCGCCGCCATGACGCCCCCCGAGTGCATGTTCTTCACTAATGGAGTTGAAAAAGTGGGTGTTCTTCACTAATGGAGGTGCAAAAGAAGTGAGTGAACAGGTGTTGCCGTTCAGCGCCGCCTAACGGCCCACTGTGTAGTAACGCGGCCGCTCGGACAAACACGTCCGAGTCCGGCGGTATGCCCATAGAGCCAGACAGTAATCACACCTAAGTGTAAAGGGTGGGTGTAATTACCGGAGTGTTGTTTTTTGACAGATTAAATTGTTGGAGCAAACTCGGGTATTGTATCAACAAGTCTGAGCTGTCTAAACTTTATAGTTGATAATTCTTTTGGTTTTAATTAAGAGAAAGATAAGCCTATAATAGCTAGGCCTGCCAATGTATTAATGCGTATTCAATTTCGGTGATCCTATGTTATCTATGCTATATCTAAAGTAATATGGAGGCAATATGCATGTGTGGCATACCAGATTTGAGCTGGAATACCATAGAATACGATGCAATCGTTATTATTTCTCCGGAAATAATGTAGGTGGGTATTATGAACGTAATACGCTCATAAATTCAGTAATCCAATGCTAAAGTATACGTTGCCAGGTGAATGTTTGGCTTCAGCCTTGACGTAACCAAGCAGATAAGGTGCGACACCAGCCTACGGAAAAAGGCCTATTGGGATGTGTCACAACTCTAGCTTTGCTCACATATGCATGTCAAGTGTTCCATGTGGAAAATATCATGTCTTGGGTTTAATTATTAGGTTATCCTGCTCCGGAATCGGTGTAGAGAGTCAAAGGAACCTTGGTAAAGCATTGAAAGGCAGTTGAATTTCGTAAGAACAAAGAGCCAGAATACAGGTTTTGTCCCCCGACCACCTAGTGACTGCTTCATGAACTAACAATGGCTATGTCCCCTATAAAGAGGACCTCACCGATATTTGTATCAAGATGTGTTTATTAAAAAGGAAACATCACATGAGTGTACTCAACTCATATTTGAGTTTATCTTCCGTACACCATGAACAAGAAGCATAGTAATATTTATAAATTGTGAGTCTTTGACATACATAGAGAAAGATTATTTACAAAACACACGGGAAAATACAAGAGGAGCCTCTCAACTAATTCATATTACAGTTTCTTTGTTCTTCTGTATATATTCAATGGTAAATCGTCCCACAGTCTAGTTCCGAAGTATATTGATGGTTTACGAAACGTCTCTGATTTCGCTCTGATCCTTTTTAGACATACCGTGCTTCGCTCATGATCTATACACAATTCTCACAATTGTCACCATTTAATCAGTAACAACAGCTGATAATACTCCAATACTCTACGATACTCCAGTGACCTTCATATAAACATTTCATATAGTATGAATTTCCATGTTTATTTTAACCCTGTAACTGCCAACAAACCCCGGGTTCACTACTCTGGGGTCTGTAAAGGCCACACACTTAGCATATAAATGAACATAGTTTCTGGGTAGCTCGGCACCGGCGCCCACGACGCAGGGAGGGTTTTCCAAATAGATTGATGTAATCCTAGACATTCCCAGAGGATCTAATAGTTATGACACTTGACGAACTCATTTTTCTGCATTCGAGCAGACTGTCCTGGCCACCTCAATGTTTCCTGCATCATTGGCACTCATATTTCCAAGGACAGGCAGGAAAGGGAATCATGATTGTGTGGCCTATTCCAGGCAAATTAACAGTCTACATGGCCTTTCCTCTTTGATGTTCCTGATTGTCCTGTTCAGATTACATGGAGGAAACAATAAGCCATCTACCATAGGCCAGATCAGTTCATTGCTCGACATGCCTGCTTCATTGTTCCAATGTCCAATCTGCCTATACATTTAATGACCCATACAGTTAGGCAATATTTTATAGCCCGCTATATGTCGTTTCCAACAGCACCGTCATATTTGCTCAAACTCAAAAAACAGCGTCAAAATTATCGATGGTGTTTCAGTCGGCAGGTGGAAACGCTCCGTAACCCGGCGTTTACAATAGACGAATATAGGCGGGTATTCTTGAATATTTCACCGCTTGCCGACTTTCAGCTGTCAATGGCTAGAAACCGGTAATATAAAAAGTAAAAACGCTTGAGGAAATTCTTGGGTTGATGACTATTGAGGCGATATTACGTGATGACTATAGGCTAGACCGCCTACTGTCGTCACGATTTAGTCGTCTGGTGTAAACGCCGGGTAAAATTAGGCTTACTGTCTGCTGCCATTGCTTTGCCGAAAAGTCTTCACCCCTAGACGAACGGGGACAATAATGTCACAACATGACAGGTGATCCATCATAGCTCAGTAGCACCTCCCTGTGGCTCCGCAAGGTTAGATATGCACCCGTTAACTCTGATTCTATCAGATATTTTCCCACCATCTATTACTAATGAATAACTCTCCCTAAGCTATCTTACATTGCTAGGCAAATGTGGATCCGTTTCACAATTAAAAGTTCATGTGGGACAGAGTGAGTCACTCAGATAGCAAACAGCTGTGACCTTAGCTTGGCCTCTGGCTACATGTAGATCATTGGCATACATAAGACGACCATGGAACCCATGCCAGATATAAATCAATACTGGTCATCTGTAAGTATTCATGGAACTATACAGCCTCTTATAAACCCTCCACACCAAAATCCGCAAAGGAAGAAGCTCAGTCGGTTGCCTGCATGTTGTAAATATTACCAATGTGTGTGATCTGTAATCCCACCAGGCTATTATTGGTTACTTTACCTACATTTGGCCTCCCGTTGTCAAAACTATGGTCCTGCACGGGCTGGTTTTACTCTCATGCAAATCATATCCAAAACCTCTCTGCTAGTCAAACAAAAAGTCCAACTCGTAAGGAATATTGTGGTCCCGTCATTGCTACTAGTCGCAGGTGGGTCTGGCTCGAAATAAACGAAAAAGGGACTCTGAATGAATAGGAGCGCTAGCCAGATGTTGTAACTTACTTCATATGATAAATGCTCTCATTCAAAACAGGTAACGCTCGCTACTGAAATAAAATCTGTAATTAATGATTTGCTTCTGGCCTAATAATTAGTCTAGTTGGTTAATTGGTCGTTCATAAACAAACACATTTTGAACCTAGCAATTAACATTTCTCATGAAGGAGATCTCTTACCTTCTTTACTGAATTTAAGAATTTAACTTTTTGAAGTGATGGAAAATTGCACAATATAATACTCCACAATTAATGGTATCTGTACTTTGGTGTAACACAGGTCGAAAAAAAGGAATGAGTACAACTAATAGACCTAAAACCATCATACAACTACAATAATCAAGTGAGAGGAAACATTGTTGTCATAATTCATCCAACCTGGCACAGTATCAGATAGATCTGCAAGTCTGTATAGAATGACCAATTAGTTAATTTCGTATATCGTAGAATAGTACCAAAATGGTTCTATGACCTGACATGGTGCATCATAGAAACATTCCGGTCATCAGCTCGTCGTAATTACTATGGGCTATCAACCCAAAGGCTTTGGTCTTGTGCCAATAACGAATTGTAGATGAATGAGCTATTTGTTTCAGACAGTTACAACAACTGCATCATGCCGTCACACAGAAGGTCCAATGACTGTGACATAGATTTAGGTCTTGTTATAAAAATGACTGGTGTTGAAGTATGAGTGTGAACAATTTGCTGTAATGACTTATCAAAAAACTCCTCTGCAAAGAAACAAGTACTTTTATGGCATTACAGTGCAGAGGATGATGCAACATATAGAGGATTCTGTCACCTGTTACTCTTCGACCGTTGGTTAACGGTGTCGCCGTTTTGCGTCACGAGATGAGTAACGTTTTTCTGTTCTCAATACATCTAATACACATATTATACATCGAGTTCTGGTTGTTGGTACATGGATATAGCTGTAATAAACGGTCAGGCAACCGCTCCACAAGGGAATAACCACGGGAACGGGTAAATTTCTAACAGTAGACTTCTAACGGCACTCTATCTTAGCGCAGGAACCGCTCTCTGCATTATAACAGTAATTACAGTCATCGAGTACGTGATAAAGGCCAACAATGTGTATGATAAACACATGCACCCTATGTATTTAGTCTGAGTCTCGTTTTTGTTGCTTTGGTGCCCATGCTAAAAAAAATGACCCAATGACCATGCCCCTCGCCGTTATTTAATGGTGCAGATTGTGGTTACTCGATGTGTAACTGTCGCATTCAGCCAATATTATTGTTTTATTTATGTAAATATCAAGTGCGTATATTATAAAAACTAGTGACAATGAACAACTCTAAATACCAACATAGGTAATTACTGGAATGACCGCTGTACCACTACTAAGACTAGACCCTACAGGCGAGATTATAATCCGGTGGAATGCAATAAGCAAGTCTTTCCCCACACAGACATAACTATAATTCTAAATTTCAAATTCCAATTCAATTATAACTGATTTACTATATAATCAATATTTCTGAAGTTTGGTTATTTACTCAATCACCAATACCATGATTATCATATATTTTCTGTTGATACTTTATAGAGGATACAGGTAGATGATTTTGGCTAGTGGCCTACATGAGGCCATATAATTTGTTGTTGGAGTTGGCAGCAGACTTGGTGGTTTTAGTCTTCTACATTAAAGGGTTTATGCTATTGGCTTCGCTTTGGTACCAGGAGACTTTAGCATTATGTTAAGTGCACTTTTTGTCTGGCTATTATCGGTTCGAAAACCTGCAGTGCGGTATTGTCGTGTCCATTATTAATTCATAAAGTGGTTCCAGTGTTTGGTATAGATAAAAAGGACAATGGATGAAGATTCCTGCAACGAAAGGTGGCAAATGGAACCTGCATTATCTATATATATAAATGAATAGACCCATTCTCAGATATTGTCACAAGGACATGCCAGCACCTACATGGGTTCATTTCCCGTTCAATCCAGGTTGGTTAAGTATCAAAATCATAAATAAAGCAATTACAACCGTCCCCTCAAGGAATGATAGCCCTGTACACCTCCCATAAGCCTAACACCAGCCATTGCTAAGTGATCATTACATGAAAAGCCGATGAATATTTAGACTATAATTATTGACATTAAATTCGGATTATACGTTGAACTTCATAACAATTCAACAATCAACTGCTAATAAACATTCAATTAGAAATGTGGTATGTAATTCTCATCAATAGAAATAAGCGTAATTAACCGAGGTGGTAAGTGAGATAGGCCCGCGAAACATGTTCCTCTTCTCCAGGGCTTCATCCCATAAAGCTGGTGCAAGATCGTCATACAAGTAGCAGTTTGTATTCAAATCCGTTATAGAATCGACCGGAGTGACAGCCTCAGCAAATCTTGAGTTAATGTTGTATATAACTTGAGTTATTAATCACATATTCTTTCATATGACCGCCATACAAATATAGGTCAGTAGCCAAGAACAGCAATTGGATACACACTCATGACACTTACGTGGGCAGGTCTGAAGTCAGTTAAATAGAGTTCTTCATAATTGTCTAAGGCCCGGCGTCCACCTACTACGATATGGCACCGATATGCCCTACGATGCACCTCCCGATAACAAATCAAAATCGCGTCGGAAGGTTACCTAATATCAGGGTAGTTGACCACGTTCCTGCGATTAGACACCGATAAAAACCCCATACAATGCGTGGTGGGTTGGCATGTCTAGACATATGTCTACGATTTTGCACCCTCCCGATATGGCACCGATTTTGACATTTTGTATCGGTGCTATATCGGGAGGTCTACGATTCTATCGTAGTAGGTGGACGCTGGGCCTAACAAAAAGATAAAGCAATATTTGATGTCGATGCAACATTATTAAAGTTATCTTCTATCAAGAGATAAACGCATGTATATATTTAAACCTATTGGCATTAGCCTGTCGCGAGATCAGTGGCTTGACCTAAACGCTGTCCCAATTGAATTGAAACTCAATAGAGTTTGGTGAGTAGTCGAAATGCATTTCAGAATGAATACGCATGTTGTACATTCCCTTATTAACATTATACTACATGTATGCCCATTATAATTCATTCGCGGCTAATAATGATATTTCGAGCAGAAACTTAAAATTTGGAAACGGGTATCCGAATTTAGACTTCTCCCGATATCGTCACTGAAAATAGCAAAATGGCAAAGCATACCAGACAAAGAACAAATATAATATGTTATGTAAATTCTTTGGCTAACTGCGAGCTACCTCAATATGTATTACGTTAACAAAAACCTCAGAGGATGGTTACCTGAATAGAATGGAAAAAAATAGTTAAACATACCATCCTGTGCTTTATAGAACCTGTGTGCAGAATTTGACCACATCCTATGCAATCACTCGTGTTATAGAGGTAATTAAGTGTTTTCCCAATTAAATAATTAGGGCGTTGACAGGTATGGCCTGGGCAAGAATGTGACAAACGCAACTGGGGCATGACCCCGCAATATCACTCTTTATCCCGTATCTTTCTGTTCCTCGGACCCTTCCTGGAAAATATTTACTACAGTTTATAATACACACAAGCACGTGTCAATTGTATAGTATTCCGACTATAAGAAAGTTACAGTGAATTATGTCGTAGCTTTTCATAACAAAACAATTAGTTATCAATTAAAGTGAAAACATGTTTATCGTTGTTCAATTTTTTGTATGGGTACTATATACTATACGAACATATGGAATCTGCAAACTCTCTACATTTTGTTCCCTGCCTCAACTGTAGCTTTATGATTAACCCTTCTAATTCTACAGCCAAGTACACACACTGCTGGAGTTTCTAATTGTACAGAGAGGGTTGATATAAGAATCGTCATCGGTCAGGAAAAGGCTTTGTTTAGCAGTGAAAAAATGGAGGTCGACAACTTATCCAAATTAGGAATCGTCGGCCTGCCACCAATTATATGTGTTCGGTTCCAAGCTATTGGTGAGGCGAATAGTCGTCAAGTGGTGCCAACTTGCGTAACGAGGGGATAAATAGTCTGAAATTCTTATCCCGGTTTCCACCTGATAATTGTATGCGCTAAAAGTGGCAAAAAGTTTATCGGTGGTGCCCAAAATCATAATCGGTGGCCACGAACGTCAAGTGGAAATGTCGCATTTAAATCATTTTCTACTGGCTGATTATTTGGCACCGATCTGCAGTCGGGAACCACCGATCGACGTTTTTGTATTCACCAACGCTAGATTAGGGAACGTATACAGCTAGGCCTTTGGAATGATCATCGATTAATTTATCGAAAATTACGCAATAAGGCCATCACCGACCCACTTGGTCAACGACCGACAGAATCTAAACTCTCTGATTTTTTCAAGGAGATTCAAGATTTCAGCATAAACATTAAATCGGCATTGACCTGTAAAATAGATGGGATACAGTGTATTCACTGCAACCTCACCGATTATTTGATACCGACGTACAGTCGGTGGCACCACTGACAGACTTTTTGAAGAACTCATTTTATCGGTGCCGTTTTAGTCGGCTAATGGATAATAGCCTTAAGAGATCACCCCGCATTAGCAGACACTTTGGTCTGGATGTACCAGTGGAGTCTTGTGTGGGGTTCTACTTGCAAACACACATTTTATGAATGTCTGTCACAGTTCATACTGACGAAGTATGTTCCTTGTTACATAGAAGTCCAAACCTATGTAGGAGCTGGATTTCTTTTTTTTCTTCTGAATTCTGCCCAAGATTACCAGCATACGGTTGATTGTAAGCCTCACTTTTTAGAAGAACAAGAGAGACTTTTTATAATATGACACAGAGCCTTTCTAGCATGGGCGTTGTTCAGACCTGAATGGGACAGTTCTCCACCCTGTAGTTTGGATACGGAGTGACTGGAATGTCATGCAGGCTATCCCTGACTGGTAGCACCATCTATTAGTTGCACTAGAATACTGTTATCTCCCGAGTGGATGGCCTGGGAAGCAGGGTGGACTCTGTATAGGCTCACATTCATATATAACTTTCATAATACATAAATGGCAAGGGCCATCCATGAACATCTGTATGCAGTGAGGGAAATGGTGGCCCAGAATTATGGACATTTTAATACATCCCATCTTTAATCTACACCATACAGCATGAATCGTGGGGGTGCTGGGTCAAATTTTTCTGAAACATTGCACACATTTTTATGTGGATGGCG
Source organism: Alentia gelatinosa (assembly GCA_950022655.1). Classification (NCBI taxonomy): domain Eukaryota; kingdom Metazoa; phylum Annelida; class Polychaeta; order Phyllodocida; family Polynoidae; genus Alentia; species Alentia gelatinosa. The sequence goes on along the minus strand of OX465580.1, from coordinate 26,349,342 downwards.
CCTAAACAAGACTTGTGTAATTAAAGCAGTTTATTTGTGCCTCAAGCAAATATAACAAATAGTGTGGCTATATGCTGTTTATCTAGTTAAAATCATAAGCATTGGTGGGTCATTCATCTTTTAGGGCCTTAGGGCTAGGTTAAAGGGCTGCCACATGAATATTTATACTCTGATACCAGCTTGAGGAAGCAGCTCCTTGCGTGCAAACAACTCTCTGATTCTGATGTAGGCCTACAACAAGTCTTGTTAGTCAGTTGCTAAAATCTTTCTCGTTCGGGTATTCTCCAGCTCTCCCGCTCAGGTGTGGGTAGAAATTGTGGTTCCTGTCAGAAAACTAATGCGGAAAAAAAATCAGGTCCTATGTTAATTGGTCTGATAGTCATTGTGTGGATTTACAGGTATGACTCTTGAAGGTTCGCCATCTCAATTGCCATATTGACTAAAACATCTGGACCTGTTTTTCAGAGGGAACACTCAAATGAGCCTCTCTTACTCCCTTGTCAACCATTGAGGGTATTTCTTTGTATTTCAGTTGAAGCATGCTCTTTTTCCATAGAAATAAGAGCTCAGCTCTTTTATTTTCAGAATTTTGAGACCATAGGTTGTTCAATTACATCATGATACTATTCTGTATCCAGTACAATTTGTCTGGTTTGAAAAAAAGACAACATGAACATGGCAAAACACAATAACTCAAGATATCCTCACCTTCATTGCTGATGTAAATACAAATTCTCTCAATTTTGTCCATAGCAGAAAGCAAAGAAGAGATATATACCTGGACCAAATATCCAAACAAGGCAACAACGCTGAAGCACACTCTTAATGAACTTGGGGATATCTGCACACTGATTCCCCATCTGATAAGAATCTTTGGTCTCCTTACCTTGGATTCATAATTCAGCATGCCTGAGCGGTTTTGACTGCTGCAACACCAATTTCCTAACAGTTACTGATACCACACCTTCTTAGAAAGATAGAAAGACAGCATTAGGATGGGGGTTACCCATTGAGGATGTAACAGATTAATTGAATACAGCCAATTAATGCTTGTGCACTGGAATTACATGTTGTGTCTTTATTGACGTTTGCTACTCTGTCTCTCTCTGTCTCTCTCTGTCTCTGTCTGTCTGTCTGTCTGTCTGTCTGTCTGTCTGTCTGTCTGTCTGTCTGTCTGTCTCTCTCTCTCTCTCTCTCTATATATATATATATATGTATATGTATATGTATATATAGCTGTGTATTTATGAATGTTAGATATATAATATACATCTAATTTGTGGACCTATATTCCATATTTCAGTAGTACGATTGTAATGTTCAAATAATTCAAATATATCCCTTAAATCTCTGATGTTTTCACTGTTTGTATTGTGCTAGTCAGATGAGTTACTAGTCTTCCCATTTTTAGAGTCGTATGAGATCAATAGAAGCATCAAACCATAAACTATGAAGTAACCCGGTTGTAAATGATAACCATATTGTATCCACAGGCCTATGAGGGAGCGAATGATAATCATGGAGGAGAATACCCATCGCTGCAGTTGGTCTGTAATATAGAACGTCCCCATAGTTGCTATATATCATCCGTCAGCATGAGGGATCTATAGCTGTATCCCTGTGTGACAGCAAGCAGTGACATCAGTGTCACAAATAAAGCTGGAACCCTGAGATATCCTCCAATTGGTTCGTGACAGCAGAAATAGCCCGATTGGGGTAAGTGTGCCAAACCTAGGCAACAAACACCTATCCATGTGAATAATGACAGTATGGAGGGCCACTTTTATATTCTGTTTATTTACTACCCTCTTGTATGCAATAAAAAAACTTTCCTGACATATCATACATTTTTCTGAAGCCCATGCATATAAGTGTTATGTGAACATGCTAATATGCTTGAAAGGAATCGTGTTAACAACATATGAATTTTAAGTATAAGGCCATTCTTTTCGAAACGTTCTATTGCTGGTTATATTCTTATTTGATAGTATTTACATGAAATTACACTATACTACATCTATAGATAGATATAATGATGGCGTGTATTTATATACAGGCAATTTAAAGGTATCGGATTTGTGAGGGGCGAATATTTTGGACATAATGCACCGTAAATACCCTGCTCTATATTTCAGAAACCAATCTTGGTATGCCATCTGACAAAGCAGACGCTTGGCTACGTTTTACCTTTTTTCTTTGGCTTCCATGTTGCCCTATATCGATTACAAAGGCCCCATTGAAAATGTATGGGGGACATTGATTACGGATTTGTAACCCATTGATTTCGGCCTCGCAAGCCAGTGATTTCGGGAAAATAGTCCCTAGGTAATGAAGACCAAAAGATACAGAACCTCATCCTAATACATAAAACAATCACTAGACATGCCAAAAGGTGCGTGACTGATGGGACACCAATTACACACGAGTTCTTGAAGCATTTTTGTCACAACGAATTATGTATGATCAGAAATGCTTGGGACATTGAATGACATGATAAAAGCGTTATTTACGAAAGACTGTGTCAGGCACACACACAAGTTAATAGCCAGCCGTCTGTTACTTTGGTGTGTGGTCGCACGTCATGTGGCAGCCCAGAGGAGATGAGATACCAAACAAGGCGTGAAAACACAGCAGCAGTGTCACTTTTGTAGATACCGCAGAAAAAACTCATACTCATGTCTAGATGTCATTCAACTGTAATATGTAACATGCTCTTGCTATACGATTGATCTAAACCTAAAGGCCATTACCCAATATACGATTCTGGAAAAAAGAAGGAGTATATCGGTGCAGAATCGGCCAGTTAGGTACCCCCCTCCACCCGTGGGGATGTACTTTTGATCAGACAAAGCACAGGCCGATGTTCCGAAATCTCTGCTGAGGCATATATACACGTTCCACCAAGACAACGACTGAATGTTTGCGACCGAAATTGGCCCGCACAACGGGGGTATTTCTAAAACTCCGTTGTCGGCGACAAAGGGAAGGAACATGTCGATAACTTTGTCGGAGCCAATTTCGGAACATCGGCCCGTATACTTTGAGACATCCCTGAACATCTCTACGGGAGGGGGGGGGGGGGGGTTAGTACCAGCCATAGGCAATTTCTAAGGGATTGCCTAAAGAGAGTGCCTAAGAATAAGGGCTGTTCCCTTGTCTCAGATAAAGAAAGGTACATCCCTGTTCTAAAATCGTACTGTGGGTAATGGTCTAAATCAACTTGTTGAACTTTGCCTTTGAAGGCTTACCTCACTTCTGCATCTCATCTGAACTTTCACATTGCAAATCGAGGACAATTTTTAAGACATAGTCAAATTTAGAATTGAACGTTTAGGTTAGGAAATAGACCGGCACAAGGAGAAAGTACATGTATATCTAAATGAGCGATGTGGAGGGGAAAATATCTGCATTTTTAATCAATAGTAGGTAGCAATTAGATTTTCATGTTGCTGAAATCATATTCATTGGATTGATAATAACGAAATGATTAAAAAAAAAGAAGAAAACACTGATTTATCAAAATCACACGAAAATCTCAGGTTCTAGAAAGAGGAAATTGACAGTCACCCCGATACGATCAACATATATACATAGCATTAATTCCGGTCTGCTGACACAAATTACCAACGTCTATAATGATAAAAGCCAGAGATAGGCTGCTAATCACCACAGATCCCTAATACAAAGAGGAGGACCTATTTGGACAGTGTAACCTACTTAGCGCTGCCCTGAGCGCTGTCCCACTGATACGGTTGTTTGCCGGGTGCGGCGCTGTGTGTTGTCGAGGAGGGTGGTGGGGGGAATTCAGAGAGTGGGGGATCTTTGAAAGATCGTCGCAGGCCACGGTTGTATACACTGTGCACGGAGGGACGCTTCCCAGTTACTCAGTCAGACACGGAGATACACCAGTGAAGCTATACCGACCACCGTGCCAACATGGGCAACAAGCTATGTACCTCCGCCAACAAGGAGGATAAGTTGGATGCTAAAGCCGAGCGCAAGGTAGGTCATACGAGCATTAATGTGCAAGCTGAAAAACGGTTAATCAATGTTTAAATCATATCTCTGAGTGGAAATCCCTGACCCGCCATCCCGCCGGCCGTCCAATCTATGTGCATACTATCTACCGTATAGATATGATCAGAATGCCATCATTGCATAGCTACTGCTTTCTAACAGGATAATATCGGTCACCGGCAGGTTATTGATTCGACAATTTTTTTTCTAAAATCTATATAACATTTGTAATGTATGGGGAAACGTAGTGTGTCATGTTTGCCTGTCATTTAGGGATTTATCATAGATCTACACCCATCTGAAGACACGTGATTAAGGAGAATATGCCCGGGCAGTGAAGAAAGAGGGTCAACTTACTCCCAGCAGCGTTGTCCCTGTCTTAAAAGTATAACCACACGGTGGCCTAGAAATGAACTTATTGCGATTCTGGGGCGACTTGGTATGTTTGACGTACAGTAAATGTGGGGGTTGGGGAGGGCGACCTCACCGTAACGCGCCGTCCCCCGCTCTCCTACCCAAAGCCGGCCGGTAGGGAGGCTGGGTGTTTATGGAGAATCCCTGAGGATTGCCTGCACGGGTCAGAGATGAAGGATCGACTCTGGCGGAGTTCGGGTAAAGCTGTATGTTAAAGGGTAGTATACAGTAGCGGAATGTTATTGTGAATGCAACAGGAAAACATCGTGTCAAAGTACATTGAAGTTAAAGTGTTGCAGGCCACATTTTGGAATCTGCAAATATGCAGGTCCCACACCTAAATCTGCACCTGCTACACCAGCAGTGACTCTGATCGAATTCTTACCAGACTGACATTAAGTATATGTTAGGTCTGGACTGGGCAGGGTAAAGCTAGCCATTAAACGATGCAGCATTGGCAGTCATCAATTAGAAGATTCAATCGGAACACTAGAATCCACCACTCGCTGCTAGTTCCCTAAATTATCGTTGTCCCCGCCTTGAGTGGTAGCGATCCTTGCAGACGGTATGTAATTGAGTGATAGCAGGGGCGGTAACGTTGACGCAAGGGTGAGGAGTATGTATATATGTGTGTCTAATTCAGTGACTAAAAAACAAGACAGCGATACTGATATTCGCAATCCATAGACCCATAGGACTATGACAGTGGGCATTTACTATGTGATCATAGGAAAATACTGCAGCGCCCTAGCTCATCATAAGTTCATGATGGGAAAGGACAGAAGCTTGATTGATAACACGTGTATTTGTTTTTATTCGTGGTAGCAACGATAAAAGCCACGGGAAGTTATAGAATATGGCCACATGATCACAGATGTTCTATTTCTATACGTGGGTGTATGTGATACAGTTTTTTTTATCAGATTTTAGGCTTGAGCGCGCCTTCAGTCGTGTATATGTATGTACTTGTATGAGTAGGTGGCATGTTCTAAAGCAGGCTTACTTATAAAAAAAACCTGAATTACAATATTGGCCTCAAGTTTGAAAATAACCCACCATAGACCTCTTTGTAAATATGCAGAACGGGGCATTAATGTCCAGCAACCAGACCTCGTAATTTACTAAATACTTAGAAGGTATTGATGTTTTATTACAGCATTTATGGTAGCATACCCGTGGTAGCACAGCCATAGAGGTACCGAGGAAACTCGCAATATACATGTATACTCTAAGCTGATATCGTAGTTTTAGTTTTAGCGAAATAAAGTGATCTGCTATGTCGTTGCTGACAAAGCAGATATACTTTAGACCTTCTTTTCTGCGAAACATTTGAGACAGCATGCGAAATGATTATCGTACGTCAATAATGAGAAGATAAACCCGCTAGGTCAATACGTAAAGCATATATACCTACTAATGCAATGCATGTATATATAACATGGACATGAATACATATACAGGAATGTCCCAACAATTCCGGCGATGACGAAATATGATCTTTGCCATTGCTCTAACACTACTCTGGAGCAACTTTATTCGCTAAACTCTTTGTCTGCCACTGGGCGCAAGAGGATTTATAGTTAGATTTGCTGTAAACACGCCCGAGCACATTGTACAGGACGTGTTTTCTTGAGAAATAAAACAGTGACATTCCACGCTAAGGTCCGTATCTATAGGTCTCTGCACGCGTTTCGCTCTCTGCCGGCGGTCTGCTCCCATTTCGACACTGTTTAACTCCCATTTCGAATTAAACTCCCTTTCTGGGGTCAATTCAAATCGAGATTCATAGCAAATTAATTCAAATGTAAAGGGAAGGTTGAGATTGCGAAGTACTCTTTCATTATGTTAGTTCTCTATTGATATTGGAATTGATACAGTTCTCTTAATGATTATCTTATATTTACCAAAGTTAGGGTCAATAGGAACCTTGTAAAAGTAACTCTGCTGCTAGAGTCAGGACATATATGTGTGTAATAAAACCAACAAAAAGTGGAATTAAATAAAGAAAATGAAAAAGGACAGGGGATTGTAGATACAATATTATTCAAAGTACCACATACAATAGTTGAGTTATGAGTGGCAAGAAGCGCTTGGAAAATGAAAATTCTCTAATGAAATTTACTTGTAATGCTTTAACAGGAGAATGATAATCGGCCGGTGGAGAAGGAGGCAGAGCAGCCTGAGGTTAGAGAAGTGGCCACAGTAGAAATCTCCAGAGAGGAAGTTGTAGAAGCAAACGCTGAACCAGTTCCTAAAACAGAAGAAAACCAAGTTTCGACGGAGGAGGCAGATAAAACTACGGAGGTCACTGAGGCCGTGACTACTGAGGTTGTTGAGGTCCAGGAGACACAACAAGAGGTCGTAGAGGAACCACCGACAGACGTCCAGCCAACAAACAGCAGCCCACCCGACGACATACGAGAAGATATAGTCCAAGCAGTTACCATAGAGACAGTGAAGTTATCTGTGACGGAGTACATTGAAGATGACGTAAGTGGCATGACTTTGATTTAAAAGAACACAATCATTTGGTTATGAATTTTATTTAAATACATTACTTTGGGAATATGGTATCTTCTAGATATCATTCCCTATCAATTTCAGAATGAGCTGTAGAATGTCTTCTTCACCAGTTCTAATAGATCTTATTGCACACGGCCGGAGGTGACTTGTGCTACCTGCTATACTCGTCGCACTTGACCAAAAACATATATAGCTACATATTCCTTAGGCTTAGAGGACAGGATGTTTCAGTCGGATACATCTGTTTCAATGAACCCCAGAAATGAATAGAGCGAAGGAATTGGGTTCTATGGTATTCCAATTTCGCGGTTTAAACATTGTAAAGTCAATTAAAAAAGTCCAAGTGGATTCCAGATATGGTCTAGAGTATCCATAAACCAATTTAAGTCTATTTCTTAAGGCAGCAGTCTCTCGGTAGTATGCATTGAGGTGTAACGCTTAGAAATTACAAATGGCGTTTCCGTTCAGCATAACCATGCGTAAGAATACATACCAACACTTAGATTAAGTCAAACAGAATTATCACTGAGTCACTGCACACATGTAAGAGCATTCCCACGTAATGCCATTTTGCAGATGTTTCAAGAGATTCCAAAGCGCTGTGTCTGGTCATCTATATAGGCATACGCGATAGTCAATTCTGCGCACACGAATATATTCCTATTAACCTCATACATTAAGAGTAATCATGGTGGCAGATATGTTGGATAAGGCCTATGTTTAAGCCTGATCATCTGTGGGAGCGTCTCATAACAACTTCTAGAACTCTCATAAGCATGATGGCAATTTGCTTTTAACCAGTTAGGGCTCTTGATTTTTGTCAGAACTTTTCAAGATTAAGAGAAAACATTTTTCTCTGAAAGTTTTTAAACAAGTGCAATGTATAGATCTAAATTGAGGGTCAAGCTTCCTAATTTTAAAAGATACGCCCCTTGCTTTTTTTATTTGTTCGAATCCGTTGATTTCGGGGTGATTCTTGCCGTCGCTATCAGAAGTGGCCGGATGCTCCTCGAATCCGTTAAAAATATGATCGACACGGTGGAAGACCTCATAAAATAAGGGAGCAAGCCTCATTTCCGGCAGAGGAGTAAAATCTTTATTTATGATTCAATGTGAATACTGCACTAGAAAGACAAAGTACTTCCTTGAATTTCCACCATCACCACACCCGCAATATACATCCTACAGAACAAAATGAATACTCCTAGAAGCTAAAGTATAGTCCGTCATAATATTATAATATATCACGGATTATCCTAGTTAATCCGTAGTGGAGTGAGAGGACTATACAAAATAGTAGCATGCGATACCCTAGTATCAGATCAATTGCTGCTGGCCTCCATAACGTCATCAGATTCTGAGTGCCCCATTGAGATCATTCAGCACAGTGGCCAGGGTGTGTCGTTATGACGATATCATTTATGATGTCATTAATTTAGTGTTTCTATGAGAAAGACCTTTGAGAATCCGAAAATATGGTATGATAGGGTGCTGGTAATAAAATATGTCCAGTGCAGAAACACAAACCCGAAGAGTAAGAAATATGTGCACAAATTCCCTGTTACAAAGCATAGTCCTGTAAATGAGTAGTAACAAATGTATACACATTAAGTATACATGTATGTCTGGTTTCGGCAATATAGCCTTGATTAGAAACAGCTGGACTGACATACTACGTGTACATACAAGTACAGTATACAGAAAACGGATGCCATAGTTGCCATGTGACATATATATAACTGGTGTAACGAGAACACAGCATAAATCGTGTATGGATTTAATAAATATACAGCACTTGGGGAGCTGTGCAACATGCACAGAAATTTATTCTTGAACAAAAGCAGAGACACCAAAACGATCTGGAAGGTTCGCTTATCTCTGAATAACAGCCCAATCATTAAATGCCGGCCGGCGACAGAATGCGTATAGGTCAGTTCTGTTTGTTGAATCGTTTAAAACATAGGACTTAGATAAAGTAATCCCAACCTGCTTGTTGTCTTATCAGTGTGAGGTTAAGTGGATCAGGTAAAGAATGAGTGCACACAGACACCGGTACAACCACAGCTCATACACACCTCCCCCCCACACACCTACACACAATATTGTGGGACTGTAACCAGCCTAAGTTCGAGAATACTGGGCATTTATAAAACGATACACATTTCTCAAATTATATTCATAATTGTAAACTCCCATCGTTAACTGCCCCTCGCCTTACGATTGACTTGTTTAAGCCAGCTCATCAGTTCTAAGAAGGTTTCTAAATGGCGTCATTCTTCCTGTCTGAGTCAGCAGTGGTGGGCTGGCAGTCTGATTATGGTCTACAAATAAACATATCTGAAGAACTCCAGAGCCGATCTGAATGTTTACAGCACCAAATCGGAGCTGAAATTGTATATAATCTGATGCAATGATCTAATGGTTACTCTAGATACTATTGGGACGTATTTGCATTCTACATTGGCCTTGCATCCCGTGTTCCCTCGTGTCAAAGAATACGATGATGAGTGAATATTTTAAAGAGAGTTTAAGCACACATAGCGAGGAGTATTGCCGCTGCGATTCTTTCCCCTTGGACTTTCGTTTCCTTGTAAAAATTGGCCGAAGCAACCGTTATATTTCCATAGGTGGCCCGACCCATCTAGTTTAGAATAACGAGTCTATTTAATCTCATTGCTCGACCCAATTGTATGGTTGGATTAATCATACTTGTGGAAAATACTCATATGTTATACTCTGGTCACACGACATTATTTTCATATGTAATGGGAAGACACCCTATAAATCATTTAAACATAGTAGGCTTACTCATACATTCCACATAACATACAGACAAAACTACAAAAAACAATCCCCTTGTCTACTGAAACATCATTTTCCTCGTAATTGCTGATGGCTATATGTAACAGTTATTTTTCCCTAGATGATAGTCACTTGAAAGAGTTGTCCCATGGAGATAGCATCGGAGTGCTTAACCATATTGTTTATGGAAGATGATTATGTCCAGCTATTCCCATATATCCCGTGTCTTTTTTTCTATTCAGAATAAAGGACAATTATACATTCAATACTTATACAAAGTGCTCTTCCATGCATGTGTCCATATACACTGTGTGAATGCTGGATAACAAGAACCAGTCACTAGAGCATGTACACTATATAAACATAATTGGAATATTCAAATAGTTCTTGCAAATTTATAACGTTACTTCTTTATCTAAGCGTTTTAGCTGTTAGTTGAAGGCAACATGCTCTAGTTGCCGAATAGATCGCCAAAATCGCTATGTAAGAAAGGGAGCCTACCACAGACATAGCGACATTTTCCATTGCTACATCGGTCCAGAATGTCGCCGACTCCCCCTCCCCCCCATACAAGAAAGGTTGAAGACAAACCCACCTCTGACGTCGCTCTGCACAGCGGATGGTGGCGGGCTTCATTATCAGGACAAATTAAGGCCACTTCCATCTATTTCTTTGCGATTGTTTGTAACTCGCAAGCGGGAATTTATTTGCGAAATTATTGAAAATATTGATGCAAATTTATTACAAAAACTTTAGATTTTGAATAATAATCATCGTCGACTCTTTCCAATATGAAATTATTGTGCATTGCTGTGCATCTAACATGAGAATGATATATATGAATATCATCCTCATCATACTTTATACTGATACATGCACACCAAAGTTGACGACCTGCATAATTCACAGCAAAATTCCACATAGGAAAATTCCACACAGCAAAATTCGCATTTTTCGGCGACTTTATCCCCAACATGGCAAAGGTCGGATGGTGTGGCAAAGAAGTGTGTGTGTGCAAATACTTGGTACTACCAAAATACAATCGCTAGGTATGCCACCCCTGGTTCCCGTTCCCTGTTTTTAAGTTCCACCCCCCCCCCTCCCTCAACCTACAAACAAACAGGGTAACTTGTCGCCTACAAAATCCCCTCCTCAGGGTCTAACATGAGGATGATATGAATATCATCCTCATCATACTTTATACTGATGCATGCACACCAAAGTTGACGACCTGCACAATAAGGACACAGCAAAATTCCACATAGGAAAATTCCACACAGCAAAATTCGCATTTTTCGGCGACTTTATCCCCAACATGGCAAAGGTCGGATGGTGTGGCAAAGAAGTGTGTGTGTGCAAATACTCGCCTACAAAATCCCCTCCTCAGGGTCCAAGAATCACTTACGATTCTGGAGATAACATGTTTGATAACCGCTTTCTTGCAAACCTGATTCCGCCACCCCAAGAGGGATGCCAGCCCAAGGGTACATGAATCACAAAGAGATTGAGGTCACTGGAAACAAGATGTTGGTCCCCAAAATTGCAAGAGATCGGCTCACCTCATGCGGCGGATTTTTCACCGACGAGTGTCTCTCCTCAAAGGGGGTGGTGCAGGGATTTCACGGAAATTGAAAAAAAGTTGTCACACTTAGCGATATCTATATTCCGGTATAAAATCTCTGGGTACCCAATTGATGACAAAAATCGCTCAGTGTTGAACCAGCCGAACGTCCGGCATTGTGGCAAAGCCTCACTTGGTATAGAGTGACTCATTTATTTCTAGGTAACTCCTACATTCATGTGCTGTGATAATAGCACACCTCACTTCCGGTCATAGCGCAGAATGATGGCACTATGGAGGTGGAGAAGAGTAAACTACATAAGAGCCTAATGGTGGACAACAGATATGAAAAGATAAGGGTTATCATTAAAGGGGTTCCCCTAACGGATTATATGTGACTACGAGATTGACATGTAGGCCCATATCTAACAGGCTATTGACGTTTAGATACACTTCACTGAACACGTTTATGTATTATTTTTATTTTTCTAAATGAAGAACAAAAAGACCACCTCTATTTGGCCCGGCAACTGCACCACGGGGCCTATTCTATATTTTGTCCTTTATTTCATCGAATGATTGACTGTATGTGTTGTACGAGCGCTAGCGGCCGACTAAGCGTTAGCGAAAATTTCGGGTTTTCCCCCTGAGGCTGTCTCAGCCTCGGGCGCGATGGCGTTATCGCAGGGATTCCCGGGTTCTCACAAGTGCCTGAGGCACTCACCATAGGTATAAAGCAGATGATACCAGGCTTTTGAAGTGGAAACACCATCTCCAAGAGTTAGTCTCATTATCCTCTAAGGTAAGTTCTCTGATATTAAGGTTCAGATGTAATATTCTTACATTTGGTGCCAGGAGTACTTACCTATGTGGATTCTGTCTGGTTTAAATAGTTTATAAACCAATTTTAAGAACACTTTAAACACTTTTTGTTGAGAGATGACAGGGATCCCCAATAAAGGACATGTGCTCATCCCTCCAGTGAGTGAATTGGGGATTCAATTTTTTCAAACACTCCAGGATATTTCATTGGAACTATTTTCATATTATAATTAGGCCATCATTTATTTACATTCATCAGAGGATTTGGGCAGAAATAAGTGACCCTTTTATCTTGGATAAATTAGGTCAAGTGTGACCTTTGTCTGAGATTAGTGGAATCTGTTTAGCCACCTTGGATTGACATTCTTTTTATAATCCAAGTCATCCTATCAACATCCTTAATCTTTTTGGGCAAGAACATTTACAAAGTGACTGCTGAATATTGACACTTTATCTTTATCTTATTATTTTCTAAGAATTAGTGCCAAGAAATAATTAGGGGTTCTTCAATTATTTACCCCCCTTCTCACATGTGACCTGGAGACCATCTTGGATGTTTTAAATATAGAAGTCACTTATCTTTTTGACAAAATGTCATCCCCAACCTTTGATTATTAAAAAAGAGGCCAATATTAGATAATATCTGGCATGTTCTAAGTAGTTTCCTGGAAGTTCCTATCTTCACATTGTCACATCTTGGATCTGATTTTTCACAGAGGAGGATTCTTCAATGTGCTCTGAATAGGCCAATATATTCATATATCTGGCCAAACACCTACTGAATATAATTTTCAATGTTCTGCTTTGATTACAAGGCATACTGTATAGGCCAATATATTTATATATCTGGCAAAACACCTACCACTGTTTCTGCTTTGATTACAAGACATCCTGTATAGGCCAATATATTTATATATCTGGCAAACACCTACACAAAGCAATCCCAACAGTTTCTGCTATGACTACAAATTGTTATGCATAGGCCAATATATTTATATATCTGGCACAGCACCTTTACACAGGGATATCAGCTAGATCTATACTATCTTCCTCTAGAGGCACATTTTGTGTGGCAGCTGGACCCCACCATTCTATATCTAGATCTAGTTCATAACTGGTCAATATACATTGATATCTGGCAGATACTATTTTGGAGAACTGTGACTATATTTCTGCAACAAGTTATTTTGTGCATGATCCCAAGATACTCTGGACCAACATTTTAATATCTGGCATATCTTGTTGCAATATTGTGAGCCAATATTTTAATATCTGGCATAACTTGATGCAATATTGTTAGCTAATGCATAACATCTGGCATTTCACTGAACGAAAATAACATCTAACCGTCCTGCATGCCCACACAGCATTAACATCACACCCTTGAAACAGTATCCAGAAAAGTAAGTAAAGAGGGTATAATACAGATAACACAGAATTAGTCAGTGATTGTGTAGTCCTGCTTTTTGCATTCACACATATCACCTTGCCCTTGTTACCTAACCTCTTGGTTTCTTACTGAGACATCCCAACCTCTTTCTTCTGCTTTTGGGTGATTGACCATACGCCAATAAAATGACAGAGCCCAAGGCAGTTTGCATAAATGCAGCAAACGTTGATGACCTCAAGGCAGTCCCAGGTATTGGAGCTGCATGCACTCAGGACATCCTTCAGTGCTTGAAGGATTGGGGTCCTTTCCTGGCAGTGGCAGAGATGCTGCCCCATCTCAATCCAGACATGGGCAGGATCATTCAGGAGGCTGTTGTGAACGGCCACATAGTGTTCAACATGGAGGACGAGGGTGTGGAAGGCATGCGGCCGACTCTTCTACCTGACATAGACTCATCGTGAGACTATGATGCGCTGAGGGCTTCGTGGCAAAAGCTGGCCTCACGTGTTGAACAGCTGGAAGGGGAGAAGAAGAAACAGGAAACCGAAAATTCACCCTCAGGATCGGACACCTGGCCAAAAAAGCCTGTGGATGACCAAATAGAAATGCTGACCTGAACATGGAAGGCCTTCCTACGGCAAAACCCCCAGTTTCACCAAGGGACGAAATCTCCGGTGGGTAATGCTGGGCTGGACAGCCCAGGACAGGACGAGAGTTGGCTACCATCATCCCCACCACATAACACCTGTCCATCAAGGTGAGGTCAGGGACGACATGTATGTCCTGGCCTCCAGGCCTAGAGGGCCAGAGCCAGCCAGACAGGTGAAAACGGCTCCAACCAACCCCCATCACACTAATGCCCATCAGGAATCAGTGAGGAGCCAGAGACCCGACAGACGGGATGCATCTGAATCCTCCGATTTGGATGACAGGTCTACATCGTGCACCAGCAGTGATGAAGATTTCCAGTCTGCCATCAAAGAGATGGCAGGGATAACAAGCTTCAACAAGGAAAGATCCCAACTTATGACGGCCGTCTGAAGTGGGGGATCTACAAGGAGCAGTTCTAACGAACAGCTCAGAGGTGTGGCTGGAGTCAGGAAGAAAAAATGGACGGCCTAGTACAGCACCTCAGGGACGATGCCCTGATCTTCTTTGGTTCCGTGCCAAAGAAGACCAGGCATGACTACAATAGGGTTGTCAAGTCCTTGAAGGAGCGGTTCGGTACGAGGAAGCGACCGGCAACAGCGAGGAGGGTGCTTCAAAGTCTGCGCCAGGAACCAGAAGAACTTCTGGATGCTTTTGCCCAGAGGTGCAAGGACCTAGCACGCAAAGGTTTCAGGGGAGATTCAGAGCGCACCATTGAGAAGGCGGCAATGGATGCATTCCTGCATGGCTGCCCCCACCAGAGGGCTGCACTTACTGTGGAGGACAAGAACCTTAAATCCATGCGAGAAGTGCTGAAAAGTGTAAGGCACTGTATCCACAACTCTCGCTTCATTTTAGGAGACAAAAAAGTGAGAAATGTCTCCTTTGCCACATGTGACAAAGCACAGCTGGCAGCACCCTCTGCAGTGCTTCGAGTGGAGGACAAGTTGTGGGAACTGAAGGATGAGATGAAGAAGCTTGTCCTTAGTGTACTTGTTGAGCACATGCAACCCCAGCAACTGTCTAGGCTCCTAGCCCCTATCCAGTCACAAACCCTTGAAGAAGGTCAGAACACAACCCTGGAGCCCTAAGAGATTGCACAAAGCAAAAAGAACAACAACCAGCAAAAAACTAGCCAGGAATGGACCAACTGACCCGACTCCATTCCCAGCTGTCAAGGGTCGCCCCCAGAACCCACCATGATGAAGGGCCGACTAAGAACCATGAAACCCGTGACAGAATCCCAAATGGTGCAAACTGTGAAGGATAATGTCATGCTATCCTTCAGTGTCTCTACTTTGCTGTTGCGCCCCAATCACCAATCAGAGCTGGAGGAAGTAATGCAAAATCTGTGCATAGACAGGCTGCTTCTGGAAACAGACAGTCTACACCCCTGCCTCCCTGGATTGTGTTGTCGCCAGCACTGTCCAGGATCCATCTTGGAGGTAGCCTGGCTCATAGGAGAGTTCAGGATCTTGCCTGATAGCACTGTCCTGAGGTTAGCTGTGAGGAATGCTGAGGTGTTCTTCAGCCCTCAGCACTAGTTCCTCAAGCTTTGCCATGTAGTCAGTAGGCTGGGCTCAATGTCCGGCACATAGCCCATAATAGTTGCATTAGTTATATCTGGACTTAATGTCCGGGCACCCAAGTTAGGAAGTTAAGCTGGGCTTCAAGTCCAGTGCCTGGAAGACCTGAAGGCTGGCCCCCTGGCCTTTTAAAAAACAGAATGGGGAGGAGTGCCGTATGAGCGCTAGCGGCCGACTAAGCGTTAGCGGAAATTCCAGGGATTCCCCCAAAGGCTGTCTCAGCCTCGGGCACGATGGGGTCATTGCAGGGATTCTCGGGTTCTCACAAGTGCGTGAAGCGCTCACCATGGGTAAAATGCAGACGGGTCGGGACCATCTCCAAGAATTAAGTCACATTATCCTCTAAGGTAAGTTCTCTGATTTTCAGGTTCAGATGTAATATTCTTACATATGTCTATGAAACCATCACCTATTAACCACAATTCTATCATGGGGCCATTCCCTTTGAATGAGGGTTCCATGTGGAAGATTCATGTTACAGATCATAAAAGGTGAAAACATCATTTTGAAATATGGAGAAACAACTGCAGAGCAGCGCGGTAGAACTCGAATTTTAGACGGCTTTATTGTCGTAAAGAAAAGAAAGAGGATGTATGGATATGTACACCGTGTATGCCGAGCTGTGGGTTGCATCCTGCTTGCTATGGACTATCATGCCATCTACATTCCTCAGATCACATTGTTTCTGGTTGTTAACCGTAGATGAGTAGGTCATGGCAGTGAATCAGAATGACACGGGTCCATCAAACAGTCACAGTAATTATCCTCACCCAGTATCCACAACGATTCCCACAACCTGCACACCAGTATGTCAGCTACCACTGCGGCGGGGTTGAGTGAAGATAAGCCATCAGCCCCAAAGGATACTGGATGGGGTCATTTAGCCTAGGGCTTCCTACCGTCGGGTCATATTAGATGGGTAAAGGTAGAAATTAACTTCTCATAATTAAAAAGAATAACTACTAGATGATTCTATATATCAAACCTAATGAGTAAAACATACCTTCTGTTATCTGATTTCATAGCAATTCTCAATTCAAGGATATGGACTATAGGTATATATAGATGACACCAGAAGGTATATATCGGATATGGATACTGTCACAGTGGTGCACTATATAGGGATAAATATGAATAAAGGAATTCACCTTTCCTAATAGTAAGGTTTGTTGTTGCTTTGCAGGGCGATTTAGAAAGTTACATATTACCCTTCATGTGGCTTCCCACATTGTTTTCCTCAAATCATCAGAGATATGTATCTATTTATATTGGGTTGTTTCTTTGGGTCTTTCATGTAAGTGCAAGAATATGTCTTCTCTTTCGTTTCCATAGATACAGATTATTGGGGTTATTTCTCCACCAAAGATTTTAGATGACTGATCGGATGATAGGCGTAGATTACTTTATGCCATCATATATCTCTATTGGGTAAGGATTACCGTAATCTAATGGAGACTTCTGATACTGATATACTAAGCTACTAACACCCGGAGAGATGGATACTGTTGGAGATAGGAAATGACAACTACTATCCATGGTATGCGATGACATGTAAACAGAAGCTGCACCCAGAATGAGTCCTGTGGTCCCACCCTAGTGCCATTTATGTGTAAAACCTATTTTCTGCGCTCTTGCCATGGCACCAGTTGCTCCTGAATACAATTACGAGGAGCAAATGGTATGTTCATCCTCAAGATAAAAATACCTCAAGACCCACGGGTGCTTGATATGTTTGGATCCTGGACTCAGGCCATTGCAGAAATGGCAAGTTGATGTGGGTGCAAGTGGGTTACAGAAAACTATCCATAGACTGAATGTAACCCAAACCTTTTAATTGTTATCCATGTATAATTGCACGCTCATTCATTGAATTCACACCTTTTACCATTATATCAAGGGACAACAAATTTAGACATCATGCAGGCAGAGAATGTAAGTGCTGTTGTTATCATTGACACATAACCCTGGACCATGATATAAAGGCCCAACAACGTCGCCACCATGATGTTATAAAAGTATAGACGAAAATAACGTGCGTCTCTATAGGCTGCTGCTGCTGGCTTTGTGCTGTAGGTGGGCATGTGAACACCTATCCGGGCCAGGCGAGGCAGAGGTGGTGACCTCTAGTGATACCTCAATACACCACGAATTCGTGTGTTACTCCGTAACATCGAAGAAATCTAACAAACGACCTCAAGTTTACGTAGAATAATGCCCAATAATTATAGTGCCTTAGTATTCAATTAACAGAATTATATATCTATAAGTAATAATAAGGTTATGAATGCATAATTTAGCAGTAATGGGTGTTACAGCAAGGTCACACGTAGTAATATTCCAGTACAGGCCTATTGCATGAATGCCAAGAATATTAATTTTTTACTCCGTGATGTACATGAGAAAAATGTATTAGGTAGACTATGGTATTGAGGAGGGACCATATGAGCTTTCAGCACGCACTATTTGTCATGCTATTATTCTGAATCATACCATGACGGTTTAATCGAAAGAGGGAAAGCAAAGTGGTAACCCAGATCCAATTACTCGGTCTCAAATGCAGTTATGAGACACTGGCTGAGAGGATGTGAAACCTCAGTTAATACTTTGCCAAGATGAGCCATAGATGAGTGATATTTGACCTATTCAGAGAGAGAAACTAAACTAGCTATGGGAACGACAGATCTGGTCCATTCCCTATTGAAACCGGTAAATCAACGTTAATGAACTCGAATATGTTCAGCACAAGTTTATAGTGAAGCAAGTAATCATCAGCCCAAACGATATTTACACTGAGTTTTTAATGATCCCAAATTAATTATCAAACTACTATGATATCGTGCTCTTATTCGACATTACCTCAAACATTCAGATTGTTCAATATAGACCTCTCATTGGACATGTGTTTTCCATATCATTATTACGTGCCCATGTTATACTGTCTCGTGCTAATACAAAACCTATTGCCTGACCTAATACCCATTGTGTGGTTAGACAATACTTGTGCATGTTCCCACAACATTCTATACGCAATTACCTCGCAACATATCCTGTCTAAAACATCAGCCATAACTAAAGGCCTCTTACACATCTCACCATGTTGAATGATACAATATCGACCTGTCTAATATCACACTGAGTGGTCGGAATAGCAGAACCAGACGAGTAGGCCAAGGGACTCGGACTGTAACGGTGGCCCTTTAGATCTATTTTAGTTAAAACTTCTATCTTGGTGCCCGTTCGCAAATAATAGGAATCTTTAGTTGCGAACTATATGCTCCTCCATCAGGGGAAACTTACTTTAAATTGTCAAATTGTGGCGACCGATGGTTTGCGGCCGATGGCGATATGATTCATCTCCACACTGAGCGGTGGCCATGTGAATTCGAGAATGGCTGAGATAATCTTTTTACAAGAATTTCTCCAGGCCGACTCTGGGAACAGATCCCTTGCGGTTATATGTCCAACAAACGGGGAAACTAGGCCCACCGTAAGTTAGAATAACACCATGTATGTACATTCTGCGACGTCCTGTATCGTTGCCTTCACTTTTGACCCAGTTCCAATATAGAACGTCCAGTCACCACTGCAGTTTCTGTAGCTCAGTACTTTAAGCTACAAATGCACTCCATATTGATGTGACACTAACACACATGTAGATCTGACGCCACTGAAAGGCTATATTTATCATATTAACTGTATGTGAAGTAGCCAATCTGAACATGTGGGCCAACTGTGTGTGATCATGCATGGTCTTGCTTAAATAAGAGGTCACATCCAGATACATTTTAGTATACATGCACATGTTAATATATCTGTTACCTAATTGCGAATAACATGTACCACGAATGTATAGGTCTGTGCATGTATTCTCCAAAGTTTTGTTTCGTTTTTTTTAGACATGCCTGTCAATTGGCCTGTCCCTACCAACGCCCATCTGTCTCTCATTCCCTTCCTCTCCCTCAGAGTTCATATAGTCATTTATAGAAGAACAGCTCTAAGAACATTGGAATGATAACTATAACTAAAAACGAAATCGGAAATTGTATGAGTTGGGAATACAAATCATATTGCTATTGATAAAGATTCGTTCAAAGAATACGAGCATACACCATATGCAAGATAAAATGTGCGCCAATACAGCATACTCGTGCACAACGTCAGACGGATCTACAGATCGAAATATCAAACTCATTAACTGTTTCCTGGTGCGTATGTTCTAAAATCGTGATATCAGATTATTATTAGAATGTTTGACATAAGCATTTCGCTGTGCTGCATACTTACCTCTGGCGCGCCATGACTTCATTATACTCCTCGTCCACTTCAAACGTAATGATTTTAGTTATTTTAGCAACAGGTGGTCGACAGCGGTGTTGTCATTGTGTTGATCTGGCATTTTCTTGAGAATACATTTAATAAAACTGATACGTAGAAACAGTATTATCGATTAATAATGCAGCTGGTTGAGAAATAGTGGAACTTTGGAATATCCTATACCATTGTGCAAATTGCAGCTCATTTACTCACAGTTGCTGTACCGCACACCGTTTCAATGAGTAATTATTTGGGATGTCTCCCTCTCTTACTGTCGACATATCAGACAATTTAGTACATTGAGATGGACATGGTAATTGGCAGTGGTAGTGTTTTAGAATACAAAAGTAGATCTTGTGGTGTGATCGAGGAGACGGTAATCAAATACATCGGGAAAAACTGACAAACGGCTGTAAAAGAACATCAAATAACATCAAGGAACATCTGGTTAGCATGATAACCCGTCGCATGAGAAACTTACCGGAAAACCATCAACCCCAAGAGAAAAAACGCGAAAAGAAAAGCAAAATATGCAACCACATAATACAATGGAAGAATAAGTTCGAGCGATGAAGTAAAGGGTAGTAGAACAAATAATAACAACTTATTAGTACATTTCGTTGTTCATCCGACTATAATGAGAAGATTACTCGATAGCCGAATACGCAACTACCGAGTACCAGCAAGGTAGTGATCGTTAATAAAGGATAACATGAAACGCAGCGTATACATGAAAGAATATGAATTTCAGAAGGAAGACGATTCTCAACTTTCCTAATTCAAATTAAAGATACGAAAATTGTACGAAATTCCTGAGTAAAAGATAACGGTATTACGCATATAACTATTAGAGACCCACTAGCATTCACCCAACTTATAGTGACACTGTTATACAAACAATGTTATTTACCAATTTGTTGCTGTAGAATTTGTATTCAGCTGGGAATGGTGCACTGGTTAAGGGCGCATGTTATTCAAATACATGTACACGAATAGGCATATTTTCACCTGCAGACAAAATGATGGCCGATTTTCAAAAGGCACTCGTTCTAACATGCAAATATGGGGATGGTGGTGCAAGTGCTAAATATTCGGGCCAAAGATGGGCGTTTTTGTTTATCGATGGTCTGACCGATTTTTGATCCCTCTTGCTGAACTCAACATTCCCAACAAAACAAAACCTTGTTGAACTTATCGTTGGGAAGTGGTTCAAAAACGCCCAAAATCGAAACATAAATCTCTCGCAGACTTTTGTTGTTTTCTCTTTCCACTTGCCGATTTCTGAAAAATTGATAAAACCAAATCAGTCCGTGGTGGCTCACACATGTATTTGAGGCCAAAAGTCGGCAGGTGGACTAAGTCTTTATGTGTAAATTCCTCGACCACGTTCCAATCGATTTAATATTATCAAGAATTTACTCTGTTTCCTTTCTCCCTCAAAGCTTGTCATAACGTGGGTCACTTCAGACTTCAGAGGGTTTTCTTTACAGAGGATATTTCTGCTGAAACACGTATATCCTTTATAGTTGCACACAGGTCGGTGCTTGGCCAGCTCCTTTCTTTAAAACATACAAATGATATGAGCGCTCGTGGCAGTGTCGGTCCCCGTGCATAAATCTTCATTATTCAGACAGTCTAGTTCTCCTCACAACTAGTCACAATCCCACTAAAATCATCAAATAGCTCTCAGCCTAACACGAGAGAAAAAGAGGGAAAAGGGGGCATGGGGACAAAAGGAAGGAGAGGTTTAGAGAAGGATAAAAGAAAGATTGGTAGGGAGGGAGAGAAAATAGAGAGAGGGAGAGGTATAGAGCTAGAGAGAGGGATAGAGAGTGAAACTGCTGTGCAGGTTAAGATAAACTTGTCATTCTGTCTTTGGCTCTGCATTGTGTTATTTTTCCTATTATGACTCCTCCCTGACAATGGGCGAGGGGATTCAGTGGAATGTCAACTTGATTTTCGTTTGGTTGTGGTGGCCAGGGCTTGTGGAATATACGGAGGATCTTGGTAAGACTAACGAGGTTAAGTATGCAAAACCTTACTCATTCTTGACAGAGCACACACTTGCCAGTCTCACATAGATCTATGACAAATGAGTTCAATGCTCACATGACCATGAGGTCATGACGGGTCCCAGATAGACACACCATACAGACAAACAGGAACCAGCACCTAGTAGTGGAACACTGCCAGACGACATCCAATAAGAATCGTTGTAGTCCATTGTATACATCCAGTCAGCCGTGGCTGCTCTCAGCGCACGGAAAGGTAACTCAGGGAATCAAGTGGCGGGAACGGATTAAGAGATTTCCCTGTGGATGCGGATACACGATCTATCACCAGGACAACAGTGGCATATTACATTGTAGTAGTACACTTGGCAGCTTTCAATTTGTGGTGAATTCCGACACGCCAAATTATGGGGCAGAAGATGAACAAAACGGTATGTGTGGAACAACAGCTTATTGTAGTTACGTCTTCAGACTTTTTGCTTGGCCGACGTTCTTGAGCATAAACATTCATTCAAAGATGAATTAGATCACGATAAGATGCTATACAATATTTGACCTTGCTCTAACAGGCAAAGGATAGTCTCGGCAAAGGGGGAGTGGATGGTGGGTGTACGGGTAAGGGGAGTGGAGGGAGAGGGACAGAGGGACAGACACTCTGCAAAAGCAGATACCAACTGTCTGCTTCAGCCATGGCGAGAGAATATATACATCATCTCTGCTAGCAGATAATATGTACACAAATCTACTGTGACCATGATATACCGGATGTAATATCAGAACTTAAGTAATAACTATAGAAAGGGATATATTGAATTACACTTTAGAAAGTCTAAATTCTGAATATAGTTTTTTTAGCATGTGACCCGCATTATTAGCTTCAGGTGTCTACATGATCTAAACATTGATGGTGCATAAAGTTCTTTTCCTTTGTTATATATTCTATCTACGTATCTAGAGCCATGAATAAAGTACAAACCGAAATATATACAGTTCACACCAAGAAAAAAATCGATTAGGGCCTCCATGATGCACCTGTGCTGAAATCCATCCTACTTAAATACATGTACATAGGAGCCACTGGGTCAATGTACTTAGAATATCCAACAGTTTATAATACATTGTCGGCCGCTGATAAAACACCATATCATACCTCATCTTCTATAAAAAAAAAAGGCAAACCTTTCTCAAAACTCACATTCTCCACAGTTAATCCGCGGCTATTCCATGAATGTTTTTCTATGTGAACTATATAAGCTTAGAGACACACTTACTATATATAATACATGTACACAGCTCGCTAGTACCCAGACCCTTCATAATTGTCCTTGTGTAGATATAATGTGTTTTATACGTATACAATGTATCATTTATATCCACCACACTTGTACTATGCAACTATCCTCATTCATGATACCGAATAACTTGACTAATTTAAATATTCTAAATTTTAGAAAGAGTTTTAAAATGTTATTGTTTAGTCATACTTTTTTTAACTAAATATTATTCGACTGGGTGTGAGTAGGAACATGTTTCCGGAACTGGCTGTATTTACATTATTTTCTCTTTTAATTAGTCACAGTATTTATCCTACCCCTCATATAAATCTCCATAGACTTAACATGGTGGGCCTGTATGCCACGGTTATGCCATAAAATATTTATATTCCACTGGTGATATATGGAGTTAAAAACATGTGACAGGGTAGGATAAAATCTAAACATCACTCAATTTCATATAATTGTTTACATGACATTCGCTGTCTTCCGCTACAGATATCACTCAGCTCCGCTTCGTGATATTATTCCGCGAAGACAACTCATGCCATAAAATATGAAATTTCGTGATGTTTCATGATAATACTCTAGTACATACTTGATATTAGATCCTATACAGGGTCTATACGACACCATGATTTGACAGCGCATGACATCGTATATCCTCTGGTTTTCAGGCTAAAGAAGGCACGACGACCACACAGACGGTGACGACCACGCAGGTGGTGGAGAAGCCCCCGGAGACGTACGACTCCCCAGACGATGTAAGAATTTTACTTCTCATCTCCTTCCATAAAGGAGGCCGATCGAACCAAATACGTGTAGACGGGCAAAATCGGACCGGTAATAATCAATGATGTCTTAGGGGCCATTCATGAAGTATGTACGCAGAATTTCTGAATTTTATAGAAAATTTCCAATATATTTGACCCCACCCCACCCCCTTTGAATGTGTGCATACTTTATGGATGGCCCCTTATAAATAAACCTATAGCGTATGCACCCGGCACAGGGGGTATCAGGTTAGAGGAACAGAGGGAGTGAGATAGAGACAATCATGGATGAAATGTTAGGTAGAAAAGATGATGTATATTGAATAGTTAGAATATGGTTCTGTTAGAGCTCCAAGCCAAGGTAGTCAGTGTTAGTCACGGCTACGGGATGGTGCGTTGAACGGGTACGATAAGGAATAACAAGATTTCGTTAAAAGCAAGTTGAAACCAATTGAGGGGAGGTCGCCCTAGTAGGATGCCAAAATACTGGTTTTATGATAATGTTACTTTTGCGGAAAAAGTCATGGCCCCATATATTGAAAACTATGTATGTAATATAATTTAAGGGACAATCTGCCTCATGCCTTAGGTTCACACCCATGCCCATCAACTTCCAAATGTGCAGCTATTTTAGAATTAGATTAGACCGTTACATTGTGGAAATATACATATATCTATTATATAACCAACTAATCTATAATCACTGTAATGCCCGACTGAAAAAAACCCCCAGATCTTTCACTGGGATGTAAAAACAGCAGAGAATTGATTTATTGATGGATGGTCACAAGCACATGCAATCCACGATTGGAACGTATATGTCAACGATAGCGAGTCGTGTGCGACCATCCACTTGTATGTAAGGCCCGGCGTCCACCTACTACGATATGGCTCCGATATGGTCTACGATGCATCTCCCGATAAAAAATCAAAATCGCGTCGGAAGGTCACCTTATATCGAAGCAGTTGACCACGTTCCTGCGATTAGGCACCGAAAAAAACCCCTTATGATGCATGGTGGACTGGCATGTCTAGACGTATGTCTATGATTTTGCACCTTCCCGATATGTCTCCGATATTTGATTTTTGTACCAGTGCCATATCGGTAGGTCTAAATCTCTATCGTAGTAGGTGGACGCCAGGCCTCATGGTATACGACCATACAAATGCAGTGTTTAATGTATTTATTACTGACCTTCACTATGATTATTTCCTGTGCACAATAGATGCGATTCCGATATACCATAGCTGCAAACCCTTTTTCCATTTAGATTACCTTAAGAGAAAAAACAGTGATTGTATCGTATTCTATGCTCCAATTTGGTCTGTATGGATATCGCCCAAGTAATCTTCAGGTTTGGTTCAGGAACACTGTGAATGGCTGACAAATAACAACAATAACAACGGGAATATCTTTCTCTTACACAAAAGACTAGTCTAGGAACGTTGGCAGGCATCGTTAGGCCCGGCATCCACTGAGCGCCCGATGCTCTTCGATATGCCCTATACAATACACCTCCAGATAAGTACAATAAAAACTGCGTCGGAAGGTCATCTATAATCAGAGCAGTTGATCACCACTCTACGATTCGGCTCCGATGCAAAACGATTTGGAGCCAATGGAAAACCCTGTATCATAGGGTCTTAACAACATTTAATCATGATTAAAGGTAGGTGGCTAAGCGGGAGCATCGTAGATTATTCTGCCAGAGAACCCGGTCAGGAGAACCCCTTATGATGCGTTGAGAATTGGCTTGTCTTGATATTGTCTACGATATGGACTTTTCTGATCATTCTACGATATTGACTTTTTATATCCTAGCCATATCAGGATTTTTATCATAGAACATGGACGCCGGGTAGGCACGTAGATATCAGAAGACTGACTATGGCTGACTGACGCGGACGTGTTATCGGGGTCGTCTTAGGCTGGTGCCATATCGGGAAGGTGCAAAATCGTAGACATATGTCTAGACAAGCCAATCCACCATGCGTTGTATGGGGTTTTTATCAGTGTCTAATCGCAGGAACGTGGTCAACTGCCCCGATATCAGGCAACCTTCCGACGCGATTTTGATTTTTTATCGGGAGGTGCATCGTAGACCATATCGGTGCCATATCGTAGTAGGTGGACGCCGGGCCTAAATCTCCTCGTATTGAATCGTATTGACGGGACTCATAGGACCAATTGAGATTGGATCTAGTCGTATAAAGCATTGGTGCACACATATAGTAACAGGAACATATGCTAAAATGACTCCTAAAGGAGCATTGAAAGTGAAAAAAAATTGACATCGAAGGAAGAGAAAGTGGAAGTGAGCGATGATGAGGGAGAAACTAGTAAGGAATCCGTCAAGGGGGTGTTTGAATCGATCATGAAAACAAATAAGGAGACCCAACAACAAATGAATGACAGATTGGACAGTTTTGTAACATGGCTGGACAACCCAAAAGATGAAGTTAAGAAGCTCATTACCGGAATCGAAGGGAAAATGGACGGTGCATCGGATAGAGTGACGAAATTAGAGAGCAAGATGGAAGAATACCAAGCGCTGTTGACAACGACAGCGCTGGAATGGGATTTGTACAAAATAGAAATAGTACAACTATACTCCAAGGTAGAGCAACTTGAAGGGAGACTTAGGTCAATTGAAGAAGATCTTTGGAGGCAAAATATTGTGATGGATGGCGTACCAGAAGAAATCAATGAAAGCCCCCAAGAAATAGTCAAAAAAATTCTGATTGATATTGAAAAATGTTTTTGATATTTTCTCGACTTCTGAGAGCTGGTTAAAGGAATCAATTCCCACAGAACTTGTACAGCTTGATGGCTATGATTTGACTAGATTGGATAGGTCATGGCATGAAGAACCCAAAATAGGAGGAGGCATATGCACCTTTCATTGAAATGGTATTGACTTAAGACAAATCAATAATGGGCTGTTGGATGTATCATGTAAAGAATCCAAGGTAAAATGGTTTAAGGTTTTTTAGAAAAGGAGAAGCTAATATTTTTTATGCTACAAATACCGACATAGATACCGAACTTCTGAAGGAATGGATTAAGTCATCTGGTTTCAACCAGCTTATAAAGAGCCCAACTAGATTGACAAAACAAACTTCGATGTGCATCGATCTATTTATTACCAGCTCTGACCAAATAAAGAGAAGTGGTGTGGTCGAAGTCAACCTTAGCGACCACCTTCTTACTTACGCCATTTTAGGCAAACATAAGGAAACATTAAAAAATATAACCTTTAGGGGCAGGTCGCACAGGGACTTCGACCATGACAAATACCAAA
Organism: Alentia gelatinosa; assembly: GCA_950022655.1. NCBI lineage: Eukaryota > Metazoa > Annelida > Polychaeta > Phyllodocida > Polynoidae > Alentia > Alentia gelatinosa. Next base: position 26,321,904 of record OX465580.1, on the reverse strand, counting down.
AACTAGTTAGGGACGCAGACTGGAGTGAATTTGATGGGTCCGAAGATATTTACTCAGCATGGGACGTAATGTACTCTATTTTTACAATCAAACTTGATGCACTAAGTCCTTTAGAGTGAAAAAATCCAAAGAGCCATGGATCAACAATGAAGTATTAGAACTAATCCGTGACAAAGACCTTGCCTTAAGAAAAGCACATAAAACTAAGAACGATGATGACTGGGAAAGAACTCGTCTACTAAGGTCTACAGCGTGTTGATAGAGCGACGGCCTTAACAAAACGATGCACCACCAGGTGCGCTGAATGGTAACGCATGTATTGAAAAAACATAGGTAATGCTTATTTGCGGACCATCTATTTTCAATGGGGACTTTGAAATAGAAGAATAATAGAAGAAGAGAGAGTTGCCATAGGCATTAGAAACGGAGTTAATAAAAAACTGAACTTAGGTAAGACAGGAATATGGAAGACTGCCCAGTCGTGCACCTCACTATCCTTTAAATGACAAATATCTATAAAGATAAAAGTGTTTATTACTTGTGCTGCAATTGAAGGCATTTACTGTCTATTGATATGTATGACAATACCATGTCTCTATGATCTCTCAATGTCATACTTATTCCCTGCTTTCCCCCTTTTCAGATAGTCACACCAAAAGAAAATTTCCTCTTGAAATTCAGAAACGAGAACGAGGTAAGTGCAACATTGAATATATGATATTGATACCTGTATTACAATCCATATCCATTTCAATATTGGTATATCAATAATGTAAACCGTAGTTTTCTTGTTCATGGCTAAAGTATGTCAAAAGCGTCTGTCTAAGTGTTAGCTCTTAAGGCTAATATCATTGTATCACCCTCGACAGTGATAGGACCTAAAACAACAAAGATTCATATTCTCGTGTTGAAGAATAGCGTAACAGGACAGCGTATGGAGAGGCGTTCAAAGTAAATTACATGTATACTGGGTTACCAGAAGGAGAAAATACAGGCCTTTCAAGAGAGCAGTTCAATGCAGACAGTGATTGATACTTTATTTCGTATTGAAGGAGAGCATGCTAGTCCCACTGCTATACCTGTTGTTCTGTATATTGACGATATCAGTCTTTTATTGTTCCCGTGACCCTCTAAGTATGTCTGCCTACTATTTGAGTCGATGTATTTTTGTGCACTTGCGTAAAACTTCTATTTTTGTTTAAGGGTATTTGTAAGTCTGTGTATAATTATAGACGCATGTCTGCAGTTCTGTCTGAATGTAGAATTTAATTTCGCACCTTGAGGACCCAACACACAATCCCCCAATGCTAGTCTGTGAGATATATATGTATCGACCACGATAGTTCGGCTACATATTGCTCAACAAGAGCACACCAACAAGGTTATTCGGCGGATCAAAGATTTCCAAAAGAGAGGGTGTGATAATAAGTAGGGGCGGGGGGACACTATAGGGCTTTTTTCACTGGCCGGTGACGCACCTTATCTGCTTAGTTGCGCCACGGCTGAAGCCAAACAATCACTTGGCAACGTATGCTTTAGCATTGGATTACCGAGTGTATAAGAGTATTTAAACGTTTATAATACCCATGTACATTATTTCCATGGAAATAACAATGATTGATTTGAAGCTGTCTCAATTGTCTTGTTTAGCTTGAAGTTATCTTGTTTAAGTTGTTCGACAAGGTGAGTAGATAGATATACTTTAGATATACTTTAGACACAGGGACACCGAAACTGCATACATACCAATAAATTAGCAGACTTAGCTATATTATGGTTGTCTTTTTTCAAGTTAAAACAAAGATGATTATCAGCTATAAGGTTAAGATAGCCCAGACTCGTTGACACAATACCCTAGTTTGTTCCAGCAATTTTATCTGTAAAAAGCAACACTCCTGCAATAACACCCACCATTCACACTCTAGCTGTAAAGGCTTTATATCTCTATACGCATGTGGGCGGACTCGGCCGTGTTTGTCCGAGCGCCGGAACTCGACGTTATTGACAGGGAGCGATGAAATACTGTATACTATAGGAAAAACTCGAAAAACAGGAAAGTTGAGACTAACAATTAAAAGGCCTCACAGTGAGTTGTTTAGAAGACCCCCGCTTTATACTGGTAAGTTGTTATGGGATGCCCTGCTGGCAGAATTGCAATATATTCGAAGTAGGAACGATTTAAAAAATGCTTGAAAGGTGGTTGTACTGATGTGGAGCAGGTGCTGTGAATGTGCATGGAAGTTGTCAGGTCCGTAATCAGATTATGCCTGGATTTATCCATGACTGATGTTTAGAGATTATATTGTTAACTGCATCCTTATTGTTTGCCCATGTCTTTTTTTCCATCTTGTACTGTTCATTTGTGTACGTCGATCCTAGGTTTGACTGATATATCTAATAACCAGGGTGCAAGATTACAGGTACATGTATTTGGTGAATGTCAGGTATTTAAGGCAGCCAAAAAGTAGCTTGGTAGTGTCAACAGATGATACCTTGTGTGTCTACTGTGTTAGATGTGTTTTACTACTTGTGAGTTTTGTTCGTTAGGAAATATGGACTGAAAAACATGTACATGTATACTGTACCTGTACTCGTCGATAAATTAACTTTTTCTATTAAAAGAAAATAATAATCTGGGCTCAAAAGTGAAGTATGGGCGCCTTATCGCCATTGGAAATAAGCCAGTTTGAACAAGGTGATTAGTAAGGCCCACTCTACGGGGCCCAATATTTACAAAGAGTCTAGTTCCATAAGGTGACACTAGGTGCCAGCACCTGAGGTTTGTAATGATATGGGTCACCTCAGTTGCAGTTTACTCGGGCTAAATCCTTTATGTTACAGCTTATCCTGAACGGTACTCTCTAATGCTACGTTGTTAGAGTAATTGCTATGTTAATGCTAAAATCTTTTTGTTTTAGATTCACGAAGTGGATTTCATTAGGATATGGAAAAACTATGACCAGGTAAAAAGGACATACATCTAATTAGCATAGTTTAATCACTTATATTTGCATCTTTTTATTTTGCTAATTAATTGACACAAGTTGTAGTTAAATGTATCTAATCGTATCCCATATTCAGTTCACTTTCTAACAGGTCGAAAAAGTGAATATTCTCAACCGGGTATCACATATAATAGCAGAGGGCTACGTGTGGTTGTGGCCAAAATTATCTGCTATGTACAAATCTTAAAGGAAATTACCATAATTAGATTTATGTCCATTGGATTTCTTTATCTGTACAAAAACATTTAATCTTTATATAGATACTTATAGCAGTAGCTGGTACGTGAAAGTAGTAGATTTCTGGGTATGTCGTACCTACAAATGTATATGAACAGATGCAGATGGTTCAGACAGTCAGATATCACATTTGGATCAATTTTAAAATATAATGATATTAAGAATTATGATCTAGACTCACTTAACAAACAGACGGTATCTTAACAAGCAATCAGCAGCAGATAGTGTTCCTCTTCTTCAAAGTGGAGTTCAAATCTCTTTTAATCCAGATCAATCATGCAAAATCGGCAATTCCCATTTCTACGTTATATTTCCTATTCATAGAGAATTCATTTTAAGTAAAGTACATAAAATACACTTCTAGTAGGGCTACCTACAATTCTAAAATATCATAAACCCAAATTTTGTATAACGCACAAAATTATCTTATCGCACAGCCCCTATAATTCAGCCAAAAGAAAATTCCAGTCCTGTTGTATAATGAAAGCACTAATGGTCAAAGCCTTCTACTATGGCCACTGTACATATCTAAAGAAATACTAACGTGATGACCTCCACTTTTCGAATTATACATGTATTCTATAACACTTGGAGGTCAGTTGATTCTGCAATTCTTTCGACTGTATGCATATATTTCACACCGCAAGAAAACGTTTTCGCAGAGAATTGCTCATATTTTGTGGAAGGGGAAATGTGACTGCAGTAGAACCCCGCCTAACAGACACCCCGCGTTAGCGAACACTCCGCGTTAAACGAACGCTTTTGCTCGGAATGGAAATGCGTCTTTCCAATAGATGTTTATAATATTAATCCCATGAAAACTAGCATGATGACCTCTACTTTTTGTATTCAACTGCAATGTGGTATTACGGGGTATTGCTACTCAATAGCGAGTGCCTATCTTAATGAATTTGTCAATAAACATTTTACAGGACTGCAGTGGATACCTTGAGAAGGGTGAGCTACATCACTTCATGAAAGATCTCTTGGCACAGAAGGGACATGTAAGCTACTCACCACTTTGTATTGGTTAAGATTATAGAATTATAAAATCTGAAATCCAACATTTACCAATAGGGGACAGCTTCAAAGCAAGGGTTAAGATTCAAATAGTATTATTTAAACGGAGTATGATCGCAATGGTATGTTTGAGATTGTAAGGCAGAGCCTTAATTTTCATTTTAAAATTTTTGATTGATACCCATTTTATAACTGAAAATAGGTTATTATTGCTGACTGTGATACCATGTTAGAGGATTATTGCTGATTATAACCTATCAGAAATTGCTTTTGATAGTAACATCAAGAGATATTGTATACTGTAGAAAAACGATGAGGAGACGGTGTCTGCCTATGGGACAATCATGATGGAAAGGTTCGACGTGAACAATGATGGGAAACTCGAAATGTCAGAATTAGCTCAGTAAGTATCAAATCAATGACCATCGATCACACCGATCAAAGTACAGTAACCACGAAAAGGATTCGAGTCCCACGCGGTTATGATTCTCATGTGAAAGTTGAAAAAAGGAATATATAAGTATGCTGACAAAACATAAGATATTTTCTTGGTGGTACCATGCATTGCTGTTCCACCGTTGTTTCACTGTATTTTTAGTATACATGTGTATGGCAAGTCTTTTAACGTTTTGAGCACACTTAGTCAATTTTGGGGTACAAAATATTCATGCAATGAATGTAACTCATTTACAGATTAATTGTATTTTGCATCATTTTATTTCATTCTATTTTCACTCTATAGTACAGGTTCCTTCTAAATGCCTGTGTTTATAACCAAACTCGATGAAGCACTTGACCACGTCTACGTATAAGGGTTATGATACTAGGTATCATCATATCATAGATTTTGTATTTAGACATATCCGACATTATTAACATGAACATTTATATTGTAAATTACTTCCCTTTTTTAGGTTGTTGCCTGTTGAACGTAACTTCCTCGCCAAATACCCAGGGCGGAGCGAGGTTTGTATAAAGAATTGCATTCTAATATCTAATTATAATACTGAAGTGAGTAACATTATTGTATGATAAGGTGACATAATCACTTACGTGTACAAGGCCTGAATCTTTTCAGTTATTTAAGACAGAGTGATTGCTAGTTCCACCATCATTACACCAGAAAATTCTAAGATAGGGTAACAGTAGTCTGGGTAGTGGGACAACAGCTGCTATCAGTTATTATAATCCAATGGTAATTTTGGCTAAAGGCCCCTCTATGGTAAGTTGGAAACAATTTCCATTGATACCTGCACCTGCTTCTTGGTGTTTTGATTGGCGTCTGGGGCAAGATGGCCGCCCCCATAACACAGTAGCTATCTGCCTTTTATGTTGTGTTGATTCTCTATCCACGATACCTGTGAAGTCTTTGAATCACTTTAATAAACATTTTACTTACAGTGTCGGCGGGAGGATTTCAGTAAGATATTTGACCACTTCGACAAGGTGAGTAGATAAATCTTATTAGGACCGTTTCTATAGATGTCTCTGGGTGGTAGCCTTAAAGTGTACAAGGAACAAATGTGTTCATCTTTGATGACTGAGCAATTCCAAAAGTGGACAATGAAAATGTTTGAGTATTGTCCAGTCAGTGGGTCATTGCTGTAACCCACTTGGCATCATTATTACTATACACCTATGGCCGAACATGTATGAAATACTGCCCGCTGCTATGGGTGTAGTACAAATAATGTTCGCGCCCGCTGTGACAGCGGACCGTAGTGAATTGCAGTAGTCTTTGTGGTCTTTGTAAAGTTAATAAAAGGGCGTTTTAAATGATTGGGAGGTGTATAGTAATAAGAAAACGTAGTGACTGAGCCTGTACAGTGTCCGTTCTCGGTCATTTGATGAAAAAATACGGCCCTCCCACCTGCGGTATCGAGCCGTATTTTCATCATCAAATGACCTCGAACGGCCATCTGTATGGGCTCAGTAACCACGTTTTCTCATAATACATCAAAGACCAGTAAGTCAATAAGGTACATGTACTTCGGTCTGTAGTGATTGGTAAGTGTCAGCCGGGCACTTCTTTAAGATACTCAAATATATGGGTTCTCTACACCTTTATCCATCCTAAAAGCCCAGCCCGCAGATAATGAAGGGTTAGTGTGTACAGCAAGCTGAAAGTCCATATGATCTCTCACTACTATATGCACCGTATTTAATGGTGTTTCACGCTCAAAAGCGAAAGTGGAATTCAGTCACATAATGTTCCATAACTCTACAACTATTGGCTTAAGTAAGTTCGAAAATAAAAACCTTTCTATGTGTATTGCAATCATATGTAATACTCCATGCATTTCAGGACAACAGTGGAAGCATCGGACACACCGAGCTACTGGCACTGATGAAAGATATGTTTGAAAAGAACGGCCCAGTATGTATTTACCATTTCGTGTGTGTTTGTGTGTGTAGACCAGTATGTGTGTATTCTGTCCTTTATACAAAGGATTATTGCTTATGGTATAATGTTCTGAATCTTATAATCTCGTACTGAATACGGAGAAAATTTCTATCATAGTATTTATTTCTAACATATTCACTCGTTTGCTCCAAACCTTTCTGTTCGTGTTGTTTGGACAGTTGAATATAGGATGAAGTACTGAGCTCTTGACTAATATAAAACAGAACGGGAGATATATCCGAGTGACGGGTCTGCCTATTTTGATGAAGCAGTGGTTGTTTAACCTATCCTGTGTAAAAGACGCATTTTAACGGGATTATGCTCTTTTTTCTTTCAGCATCACATGCAGGTCACGGATGTATCAAGTTATGCTGACGGAATCTTTGCAATTTATGACACAGACCAAGATGGCCGACTTTCCAAAGACGAAGTTGCCTTGGTGCTCTCTAGATTGTAGATATAGCCGTCACAAAAGATCCCTTGACGATGCACTGCCTTTATTTTCAATGTCGTGACCTGCTCTATACAAGTCGTTGTCTTCTCGTGCAATGTAAATAGAATGTTAAATGATGTCTGTGAAATGTTAACTGACTGCATCATGCATGGGCCGAAGTTTTGCAATCCGACTGCTGTTGATTGTACGTGTGCCATCAGAAGAAATCCACACACTTAACTGCCTTCTATTCCTCTCTTTGTGATTTGGTTATTAGTGAATACATGCCGGATTCAATATGAAATAGACATTTGTGAGTAATATGTTAACATGAATTCCCTAAACATCAGATTGAAGATATTTCGATACTTCTTTGTCGTTGATATCAATAAACGAATGATTGAACTATTATCTAAGGTATGCTAGAATTGTACATTAAACATGTCAAACTTTAGATAATCTTTATTGTAAAAATCTGAATAAACCTATCGGAAAAAGTGTTTGCTATTGTGCTTATATGAATAAAAGAAGAGAAAAATGGAATATCGTATTTACGTGCTGACTAAGTTGGAATCCCAGGCGAAATGCTGAAACACTTGAAGATCTGAGCGTGCTGAAAACCATGACCTCCACAAGAGGGTGTCACATTCTCCATTAAATGTTGAGACATACCTTAATTATAGTATGGTCGCTGTGGCAAGTTTGGGGATGTCGGGAGAGACGGAATGGAAGAATAATAGAGGAAGAAGAATTCGTTTTAATTAATGAATATTCTTTGGGTTATCATAAGGCTGCCACTCTATTCAAATCAGGTTAGCACACATAATGGATGCTGTCCCCATTGGTCCAGGACTCAATAATCGGGTCTGTTTTAAACAGACCAGCCGGTCCAAGCATCACACAGACCTTGTGTACCATATAACCACTACCCAAGAGCGCCGCTACCCATACACTATGAACATGATGTTAATCAAAGATAAATCTCCCTCATCAATTTACTGAAATAAATAGTCATATATATACAGAAAAGAAACCGCGTAAGGAGGTACCCTCCGTTCCGAGCAAATTGTTCCCTTAAGCGGGGTGCCCTTTTAAGCGGGGTGTCCCTGAAGCGGGATTTTACTGTGCATATAACGCTTCACAAACAAGTAGTTAATTCTCAAAAGTATATTCATATACATGTATGTTCGAAATGTTCCTGACACTCTGTGCTCCTTCTTATTCTCTCGGTCTGTCCTGATTTGGGGAGAAGTTAGTGAGCGTAGTTGTGTGTTGATAGGGTTTTGACGCTACCAGGGAAGAACGGCCCCTGAAGTCTCTACCCTGCCGGAAAGTGCCCCCCTTGATAACACACCCCACGAGGAGGCGCCACCTCTGACACTAACCGGAAGTGACGACAGTTATTGGGACGCTGACAGCACATCTAGAGGCGGTGCCCTTCAGCAGGCGATATAAAAGAGAAGAAGGATCTATATGCCGAGAACGAGCTCACTCACACGAGGTATGCATGCATCTGGTACTACATGATGAACTATTTCTAAACTAAATATGTACATTAAATGGACGAGAGTTGTAACCGTTCATGCATACAGGGTGAATATTCGTGAGACAAAAAAACTAATCGAAGGAAGTATAGGGTAGCGACTGTCTTGAATGGATTCTGAGACTTCAGGAACACTGCCTTTTTGGACCCGATATTTCATATGGTGGAGTTCGGCGCCACGCATTCCCTTACTTTGGACCCAGAGTCTTCAGAATGAGGTTTGATATACATGCCCTACATTGAAAATTATGGACGTGTCCCTGATCCCAATTGTGGAGGACACATACTCCTCTACGAACCATGTAATAAGGATTTCGTAACCACAAGCCCCGACTAACAAAGAACTCTTACATTAGGAGTAACAAAACAAGAAATGCCGCTACCTTCAAAAATCGCCAGATGGCGGCACCAAACATGGTTCATAGAGAACTAGAGGACGGCTGTGCTCGAGTCTACCTTTGCCCGACGGATCCGTCAGGTCTGTGACAATCTGCGTCAATCGGGTCGAAGTACTCACTTCACCGCCGCGATTTTATTGCTTTTCCCTACGGGTCGGGCATTACTCCCATGTCAGATATGACCGACTCTCACCGACCTTAAGATATCACCAACTGTTCTCGATTCTGAGTAGGCTGCTTATATAGTGATGCTTTGAATCCCCCTATGCTATACCCAAGTATTTTATACCAATTTGCAGGGGAGACAGAGGCAATTATAGATCCGTTATCCGTTTTCTGAAATTTTAGATGGAACAAGAGTTATTAATCTTTGCATTATTGCTATATAGACCTATCACCCGGCCCGGGGCCTAGTCGGGTCCGGCACCCGCCTGCTCTCCTTGATCTCAATCGGGGTCAATTTACGAGGTTATTAAAGGAGAACGTGTGATCGTGAAGAGTTTGCATGTCGATGTTTTGTAGGTATAAGGCATCGAAATATTATTCCCGATTCTCACCGAGCCGATGGTAGGGAGGAATCGGGAACAAATGTCGATGTCTTAGACCTCTTTGCCGACACAGTACACGTCCCTGAGGTGCGGAGACGGGGCAGACATCATAGTTACCTATACATGCTTATACTAGGCGTAGATAATTCCATGAAAGCTCTTAACTCTTTAACACACCAAATCCTTGAAGCGATTTCCGCCTCATTCGGGTTTTAAAATACGGCATATATACTCTCCTTACTTTCTGTCTTGAGCATACCTAAATACCTACCTTCTTGACATACATGTACCTTGAACATAACATGACAATAGAAATTGCAGTTGCGGAATCTGCTGTTTTCTATTTGTAGAAGTGTCTGACTGAATCCATAATGCTGTTAACATATCCATAATGTTGTTAACATTATACTCGCTTTCCTAAATGTGAAATAAGTAGACGCCTCGCTGGCATCACATACGCCCTCCAGAGGTTACTAAACTCCCTATTATCGCCTAGGGTAAATACAAGTTCCGCTTGCGACTGGCCGGGCACACCGCGACCACATGAAGCACAGTTTTCCCATTTATATTTGGAGAACCTAATTATAATTTCGGATTTACATGTAGAAATAGTTGAAATTTCCATTTCTGAAATAGGATTTCCGATTTGAAGATTTATAAAAACCATTAAACTGCAACAATTGTGGGTTACGGTTCAAGGGTCGATCACCATACAACGTCGGCAACCAGCGAACGCCGGAACTTGTAAACAGACTGAATTATGGGATACCTCAATAGGGCCTATGCCTCGCGTTCCGTCGCATCGCATCCTATTGCATCGTAACGGTCAACGGACTATGTGACGGTCAATAATTCATCTCTTGAAAATGCTTTTAATCGAGTTCACTGTAGTATGTATAAACATATGTAAATTGAAAAAAAAATTACAACTGCTCCCCTAATGTTGTCCAGAACCTCCCATATGGACTTAACGAGACCAAAATACCACGTGATCATCCATCATCTGATCAAAGCGTGGCCGACATACTTACAAGCCGCCTAATGCCGAATTAACATAGTCTCATTGATAAGCTACAGGCGCGGTGGCGGGTTACCAGGCTGGGGGCAGGGCGGGGGAAGCGGTACTGGGGCGTAACCGGGCCCGGCTGGGGCGGACTCTGCCGGGGCAGAGGGCGACAGGGCGGGGTCGGTGTTGTCATCGCGAAGGGGCGTTATCAGGCTCGTCCCTTACGCCCCACTTGGGTTTCCACTCTCCAGGTGTTAGCCAAACACGACCGCTTCCTCCCAAATCTGAGAGAAGTGGATGGGCAGGATATGGGTAATGTGTGAGTGGGGTGTGGGGTGTGGGTTTGGTGTGGGTAATGTGTGAGTGGGGTATGGGTTGGGTGTGGGTAATGTGTGAGTGGGGTATGGGTTGGGTGTGGGTAATGTGTGAGTGGGGTGTGGGTTGGGTGTGGGTAATGTGTGAGTGGGTGTGGGTTGGGTGTGGGTAATGTGTGAGTGGGTGTGGGTTGGGTGTGGGTAATGTGTGAGTGGGGTGTGGATTGGGTGTGGGTAATGTGTGAGTGGGTGTGGGTTGGGTGTGGGTAATGTGTGAGTGGGGTGTGGATTGGGTGTGGGTAATGTGTAGGCGAGGTGTTGAAGGGATGAAGTCAGGATGTGGGTGGGGTGTGGGCGGGATGTGGGCAGTGTATGGGCATGATATGGGCAAGGTTTGGGTATGGCATAGACAGGGTGTGGGTAGTGTATAGAGATGGGGTTTGGGTATGGTATGGGTGGGGTTAGCCAGTGTGACCAGCCCTGTTCTCAATGAAGATGAGGGCGTGAACATTTTACCTAGGGTGGAGTGGTGTGAAGGGAGTGGATGGTGTGAGGGTATGATGTAGGTGAGGTGTGATTTGGGTGTGGGTGACATATTGATTGACTGTTGCTTGGGCGTGGGCCTTGTCAAGTAAGAATGTAGGTCGGGCTTGGGCAGGATGAAAAATGACACCCTAAAGGCCCGTTTCCATTGGCCGACAAACATTGTGTAGATTTCTTTGTGTTCTCCTAATAGCCTATTTCCATTGGCCATCACCGATATACAATTAAGAGCCACCGACGGACCGTAGCACTGCTGACGCCAAATGGAAATATGCTATTAGGAGAACACAGAAAATCTACACAGTGTTTGTCGGCCAATGGAAAAATGCCTTTAAGGGGGGGAGGCGTGGTAAAGGGGTAGGCATAGTATGATATGGCTACGTACCTGCTTCATCAAACAACCATCCGTCAACAACTTCTTTTTCTTTTGTTTTATCAGGGTGGGAGGGTGGTCAAATGTTCAATGAGTGTGGAATGGGCAACCTGACAGTGGGAACTGGGGATGCCGACGTTTCTTTATGCTATAGATATGCTTAGTTCGCACCGTTCAGTCTCAGGGTGTGTGTTGTCGATGAGCGCTTCTTCCCCTGGTTAAAATTGAAGTTTGGAAATATATTTGTTTCATGAAAGTTTGATAACTGGTTGAATAAAGGAATTTAGGTATATCGGATAAAGTATCAAAGAAAGGAAGTAAGTAGTCACGGATATTAGGGAAGACTAGATGCCTCGCTTCCTGTCATTGACTTCTTGTACTGTGGCCAGCATTTGGTGAGTGCAACCTCTGCAGAAGGGTGAATCCAGAAGGCAGGAGTAGAAGGCACATCAGCCCATTGAAGAAGGAGTGTAGCATGCTTCTAAACTCGGGCACCGATAGTTGAACACCTGGGAACTGTTTCAAAAGTCGAGTAAGGTCTCGCCAGCGGCACGTCACATTTTGTAAACGAGAGGCCGGCAACAGCGAGCGGCACCTCAAATTAAAGCGGCAGCAAAACTACTACCAATATCCCATAGAGAGCGGCACCTCCACCTCGACATCGACGCCTCAAGTTCCATTGTTGGCCTCTTGCATTGGCGATGAGTACTCTCGTTTAGCACCTTCCCGACTTTTGAAACAGCTCCCTGGTTTAGACAAGAACACGGGTCCAGTCGGCCTGTAGGAGCTACTGCTCTATAGGACCTTCAGGTTCTTACTGGCATAGTGTGGGTTTACTGCAGGCTGCATCCAAATAGTACCAGGCGGGTCGAATTGTCTAGGAGGAACTGATGATAGAGAATCTTACAGTTAACGTCACATCCCCACGAGTGATGATATGAACTCCGTGATGTGACATCGGCAATGCGAAGAGGTTGCTAACACCAACTTTCTCTATTCTCGTTGCTGACACTGAGTAGTGAGTACAAAGTGAACAGGGCTGCAAATTTGAATAAGAGTGCAATTTCGTATGACCTTTTTGGTTGGTGGAAGAAGGGGTTTCAGTGATACAAAATCACACGAATTTCGCAGACACAATATATATATATATATGTTTTTCTTTATTTGTACGAAAAAAAAAACGTTGCAGGTCTTATGGCCAGTCCAGCGAATGGCTACATATAGTTCTTGGGATTCAACTGGTCACATGGTACTTAACAAAATATACAAATATGAGTCTGATGTGATGGTACATGAAGTATGATTAGATAGAATTGTCAACATGTGGTGCTTTTTAAGTAAAAACATGAGTTTTTATATACTTCTTAAATAAGTACAGGGATCCATATTGAACTTCCTTTGGCAGAGCATTCCAAGCTGACATAGCACAATAGAGCGGACTACACTTAAAGAAGGTCGTTCTTGGTCTTTTCAATTTTACAGTTAGTTTGCCTTGATTACGAGTTTTAGGGTTATCTGTTGGTATTAATTTCAGTGCATATTTACGTATATTTAGAGATCAAGATAACTCCTTCTTCTGTCTAGGGTTTGTATTCTGCAGGTTTCATGAAGTTTAGCAGTTGAGAGTTCTCCTATCAAAGCTTTTGTACATAGCCTAAACCCCCGATTTTGAAGCTTCTGTAGCTTACTCTTTAGTGCATCTGTAGCTCCTGATAAAAGTAACCTGAATAATCAAACAGGGGGGCTATCAAAGTCTTGTATATCTCTATACTAGTGATTTTGCTAATATAGGGTTTTATTTTTGACAGTTTAAAGAGGTGGTGGTTAACTCTCCGAACAGTGTCATTTACACAGTTGTCCCAGCTCAAAGTTTCGTCAAGGTGGATCTCAAGATAGGTAAAAGATGTACAGTATGGTAGTTTTATACTGTCGACCTTGATCTGTACCTCCTCTTGCCTGTAGTCTAGGCGATTTAGTTTTACTTTCGGACTAAATACGCAGATCTTAGTTTTTTTACTGTTGATTTTCACACTTGTTAGTGTCAGACCAATCCTTTACCAGGAGGATGTTGTTTCGTAGTCGGTTGATACAAGAGATTAGGTTAATGTCAGAGGTGAACAGCATAAGGTCGTCAGCATAAAATATATGATTACAAGCTAAAGGTAGGTTATATTGTCTCGCATGAGCATCTATAAAAACTTTTAGAAGTATTTGGCGCGCTTCCACCGACAGCTTAATTTTGTCTGAATCTTTACAATAGCGCCAGATGTGAATTCTGGTAAATTTCGCGATATACCCATTGTACGGTGGAATTATCCTGAAAGCTAATTAACAGAAAATAGTAATTAATACAGTAAAGTTTCAGCGTCAAATCAAGAGAATTTTATAGGATAACTGGTGAACGACCAAACTCTATACCTGATATCTAAGAGACAGAAAGTAGTATCAACTACAATTCACATCAAATGCTTGATTATCGATATCAGTGATTGTGGAAACTAACTCCTATTTATCGAAAATGGTGTGTAATTATCATATTACACAACTTGTACTCTCATATAAACTTCTTTATTTTCCTTGTTGGTCCCGTCCGTTTTGTACCGCATCCATGTAATTTATATTGTTTTAGACGCTCAGGTCTATTTATTGCGTAAAAAGAGCTAGCATACTTGTGAAGTGCTAAATCACCCGGTATGATACACATTGAAAGTTCACAAATGTAGCACAAAATGAGATAGTCAAAGATGATAATACCCTGTTATATGACCACTGGTGGAAAGTTCACAAGTATTCGTCGATGGAAAGATCACGTGTGACAAAACAGACAACTTTTTGTTTGTAATAGATCTTTTATCGATAATAAAAGAGCTGAGCTCAATTTAACAAAACAAAGGAGCATATATATCATACTTTCATCTTTACGATTAAAGAAATCTGGAATTCTTATAATCTGGGTATCTAGAATATGAGTAAAGGGGAAAGCCATGACCTCCCATAAACATGACTTCCGAACTGCCATCTGGGAAACCAAAGCACCCTCTTACGGGACGCTCCTGACTGTATTTGCCGACGGCTCACCAGGGATCGTGATTCGCGTCGTGGGGCACCAGGTTTCCGCCTATTGACGCTATCAGAACTCCCGCCAGGTTTCCTATTAGATATTAAATCGTGATATGCAGTAGTCAGCAGTAGACCTGCTGTCTGATGGGATTGAGGGTGGTGGACTCCCCTCCACGATCGCTAGCTCCCAAGTTTCTCCACTATTACAATTTTAACATGAATGGCGCATCATATGATATGAGAGCATACAGGACCACCCCTCATACCAGACCTAAGCTTATTGGTGTGGTTCGCATAGGGAGCCAACGTGAACCTGCTGAAACTGCCCACTCATAGATTAGAGATTATATGTATCATTCTCCAAGCTTTTAAATCCATATTTCTGATATACATAACAACTATCATCGTAGCCTCAAGACAGACTTATTCACTCACGATAACAGTAAACTGCACTTCAATAGTAAAAAAAGGAGACCAAAACTAAATTCTAGCCTCAAACCCCCATAACTTTAGCACTAAGCCTCGTTCTCACTGACCTCCGGAAATGCTGTTTTGAGCACGGGTATCTGCTGTATTAGTGGGTTCACTTTGGCTCTAGCGGCATGGTGCAACAAGGAGGCAATTGAAATGCATATCCTACAATTCACAGTGGCGCCACTCGGTGATTTTTGATTATTGACAAATATCAGTCCAAACATCAGTCCAAAAGGGATTTGCTTGCAGACTTGATCAAGTCTTTGATTATGAGCAGTCATTAAATGATTTTAAAAAATCAGAATAAAGTTCATTATAATATGTATCCTTCCCTTAGTGGTCCATGAATCATATTTCAGCGAGGATGGATAAGGTAGGTGGCGGGGTAGCTATAGGATACAGGGACTGGGGCCAGCCTAATTTGCTTTGTTTAATAAGTGCAGTGAAAAATGTAATTTTCTATGGTGACCTATAGTTTTTAGAAGTACACTTAAATATTGTTTTTTGGGGTAGTTTAATGTCCAAATTGTTCAATAAGACTTTATTATTACATGTAGTACATGCTGTCTGTGTACTACACATTTACTATATACTGTGTAAGTTCGAAGAAAATGAGATGCATTTTAGTGTATGTGAAATCCAACTATTAAGAGTTAAAGTATATTCTGTAGCGATGCCGGGTTTATTCTAGGCTCGTGCATGTATAATAATTAAGCTGGCTTGCTACTCAGCAGGCATAGCTATCATATATCTCTAGCAAATGTTGAACAAAGGCAGACCTTTAATAAAGCATCTGTATTGTAATAGTCAAGCACCCAAGATGATATTCTGTTCCTGGGAAGGTTTACACAAATCCAACGATGATCCATATGTGGTGAGATCACAGACAATAACTGATATTACCTACCTGTCTTTCAGCCATGAGGAAATTGACGTGGTGACGATGCCAGAGGGTCACTTTATTCAACTGGGCAGTACAGTAGTTTGCATTATTGTTCGAGACCCGGACTGGTCCTTCTCAGCAGAGATTTATCCACCTGGTTGCCGGCTCTGGCTGGAGCACCTTCCAACAGACAGAACACCCATCACTGAATATAGGCCTACCCGTGCCCCCTATACTTCTATTATAATATGTATGCTTTTATGTATACCACTACTACTAATACACCTAAGAGTCACAATACTATCATGAAACATCACAAAATTTCATATGATTGTGTAGTGGGGCGGGAATCCAGCAGTGTTTCGTACGTTCTACGGAAGGTGGCGCGGAGAGTCAATCCTGACTGTGTAGTGATTCCGGGCAACGCAGCACACAAGAGTGGCGCGGCGGGGGCTGGGATTACATAACGCTGGGTATATATACTCAGCGTTCACAGTAGGTCGACAGGCTGTCCTCGGGCGTCTCTCCCTGAGAGCGGACCCTTGGACCCTCACTTTGCAGGCAGGTTCTCGTAACCTTACTGGTGGTTAGGCGAGTCTTTCAGATTAGCCTCTTCAGCGTTACCTGGCACACCGTGCTGGGGTACTGTACTTGTGGGTCTTTCCAGGAAGTAATTGTTAATAAACATTCCTGTTTATTAAATGCGTGAGTTGTGTTTTGTGTTCCTAGGTTCGTGCAAACCTACTGAAAACCGAACCTACCTACATAATTGTTCGTAGGGTGGAATCCCGCCGAGAACTAGCGTTCCGGAAAGGGGTCTTCCAACCTGCTAATCAGGCGGCGACCACCACAATTGTTTATATCTCGTGAGTTGTCTTCGAGGAATGCTACCACAAAGCAGAGCTCAGTGATATCTGTAGTGGAAGACAACAAACGCTGTGTAAACAATCATGTGAAGTTGAATGGTGTTTAGATTTTATTCTACCCTGTCACATGTTTTTAACTTCATATGTCATACGTGGCATATGAATAGTATATGGCATAACCGTGGCATACAGTCACACCACGTTAAACCTTTGGAGATTTACATGAGGGGTAGGATAAACCGATGTGAGGCTCCCATTATTAGTATCTGAAATCGCATTGTGCTGTTATACTAAATAGCGTCTGTGAAATCTTTAGTGAGAGGTGGGACGTGTAATTGCGATAAAAAAAGACATCTGTTTCACAAATAAAGTAAAGTGGTATCTATCACCAGACCTATAACCTAGCTGAAAACAAACACCGAACAAAGTTACCAGATTTTCCCTTGCTCATATGTTTTACTTAGATTTAAGGTATAAAAAAACTATCTACTTTCTCTTTTTATCTTTCTGACTAACACAACACGATCTAGCTAGGTAGTTTTCTTTCGGTGTCCTTGCTAAAGGTATAACAACAGCATTTAGATTTTTCTTCGTGTTGTAGGAAGGTGGGCCAAACAGGAATGTATACATGTACATCAGTAACTAACATGCTTTACTCCCAAGTCCACCGCAGGCCATTCTCCAGATAGAGACTTGCCAAGGAGATGGATTAGAAAGTATCTGAGCTCAAAGAGAAAGGCCGCCTCTCTTACCTGGAGTTGAGTATAGGAGGTGCTGTGGTGCGCCACTGACAGACGCTCACTGATAACCCCTGATCCCTCCATGAAACTGTGACGTCATATCTTCGTTCTATATCTTCGTTTTTGTGCCATGTTCTATATCTACATCCCTGCACCTTGAGTCTCTTTTGTATCTATATCCCAGCAGCGATCTGTGTTCTATATCTAAATCTCTGCACCATGAGTCTGTTCTATTTCTACCTCAATGCATGGAGTGTTTGTTCTACAACTACATCCCTAAACTGACAGTCTGTGTTTTTGATCTATAGTATCCATGCAACGTATATATCTTCTATACACTCGTGTGTTTCTTGGTTCCCTGTGTCTGAACGACATCTACATCACCACACTGTAAAAAAATTCCGTAAAATATACAGGATACTACCGTAAACATGGACGGTATATCACTGTAATCTTATCCACAGATCAATACCGTATATACGGTCAGTTTACAGTATAAATCTGTAAATATGGACATATTAGATACACTTAGATTAACTCCAATATCAGCACCAAATCAAAGTGGAGAAAAAAATGCAAGAGTTAACTTCATCAAAATGCGTAATAGATATTCATTGATCTCCTGTGAAGTTCCTGCCATTTAGAGCACATTTATTCTCAAGTTGTCATGACATCAATATCATAAAGGGGATTAGACACCACTTTCATAGGACATTTCTAAAAGATATGTAGGATTGACTTCATCCTACTGTATCAAATGCAGCCTTGTACTGTCAGATTCTGATGAGTATTCCTGTAAAATAGTTCGCTCTAATAACATTAGAGTTGAAAAACTTAAATGTTGAAATATCATTGATAATAATTATTAATGATACTGATAAGCCAATAGGCCGATAGAGAATATATGATGGTAGCCAATACAAAATATTCACTTTTATATTCATAATCTCCTAGGGGCCATTCATAAAATGCCATGTGCACTGAGGGGGGGGGGGATTGGAGGGTCAAGGATTTAGGAAATTCTGCATATGCTCTTTCTTTGATCAATTGCATAAAAGTTTGGGAGGAGGGGTTGGAGGTTTGAAATTTCAGAAATTCTGTATACATACTCTATAGGTGGCCCTCTACATATAAGAATTCTCAAGAACCTCAATAACAAGATTTCTGGTATATGTATAACAAAGGGCTGTGCATATAGTATATTTCATACAGCTTTGCTCCTCTGTATTTACAGGTATGAACCGTTTTCAAAATACAGTTTATTACAGTGAAAATTCATGGTCTGAAATATATTACAGGTTTAAACCTGTTTCAGTAGTTTCATGAATTTAGCAATGGAATTTTATCAAGAGTAGGGGATACATATAACCTATAATCGTCCCAAATATGAAGAAGATTGGCTGCTCCGAACCTCTGATATTTGCTAGACGTTTTCCGCTGTTGCTTGCACTGTTGGTGCCACTGTTGATGTGTGTCTAGGCCTAATGTCACAGAACTAGTGAAACAGGTCCCTGCTGATTTCGGAACATCGATGAACCTTTGTCGGCGTCAAAGGAACGGTACTTCGTCTCATGAACGGCATTTTAACCCTTGACTAGCTACCCCACATCTACCGACTACCGTTTGGATGCCTAGCCTGAGATAAACTACCGTTCCTTTGTCGCCGACAAAGGTACATCGATGTACCGAAACCGGTAGATGTGCATTTGGCTCTAAGAGAACATACCTCCAAGAACGATAATTCTTTCATGATTACGTAGGTTCATCTCCTCTATGTACAGGGTATTTCGCCGAATTAGCATAATCTATCTATAATAGACCGTTCCTTTTAATATCTATAGCTTAGGTTATTAATGACCAAAAGGTATGAACTCCGAGAATTAAAGACGAAGGACCACATGTTTACTGCTAGTTTCTGCTATCTGAACCTAATAGGTGCAGTCACTGTGAATTACACCGCCGAAGGTTGTTTATCTACTTTACAAATGTACGCGTTTACAAAGATATCACTACTTATTACGCTGCATCACACGTCGCCGCCCTCCTCTGGACGTACTCTGTGACGGCCAATACATGTTAGTTTATTTTTCCGACACCAGGGGGGAGGGGTGACCTTACCCCTAGTATTTAGACTCACCGGGGGAGGCGCATGGCGGACTGAGGAGATGTGTATTTAGGGTTATCAAAAGTATGTTTCACGTGGTTCCACTCAACGCCAGCGTTTCCAACCCAATAAGCCATGGGAAAATAATGGTCGCTTGAAAATGCCTTAAAAAGTATACGCTGGTTGGTTTGTTTATATACCCCGTCGAAAGTTTAGTATGGAAATAATTAAACGCGTGGTGTAGTGTGGTATATCCACACACGTCCATTTACAGTCACCAGATGTGGGTATACACAATCCTTGTTAATATCTGAACCCGGATCCTACGTCCCCTCTGAGAATTACAAAATCTGACGTATTGTACCAAATACTTTATTGTAATCGTGGCGGATCGACTGATATATAGACTCCGAATCACAATTTATTGTCGTTTTCCCATCAGGAATTGATATATACCATGGCATATAAATATTGAACTAATGCTATATTAGATTTTGATATATACTGAAGTATCTTCGATATATTGGTTTGTCCTGTTTAGAGCTTCCTAGCACATTTCAGTATGGCTGCTCCATTTCCTCTCATATTATAAAATCATTTCGCTTCTATCTCTGATCTGGTGATGAAGGTTCTTACTCCCACGATGAAATTAATTTGTAGACATCAACATTCGATATCTGTCCAATTAATAATTCCCTTTCAGCAGTTCGGTCTACACACCAAAATTATTCTAATTAAATACAGGTGTGTATACCATTAATACGCGTCAATTTCACGTTTAATCAAACACACAAATCCATTTAATTTACAAATAGATTGGTTGATACCGACTCTAATCTACTGATAATGGGCGCCAAATCCAAGTACAATTTTTCCTAAGTTCTCGAATGAGGGAGTCTCCAATCTTTATCGAGCTTTCGCAGGGGAAATGAAATGTAGAACGTTTCAATTGTTTTCGTAACCAACACCATAGAAGGAGGAGGGGATTCATGTTTTAAGATTTAAAAACAACGGTGCCTTCTCACTCTACTTTCTCTATATGGATGTATGTAACATCAAAATCATGTACTTCAATACTACGGGGATAGGAATTTGACCTTTGAATTGCCAAATAAAGCCCTTTCGGACATGCCAATTTGGCAGTAATATTCACGTGTGTTGTTTAATAGAATACTCAAGCACGAACCTCAAAGAAACAAAGCCAAAAGCATAGATCATAACAATATAAATATATAATTCTTTATTTCCATAACATATTGTTGTGTCATCATATATTCCTATATGTATGCCAGATAGGATTTAACGGCATTCTTCCATAACTTATATATACGTGTAGTGTCCAAAATCGATGCTTTGCTCGGAGGTACATATCGATATCTTTCTAAATCCAGGCATATCAGCAAATGCTATCTATTGACATCTGGTATAGTATAAATTTAATCGATTTGATCAGAGACACTTTGTAAAATGGAATTGCCACAATAAAGTACATGTATTTAGACATTTCAAATTGATACTTACATCGTTTTGGGCGAGGTGAAAAAAAAAATTGAAATCTTGTGATAGACCATCATTCAATATGGCGCAGTCCGAATCAACAAACATCGTATCCAACGTAACTAAATCATACCAACGGAATGATATATTGATACTAATTTTATGTGTTTCGTATTTGTTTGGCAAGATCATCTATATTTTCAAGTACTGTCTACTGAAGCACATACAGCAACATATGATCGTCAAATGGTCCTGAAAACAACCTCACTGTTTCCAGAAAAGAAGTTTCCCCGTTGACAAAACTCTCGGTAGGCGGCGCTCATTAGGCAGGCGCACCAGATGGTTCTCTTTTTACAGTTTTATCAGCTAAGTGTCAGGGCAGCGTCCATTCCAGAGGTCAGTGCTTCGTAGAGGTCGATGCGGTGGTACCAGTCAGACATGTACACCCGTGCTCGGACCCTCTACTTACCAGGTGTCGCGTCTCCATAATGAAGTCAAAGAACTTACCGGATAAATATCTGAGATGTCTTTACATGTCTACGGCCACAGTCACCATCTGACCACAGGATCGGTGATTTCACGACCTGGGGCGTTTCTGTCGATAACTCCGTCCCAGAATCCATTGGACATTAATGTACATTCATATAAGGCGCTGCCGGGTGTGAGAAAACCGACTAGGAGACGATAACTGAATGATCCACTTCTGAAACCTCCGTCCATAATCTGTACTTGGCGGAGTTGTCCCAGCTTCTCTTCTTTGTATAGTTAGTTGCCTGTATCTGACCGATACATCAAAGTTATGCTCCTCTGCATAATCGTCTATATTTGGTATCATAGTTGAACTTCTCTATACATATACATATTATATACTTGCGCAGTGTGTTCTCAGAGCGGTCGGTCTGTCACTGTGAGAGTATTTAACATTGCACTCGTTGTTGTTGGACTTATACTCTCCACAATCAGTGACAAACAGTCAAGGCTGGACACACTGTTATTGTTCAACTTGCCGTTGGAGGAGGAGCTGTTTTGTTGGTCGAAACCTGACGGAGAAAAAAGAGTGTTACATTGTGGTCGATATATACAGCAAATAGATATGGAAAAGATTCAGCTGTAGTCCAGAGAAACATTATAAATCTAATCTCAATCATCAATAGTAGCGCCCCTGTGATAATATGAAAATGTTTATTCTCAAACTGGAATTTTAAGCTGTATTCTATATGGCGCATACATTATATTTGATAAACTGTTTTTCATCAGATATAGCATTGTGTCGACATTGACAAGTGAAATTTGGTTTAGCAAAAAGAAATAAGCAGTAAGTCTACAATTTTCAGTGAACTCAATCTCTCTCTATATATAGATGGATGAAAGGAACTCGAAACCACTGTTTCAGTATCAAGTTCATATGGCTGAAAAGTGAAGGAGGAAACGGTCTCATTGTCATATCCGACGTTAGGGTCAGAAAGAATATTCACCTTTGAAGTTCTCTAAAAGTCCATTTGAATTATTTAACACAATAAAATGCAATAACTGGAAAACGAGATTTGTCCTTTATGGTTATACAGTTTAACTCTGACATTTGATACGTGTATCTTTATCTACGTTAAGGCTAGGCACTCTCTCAGAGAATGGCAAATACAGGGATCGATTCTCACAAGCTAGATATAAACGTTATCGAATGATATAAACTTGCTATTTCTCGTGGGGTTTAACTGTATATGGTTAGGTAATTCTATTATACCATTTGTCACTATGACATTCTAATCGGAAATAGAAATATCTCTTGAGATGTTCTTGTGATTATTATCTCCCTGGTTTGTTGTCCACAAACGACACCATATTTATAGGTGACAATTCACGTGATTTTTCTCATACAATGTTGACGATCAGTTATGGCACAACGCGTTAGACCACTGCGTTGTTTCCCATAGCGTCAACCCTGGAGGAGCACTCCGCATGCTGAACCTCGGCACACGTGCGAGGCAGGGAGAGTGGGACCGGTGACCTCTTGAACCAGAGAAGTCCAAACACAGAAGGATGGGTTCCTTTTCACGTGCACATTATTGTCTCATGAGGATTGGATATGTATGAACACGTGACACGTGGTACGTGCATGACTCACCCCCACAGTGACGACAGCACGTTTAAGTACACGTAAGGCCCAGCGTCCACCTACTACGATAGAATTGTAGACCTTCCGATATGGCACCGATACAAAATGTCAAAATCGGTGCCATATCGGGAAGGTGCAAAATCGTAGATATATGTCTAGACAAGCCAATTCACCATGCGTTGTATGGGTTTTTTTATCGGTGTCTAATCGCAGAAACGTGGTCAACTGCCCCGATATCAGGTAACCTTCCGACGCGATTTTGATTTTTTTATCGGGAGGTGCATCGTAGACCATATCGGTGCCATATCGTAGTAGGTGGACGCCGGGCCTTACGTGTAAGTTGTAGAAATATGTACCGTATACCCAGAGCACCCTTATTAAGAACAAGTTCATTTCAAAAGACATGCACATTCTAAAGCCACGATCGTTATAGAAACGCTTACTTCGTATAAACTTGTTCCCTGTCGAAACTCTTCTTTTTTTGTTTGAGCATATCTTTATTTCTAACTCGAATTATTTGTCCATGATCTTTTCAGGGAAGTACATGTAGTTCACACTAAAAGCTACTGTGTGACATCATCGCTACCGCTCACCCTCCCAGCAGATCTTTTGTGGCGCATGTGCTGAACTAATCTCTGCTAAAATCCCTGCTCTCACGTTCTGGCGTTTATTTTTTTATTACAAACGTCAACATATCACGTGGTAAACTAATACTTTGTTTTACAGTTACTATTTGCTTACCAGAGGTTAATAATTGTAAGATATACGTGCATTGGTATAAAATAAATGATGTAACCAAAAATACTGAGAAAAAGACAACCCGCTATGTACAAACTGGACCGTGTTTCCTTTATCCACGACCACCTACTCAGAGGCCAGCCAAGTTGCGAGTATCATGAAGACGAGCGGTGACCATGAACTGGCGACACTGAGCAGGGTTCGGTGAAGACAAGCGCCTGTCACATAAAAGTACACGCAGATAAGGAACCCTTGTTCAACAAAGAAGTGTGGACAGGGCTCGGACTGGGCCTGAGTGGCAGCTCCTTAAAGGGCCGGGCCCTTGATGTTCATCAAACGGGTCACCGAAGCCGCAGAGACCTTTCTTCTCGCGTTCTCCGAGGCGCCAGTCGAGGTGTACGAAATACGGACTGTGTTAAAGAAGTAAACCCACCCAGCACGACACCATCTATGACAGCACTCACGACATATTCTCAACCCAAAATGTTGTCTCCGTGTTTCTGGAACCCACGCTGTTTGGGAGCGCTGCGTTAGTTCCTGCGATACACGCCGATTGTTACGGCATCTTTCACCGCGTTGTGGGGGGAAACGTTCCTAATCCGATTAGAAAAAATATGTTTTGACAAATAGTCAAACAAATATAAAAATGCAGTCAGTCAATCTTGTGTTAAAACAATTTTATTCGTCAAGAATCCTATTCATCCGTGCCCAATTAAAGCACAACTATGTGATTATTATATACCTGTGGCAGTATATCTTAGACCTACTGCCCGCTGCCACCCAGGCAATATGCATACCCGGCATCGGTTCATCTGATCGTCAATTTTACCGCTTATTTATCACGTACGGCCAAGGTAACCCTGGTTCCCTATATTAAGCCCGGCGTTCACCTACTACGATATGGCTCCGATATGCTCTACGATGCACCTCCCGACAGAAAATCAAAATCGTGTCGGAAGGTCACCCAGTATCGGGGCAGTTGACCAGGTTTCTGCAATTAAACACCGATAAAAACTCCATACAATGCGTGGTGGATTGGCATGTCTAGACATTTGTCTACCATTTTGCACCTTCCCGATGTGTCTCCGATATTTGCTTTTTGTATCGGTGCCATATCGGTAGGTCTAAATTTCTATCGTAGTAGGTGGACGCTAGGCCTTACACTCTAATGAGAGTCACAAACCTAGCTGGGGCGCATTTACCAATCTAGACTCTTCTCTATACACCAACGAGACTTGGGGGGCCGATTTAGGTAAACTTTATTCAACACTTATGAATTACCTTTGGTGAGATAGATCAGTCATAGCTGAACCAGCTTGAATATTATCAACAGATAACCTTCGTACGAGATCTCCTTGTACACTGTCCTATCGCAGGTATAAGTTATTAAACAGGCCCCAGATATGCCATCTTCTTATGGATCTCTCTTACTCTCTCTCTCTCTCTCTCTCTCTCTCTCTCTCTCTCTCTCTCTCTCTCTCTCTCTCTATATATATATATATATATATATATATATATATATATATATATATATATATATTCATCATTCTCCAAACTCCTCCAGGGTCTTCCTACTCCCTACGCCTCTCTCCGGGTGGGTGAGCCGACCATAACCCTCCACACTGACCACATAAAACGGCAAGAGCAGCTCCTCAGAAGTGCCTCATTAAGAGGACGGGCTGCTTTGAAGGAGGCGGCACTGAACACACCTCCTTCTTGTGACAGGTCGCAGACGGCGCCCATAGACCGCATTCTCCATACACAACTTTCGACACATTATGGGACGAAAAAACACCATCGTTCAGTAGGAAGAGTGCAAAAGCCGCCCGCAACAGGGCGCCGGGTGCCGGCCAACTTCAGCGCGAACATCAATAACTCACCATGCGGGACACGGCCAGTCACAGCCTCGTTCTGACTAATCAAGTGGGTCGTTTCCATGTCGGCCATTATATCACTGGCTGAGTAATGGCTAACTTTACAACACACGAGTAATTTCCATGTCAAGCATTAAATCGCTGACGGAGTCATGGCTACCTTTATCTGCGATACCTTCCATGCCATGCTTCGTTGTGCTGAGTCACGGCTACCTTTGCAACATTCAATGTGAGTAAATTCCATGCCATGCATCAAATTGCTGACCGAGTCGTGGCTATCTTTAAATATTTTTATGGCAGGCATTATTTCATTTGCTGAGTAATGTCTACTTTCACAACATGTTAATATTTCAATGTCAGTAGTCATGTTATTTAAGGGGTGATTCCACCAGGACGTGTGATAGACATGCCGATCATGGCCGATTGGTTGACGCCCTAGGTCTGGTTGAATAGTGTGAAAATATCTAGATGAAGCACTCCGGTGAAAACCCCACTTTGAGCGATAATAGGTGCTCCACATGCAGGGGTAATGATCTTATGACATTTAGTACGATCAAGCAAGATGCAGCCAGATGCTACAAGACACTACCCGACCCTGTCAGTCAAAATCAATGTTGTCAGTGGAATCACCCCTTTAGTCATGGTTACCTTCGTTATGTGTGATAAATTTCTATATATGTCAGGCATTAAGCCTATTTCCTTGAATGAGTCTTCTATATAAGTTTTAAAAAATCAATTTCAGTGACAAAACATGAATTTGCGGGTCCCAGTGTTTTTCAGCTGTACTATCTACATAACTTTGATTCTATGGACACTTTAATAACATAAGAATAGTTTCCGTGTCAAGCACTAAATTGATGTCCGAGTGATGGCCACCTTTACAACATAAGGCCCGGCGTCCACCTACTACGATATGGCTCCGATATGGTCTACGATGCACCTTCCGATACAAAATAAAAATCACGTCGGTAGATCACCTAATATCGGGGCAGTTGACCACGTTTCTGCGATTAGACGCCTATAGAACCCCATACAATGCATGGTGGATTGGCATGTCTAGACATATGTCTACGATTTTGCACCTTCCCGATTTGTCTCCGATATTTGCTTTTTGTCTCGGTGCCATATCAGTAGGTCTAAATTTCTATCGTAGTAGGTGGACGCCAGGGCTAAGAGGGCTCGGCATGTGAAGCCATTATGAGTAGAAATTTAGAAATACACAATAATTTCTCACATTATATGATCACTGAAAGAGTTGTGGCAACTATAATCATGTCTCTAAAGTGGTTTCCATGGTAAGCATTATCTCGCTAAAAGAAGCATGGCTGTTACAACAAGCAAGTAATTTCCATGTTGGGCATGATATAGGAGACGGAAACAATTAGCTACCTTTACAATCAGCAATTAATATCAATTTAAAACATCATATCGCTTACTGGGTTTAGTTGTGCAATAGAACATGCAGTTCCTTCTTTGAACCTGCCCTTGACAAAGACATTGCATGAGCCGTATAACAGTGGAAGACCTAATTGAATGATTATGATCGCTGGGGGGAAATGGTAACGAACGTCCCTGGACAAGGCATTGCAAGAAGAACATTCTATTCTGGTTGTTTTACCAACAAGCTTTTAGCAGTCGGTGTATCATTAAAATTCTTCTCATGTAGACTCAATCTGAAAGAAGCCACGGCGGGTTGTACTGACGTTTCCAGTGCTCTCCCTGTGCGCAGAGAGATGCAGTTACATGACCTTCAGCTTGACCTCAGGTTTACAAATGAGGTCAAGGTTATGTCTAGGGAAGTGTTGCTCTCACGGCAGGCGGTAGAAACGACTGGGAAGGCGGTGCTGGTTACGGGTGAGGGCTGTGGAACGTTATTTGTTGACAGTTGAGGAAAATGGTGTTACCTAAAACTGTACTGAATAATCCCAATTGCAGAACCCTCGATATTCATAGGAATTCGAGTAGACCATGTTGCCTTCTCGAAACCTCTGCTGACAGTATACAGTAACCGTAAAAAGGAATGAAAATGCGGTCACAGGTATGTATGGTCTCTTCATTCAAGACGTCTCTATCCAAAAATATCGACATTGCATGATGGCAATTAATTTTTCATATGATCACTAGAACTACATGATACATTACCATCGACTGAACATTAGCCGTTTCATCAACACCGTTTAGCCATTGGATTTTGCCATAAATATAGAAGTAGATTCGAGTTGTGCGAACAGAAGCAATTTCCAGTAGAAGTTCCATTGCCTCTACAATGTCAATTACTGGAAGATCTACAACATTATCTCCTGTGTATCAACTGCAAGATGGTCCTTAGCAAGCATTTTCTTCTGTCCTCTTTCATATCGTGAGATACCATATATATATATTATATCATATATATGTCTGCCCTTATTCTATAAAGTACCTAACAAATATTTGTACTACCATTGGCAGATGTGGCTCATAGTCCAGAAATGGATTGTTCAACAAGGAAATAAGAACCAAACAACTTACAAACAACTCACTCTTTCCGATTGAAAGGTAAAACGTGTTGGTTATTCATCGAGGTAGGCCTACGGAAAGTGCTGAGCAGCAAAATATAACTTAGATCACATAGATAACATGACTATGTGTATAATGTGTAATATAAATTTGTAATACGCTATATTGAAGTAGAATAGGTTTGAATGAGTACATCTTTTTTTTACAACTTTCTTTAATTATCTGTATTTTTCAAATGTGTAGATATATGATATATCAGTGTACAATTTTTCATATATAACCAATAAAGTGGGTATGCTATCAGGGATGGTTCACTGGTTTCCATCAGCACCCGAAACATCAAGACGTCTCAGCGTCTTCCAGGACTTGTGTCCGAGTTGCTCATTACTGAAAATCCAGCTCTCCATGACCATCGATGCACTATGCAGTCTCTATGCACCTCCACTATCTATTGTATACATGATATAAAAGTCGATACATCTACGGAGGGAAATTAGGCTCGCACTACATTACCTGCAGCGGGTGAGTGAAAACCTATCCTCCGGGCTCCCGCTGGAGTGCGGGGGGTGTCCGGGATATGCTCGGGGAGTTGCCCGGCGCCAGGCCCGGGTAATGAGCCCGCTCCGTGCCGGCGCTGTGCAGCCGCAGGCGGGGGGCGGCTCCCCGCGGGGCTCGGTCGCCCAGCACCGCTGATAGGCTCCAAGAATCGCCCGTTAAAATGTGGCGTATGTGTCCCTGGCCGGGTTAGGCGGCGGGAGGTGCCGGGATGAGGGGCGGCAGAGAGCGGGTCACATGTACAGACAGGGGTCAGCCACCTCTCGTACTGAGTACGTTACTCAGTACAAAGTGTATCAGTGAATTACTGTATAAATAATCACAAACTCAGGTGGTCGCTAGTGGCAGTTGCTATGATTCTTTTCACAGACACATCATCAAATAGTGCTCAAGATAAGTGTGAACTCTGGTGGCAAGGTGGCAAGATGGCAAGGTGCGTAATTCTGATCACAGCATTCTTTCTGGAAATGGATACTTTGGAAAAATTGTCATAACCTATTTTCCTGTCTGGCTTAATAAAATAGATTTTCCCCAAGGTAGGGCGGGGGGGGGGGAGGGGCTCAGTGTCTTGGAGGCACATTTGAACGTCATTTTAGATAAGGAATATCTTCTAATGCATGTCAAAAG
Source organism: Alentia gelatinosa (assembly GCA_950022655.1). NCBI lineage: Eukaryota > Metazoa > Annelida > Polychaeta > Phyllodocida > Polynoidae > Alentia > Alentia gelatinosa. The sequence continues at coordinate 26,292,053 of OX465580.1, read as the reverse complement.
GTGTCTGATAAAATGAATCTACCTGGACATGAGGCCTTGCAGTATTTACGAGGAGAAGTTGGAACATAAGGCCCGGCGTCCACCTACTACGATAGAATCGTAGACCTCCCGATATGGCACCGATACAAAATGTCAAAATCGGTGCCATATCGGGAAGGTGCAAAATCGTAGACATATGTCTAGACAAGCCAATCCACCATGCGTTGTATGGGGTTTTTATCGGTGTCTAATCGCAGAAACGTGGTCAACTGCCCGATATCAGATTTTGATTTTTTATCGGGAGGTGCATCGTAGACCATATCGGTGCCATATCGTAGTAGGTGGACGCCGGGCCTAACAATGAGATGGGTTGGAAAGACTATTTCCAGTCCGTCCCTCGGGACATGGTTCACCAAGAGGTGCAGGAAAAGCAAGTATCTCCCAGGCATGAAGATAACCACAGAGATGACTAAATGGCGGGGCGTTTTGGGAAGGCATTCGTTTCGGGCACAGGCCTGGCATTGGGGGAAGACCATACGAGATAGGCATGAAACTGGGCGTATTGCAGTCATACGTGGTCGACCCTGTTCCCGCAAAGCCGGAGACACACCAAGCGAGAAACGCAGCGATTTCCATAATAAACAACGCAAAATGACCTGTATATGTGAGCTTTTATTTCACATTTCACCTCATCATTCATTCTGAGACACTAAATCATTGGTGGGAGTTAATACTAAGAAATGGTATCTCACATATGTTGCATTTTGTGTTACTCGCTTGGAGTGTCTCCGGCTTGAGGTCTATGGTGGCAGCAGTAACTGCCAGCTCAGGTGACATTGAGGCGGCCATAGGGCAGGTGATACTGATCATTTGCTACTGCACATAACCCAATACGCATATCCTACACTCTAGCCTACAGTATAGACCCTCAACTCCGTAATATCCGCCCGGGTACGTAAAGGATCCGCTCCCGACTGGCTGACCGCACCTCGGCCGCCTGTCCCCCGCTGAACAACTGTTTTCTGATTTCTCACTGCGGAAACCGAATATAATTTGAGCTGTATATGTAGAAATAACTTAATTTTCAATTTCTGCCATCCGGCTTCCAATTTGGAGATTTATAAAAACCGTTAGACTGCAGTAATTGTGGGAATTGGGTCAAGGGTCTATCACCATACAACGACAGAACAAGCTAACACTGGATCTAGTAAACACAGTAAATTATGGGATACCCCAATAAGGTCTACAAAACATAAGAATACTTTTATGATAGCATGTCATATGCAATGAGTTCAGCCATGCACTTCTACATTAGACCTATGCAAATATAGAAAACAAGAATCTTCAACAAAGAACGAAAGTAAATGAACAGGGGATGGGGGCAGTCACGTGGTAGGCCTGGGCACTGGAGGACCTGCGTGCACCTGGTGGTGGTCATCTGAACATGACGTCGGTCGACAGATCTGGACAGCGTTCCTCTGGCGTTCCCCGGAGGGTGCAACGCGCTGCTACTGTTACTGCGGGTACTGGATCCCAGCCAAGTGATCAAGCGGCACGCGCATGCGCCACAGTTCACCCAGTGACTTAAATGTGGCAGTTAACGTGCGCATGTGCAGTAGAGTGAAAAGCCCGTAATCGTGTAAATCCTTCAAGTCCATCAAGTCATAGTGGAAGGGACGCGAGGGGACACAAAAGGGACATGGACTTTTGGGGTGCAGTCTGTACCCTTAAATTTAGTCTGTGTCAAATTTGTTCAGAAAAGTTAACACGAGAGGAAATGGCTATGGTATTCAATATATTGAAAATTGTGCCTAAATAAAGATTATTTTATGGGTACCACTATTTTGTTTCTTGCTCCTTTTGTTAATGCAGCTAGAAAACCTTTCAACAAAAAGAAAGTTGATATTTGTATTGTTTGCCAGGCTCACGCTCAGGTTTTTAATTGGATCCAACTCAAGTAAATGCTACGCAGATTCGACAAATAGTCGATAATGACTAGCAGATAACAGCAATTCATCAGCTTCCAATATAGCCGACCGCCTTCAACAGTCTATATGGAGTAATCAGAGCTATTAAGAAATGCTATTGCAATCACTCTGGAGAGATAGCTCTCCTACAAGGGGATCCATTTTCCCATAGCAGTTATTTTGTCGTGTCTAGTTAGCTTAGCGCTCGGGCGCGATTGGCGTTGTGTTCACAATGTGAAAATAGACGGAGATTATCACCACTAATTCTCACCAGGTGGTGCCCTAGATAACGCTGGTACTCAGCAATCAGAGCTGTCAGACTTCACAGGATGTCGGGGCCACCATCCGTGTCAAAACCATGCGAATTTATGGAACTGGGCCCTGGTCCCATGTAAGTTTTTTACGATTATATCCAATCATTCTCAGACTTCACTCATATCTAACAGTAAATTTATACTGTTCTGAAAAGTGATTGGTATACATGAGGAGTAAAGTCTAACATTGGAAACTGGGCTCGAGTGTATAATAAGAATTGCTAGGAGGAGATAGTGTTTTAGATGAATGGCTACATTATGAGTAATAACCAATAACCAACCTTTATTTTTAGATTAAAACAATAACCCAATAACTCACCACACTTATAATTACTTCAGGAAGACTCAGTAATTCGAGTCTATCATATTTCCGGATTGAATTTCGGACCGAGGGACATGTATTTGTTGTAAAGCTTATAAGACAGCGACCCGACCAATTTGCCCGATCACACCTTTGCCCGACGAATCCGTCGGGTCGGTCAGAATCGGGTCGCTGTACGCACTTCACAGACCCGATTTTAATCGGGTCGGGCATTACTAGCGTGGGGGTAATGACCGACTCTGCCCGACCTTAATCATGTCGCTGTACGCACTTCACCGACTGTTCCCGATTCTGAGTAGGCCGTTCCAACAGCAATTCTACCCATCCCCTAGTCCGATTTACATGTGCCTTATATAGATTTGTAGGGGAGATAGAGGCGATGGTGAATCTGAAAACCGATTTCCAATATCTTATTTGGATCAAAAGTTATTAAACTTTGAGTTATTTTCTATGAATCCACCCCAGCGACCCATGGCTCACCACGGCTCGGCTCCTGGCGGCTCTCTTTGATCTCACTCGGTTCACTGTACAAGGTCATAAAGTGGAAAGGTGTGATCGGCAATTGGCGTTGAGGGTATAAGACAGCGACATTCTTGTTCCCGATTATAATCGGTGATCGGATCGGTGAGAATCTGTGGAAATTGTCGCTGTCTTATGGGCTTAAGAGTGAAATCCAACCTGTCTGCATGGAGAATCTCCAGAGGGTGGATCTAGTTCTTAGATTGAAGATTAGACTGGAGATAAGAGTGTGAGCGCTACAGACAGAGGAGAAGGAATACGGCACCGGGTTGAAATCAATGGCCTTTCTGCGTTGCTGGCCGCCGGAGTCTGCCTGCATGGCCTTTACGGACAAAAGTCGCTGACGCAGCGGCCACACCTCACGCAGACTAATAGACTTGCCTAAGGTTAGCACATAAAAAAATGTTCTAAACAGTCGTGGCTCACCCAAACTTTAGGTGAATACAATGGGTTTGTGGAAAGTTCTTCGAAGTTAAGCGGATGATACACTAGGAGATTCTTTTCGGACCCGACGCGATCGCGACCAGACTTATCTAAAAAGGCCAGTAATTGTCTGCTTTAGTCTGGTCTACGCTTGGTGGGTATGAGAGTACACATGCTGCAGACCAGTTTAAGTCACCCCTGAGCACTTTATAGAAAAAGTTTTGGTTTTTTTCCGATCTGCACCCCACCCACACCCCCATCAGGGACGCGGAATATGCACCCAAGGAAGATCTTTTGAAACACTTTATAGAAAAAGGCATAACGAATACGCTGCATAAGCGAACACCCCGCACTAACGGACACGATTGCTTGGAGCGATCTGCTCTATCAAATGCTTATTTCAACACCATGCTAGCGGTCACATTGGCCCGGAACGAAGGCAAATATAGAACACTTTAGGATGGTGGTCATCTACCGGTAGGAATAAACAAATCTACCTATTGGTCGTTCTAATGTTTAATGTCCATACGTGATGAACCATTTTCAAGTTTATGCATCCTATCAAATCACAATTAAAAAGTGGGTTTTTATTGGTATACAGTTGTCCGCAAGACTCTGGACAACTACAAATTCAAGACTGGTGGTGATACATGGACATTGCTTCTCGAGTTTTTTTTAACTTGTTCGAGATCCACGGACACCTCCAGACATATCCGACCCGATAAACAGCTTGAAGTCCATGCCAGAGCAGACTTTTCGCATTCGATCAGCCCATACGCAGAACTGCGCTTATCCTACAAGGTGTATTAAGTTTCGGCTCATTATTTGTTTATAATTTAAGATGGTTGCAATATGTTCAAACTGCCCTTTACCATAACCCGGAATAACCACTAGTGCGTTGGAGCATAGTCTGCAAGTGTCAGTTATATGTATACAGCTTTCCGTTTTGCAAATGCTTTGAACACCAGTGGTCTATCCCCATATCATATAGTTGTAGCTGCAGGGTGGCAGGGTGTGAATGTAATAATGAACATAGGAATTACATTGTTATGTATTAGATTAACATATGAGTATGCATAGCACTGTTTATATTGTGGTATTGCACTAAAGTATAATTGTTTGAAACACAAGTCTTGGGTATTATCTTCTTATAGTAGCCTACAGTGGTGATACCAGTATAAGAAGAAATGCTATATTCTAAAGTGTTTAGTTATTTAACATAAGAGCTGAGTTGCTCCTTTGAGTGAAAGATAAGAGTGACCCAGTAAGTAGGCAGACCAGTCAGGGGTCATTGGGTCAGTGATTGGTTATAGGGCATGTTCAACCGGTCATGTACCAGCAGCCATGGGATCGCACAAGGCTCTCTGTCAGCCACACAGTAAAAGGTGTCAGTGAATTATAAGGAATACTACCGTAAATTAGAACTGGCACACGATTTGACAGAGAAATATCGTAAAATTTACGGGACAATTATTTACAGTACAGGTGAGCCAATACTACTTTTGAAGTGATGGGTCAGGAGTAATTATGAGTAGATCCATCACTCCATTCTTCAGGGACACATACTGTTATATGTCACTTCTATTCTTCAGGGACACTCATGCACTGTTATATGTCACTGCCATTTATGTTGCATTTAGTTCTAACTTATATGCCACCACCACTTACATTGTGTTTAATCATATGTCATTGTCCGTCACCAAGAGTCGAGGGCTGCGCAATTAGCAATCATAAATGCCATTTTGCCCCTGAACTCGTCCGTCTTTTGGGGGTAGTATATTAATATCTTGGGTGTTTTGATATAGGCAAAGGTCTGTTCCCTGTTTCGAAGAGGAGGAGGTCTATGTCTTGTCGGGGGTCAGGTACCTGCGTAGAGTCCAAACCCAGAGACGGGATAGGCATATTTATCAGTATGACCACCCCCTACCCTCGTCCGACAGAGTTGATCTCACCCCTGGTATTTTTGTACCTTAGGCTTAACATTAGGAACTCGTTCTCCATGCCCCTAGGAGTATTGGGCCCGTTCTCCATGGTCCGTATCATGTGCGTTGTTCATTCTTCTAGTGTGTACAGGGGTGAGATAAATACAGAAAACAACTCGTTTTGGTCAAAGAAGTCTTTCGCCAACTCGGTTGAACACTAGGTGTTATTACCTCGGCTATCGCCTGGTTCATATCACCCTACATCAAACTCGTGGAGACCGACGACTTTGTCCAAAACTTGTTGGTTCCTTCTTAAGTACACCCTGCTCACCTACACTTCACTCAACCCGGCGCTGGTCACTCCAGGTGAGGATGAGCCATGGAGGAGGGTGGGGGAGGGCTGCAGCCTGAGAAACGACCAGCGTGCAGACTTCTCTGTCCTACCACAAGGCAGCCCAGGCTCTGAGAGAGGAGTGAAAGCGTAAGGACCTAGACGACCGACCTCTCCAGCCCTGCTACTGTCTGCTAGATGGGCGGCTTCGGCAGCCACCCACCATCTGGCTTCGGGGCTGAGCGGCCCGGGTGGCCGCATTCAAAACAAAGTCGATCCGCCTCGCGAAGCCCTAGCCATCCATTGCATTGGCCCTTCACCCCCACTCACCTTCTCCACTCTGTCCAGCTGCAGGCTGGAGGAGTGAGGTTCCTCCAGGGGAGCGAGTGGAGAAACCACAGCCCACTCGGTACTGATGGGCTTTCCTGCTGTAGTACCTACATCGCCTGAGTAATCCATCCTGCCGCTACCATCAAGAGCGCCGTGCAAACATCATTAATATCCAGTCATGACCTGTTTACTTTCCCATCTGGGCGCCCACCCCATCACCCTCCTGGACTCCTCCAGGCTCCCCCAGGTGCCCAGCGCAAGGTGTCGCCCACCACCAGTAGGTGGCGGGGTTTGATTTCTAGGCGGGCTTTGCGGCAATACGACTCTGTCTCTGATGTCTTGTTAAAATAAGATCGGGTTCTACTTTACGAAAAATGGATACACTGCTCTGCTAGTACTACTCGCATCATGTGTGCAATACCCCGTAGCTATTAGATATATATGATTTATTCGATCATAGTTGATAAGATGGACTATAGAATAGCACGGCTACTTTGTAGTCGGTAAATCACCTTGCCAGGTAGCATATGGCATTGCATTTGAGAATTCGAACAGTTTGTGGCCAGAGATAATGATATTAGCAGGAACATGACCTTTTGATGTCAATGGTAACTAAAAATCTACCTCGCATATTCTCGGTCGTAATTTGCTATTTTTCCTAGTATAGGCTCTTTTGGTGCTCTTTGACTAGCCTAGGATTATGTCCTTTTTGGATGACTTCTCCATCTTGTGAGGTCACAAAGATTTGACTAGAAGGAGTATGATTGGGATCAAGATTCTCTCTCCAGCTCGTCTTGTATTTTAACCAGAACGCCATGTGAGTGGTGGTTATATATATGGAGCTATATGTGGCACTGAATGGAATTCATGTCCATTGTAGAATGCAAAACTTCCTACTTTTAGCCACTATAGGATTCCCCTCAGTTGATTCGGAACACGCTGACAACAGTAATATATCTTTATAGACGAACATGTAATCAATGATTTACCTTTGCATTCTACCAGCATGGCAAATACACATGTAGACACAATTGTTCGCTTCTGAAACCACACGCGTAAGCCTGGCGTATGGATTAGATATTGGTACAATGTGTATGTATATAAATGTAACTTACCGTTTTGATGACTGTATGAATTATTTGATGATTGGTAGTGATGTAGTTTTTCTCCATAATATTGCGACCCGTTCATAGACTGAAAGTTAAACAAACACAGATGAATTAGAAATAAGGGGTTATTAATTATACCGAATTGTTGTCCCACTACAAATTAAGCAGGCGATGGCAGGGTAATGTGACAGGTTCATGTTATGGCCAGCAGGTTGGTCTTACGTGGTGATAAATATTAGGTGACTACACGAACATTAGTAGGATTTACAGGTAAGCCCCGATTTGAAATTAATACAGGATCTTAAAATAAATTGTAAGCCTGTAACTCTGCATCTTGTCAACAGTGTCACTTTCAACCACTGAAATTAAATCTAAACCTCAATGGTTCACATTTCCCGATGCCACAGGGAAAAGCACGTTACATGTTATTGTAACATTGAATAATTTCCTAACTACTGAATAAGGCGTTGTTAGTTTCCGCCTCATTGTTAATGAGATATTATCGCTCGTAGTAAGAGATTGACATCAGGGAGAAAGGTTGACAAAATGAAGAGAACTCGGCTTCTGTACTAATTCTCATGCTACCAGGTATCTTAGTATCGTTACATAAAGCGTGTATGATCATCGAACGATCTTATGAAAGGTCGTAGGATGGTCATAGGGCGATTGTCGTTACACCTCAAGGGGGTGTCGTGGGTGTCGGTCATGTTTTGACATTGATAAAGACTGATGTTATAAGCAGTTTATTGACACAATGACTTGTCATGATATACTTGGTTCTGCTCCTATGTTACTGATACACTGTATAAACCTCATCAATATATATATATATATATATATATATATATATATATATATATATATATATATATATATATGTGAAATATTGCAGTTGAGCTACATGGATTCCGTTTAGGTTTCGAGAGGCATCATAGAGTCTCGGACTGAGTGCAATCATGTATATGTATATGTATTAGTCGGCATCGTTTTGAAATAGTAGGCATGTTAGAATTGTATAAAGCTCAGGTATATGTAGGGTTTCATAATGTCATAGTAGGGTATCATAAACGGTGCTGGATAGCCAGAAACGCCAGTCACCGGATAACGGATAGTAACAGGAGGAGACACATCCCCAACAAAGCTGATCATGTGACGTCAGTGGACGCGGGCGCGTGGAGAATGAGCCAATGGGAGAAAAACACGCTCCAACCCTTAACCCTGGTAGACTAACATGTCCCGAGGCAGTTGGCCAATGGCATGAAACAAAGACTGAAAAACAGAATTTAAGTTGAGGTTTTTGAGGGTCCAGGCAGATCCTGGAGGAGAGACTGAGCGACGAAACTAGGAGGGTGTTGTCCACACTGCAAGACTGTTGTCCAAGCACTCTCCTCTCATTCTCCCCTTGCCAGTCCGCATTACTGTGTGAGTAATTACCTTATTTGCCATTGTGTTACCAGTCCCTCACACTAAGCCATCTCTGTTCATTCTGCAATTTCTAGAGATTTCACTCAATTGCCATCAAGTTTAGTTCCAATCATGCCATCGCCACATTGTGCATATTTTGTATTGTCATATGAAAGTCATTTTGAGGATTTCATTGTCTCTATCCTTTGTTTAGTTTTACAGCACTCAAGTCCTAGGGGATATGACCATGGGCGCTTCCCGAGAATAAAACCTTTCATGAAACATTGCTCCCAAACTTTGTTCAAAGTCGCGATTTAATGTTGAGATTAAGGATTTATTCCCATCCCACTCATAGATATTTTAACATAAACCTTATAACGTGTTTGGTATGAGGTTAAGGGGTGCAGTGTATGTGTGTATAGAGTTCACACTGTGGAGCTCAATGAATGTATGAAGGCATGTGTGTGTATGTGGGGGGGGGGGGGTGCATAGCTTACACATAGACCTATCGTCCCGTAAGATGTATGTCAAACGTACGACAATTTGCACGAACAATTCACGTGTCTCCCTACGATCTCTTTTATGTAACGGTCCATGGGTCGTCCCCAAGGTCGTACAGCGTTTGACAGATCGTATCGTCCAGCCATCGTATCGTACATAACGATTGAAACGCCCCCTGGAGATCTTTGGGAATTCTAAATTACACGTTTTGATCTAGAAGTATTTGACAGCTCTTATACCTACAAACGTTCAGTCCATGTCCGGTCCAGACTTGTCTTGTAATCATTATCCCTCCATGTAGCCTAAATGGTGACTAATATAACTGTTTTAGTAAAATTCAACCGGATCACTTTTCTCGATGTAACTCCAACCTCGATCAAACCTCTTATCTAAAAGAAAATAAAACAACATAGGGTATCTATGGGATTTTAATAGGGATCGCAGGATGCGATGGCATCGAGTGATGGTGCAAGTTTATATTTATTGAGTCAGAAGCCAAAGCAGATATAATGGTACTGTATTGGATGATAGGTGAATGTACTCGTGTTTATCCTACCCCTAATAACAACGGTCCATAGGCATAACATGGCAGGTGGTGTTGCGAGGGGTGGGTGGTGTATTGGATAGCAGGTGGTGTGCTAGATGTTGGATGGTAGGTATTATTGTGGGTGGCCGGGTAGTGTAGCAGATACGTAGGTGGTCTGGTAGGTTGGCGCTAGGTTACAGGAGACACAAGGTGGTGGTGAACATTAAATGCAAGAGGAGAACTTGTTGAATCTTGTATTTTTACATCTGGACAGTCTTGTCTCTCCGGTAACACTCCACAGTGACATTCACACTTACGATCTGTCTGCCATGATGAAACGCTCTCTCTGTGTCTCGCTCTCTCTCTCTCTCTCTATCCAAATCTAATAGCACGCGCGTCGCTCACTGTAATGTACATTGTACTAGGAGCAAATGGTTTGTTCACCATTGATGAATGAGTGTGCGATTATGAATAGATAACAATAAAATTGTTTTGGATCTAGGATCCAAACATATCAAGCACCAGTGGGTCTTGAGGTATGTCGGTCTCTGGTGATTAGTCATGGTCAATTGGGCACACCTCTGACACAATAAGATACTGGAACTCTGCTCTTTTCTCAAGATCACAGTTAATAGCATACAGATATTAAAGGAATAGCTTTTAAAGAAGCAAGCGGGAATTTTGTATAGGCACTGTAACCTTTAGGCACTGTGTATTTCGCATGCAAGCACGCTCTAATAAACCCACTAAATGACATTTGTCTATTATAGAACCCATTTATTGTTTTAATGTTGCTTTAGGATGCCAACCAATGGGAAGAATGAAAATATGAAACACCCCCAAACTCAAAGGAGCAATGCCTACTCACTTCAAGAGAGATTTGCGATCGCATTATCAACTTATTTTGTTTCATTCCCCAGCAATACTCTGGTATTGTCTTTATTGTCTGTTTACTGTTCACGCTTCATCCTGTCAATCTGAATCTTTCTATCTTGGCAAAAATGCTCTAGTTATGGACAATACAAAACCACTTCACATATCTCTTCCTTCTTTTAAACATTGAATAGTTCTGCTTTGAAAACCATTAGTGAATATTGAGGTCAGTCGTTTAACTGAGTGCGGACAGGTGTCGTTGTAAAACACCTTTATCCTCTGTGTATACCCACAACTTATCACACATGGGGGCCGCCTCAGTACTCAGGATCGTCAGCTTGTTCAAGGCGATTGGGCGTAATGGGCGATATAGAGGAGGTTAGAGTGGTGAGTGTGCTGTTCTCCTCAGCCCACCCGCTGAAGGAGCAAAGTGGTGTGTTGGTAAAAGCAGGCGGGTTGTGAGCTGATATTTCACGGACTCCTTCACCATATGGTTTGCCGTGGTTCAAAGTAACGCCCGGGGCATAACTTAGACCTGACATGAAGAGCAGCTCTCAGCGGCCGTGAGTGGCTCTCTGCACCTAGTGCGGGCTATAAATAGATTTACCCACCTATCTCCTTCACAGCAATACTCTGCCGCATGAGACGACCCTTTCTATCTACTTCCCACATTGCTCTGAAAGAAGTAGCCCGAACCTACCCGATGTCTCTGATAGGGTCGGAATATGGGAGAATGCATGTACATAGTGTAAGAATATCGTCAAAGTGTTTTCTATCTTACGAGACCTTAATTACCATGTTTACGTTTCTAACAAAATGGAATTGCACATCCATTGTCGTATTAAAGAAAGAAGTGTAGATACATATAACATTGGTCTGATGTCATAATGAATGTATATCCAGTAGCATGGATTGGAATGATAGACATAATGAAGAGGGAGACATGCCTATGTTTTATGATGCAGATATAGAATGTTATGCTGCCCCCTGACTAGATCGCATAAAAAGTCTAATATACTCTCAGGACATTTTCGCAGAATTTTTACATGATAGGGAGGCCAGATGAAAGCATATCACTGGGTAGTTTGCGATGTATGACGAGGTATATCAGTTTCCTTCGTCCCTTGATCTTCCAGTGTTAAATTAAAGGCAGAGATAGGCAGGACAAACTAATGATGAAATATTTTCGATACTTCCCTGAAATAGATGAAGATACCAGAAGCTCGAGTACAAAGTGGCGAGGCATTAGAATCAATAAAACGTTTTTTAGATATAATTGAGAACTTCATTAGTTGATCTGATAAATCCCTCTGTTGGGTTAGGCCCGGTGTCCACCTACTATGATATGGCTCCGATATGGTCTACGATGCACCTCCCGATAAAAAATCAAAATCGCGTCGGAAGGTCACGTAATATCGAGGCATGCAGTTGACCACGTTTTTGCGATTAGACACTGGTAAAAACCTCATACAATGCGTGGTGGATTTGTATGTCTAGACATATGTCTACGATTTTGCACCCTCCCGATATGTCTCTGATATTTGCTTATTGTATCGGCGATATATCGGTAGGGCTTAATTTCTATCGTAGTATGTGGATGCCAGGCCTTAGGCCTGGCGTCTACCTACTACGATATGGCTCCGATATGGTCTATGATGCACCTCCTGATGAAAAAAATCGCGTCGGAAGGTCCCCTAATATCGAGGCAGTTGACCACGTTTTTGCGATTAGACACTGGTAAAACCCCATATAATGCGTGGTGGATTGGTATGTCTAGACATATGCCTACGATTTTGCACCTTCCCGATGTGTCTCCGATATTAGCTTTTTGTATTGGTGCCATGTTGGTAGGTCTAAATTTCTATCGCATTAGGTGGACGCCAGGCCTAATGCCCGGCATCCACCTACTGCGATAAGAATTGAAGACCTGCCGATGTACTACCATGCATAATGTCAGAAATCATAGATGACCAGGAACCTCTTTATCTTACACGAACGTCTAGACTAGGAACTTCGGCATGAATCGTAATCGGTTTTAGGTAGGCCTACATCGTATCTATCGTAGACGATTTGGAGCTTATTCCATTAAGGCCCGGCATCCATCTACTATGATAGAAATTTAAAGACAAATGCGGGTAGGTATCGCTTTGCCCTCTATATCTATACTCAGAATTGAATTTTAAACAGGTGCTGCCATCTAATTTTATGAAAATATTGCAGTTTCCCTTAGACACCAATACTTAAGAACTTAGCCTCTCCAGATGGTCCAAGTTAGTATGGTGACAAAGTATTTTTTTACAATTTCTCATTTTTATATGTTCCCAACTATCAGAATCCAGAATTATTTGAAGATAGCAATAGAACATCAGTGTCATCTAGCCACGAAGTCAAAATATTGCAGTTTCTAATAGACACCAATAGTTAAGCACTTGTCTTTTCAGATGGCCTTCCCATAGAAGTTAGCATAGTGACATGCCTTTTTTAGTGCATTTTCTATCTGCTGATATGTGAAACTTATATTATCCAGAGTTATTTGCAAAAATCAAAAGAATTTAGAAATCATTTTGACCAAGAACCCAAAATAATGTATAGGGTCGTAATCGAAAACCAACCTTGTAGTTGAATAACGTCCAATAAAAAAGAAAATATAAAAAAATATAAAAAAAATCCAGGTACCAGCATTTGTCCTTAAGACTTCCCGATGCACTACAATGCAGCATGTCAAAATTCGCAGACGCTCAGGAACCTCTGTGTCATAGAGAAGCGTCTAGATTATGAACATCAGCGTGCATTGTAATCAGCTTTTACGTACATTGTAATGCCCGACGTCCATCTACTACAATAAGAACATAGACCTAAGGCGCAGTGTCCACTGAGCTTGAACACGTATACAGTCTCTTGTCTACGGTAGGCTGTTGGCAGTTGATCACGTGTCTACGATTAGGGCTACTCTATGATGCACGTCGCTGGTCTACAATTTGTTCCCAACAAAAAAGGTGTATTGATATTGTATGGTGTCTACAACATTTAAACGTGTTTAAATGTCGGAAACAAATCGGTGCACATAGTAGAGTATTCTGCTGGGAAGTAATGGATTTTTAAGTACAAAAAATGGTAGTAACGGTGCTGGCGCACCTCACGAGGCACCAATGCAGATCTCCAGGTAGCATTCTCAATTTTTGATTATAGTATGCAGTATAATTCAGGAATTATTGCGCGATTATCAATAGATGCATACATCTAGCACCAGCATACATAGAATACCATCATATTTTATTCAGATACCAAAAGCTTGGTTTTAAGTCAAACTATCAAACAATTTATTGAGTTACTTAGATTTAGGCAAAAATTATCATATTTGCTGTTAAGGTTCGCCTATATTTCTCCGACTTAGTTCCGAAATCTCACAATTTGCCGTTTAGTATTTCACAAGTGAAGGTGATTTTCCCCTAGAGAATACCTACGACGCACAGCGATAGGTTTCGATTTTAACATGTTTATATGTTATAGATACCCGAGGATGCATCTCTTTAGTCCAGTACAAATACGTAGACCAACGGTATGCATCGTGGAGTAATGGTATACACGTGATCAACTGCACCAATTCCAGCTTACCTTCCGATGCGATTTTCATCTAAAATATTTATGAGAACTCCAATCACTGCAATATCGAGTCTTGAACCTTTTTACTCAAGGAGGAAACCATATTATCCATTTCATTAATCTAATCACTAAATTCTACATAGATCGCCACAGACTTGTCAGTATGAACTGGTTTGGTTTTTTTAAATTTTGTTTTTTTATCACTTTTATTTAGGGTATAACATAAAACATTGTGTCTCCGGGCCCAACCAAGGCCGTTCTGCCGCACGGTCCCTCCGGGATGATCTATGAAAGAACAGTCTTTTTACAAAGGAGTTTTCCTGGATACACTCGTTATGGGCAGTTTTCATTTCAACATAATTAGCAAGTGCATGATATCGGCTTTGTGATCAAATATAATGAGATCCGATGTGGATGAATTATGGAAAGAGACTACATGTCCCCTTGAGAAAAAATGGGTAGGCAGATATTTCATAGCTTTTTAAAGCACTCTAAGTAAGGCTCGCGAGTCTGATATTATTTGCCTCAAACATCATCAGTTCAAGAGATAACAATAGGTTGCACAACATTACCACAGACTTTAACATCAATAGGTAATGGTATTGACAATGGAACACTGTGGTACAGTATCTCATTATCTATTATCATATATTATTCTTTAAAGAGGGTTATAATAATCGGATGCCTTGTTTACCGCGGGTTAGAAGGTTTCATTGATCAATCATGAAATTATCCAGTTTCAAAAAGCATAGAACAACAAGTGTATAGGCCTATCCCTGCGTTCTCTTAAGTACCTGAATTTTTATAATATGTGCAATTTATTAGTATTGTCTTAATCTATGAAAACCGTAGAAATTTAAACTATGGGAAAGAGTACTGAAGAACATGCAGTTAATAGTTATACCCAAACAACCCTTTGGTCAGACACAAATATACTCTCCCTCTGCACCCCACCCCACCCCATCACCCACCCCAAAAACAATCTTGATTTCGTCACAGTAAAGGGGCTCAACCTCAATAACGAAGATCGTCTATATGGATGATTATCCTCAATCATTAAACGTATGTGTCCAGTCTATGTCCCTGGGCTTGATTTTCACTGAGAGGTGTTAGATCAATGATATCAACTTTCACTTCGATGTAATAGGATTCACGATCTTGAACTGGTAAATGCTCAAGAAAACGCCTTCATCAATTCCAGGGGCTTATAAAATCAATGTATTATGTCTGAAATAGAAGCTGCTGTTCTTAAACCAGCAGAATTCCAATGCATACGCAACCATCAACCTTAAATAATGCATGATATACATTGTAGTATATATCATTTGAAGTTTTTTTAAATGCATCATATATGTTAAAAGATTCGTGACTTTGAATTCTGTAGCCCATCATTATATGATATTTCTCAAATAGGGTACATGCATCTATATAGATCAAACGTAGGTCATCATCATGATCATATGAGTCCAATTATTTACCCCTATATTTATATATGTAATACCTCTTAAATCACTTCCCTGTTCACTGATCACTTTTTGTACTAACGACTCGTGAAAACAAAAGTATGTGATGTATTAACACCTACAGCAGAATTCCGGTAGCGGACCAGCCTTTAAGTTGAGCCAGCCCTCCCTCACCTGGGACTAATTTCCTCAAAACGAAGCCCTTTTCTTCTTGCCATTCTTAAACCGTTAAGCGGACCGCCTCGAAACAAGATCCACTTGTGTCGGAGACAAAGGGTGGTGCGTTCAACGGCGTTCTATTGTATCACCTAAATTGATTGATTTTCTCCAAAATCGGGAATCGTATCTATGCCGTAGAGTTAGGGCGCGCGGCGAGGCGGGGCGGGGTGGGGCAGGACATGTTGCCATGCGTACAGAGGCGGTGCTCCAGGGGCAGAGCGATTTGCGCGGTAAGCGAGGCACGTTTCACGCGTCATTGGAGACGGCGGGGCGGGCGCGGGCGGCGGGCGCGGCCTCGGGCAACGCCTGTCGCGTCGAGCAGAGAGAAGCGGCGATGATGAGGGCGCCGCCTGAGAGCTGGGCGGACCGGCCAAGCGATATTAGCCGGTTCACTTTACTGACAAAACGCTACAAAACAGATACCTGTAATTTAGACTGTCTCACGCATCTCTCCTTTGCTTTGCATGTATCATAGAAGAGGGGAAACCAACCTGGTTAAAGGTAGGAGGTTGATAAGAGTTACGGAGATGAATAATAGGTTTATGCGAGAGATCGGCGTAGCGCTGGTTGAGGATGTTTCTACAATAAAACGGCAGAGGATACTTTTGAATTCCAATAGTTATGGTTTAAATTATTTTTTTAATTTTTACAAATGAGACCATTCTTACCAATAGTTTAATCAGAGATACGGACGTGGCGGGTGGCGGGCGTGTGGGAAAATCGGCTCTCACCTGGAGGCATCCTCCTGACCACCCCGGTGTGCCCGGACTGGGCGCTGCGGTCACACGCTCAGCCCCTCCAGGAGGGTAACCCCAGTGACCCGCGTGTGCTGACCACCCCGCCCACCCCGGGCTGCTGCACCTGGGTCCGGCTGACCCCGGCCTCGCCCCGGACACTACCGGACAGCTGGCCCTCCCGGGTGGCCGCCTGTTAGAAGTACTCTGATGATTAACGTAGACACGTGTTAATACCCTGCATAAGCCACCTTTACGTGTGTATGTACATTGTACATATAACTGACCTGTTAGAAGCCACCCTTTGGCCTCCATGTATGCTTTTGTATATATACATATGTCTATATATGTGTATAACGAACATGTTAAGCGTCATATCTACATGTGTGTATGCATATATAACCACCCTGTTAGAAGCCATCTTTACGTGTATATGCATAGTTGCCCTCTAAGAAGCCACATATACATATGTGTACATACCTGCATGTATGTATGCCCGCATGTATACATGCCATGTAAGAAGTGACTTATACATGTATGTGCATGGATGTGTATAACTACCTTGATAGTTAGATAGGTTTTTGTTTTTAAATATATATAGTAGGCTCCAAGACTGATAACCTTTTCTTTTATCTTCATTTCTTTTCCCCAAAGAATTTCTTGAAGCGTGTGATTGTTGCAATCTTTGAAGATTTTCATCTTCTTAGTGTTTACTGTAAGTTTGCCTTGTGTATACTATAGAGCTCACTGTTACAAGGGTAAGTAAATTTGTTTAAAGATTGTGACCAGATAAAGATCTCTCATCTTTAATCCTTTCGAGAAATGAAAGGTGAGATAACATGTTTTTTATTGAAAGTTCAAGGAGGAAGTGTATAAAAGCAGGGAGTTGCCATTATTAGAGCACATATATACGGAGGTTGTGACAGATTTTAACAATAGATGGCGTGACCATAGCTATAACACTCAGCCATTTCAGCGGAACTAGAATTGTAGCCAATATACCAGGTGGCGGACTGTCCCCCGGGCGTTTGATAGAAGAAACTCCTGCTGCAATTCCCGTATACTCATTCTCCGACCATCTGACCCCGCTAGAGGGCAGTGGTGTAGCAGTGACCCACACTGATAGTGCTGACCACGCCCATCACTTCGCCTCACTGGTCATCTGTCTGACCGTAACGCTGACCGGAAGTCGGCCTCTTACCGCCAGGCAGTCTGGGAACGCTGCCTCCTCGAGCAGCTCACAACATGCATCTTGCATGGGAAGAGGTGCCCCAATGAGCTTACTGTGAGTTGTCGTAGTTATCATTGTCTTCTGTGTATTCAGTTGAGATTGGTGGTAAAACTCATCTTGTTGTTATGTCTTCGTATGTATCATAAATGTTTACCTTACAATGGCAGGAGAGGAGTTCATACTGATGTAATATCATGCAAGAGATGTATGTTAAGCAAGTTCCATGGGTTTTAAATTCCGTATGCTGTATGTGCAGTTTTTCCAATTCTTAAACTATATCTATCAGCTTTCTTACTTAATCCGAAATAACCCATCTAGGTACAATGACCTATCTGTAAATTGTGCATTGTTCTCAAAATATCTTTATTATGTAGAAGAAGCAGACAGAGATTTGTCAAAAAGGCACCCGTATATTTCATCAATTAGAAGAAATGTCCAAATTGCATACAAGAATGTAGAATATGTCTCGGTAATGAGCAATGGTTGATATGTATTTTCTTCTATTAACTTTGTGTGGTTAATTATCATCGCGGAGGACTATGATTCAATTATTGAAAATACCATCGAGGCGGCTTACTACATTGATCGCTTGTCAACGTCCATTATGTACGAGTCTGGGATATTCAACAACTTGTGACTTGTAACTGCAGCCGCGAAGAATGTACAACATCTAGGACTAATAACAAAACCACTCTGAAATATAACCCATCATAAAATGATGGAGAATCGTTCATCATTTGAGAATACGGACTATCATATGACCGTGTGAACCGGGCCTGGGTGGGGGTGTGAAAGCTGCTCTTCGCTCAACAATAGCCAAGTTAACTAGTTCCGTATGTGCATCTGGTAGGTTCTGCTCGCGGTTTACCTCACACAGAACTATACACCATATCCAGCTTCCCTGGTACCCTGTATGTCGCATGACAGGAAGAGATGGTGCGTGCTTTATCTCACCCCAGATATTTTTTCTCCATAGACTTAACATTGGAAACTCGTATCTAACACCCATTAGATATTTAGGAAATATATCCAATGGGTATAATGTCACAAATGTTAGCCCATTAGTCAATATTAAGGGTGAGATAAATTCAGAAACCCATTCAAGTTTAGGGTCAGAGCTCGATCCCATCTCATTTGAATCACATAGCAATTCATGCGGCTTCGCCTTGTGAATTACTACGTGATTCAAACTCGATGGGATACGAGCTCAGACCCTACACTTTCATGGGTTTCCTCTATAGTACCAGCTACTGCAACAGTTTTCATAGAAATGCATGGCCCTTAACTAGCCCAACATTACGATCAGTTCGCCATGGGATATATTTCCTTTCTCCAATAATAATGATTACCAGGAAAATCATATAAAGTCAACTGAAAGTAACTACCTAAAACCATCATTTACAGTCCGAAGCCTAGGGGGTCGGAATAACGATCTAGAATTATCATTTTACGTATCGCGATACACTAAACTTTATGTGTTCGTCGGTTTTAACGTGTAATTAGCCTTCTTGATATGATAAATGATACCAGTGTGTGCCTTTGATAGAACTAGTGCAGGTATTGCATGCACCGACAACTATAGATGTGTAAGTGATGTTATCAGCCTGTCTTACTGTGCCACTATCTAGATTCAAGATGACAGCGCGCCTTGTCTAATGTGGATGTGCTCTCTGTTCAGCGGGCTGGAGGCATGGCCACTGTACGCATGCCGCGGACATGACTAAGCCCTGAAGACGCCACTCAAAAACCACAGAAACAGCAAGAAAAAGAAGTCACCCAACACAGCCCTGGGACTACAGCGATTGTCAACAGGCCACTATTATTTCTTTTAAAGCGGAGTCCCAGCTTCCCACGTGGTTTCCCATAACGTAGAAACGGGGAACTAATAAAAATATACTTAAAGATACTTTGGCGAGGAGGTCAGGATGAACCCTGGATGAGGAGGGTCATGTATAGTGCCTGGAAGCTGGAAGAATCCCTGACTGGTTTGTCACTATACCGACCACAGATAAGATGATTGTTAGTTTACATTTACCGGAGGGTGTGTCTTGGTATCATCAATACACCAACTATGCCAAATGTCAAACATGCAGGAACAGACATCTGGGGAGTAATTAAAACAGGAGCAGCTCCCTGAGTTGGCTATGGCTACAACGGCGAAAAGTACACTTAGACTCTTACTAAACAAAAGGGCTGATATTGTAGGGCGGGTGGGAGTCGTAGATCCTGTTTACAGTTTAAATACATCACTCTCGACGATAGTTTTGAAATCTGAGGCATCCCTGGTGAATCAAGGGACACCATGTAAGTGCCTCCCGCTTACGCATGCGTAAGAGGAGCAGGTCTGAGCAGCTCACGTGACGCGCAGATCAGGGGTGAGTTTGCATCAAGTCGTCACATTAATCTTTGGTGAAGGCTCGGTCCAGAGCAGAGACCAGAACGGGCACGGTAATTCCGGGTCTGTAGACTCCTGGGAAACCTGTCTCCAACAGGAGAACAATGATCATATTATAGACAAGAGTATGTGAAGTGTTCATATAGACGATTAAGTGAAGTGTCCAAATAGAGTACGGGAACTGTTTCTAGAGTATATGAAGCGTTCAAGTGTCCATGTAGACAGATATAAGCTAAGTGTTCATTCAGGAAAGTGTAAGTAAAGCTATCCTTTACGCGAGCGAACTGTTCATTCAGACAGGAGTAAGCCTAACTCACTGTTCCTATAGACAAGGAAGCGAAGTGTTCATTAAAAGAAGAGTATGTGAACTGTCCATTTTAGGCAAGCGTACATGAAGTGTTCATTTATTCTAAAGTGTGTAACAACCATGGTAATATCAAAGTTAGATTGAATCTATGAGATGAGGATGACAGATAAGTAGTAAACACATGGACATGGTTGAGCCTGAACCGCCAGGCCAGCGTGCTATTGACATAGGCAATTTTGCCACCCTGTTCATTTCATCAAGAGCATACATGAAGTGTTCCAATATTAGCGAGCAAATTCATCTGCTTCCTTAGATATGCATGCTGTATGACACCATGTTCATACTGCTTTTTTCATGAAGGAACCCTGTTTTCCAGGTGAGATTAAGGTGAGTCCATGTATATGCACACCTTGAGTTTTTTTTCTTTCACTTGTATTCACTTCAGTGTCTGAGCAACGCTAAGCCTGGTGTGATGATAGAAGAGTTGTAAAGGACTCTGTATAGAGCAGCTTGCCATAAGAACTACTAATAAAGGTTTCTTCTGATATAGATTTAACTTAATTTTGTCTGCATTATTAAGCTCGAGAATGTCTTTATTTCTATTCCCAGTGTAAACCTCGATGAAATGAAAGTAAGGGATGTCTACTTCTTTCCACAGATAATTGCCGACTAGGGATCTGTCTGGCTGGTGTTCAGACACACAACATTCACTTGGATCTCGATATACATCCCTCCTCTGTTCTGTCAGTCACCGTCCGCCGCAGAAAGGATCCACCGTGCGGGTGGCAGACGGGCGGCGGTGAACGGGCGGCCTCAGCGGCTTTGATGCCCCGAGCGGGGTCGGTGTGCCAGCCTGGCCTGCCCACCTGGCCTATGCAACCACTGACAGCGTACAGACAGCGGAATGCGCCGCAGTCAGCTGAGTTGAAAACGGCTTCTTCCCGCGTCTCCCTTAATTCAGTCGAGAGAAGGCATCCCCGCTCAGAATGCAGGTGTGGGCTTTCTCAAGTCGGGTATCCAGGATGTGTGTGGCTCGTGCTTTTGGTGAAGTAGTGAATACTACTCTGTTAAAGTTGGGTAAAGCCTAGGTGAGAATGGTACAAAAACTAGGTTGTGAACGACGGACCATACTTTGATGAGGGTAGTAGATAGATGCTTTGTTACCGTTGGATCAGGCCTTGGTGAGAATAGTGTATGGCTACTTTGTTTAACGTAGTTTGATTGAAGTTGAACGGGGATATCTAATGAAAAGTTGACCGCTGCAGGCAATGGTGAGAAAAATATGCCTACCAAGCTGCTTCAATTAAGGTGGACCCAGGCTTCGGTGAGTAGGCCCACTACATGACTGCTCTTCTGCAGGGAGCTGTTTCAAAACCATAGACTTAACCCACGTGTTGAAACAGCTCCAAGAAGGTGGGCAAGGCATAGACAGTGGACTTTATGTTTCAGAGGTAACTGACATTCTGTCTAAAACAGGCTGCCATGAGAACCACTAGTCGCGCCCACTGCAGCAGAACTACCTGCACTGAAGATTATTGGAGTCGTCAACATACGTCTGTGCACCGCCGGGTTATACCACAGACAGATTAGGGAGGGTGGGCTTCTGATATGATTGACATTACCTATAGATAGTGCAGAAGCAGTGCAGTGTGCCAGACGAAATCTAGTATCTAACCACCCTGTGGTGCCCACACGCATTCCTACCTGGCAAACGTGTTGCAGATGTCTATAGGAGAGTAAAGTACATATATATATGTATTCAGATTGGATCACCTTCATAGGTTATTAGTGGAAGTCACGGGAGCATACCATACTGTCTTGGGGAAGAAAATCTAAATTATAATTAATAGGATTTAATTCAGTGAGATACCAGAGTTTCTTTTTAGTTTATGGGAGTTAATTACTCAACAAAAGAATGATGTAATTTCTGATTACGACAAACCACAGTGGATCTGTTAGACAGTACTGTTCTCTGATGCATGAATAAATATCTCTGGTACTAAGACCATATTAATGCATCGCTACCACTGACATCGATGACCAGTGATAGTCTTGGAACTCCATAAACAGTAGCTTGTGAACGGTTTGAATAGCGGGGTTGAGAAACGCACATACAATGCCATGAGATTGACAGGTATATGGGAAGATCAGATTTGCAGTGTCTATAATAATATGAACAAAACTAAATGTAAAATAACGTTTTGGGGCACTGATGATACGTTATATGTTCAGTTTCCGAGGACATATTTAATAATTTAAAAAAGATTTAATAAAAAAAATAAAAAAAAATTCCTAAAGAAATCGGGACCCCACAGGAACCCGGATGCGCTATTATGTTGGTCCTTGCAGGCCCTACATGCATATTTCCAATTGGAAAAGGTTTTTACTACATATTTAATAAAAAGCTGCGTAAAGATGTACAACTTGCTTACAAACTTGTGAACATATTGTACTGGAAACTAAATGTTCACTACACATATGAAAAGGTAGCGTGTTTCTGTAAATGCAGCAGGATGGTCAATCATACACGGCACATTCCTCAGACCTCGGTCAAGTTCAGACTTGGGAGGCGCCTTTAAAAGAAAGAGTGATACAGAATCAACGACTACGATTAGGACATACCACGCGCGAAACTGACACAAATATCGATGTCATTGCATTATCTAAACAGATTTAATGTCATTTGATTAACATTTTATAAAGATCAAAGTTGGAAGGCGTATATTAGTGTGGGGCAATTCAAGATCATTTTACAAATAAGCATTCTTTCTACTTCTGCAATAGATTTATGCTCAGGAAAATATGATCCAGCTACGCTCTAGGCGGCAATTTTGAGCTAAGAGAAGCCACACTCTTATTTCTAATCCAGGTTCTGTCAGCAGATATGCACGATTGTGGTGAGGCCCATAAGACACGGCATATCCAGCAGTGCCGTGTTAAGCAGAGATTGGACGCTCTTTGTTTGCAACACTACAATTAATGCTACTCTGAATACGCGAAAGTGGGTAGATCACTGTCTTCTCTGCAAAACTCGAATGACTGCACTACCGTGGGCTGCTACTGTTGCTAACAACCAGACATGGTGTAGACCCGTGATATTTCTTTAGAATGCTCTTCTAAATGAAAAATACAATGTATGGTAGTCGCCATTAACCAAAATCTCACTGACTTGGCCACTGTGCCAGGAATTTCCATTGACGTCATTATAGTCTCTGCGATAATGATGTACCCTGAGGATTCTCTTTGATGTAAATTATCAGCTACTAGATGTAGGCCTACACCGTTTTACAAAGGAATTCAGCAACATTGCTGTGCGGAAGCAACCTCAGGGCGAAGAGGAGCTTCAGTAAATTGGTCTGCATGTGTCTGAGGGTTCATACGTTAGAAAGGTCTAACAACGTATTAAAAAATACCAAACAATGACATCTATCTTTATAACATCATGGTTACAACGTACTGTACATTAATCAGCTCATTTATGAAATAAAAGGAATTTGGGAGATTTTCATTTTTACCAAGTCTTTCATTCGCCACTTTCGCTAGTTCTCATTGTCCAAACCCAGATTATATCATACCAAGACATAGAAATGTTGCATTTTGGGTACTAGAAGAGAGCAAGCACTTGATGCACACACTGACTGATGATTTCTGGGTGAACACTGGGTACAACCAAAGTCTACTTGGATGAAGGTCGAAGGAGGTCTCTTTACTCGATATGACGAGTTGCAAGGTTAAGCTAAGAAGATAAACTCAACGATCTAAGCACCATCTGCAAACAATTCCTCAGGTGCTTTCATGCAGGGAAAAGTTTCACACCGGCGTGCATGAAAAACAAGACCTCATCAATTACAAATATAAAGAGCACTCAGTGTTTGGTGTACTCAGATCCCACTGCTGTGAATGAGCAGGTATTCAGGATTAATTGTATGACATACATGCAGATTGGGGGTGGTGGTGATGTAGGGGTACCCCCATTTGGAGCGGCATACAACATAGGAGCCCCCTCCTTCTGAGCAGCGAAGAGCAGCACTCCTGCTGGACATGAGCAGTTACTAGGGTGCTGACGGGCCGAGCTGTCGGCAGTAACCGGACCCAGCTGGGCGGGCTGCCCATCTGGTCGCCACCGGGCTCTCCAGGCCTGCACATCCGCCAACAAACAGGGCACTGCTCCTGCAGCTCTCTACAAATCCCTCACACTCAAATCAAGCCTGTTTCTATATTTATAAACCAATTTGCTGAGTGATATACCACATGGATCAACTGTTATGTGAGCTGATGATGTTGTTATCTGTAAACCTCATTTAAGACTATCTTAAAATATAGATAGATACATTGTATGACTCGTATTGTGCAAACAAATTGGTAATTTCATTCTGGATGATAATAATAATTGCCTTGGTGTAATTGAGAGCTTTAACTATTTTGAGGGGAAGTTCGATGGAACTCTAATAATACATGTTCATCACGCTGACAGTCTCATAAAAACTATACTCGTAAATTGTTCTGAAAATATAGCTCCTCATTGTAAATAATAACGGTTCTAGAAATTTTAAATACAGGACGACAATAGGCAAACAAAATAAACTTATTTTGTAATGAAGCAATACACAATAAGTCAAGACAAAGACAATACTCTGCTACTAAAGGCAAGGAAAGAAGTGCTATGAAATGTCCTCCATACAGAGGCAAATGCAAATAAACTACCATTATCTGCACAACGAGCTAACAAAATAACTGCAATTTAAGAAAGTATTGATATCATACTATATATATTTATATCAAGCCGTTCGCCGTCATCCTGACGATAAAAGGTATCATAGTTCCCTAATTATTTTCGTAATTTTCAATAGCCATTTCTTATCTAATATAACAGATTAGAAAACCATTGGATTAAAATGTGTGATGTCTGTTAATATTTGCTGATCATTACTTTGCTTATTTCTCCTATTTTTCTGACTGACCAGATTTATTTACGTTTTTCAGACCTATTGCCGCTCTTTGTACTCCTATGCTTCGACGGTTGATATGTCATGCATTATTTACACATTTTACCGTATACTATTTTTTATCATCATAAATATTTATTTAAGATATTTTCCGCTTAAATATTCGTTTTGATAAGCGTTATTACAATTTTGAATCGACACACACGATCAGCCAATTTTAGCGTTGACGTTACCATGACCACGCGATCTCGTTTTCTGGACATTATTTTACGTTAGTGCGACGTATTAAGTTTACAGTGGGCGCGAACATTACTATTACCGCAATCCTGGCAGCGGGTAATATCTCATAGATGTCCGACCATAGATATATGATAGTGAAGCGTACAAAGTGAACCACATAAGCTGAATCATACGCGTACACGTAGATCTATACGCTCAACTTGCTGAAACCCTGACATTGTTCTTCACTTTTTATGGGGATTATGTCTTTGTTAGATATGCGATTAGCTATACCGGGTACCTTTGAATTATCAGATAGTTGAACGCTGTTTGAAATAGTCAGTCACCCAACACATAGTCAGTCGATTAAGATGTCTGTACTTATGAAGTATCCGTGCAGTTGCACAGTTAAGTAGATTTTCAGCCTGAAAAATGAAGTCTATCTTTATTGGCCTGAACTCATGTGTAGACGTCCTGTCAGCCCCTTTACGAACGGATCGTCTACATGGTATCTTGTTTTATATTTATAGGCCTGTGTTTTGAGGGTGGAATAACTATATAACCTCCCACCGTGAAAGCACGCTATTTTTTGCACATTCGAGTATGATCTTACAGTTCAGGTGAAATCGTTCACATAGTTTGCCCGTAGAATTGCATTCAGTAAATGTGTTGATGAATGCAACACACCATGTAAAGAATCTATCTGCCGATGACTGACGTTTAGAACAATCCCAGAACATCTCCCCGGGTGTTTGACAAACAATCTCTCATCAAAAACCCGGCTTGTTATCAGCCTCGATCCTCGACATCGATAGGGAGCCGCGCGGAATGCTCCGCTGGTCCCCGGACGAGCAAACTGGATCCAGATGTGGCCGCCGGTAGGAAGCAGTGGCGGCGGAGTGGCGGGAACGGAGCGAAAATGTCGTCTGCTTTCTCCCAGACACCGACATTCCCGCGGCATGACTCATTTGCAGTTTTGCAAAGTCCACGGACACAATTCCAATCAGTTGTTTCCAATTAAAGGGGACGAAACCCGGTGAGTGGGATACGCAGCCTCCCGCTGGCCTGCCTTCTCGTCTGATGTGTGGGAATATATATTCGTGAGAGACTCAGTGGGCGGAGGAGAGGGCGTATGATACACATATATGAAAAATATGGACAAGGAGATAAAAGGCTATAACATAAGGATTATCATATTCTGTCCTAGTTCGATTCACCTCGTTTATATTTCGTAAGTGAAGTGCATCTATCATTCAGTGACCAGTAATACACTCACTTTCGTTGGAAGGTATATTATCATGTTGAATGGCATATATCCATATATGGTAACTGTAGCCTATTCCATATTGGGTAGATAACCGATGTTATGTCTTTGTAGAGGTGTCGTGGGAATATCTGTTCTGTAAACCACCAAGATACTAACATTCCTTGACGAATATAATTGCATCTAGTAATTATATAGAACGTCCTGACCATGCTGTACAAGTCACAGAACGAGATGGTAATTTACGGTTTGTACGGAACTCGGCATAAATGCCTCGTTCCGTACAAACCGTAAATTATCATCGAGTTCTGTGACTTGAACAAGCATGGTTGGACGTTATATATTTACTATATACCCCTTTTTTTTTTTTAGATCATTGATTTAATTTTTAACAACCGATATGTTAATAAACATGTTTTGCAAGGTGGTCCGTATTTTAGTGTACGGACCAGTGGTCCGTACAGTATTTTTACGTTATATGTCAAAACGGTACGTATTTACAGTAAATACGGCATGGGTATATAGTAACAATTAGATTGTCATGGAGGATACTCATCGTTCATAACTTCTCTTAGATACGTGTGTGCAGACAAAGATGTGAATTATAGAAACCCACACCAATGCGTAGGTGCCACCAGTAGGAGGGGGTTGGGTGTGAGAAGGGCGTATATTACATAGCCGACGTGGCCTGGGGCTGTGGCTGCTGGCTGGTGTGTGATTTGTGTTGGAGCAGACTGGAATTGAGTCGCCACTGGAGGCTCGAGTTATCTGCTATCTTGTCCTCCCAGTGGGAACACGTCGGGTCGAATAGAACTCCAGGGTTGTCAACACCCAGCTCTCCAAGGGCCGCCTCACCTCGGCCCAGTTTGAACATGAGGCCCCTACCCCCTACATCAAATCTGTCAAAGTCGTCTCCCCCACATGGAGCTGAATGCTGTCACACACACCCTCCACACACAGAACGAAGTCCTGTCACACACACCCGATACACACAGAAGTAAGTCCTGCCACCCACACCTCACACACGCACACCCACACACACACCCATACACACACCCACACCCACACACATACACAGAACTAAGTCCTGTAACTCACCCCCCCCCCCCCCCCCACACACACACACCGATCTGAGTGCTGCCACACACACCTCGCACACACGAACTTGCACACACACACACACACACACACACACACACACACACACACACACACACACACACACACAGAGAGGATTTTGTCCTGTCACACACACCCTCCAAGTACACGAAGTTGAGTCAAACTATGTCCCCTCATGCAGAGCTGAGTTTTGTCATGCCTCCCTCAAATACTTTGTACACAGAGCTGAGTTTTGTCATGCCTCCCTCAAATACACAGAGCTGAGTTTTGTCATGTCTCCCTCACACACATAGCTGAGATTTGTCATGTCTCCCTCAAATACACAGAGCTGAGTTTTGTCATGCCTCCCTCAAATACACAGAGCTGAGTTTTGTTATGCCTCCCTCAAATACACAGAGCTGAGTTTTGTTATGCCTCCCTCAAATACACAGAGCTGAGTTTTGTTATGCCTCCCTCAAATACACAGAGCTGAGTTTTGTCATGTCTCCCTCAAATACACAGAGCCGAGTTTTGTCATGTCTCCCTCAAATACACAGAGCCGAGTTTTGTCATGTCTCCCTCAAATACACAGAGCTGAGTCTTCTCATGCCTCCCTCAAATACACAGAGCTGAGTCTTCTCATGCCTCCCTCAAAAACACAGGGCTGAGATTTGTTATGCCTCCCTCAAATACACAGAGCTGAGTTTTGTCATGCCTCCCTCACACACAGAGCTGAGATTTGTCATGTCTCCCTCAAATACACAGAGCTGAGATTTGTCATGCCTCCCTCAAATACACAGAGCTGAGTTTTGTCATGTCTCCCTACCACACACATAGCTGAGTCTTTTCATCTCCCCCTCGGACTGAATATTGTCATGGGTCCATGAGACACACGTGAACAGAGCCGAACCCTGTCACAACCTCCACTTGCACACATGTGCAGAGCTGAATACGGCCACGCCCCCTCATGCAGACACAGGGCCCAGTCTAGATTGGATCAAGTCTTTGCTTATGGGCATTATATAATGATTCAAGAAAATTAGGATAAACCTTCCTCTGACTGGACCAGGTATCATGGCGAGGGGGAATGGAGTAGGACACAGGGACTGAAGGCAGTCTAAAGTGGGAATCACACCATGGAATTCATGTACCTCACAGGGTGTTCGTCTGAGACAAATCCTGCTGAGAAGCTCTACTCGAACACAATTTCTTTGTCTAAATTGTAGGATTCCATTTCCCTGAGACATGTTTTCTGCTCTGCAATTATTGGCGACATTTACCCGTAAAAGGGAACATAATCTCATGAAATTTTGAACCCTGTGAAGTACATGAACCCCTCCGTTTGAGTTCTGCTTTAGCCGAGTCCTATCACACACAACTTCACACACAGAGCTGACTCATGATGCCAACTGCGAAATCTCAAATTATATTCCCCATAGATAGGAGTTTAAAGGAGTATCATACAGCACGGTGTATACAGAGCTGTTGTAATGGAGGCAGAATCTAAGACCAATGTTCATTAACTGATAGAATACTAAACGATTTGCTCCCCAATCGTAAACTTGTCTTAGGCTTGTCTCAGGCAAAAATGTTCTTCTTGCCGACCATCACAGAGGGAGAGCGGAGAGACGGTGGTGGGACTTAGTCCTAAGCAAAGCAGTCCACATTAGACGACATAAATATGATTTTCTTCTATTTCTTAAACTCTGTTAAACTCCGTTGCCGGGGACCACGAGGTCTCCAGGGTTCTAATCAGTAAGGGACCCCAAACCTGTGTCTGGAACCCCCATTTCTTCTGACCTAGCGACTGATTATGCTAATTATGGGTCGATATCGGTACGCACCACAGGGAGTAGTTCTAAAACTGCATTGCCAGCGACAAAGTTTATCAACATGTTGATAAACTTGTCGGAAGCGATTACGGAACATCGGCCGACAATTTGTCCGCGACAAAAGAACATCATTGCGACAGGGATTCACTAATCTTAGGCAAATTACGAAACGGGGGCAGTAGGAGGGGGTGCTTCACTACCTGACAACGGTCGACTGCCTGAACTGGGATTCACACGGTGGTATTCACGTACCTCACAGGCCGTTTGTCTGAGACAAATCCTGTTGAGATTCGGTACTGGAACACCCCTTGTGTGAATGACAGGGTTCCATTTTGCTGAGACAACCTTTTTACTCACCCCTAATAAGGAACAGAATCTCATGAGATTTTGACTTTAAACAGGTTTAAGATTTAGAGGGGCATTTCGGTGAGACAAATGTATTTCACACATTCTACCCCAATCTGTGAGTCTCAGTGGTCCCCAATAACACCTATTCACACAGGGAATTACCCGGAGTTGGCGACTGTGTACCCTGTGTACCTTGTGTATGCTGTGTAGGGGTGTATGGATGAGACTATGTACCTGTTAAGTGTTCCCATGTGAATTGAATCCGCCATGTTATCCTGAGACTGTAGAACACCCCAATCTGTGAAACTTTGTACCCAGCTGGAAACGGTAGCCGACTGGTGCAAAGCTGTGAAGTACACCAGTATCAGGCCCATTTGTCCCATCGTGTGAGTCCCGCCTGGGACAAAATGATGTATATTTGTCGTCGATAAAGGTACATCCATGTTCTTTAATCGTTTAGTGGGAATTGGTCTTAGGGGGTGCGTCCACCAACCACGACAAGGCTACGACAAGTGCCGACATGAAAGTTCCAACCGCAGCCTTGTCGCAGCCTTGTCGTGAGAAGAACATTGTCGGGACAGCGGTGTCGGGGCGTGTCATAGACGTTGCCGGTTTCCGTAAAAAAGGCGCCCATGGTTCCGACACACTACGACAGTGATATCGAGGAAACCACAACACTCCACGACAAAAGTCCAGGAGGGCCTCCGACAGGCCCCCGACAAGCTTCGTGTCGCAGCCTGTCGGGGCCTTGTCGTAGCCTCTTGTCGGGAACTATGTTCCACCAACCACGACAAGGCTACAACAGGCCTTCCAATCGTAGAGCTGTCGTGGACCTTGTCGGAAAGCCGTTGTCGCAGCCTTGTCGTGGTTGGTGGACGCACCCTCTTACGCTGTTATCTGCCTGCTGGTTGCTCACCAGTCAGAAGTTTATCAAGCCAAATGTGTCTCTGACCACCGCATCTACGCAGCAACATGGTCTGTTTCCTCTGCTCTATTCATACTCATCCTCTGGTATTGGTCGGGGCTGGACCGGTGACCATGGGTTAAAACGGCAATACGAGTCAAGGTTTAAGTTATACGGTCTCTCAGTGATCCAAATATGACCGATCAACATTTATTAGAACTATGTGACCAATGGAGTAAGGTTCGCAGGACCAAACAGTACCTCGCGGGGCTGAGTGGAACCGAGTGAGACCTGATGGGACCTGGGCCAGATCCGTAAGGCCTGGCGTCCACCTACTACGATAGAAATTTATAGCTACCGATATGGCACCGATACAAAAAGCAAATATCGGAGACATATCGGGAAGGAGTAAAATCGTATACATATGTCTAGACATGCCAATCCACCATGCATTGTATGGGGGCTTCATCGGTGTCTTATCGCAGAAACGTGGTCAACTGCCCCGATATTAGGTGACCTTCCGACGCGATTTTGATTTTGTATCGGGAGGTGCATCGTAGACCATATCGGTGCCATATCGTAGTAGGTGGACGCCGGGCCTTAAGGTCCGAGTAGGACCTAAAAGGTCTTAGTCGAGTATAAGTCCGAGTAAGACCAATACAAGAATGCCCCAAAAGGCCCAAGAAGAAACTACTGTATCCGAGAAAAAGAGTAGGCCATAGGACCGAGTATATCTGAGTAGGACTGAGTAGGACCGAGTAGGTCCGTGTGGCCCCACTGTAATCAGCAGGGGTGTTGAAAAGCTGTCGGCTCCTGTGCGGCGGGCGCGCGTCCCTCGTGCCACATGGCGGCATGTCGCCTGTCGTTGTCGGAGACAGAGTCCAGCACGGTGATTACTGACTGGCGCCGGCACCCGCGGCCACTCGCCGCCGCCAGCCGCTCTGAGCTGCTCCGTGCTGCTCAGAGCTGGTGGTCGGAGCAAGATCCACGCTTTGATCTGGGCGATGTCGGGCCAGGCGCGTTGTGAGCGCCTCTCTCCTAATGACCAGATCGTACACACACTGTTTTAGCCTGTAATTAACTGTGACAGGGTCTGCTAATGGAATCGGCTTAATGGGCGCCTTGTGGGGTTGGGAAGCTGACACCTGGACTGTTTCTACCAGATCAACTCTGTTGTCTGTGAGAAATGGCCGTGGAAATAAGATATATGACTATAGTTTCTGTAAAAACTCTGAACATTCAATTTCGAATGTGAGTTTATGAACCTCGATTTAAGTCTGAATGGCTTTCTTTCTGACCCTGCTGCTTATAAACGTATAGGTACTAAATATATCCGCCCGGCTCTGACATATTGGTTTACATCGGCCTTCTCTCTGTATACCGCTATGTGTATTACTGAATTAATGTATGACATTTTAATCAAAGCTTTCGTACTTCATAGTCAGCTCGCAGTTACAAAGGTTAGATTTGTATGGATATACATCAGTGTAAAACATCAGAGTAAAATTCACACCCATGTCATCCAGAAAATGAAAAATGTATCGTTCAGAATTTTGGAATATACTCTTCCTCCCTCCCTCCCTCCCTCCCTCCCTCCCTCCCTCCCTCCCTCCCTCCCTCCCTCCCTCCCTCCCTCCCTCCCTCCCTCCCTCCCTCCCTCCCTCCCTCCCTCCCTCCCTCCCTTCCTTCCTCCATTCCTCCCTCCCTCCCTTCCCTCTGTCTCTGTCTCTGTCTCTCTCTAGAACATCGATACCACCTGATAATTTGATTTGCGGTATATTATTCCTACCTAAATCTGATATGCAAATTACATATTGTGCATAATGATAATTGTTAAACATTGTCTGGATATGAAATAAATGTGATTGCCATATATTGTTCTAGAGCATACATCATGACAATAAATGTAACAGTAATGTAAAATCATTAATGCTGTTTATATCCAGGTTTATGGATTACTCTGTTTATATTTAGGATAATCATTGAGCGTTGTTGATGGTTCATGGGGTCAACATGTGTGTACAAAGAGACTTAAGTAGAGATGATTCTAATTGACATAGTTCATTCTACATCATATCTATAATTTCATTCAATTTCCAACAGTATGTCATCGTTGACAATTAACTGTTCATGAACATATAGCAAAACAAGCTGGTCGACGACCTCTTAAATTTATAGCTATTGCCTGCCCTTGTCAATTGGGAAGTTTGCCTCGATTCTACCATTAATACTGACAAGCAAAAGAATGTTATTCAGTTATGATTATTGTTATTGCTAATATTGCCTATATCGATCATACTGGTCTATCTCTGATTTCCTGCTCTACATAAAGACAAATATCCATTGAATCTGCAAATCTCAGTAACTAAACGATTGTGCATCTTGAAGAGAACTCACCATATGTACCCATGTTATACAATGTGACATAAGGAGACCTTGCCCCATACTCGTGATAAACAAAGTAACAGAGAGAGAGAGAGTATTTATACTTTATGCTTGTGGAATACAAAGTCACTAAAGGAGCCCTTATTCTCATTGCATACAAATTGACGGAGGGAGGACGTTGCTATACACCTCACCCTGGTATTTTTGTCCCATAGGCCATCGGGAACTCCTTCTCCATGCCCATATATATGTATTGCAAACCGTTCTCCATGGTCTATATCCTGTGTATTTTATCATATACCTATGGCCGTATGACCTACACATACTGCCCGCTGCTACCCATGACGTATTTATGGCCCTACGTCACAGTGTGACGTACGGGGTATGACACCACGTGATTAGCTAAGATTTCGCCATTTTTAGGTATATAATAATACGAAAACGGGCTGACTGGCTCAGTATGTCAAAATACTTGGTAAAATTATTGATCAGATACATCCCTCTGCCTTTGGCATCGGGATGTATCTGATCAAAAAATGTACAGCGTATTTTAGACCTACGAAGACAGTAAGCCAGTTTCCGTATAATACATTCTGTTAGTGTGTACAGGGGGAGACAAATACATTTTGGTCGACGTTGTTGTTCTCCAACTCATTTCAATGTTATATGATATACACTCGGCTGTCGCCTTGTTCATATCACTCCATATCACCTGATGGTGAATGACGACTTTGACTAAAACTTGTTGGTTTCTTCTTTGATAGGCCTCCTTGTAGTATGCAAAGCATCATATGAGAACCTTCCCATACTCGCGGTAAACAAAGTGATAGATCGAGCAATTACTCCATACTTCTGGCATACAAAGAGACATTTGAAGTAATGTCCCATACTTGTGGAATACAAAGTGACTGAGGAGCATTTACAATACGCTTATGGTATACAAAGAGACATAGTGAATACTTACCTCATACTTGTGGAATACAAAGGGGCACAGGAGTAGGCATACTTACAATATATACACAATATTGACTAGTTTCAGATACAAGCGGCCGTATGCTCCGAGGAGTTGACGCGTAGTAATATCCGAGCGTATGTGAGGATATTGCGCATAGTCAACTCCGAGGAGCTTACAACCGCTTTTATCTGAAACCAGTCTATATTGTTTTTATTATCCACCTTTTCTGAACAAGTGGCATGTCGATGTTAGTTCGTTTTAGTAATGCACTATTTTTCCATACGCACTATTTTTCCGTATGCGCCCCCCGGAGCATACAACATATCCGTATGCACCGGGTATGTCCATACACACTCCCTATGTGTTTTCTATGGACACTTTGTATTAGGTGGATAATAAACTTGTATACTTGTACTATACATAGGGACAGAGGGAGGACTTACCATATATTCGGAGTTGTTGGCGGTGCTGCCCGGTTCATTGCCAGCCGGACCTAGTCCCCCGATGCCCTGTTCCTCGGCTCCGGCGCCGCCCCCTCCTCCTGTGCCGTTGCCTGCGGGTCCTACGCCCGCCCCCCGTGCGCCGTGCAGCAGCTCCTCAAGACTCTCGATGTAGTCGATAGCGTTCCGGAGAATCTCCACCTTTGGCAGCCTCTGGTTCGGGTTGGGACACGTCCTGCGCTTCAAGGTCTCGAACGCCTCGTTCACCTTTCGCAGACGGCGACGTTCACGCATGGTGGCCGCCTTGCGTCGGTCAACCGTGACCGTCTTTCGCTTGCAGGCCTTACATGCCCACAGCAGGCAGCGGCGCGCCGGCCCGTGAAAGCCGGGCGCTAACACGTGCGGGATGTGATCCTCCGCGCCGCTGAAGCCGCCGCCGTCGTCGTCGTCGCCAACGCCGCCTCCGTCGCAGGAAATTCCGGCGGAAGGCGGGAAGTCGGCGTCGGTGTCCCGGGCCCCGCTCGTACTTGGGCTGCCACAGATGGTCGACTCTCCGGGGCTGCACGGCTCCGGCGAGCACTTTTCTTCTTTGGGTTGATGGTGGTGATGGTGATGGTGATGCATGGTGGGGGTGGCGTGCTGGGTGTGGGGCGGGGCGGGCGGTGGGCCCTGCGGCCTTCCGTCGGGCGCGCCGCCCGCCGACCCGCACACGCCGCGTGCGCCGTCGCTGTCGCCCTGACGCGGGCTGCAGCTTGTGACGGGCGGCGTGCAGCTCGGCTCCTTGCTGCCCGCGCTGCTCGAGGCGTAGTCTGAAGCGCTACTCTCCTTCTGCCGCGCCCCGTAGTCGCCGCCGCTCGCCAGGTGGTACCCGTAGAAGCTCTTAAACCCCCCGTAGACCTCCACAGGTGAGAACTGCCCGGCCGTGCTGACCCCGAGCAGCCCGCCACCAGCAGGGGGTGGAGCGGACGGCCCCGCCCCGTGAGACCGGGTGAGTTCAGCGTGCGCGCCCGGCAACGCTCCGTAGCCGGGCGCACGGGCTGCCTGGTAGGCCGCGGGCGGTGAGTAGTACGGGGGTTGGCTAGCTCCGGGATGGCTGTTGGAGATGTCCATGATGCTAGCCGTGTCCGGGGAGAGGTCGGCGCGCGGCCCGGCGGCCGGCGGAGAGCAGAAGGCGGCCGCCGCCGTGTGGTGGTCGAAGCGACAGCTTCGCAAGTCGGCGGCCATCATAGTGTAGGTGACACCTGGGTTTGGGTGACACCTGGGGGTGGGTGACACCTGGGGGTGGGTGACAGTCTATGTGTAGATGACACTTGGGTGTAGGCCACAGTCGATGTATTGTTGAGAGTCTAGGTGTGGGTGACAATTGTTTAAGTGTTGTGGTTGAAAGTGTGGATGGCGATCTGACGTGGGTGGGAGTGTAGATATGATTGTGTAAGAGTGGCGTGTTACAGTAATTTACACCGAGACCGGTCTGTAATGTTACAGTCCATCTTCACGTAGTCATCTCTCTATCCAAACCTTTCCAAGGATCTGCAAGTCTTCAATCTGTCACCCACAATCAACAGTTTTACCTCAGAAGGTGACATACACAATGAAAATAATAGCCATTTTGTCTTCAGTCAATCGGTGGGCAATTCCTAATTCCCTTGGTTATCAACGACATGTCCGTATGAATTATCCGAATGTGCACGACGCGCGCCTAGTTCTGTAAGCATTGAGCACGCAGGGAGCAGGTCATACCGGCCGTGAGCTGCTCAGTCAAACGTCAGATGATCTGTCATCGCAGGTATGTATAAGTAGGCCAGGTGTCACGATAGCAAACCATGTCCTCTATCAAACCCCGCTTTCTAACAGTGTGTCACAGACAACACTAAAGACAAGGCGAAATACGTCTGTGAATAGCGTGCTGTGAGGTATTACAACTCACATTTGAGATGGAGCTGTCAGAAGACATACGTTCCAGACGCTGCTGACTTCATGAAGCTGAGGGTAAGTAGAGATCGGCAGTCAAAAAGAGGACATGTTCTGGCTATAAGTATCTGTCTTCTAGATTTCTGGGAGTAAAGTTCCCACCTCGCCTCCATCTGTCACTGGTCTAGGTCACGGTATCCCCCCTCAGTCTGTGCCCGTCGTGAGGTTAGTACAAGTCCAATGCTGCGGGCGTCGCCCTTCACGGTGAGGTGTGTCGGGGTAAATAGTCCATGGACAGGCTCGCTGGGTGTTTATATCCCCGCTCTCTGAGATGCTGCTGCTGCTGTTCGTTCCACGCCGTCCGCCCACCGGCCGCCATCCCGATGAACCGCTCGGCCAAGGCGGCCAATCATCCAGCCACTCGTTGGCATTGATTAAACTCCTCGGGCGCCCATCACACGCCCATTGCGCAGCGGGAGTGCGCAGACGACCCCTTTGTTTCCCGCCAGCCCCTGCGCGGCGTGAGAACGAGGGAGACGCTGGAGGTGCTTCCGGTTGGGGCGGGGAGACTGTAGAAGTGTGACCGGGAGGCGAGGCAGGCGTCTTACAGTCCGCCCGACGCTCGCGGCTATACACACAGCAAATCTCACTGCTTACTCACAGCTACACACCATGTTGACCATGCCTAGTCGAGCTGCTCGCTTGTAGCTATACACCATTTACCTAGCTGCTCATGGCTATTCCAGCTGCTTGCTTACAGCTAAACATCATGCTCTTAGTGTTTTATGGTGAGACGAACTGCTCACAGCTACACATCATGCTCTCAGTGTTTAATGGTGAGCCCAACTGCTCACAGCTACTCATCATGCTCTTAGTGTTTGATGGTAAGTCGAGCAGCTCACAGCTATATAACATGCTCTTAGAGACTCGAAGTTGATACGTGTTGCTCAAAGCAACACATCATGCTCTTAGAGACTCATGGTGAGTCGAGCTGCTCACAGCTACAGATCTACAGCTCTTTGCTGTTCACCGTGCTGCTTGCTGCTT
This sequence comes from Alentia gelatinosa, assembly GCA_950022655.1. Classification (NCBI taxonomy): domain Eukaryota; kingdom Metazoa; phylum Annelida; class Polychaeta; order Phyllodocida; family Polynoidae; genus Alentia; species Alentia gelatinosa. The sequence goes on along the minus strand of OX465580.1, from coordinate 26,254,232 downwards.
GCTCACACGTGTTGCAGTAGCTGAGGGCGTGTTGGTGTAGATCATTGCCGCTAGGTGTCGCGTCTGAGTGGCCAGCGGCTGCTCTGCCGCACACCCCGCCCGGCCTCCACTTTTTGTCAGACATTGTTCCGCTCAATAGCAACTGACAACCCCGGCCCCTAGTTCCATCCTACCGCGGTGGGGGCGCTGGCGCTGGGTACTGAATGGTGTGAGGATACGGCCGCTGTTCCATCCCACTCCCTCCGTCCCTTCTTCCGCGAGCTGCAAAGTTAGCCGACATCAAAGCAGCCGATAAATTTCAGGTCGCCTTCCAAAGGTCACACACAGCGTACAAATATAACCAGATGTGAAAGGCATTGAAACCCATATCGTAGCTTACGGCAAGAGAACAGCGAACATGGTTTATGTTTTCAAAGCATTGAATAAGTTGTAACAGTAAATGTACAATGATTTTTCCCTACACGCTAAGAAAGAAAAGTTTCATATAGAATAACGTTGCGACTTGAACAATCGATTGCTGTTTCTAAACAAAGAACAAAACCGCTTGTGATACCATTTCGATAAAAGCAAAGGTGCTTCCCCACATGTTGAGGCCCCGAGAAAAACACGAACGGATTCCATGCCACCCAAAGGTAGCCTAAACCTTAGAAATATGATATTGTAGCTGATGGAGATATATCGGGGAAAAACTTTATATTTCAGGTCTATAGCATTGTGAGGCACAATTTTAACGAGCAGCGCGCTTTCCATCCCTATTACCTCAGATTGATGTGAGCATCATGTGGAGTATAGCTTCCCTTTTAGACTAACTCACTATTTATCTAGTGGCGCCTAATTTGCTCGGGTATAGGCTTTCCGGGCTGCTTCATTTGCTTGGCCGTAGCGGCGCTCGCACGCGGAAGTCATGATCAGGGCCACTTGGTGGTGAGCTCACACGGCCGACCCCGGTGCCCGCGCACACCATAGATCACAACAGACAACCCCTGTTATCGCGATTGCGTCTATCAGGAGGATAAATCGCTGGGAATATGTAACTCTATCTGGCGGTCACCGGCGACTAGAAAGCGACCGGTGTGAATTATCGACATGTTGCGAAGCTGGCCGGCAGCAGGTCTTGCATTCCTGAGCGGCTCTGAGCAGCTCGCCGCGAGGGAAGCTGGATTTGTCACGTTGTGAGCCGCTCTCTGCCCTTCTGGACCCGCCGCCCTCAGCGCACACCCTGCACCCACTCCGCACCAGCCGGGCTAATTGTTTCCAGAACGCCCCCTTCACGCTCTGAGATCAAGCACTGCAGTTGGCGCGTCCTCCTGGTGGTGCTTTGATGAACTAGCTGGCCGCACGTCTCCAGGAGGTGGCGCTGATTAAGGTCGACCCGTCAGTGCGTTGGGTGATGGCCGCGTTTATTGCTAACAAATGAGCTTCATTACTAGCGTATAATGTGCGTGTAAACTGCTGGAGTCGTGGGTGGCTGGTGCTGTGGTCAGAGGAGCGGGAGGCCCGATACCTGTACCGCCTTCTTGTAGTGGGAACCGAGCCGTGCCCTTCGATAGATTCTACAGTCCGTTACAGAGATACCAGATTGGGCACTGAAGGGACATTACCCAGCGTTGCCTCTGCTTTGTTTGCGACAAAGTCATCTAATTATCTCACTGTTCTTCATTCCCGAATAAAGCTCCGACAAACAAACACAAAAGAGAAACAAAAATTCACTAATAAAAAGCAGAATATATACATCGGCTGGTTGCAAGGGCTGATGAAACGATTTATCTGCAATGATACGAACTGTTTGACGTATATGTATTATCATACCAGCACCGAATATTTGAATACACTGGGTTGGGAAAAGACGAATCACCTATGACATTCCCTAGCGCAGACCCTTTTTACGAGTTTAAATATATTTTGCAGTACCTCTTTCAGTTCCATAGCTTCATATGATTAAATACTCTCTTATAATGGAAGAATACTACCCTGCAGTTTTGTTATCAATAAACTAGTGTCCTGTACCAAACTAAATTAAGTTTGGATATTTCTGTGACCCGTCCTAAACTTACAACATGGAATATGTACAAAACAATCTATACGGGATGCCAAATACCACAGGAATACTTTATCTTTAAAAACTGCTGAATAAGAAAAACGAGACTGAAGAAGCAGTCCTTCATGATGAGTATATATTTGAATGACGGTGGACGATGAGTGATCTGATGTTGTCGCCTTGTTGTTATTTGCGCGGCCGTGTGGCGGCGCTGCGCATGACTCAGCGGTGGGCGCCCCCTGTTACGTGCCGTCATGTGCCATTAGACTACGTCACGGACACGTCTTCCTCACACCGCCCCTTTGTCTCCCCTCCCTTTCCGTCGGTGGGAAAACTCCGCTGATTGTCAACCCGGGAACCAGCGTCCGCGCCCCGACCCTCCACAAGGGGGCGTGCACGGCGTCCGCCATCTTGGCCACCATATACATCTCGCCCGAGCTTTGAAGGGACATTTTATGGCGGCCATGGACGTCGCTGTTAAGGATAGGGTTACAGCTTCTGTCAGTTTTTGTGTTAAAACAAAAAAGGTAAATGACAGTAGCGCTGAAGTAAAGTTGGGTTGGTGACTCATCAAATGCTAGCCCTGTGGGAACAAAAGATCTTATAGAAATAACTCATGGCTCTCCCAGGCATCACATGATGGGATCCGATAAACATAATACGACCTTATCATAATGAGGAAGCCCTTCC